>NC_069399.1:67717145-67774645 GCF_026875155.1 Cherax quadricarinatus | reverse complement strand
TGGTAACACTGGTAACACTCTGGTAGCTCTGTGGTAGCACTCTGGTAAAACTGGTAACACTCTGGTAGCTCTGTGGTAGCACTCTGGTAACACTGGTAACACTCTGGTAGCTCTGTGGTAGCACTCTGGTAACACTGGTAACACTCTGGTAGCTCTGTGGTAGCACTGGTAACACTGGTAACACTCTGGTAGCTCTGTGGTAGCACTCTGGTAACACTGGTAACACTCTGGTAGCTCTGTGGTAGCACTCTGGTAACACTGGTAACACTCTGGTAGCTCTGTGGTAGCACTCTGGTAACACTGGTAACACTCTGGTAGCTCTGTGGTAGCACTCTGGTAACACTGGTAACACTCTGGTAGCTCTGTGGTAGCACTCTGGTAACACTGGTAACACTCTGGTAGCTCTGTGGTAGCACTCTGGTAACACTGGTAACACTCTGGTAGCTCTGTGGTAGCACTCTGGTAACACTGGTAACACTCTGGTAGCTCTGTGGTAGCACTGTCTTAGTACTGTGGTAGCACTGGTAGCACTGTGGTAGCACTGTGGTAACAATATGGTACCACTAGCATTGTGGTAGCACTGTGGTAACACTATGGTAGCACTATGGTAGCACTGTCTTAGCACAGTGGTAACACTATGGTAACACTGTGGTAGGACTGTGGTAACACTATGGTAGCACTGTGGTAACACTATGGTAGCACTGTGGTAACAATATGGTAGCACTGTGGTAGCACTGTCTTAGCACTGTGGTAACACTATGATAGGAATGTGGCAGCACTATGGTAGCACTGTGGTAACACTATGGTAGCACTGTGCTAACACTATGGCAGCACTGTGCTAACACTATGGCAGCACTGTGGTAGCCCTATGGTAGCACTCTCTTAGCACTGTGGTAACACTATTGCATCACTATGGTAACACTATAGCAGTACTGTGGTAGCACTCTGGTAACATTGTGGTAACACTGTGGTAGCACTGTCTTATCACTGTGGTAACACTATGGTATCACTGTGGTAAAACTATGGTAGCACTGTGGTAGCGCTATGGAAGCACTGTCTTAGCAATGTGGTAACACTATGGTAGCACTGTGGTAACACTAAGGTAGCACTGTGGTAACACTGTGGTAGCACTGTGGTAGCACTGTCTTAGCACTGTGGTAGCACTATGGTAGCACTGTTGTAACACTATGGTAGCACTGTAGTAATACTATGGTAGCTGTGTGCTAGCACTCTCTTAGCACTGTGGTAACACTATTGCATCACCATGGTAAGACTATGGTGGAACTGTGGTAGCATTGTGGTAACACCATGGTAGCACTGTGGTAAAATTGTGGTAGCACTCTGGTAACACACTCTTAGCACTGTGGTAACACACTCTTAGCACTGTGGTAACACTATGTTGTCACTGTGGTAGCACTATCTTATTATTGTGGTAACACCGTCTTAGTACTGTGGTAACACTATGGTAGCACTATGGTAGCACTGTGGTAACACTATGGTAACACTGTGGTAACACTATGTTAGTATTGTGGTAACACTATGGTTGCACTGTGGTAACACTATGTTAGTATTGTGGTAACACTATGGTTGCACTGTGGTAACACTATGTTAGTACTGTGGTAACACTATGGTTGCACTGTGGTAACACACTCTTAGCACTCTGGTAACAGTATGTTATCACTGTGGTAGCACTGTCCTTAGTACTGTGGTAACACTGTGGTAACACTATGGTAACACTATGGCAGTACTGTGGTAACGATATGGTAGTACTGTGGTAACACTATGGTAGTACTGTGGTAATACTATGGTAGCACTGTGGTAACACTATGATCGTACTGCGGTAACACTATCATAGCACTGTGGTAGCACTGTGGTAACACTATGTTAGCACTGTGGTAACACTATGGTAGTATTTTGGTAGTACTATGGTAACACTGTGGCAGTACTGTGGTAACACTATGGTAGTACTTTGGTGGCACTGTGGTAGCACTGTGGTAGCACTGTGGTAGCACTTTGGTAGCACTGTGGTAGCACTGTGGTAACACTATGGTAGCACTGTGGTAACATTGTGGTAGCACTGTGGTAGCACTGTGGTAGCACTGTGGTAGCACTGTGGTAACACTATGGAAGCACTGTGGTAACACTGTGGTAGCACTGTGGTATCACTGTGGTAGCACTGTGATACCACAGTGGTAGTACTTTGGTAACACTATGGTAGCACTGTTGTAACACTATGTCAGTACTGTGGTAACACTGTGGTAGTACTGTGGTAACACTATGGTTGCACTGTGGTAGCACTGTGGTAACACTATGTTAGCACTGTGGTAACACTATGGTAGCAGTGTGGTAGTACTGTGGTAACACTATGGCAGTACTGTGGTAACACTATGGTAGTACTGTGGTAACACTATGGTAACACTATGGTAGCACTATGTTAGTACTGTGGTAACACTATGGCAGTACTGTGGTAACACTATGGTAGCACTATGGTAGTACTTTGGTAACACTATGGTAACATTATGGTAGCACTGTAGTAACACTATGGCAGTACTGTGGTAACGCTATGGTAGCACTGTGGTAACACTATGGTAGCACTGTGGTAACACTATGGTAGCACTGTGGTAACACTATGATAGCACTGTGGTAACACTATGGTAGCACTGTGGTAGCACTATGGTAGCGCTGTGGTAACACTATGGTAGCACTTTGGTAACACTATGGTAGCACTGTGGTAACATTATGGTAGCATTGTGTTAACACTATGGTAGCACTGTGGTAGCACTGTGGTAACACTATGGCAGTACTGTGGTAACACTGTGGTAGTACTGTCGTAACACTATGGTAGCACTGTGGTAGCACTGTCTTAGTACTGTGGTAACACTATGGTAGCATTGTGGTAACACTATGGTAGGACTGTGGTAGCACTGTCTTTGTACCTTGGTAACACTATGGTAGCACTGTGGTAACACTATGGTAGCACTGTGGTAACACTATGGTAGCACTGTGGTAGTACTATGGTAACTCTGTGGTAGCACTGTGGTAACACTATGGTAGCACTGTGGTAGCACTGTGGTAACACTATGGTAGCACTGTGGTAGCACTGTGGTAACACTATGGTATCACTGTAGTAGCACTGTGGTAACACTATGGTAGCACTGTGGTAGTACTGTGGTAACACTATGGCAGTACTGTGGTAACACTGTGGTAGTACTGTGGTAACACTATGGTAGTACTGTGGTAGCACTATGGTAATACTGTAGTAACACTATGGCAGTACTGTGGTAACACTGTGGTAGTACTGTGGTAACACTATGGTAGTACTGTGGTAGCACTATGGTAATACTGTGGTAACACTATGGCAGTACTGTGGTAACACTATGGTAGTACTGTGGTAGCACTATGGTAGCAGTGTGGTAGCACTTTGGTTGCACTGTGGTAACACTATGGTAGTACTGTGGTAACACTATGGAAGCACTGTGGTAACACAGTAGTAACACTATGGTAGCACTGAGGTAACACAGTGGTAACACTGTGGAGCACTGTGGTAACACTATGGTAGTGCTGTGGTAACACTATGGTAGCACTGTGGTAACACTGTGGTAACAGTGTGGTAGCACTATGGTAACACTATGGTAGCACTGTCGTAGCACTATGGTAGCACTGTGGTAACACTGTGGTAACACTGAGGTAGTACTGTGGCAACACTATCTTAGCACTGTGGTAATACTATGGTAGCACTGTGGTAACACTGTGGTAACACTATGGTAGCACTGTGGTAACACTGTGGTAACACTATGGTAGCACTGTGGTAACACTATGGTAGCACTGTGGTAACACTGTGGTAACACTATGGTAGCACTGTGGTAACACTATGGTAGCACTGTGGTAACACTGTGGTAACACTATGGTAGCACTGTGGTAACACTATGGTAGCACTGTGGTAACACTGTGGTAACACTATGGTAGCACTGTGGTAACACTGTGGTAACACTGTGGTAACACTATGGTAGCACTTTGGTAACACTGTGGTAACACTGTGGCAACACTATGGTAGCACTGTGGTAGCACTGTGGTAGCACTGTGGTAGCACTGTGGTAGTACTGTGGTAGCACTGTGGTAGCACTGTGGTAGCACTGTGGTAGCACTGTGGTAGTACTGTGGTAGCACTGTGGTAGCACTGTGGTAGAACTGTGGTAGCACTGTGGTAGTACTGTGGTAGCACTGTGGTAGCACTGTGGTAGCACTGTGGTAGCACTGTAGTAACACTATGGTAGCACTGTGGTAACACTATGGTAGCACTGTGGTAACACTGTGGTAGCACTGTGGTAGCACTGTGGCAGCACTGTGGTAACACTGTGGTGGCACTGTGGTAGCACTGGTGCAGCACTGTGGTAGCACTGTGGCAGCACTGTGGCAGCACTGTGGTAGCACTGTGGTGGCACTGTGGTAGCACTGGTGCAGCACTGTGGTAGCACTGTGGTAGCACTGTGGTAGCACTGTGGCAGCACTGTGGTAGCACTGTGGTAGCACTGTGGTAGCACTGTGGCAGCACTGTGGTAGCACTGTGGTAGCACTGTGGTAGCACTGTGGTAGCACTGTGGTGGCACTGTGGTAGCACTGGTGCAGCACTGTGGTAACACTGTGGTGGCACTGTGGTAGCACTGTGGCAGCACTGTGGTAGCACTGTGGTAGCACTGTGGCAGCACTGTGGCAGCACTGTGGTAGCACTGTGGTAGCACTGGTGCAGCACTGGTGCAGCACTGTGGCAGCACTGTGGTAGCACTGTCGTAGCACTGTGGCAGCACTGTGGCAGCACTGTGGTAGCACTGTGGTAGCACTGGTGCAGCACTGGTGCAGCACTGTGGTAGCACTGTGGCAGCACTGTGGTAGCACTGTGGCAGCACTGTGGCAGCACTGTGGTAGCACTGTGCTAGCACTGTGGTAGCACTGTGGTAGCACTGTGGTAGCACTGTGGCAGCACTGTGGTAGCACTGTGGTAGCACTGTGGCAGCATTGTGGCAGCACTGTGGTAGCACTGTGGTGGCACTGTGGTAGCACTGGTGCAGCACTGTGGTAGCACTGGTGCAGCACTGTGGTAACACTGGTGCAGCACTGTGGTAGCACTGGTGCAGCACTGTGGTAGCACTGTGGTAGCACTGTGGCAGCACTGTGGTAGCACTGTGGTAGCACTGTGGTAACACTGGTGCAGCACTGTGGTAACACTGGTGCAGCACTGTGGTAGCACTGGTGCAGCACTGGTGCAGCACTGTGGTAGCACTGTGGTAGCACTGTGGTAGCACTGTGGCAGCACTGTGGTAGCACTGTGGTAACACTGTGGTAGCAATGTGACAGCACTGTGGTAGCACTGTGGTAGCACTGTGGTAGCACTGTGGTAGCACTGTGGTGGCACTGTGGTAGCACTGGTGCAGCACTGTGGTAACACTGTGGTGGCACTGTGGTAGCACTGTGGCAGCACTGTGGTAGCACTGTGGTAGCACTGTGCCAGCACTGTGGCAGCACTGTGGTAGCACTGTGGTAGCACTGGTGCAGCACTGTGGTAACACTGTGGTAGCACTGTGGTAGCACTGTGGCAGCACTGTGGTAACACTGTGGTAGCACTGTGGCAGCACTGTGGCAGCACTGTGGTAGCACTGTGGTAGCACTGGTGCAGCACTGTGGCAGCACTGTGGTAGCACTGGTGCAGCACTGTGGTAGCACTGGTGCAGCACTGTGGCAGCACTGTGGCAGCACTGGTGCAGCACTGTGGTAGCACTGTGGTGGCACTGTGGTAGCACTGTGGCAGCACTGTGGTAGCACTGTGGTAGCACTGTGGTAGCACTGGTGCAGCACTGTGGTAGCACTGTGGTAGCACTGGTGCAACACTGGTGTAGCACTGTGGTAGCACTGTGGCAGCACTGTGGTAGCACTGGTGCAGCACTGTGGTAGCACTGGTGCAGCACTGTGGTAGCACTGTGGTAACACTGTGGTGGCAACTGTGGTAGCACTGTGGCAGCACTGTGGTAGCACTGTGGTAACACTGTGGTGGCACTGTGGTAGCACTGGTGCAGCACTGTGGTAGCACTGGTGCAGCACTGTGGTAGCACTGGTGCAGCACTGTGGTAGCACTGTGGCAGCACTGTGGTAGCACTGGTGCAGCACTGTGGTAGCACTGTGGTAGCACTGGTGCAGCACTGTGGTAGCACTGTGGTAGCACTGGTGCAGCACTGTGGTAGCACTGGTGCAGCACTGTGGTAGCACTGTGGTAGCACTGTGGCAGCACTGTGGCAGCACTGTGGTAGCACTGTGGTAGCACTGTGGTAGCACTGTGGCAGCACTGTGGTAGCACTGGTGCAGCACTGTGGCAGCACTGTGGTAGCACTGTGGCAGCACTGTAGCAGCACTGTGGCAGCAGTGTGATAGCACTGGTGCAGCACTGGTGCAGCACTGTGGCAGCACTGTGGTAGCACTGTGGTAGCACTGTGGTAGCACTGTGGTAGCACTGGTGCAGCACTGTGGTAGCACTGTGGTAGCACTGTGGTAGCACTGGTGCAGCACTGTGGTAGCACTGTGGTAGCACTGTGGCAGCACTGTGGCAGCACTGGTGCAGCACTGTGGTAGCACTGTGGTAGCACTGTGGTAGCACTGTGGCAGCACTGTGGCAGCACTGGTGCAGCACTGTGGTAGCACTGGTGCAGCACTGTGGTAGCACTGGTGCAGCACTGTGGTAGCACTGGTGCAGCACTGTGGTAGCACTGGTGCAGCACTGTGGTAGCACTGTGGTAGCACTGGTGCAGCACTGTGGTAGCACTGTGGTAGCACTGGTGCAGCACTGTGGTAGCACTGTGGTAGCACTGGTGCAGCACTGTGGTAGCACTGTGGTAGCACTGGTGCAGCACTATGGTAGCACTGTGGTAGCACTGGTGCAGCACTGTGGTAGCACTGTGGTAGCACTGGTGCAGCACTATGGTAGCACTGTGGTAGCACTGGTGCAGCACTATGGTAACACTGTGGTAGCACTGGTGCAGCACTGTGGTAGCACTGTGGTAGCACTGGTGCAGCACTATGGTAACACTGTGGTAGCACTTGTGCAGCACTGTGGTAGCACTGTGGTAGCACTGGTGCAGCACTGTGGTAGCACTGTGGTAGCACTGGTGCAGCACTATGGTAGCACTGTGGTAGCACTGGTGAAGCACTATGGTAACACTGTGGTAGCACTGGTGCAGCACTGTGGTAGCACTGTGGTAGCACTGGTGCAGCACTATGGTTAACACTGTGGTAGCACTGGTGCAGCACTATGGTAAAAACTGTTGTAGCACTGGTGCAGCACTATGGTAACACTGTGGTAGCACTGGTGCAGCACTGTGGTAGCACTGTGGTAGCACTGGTGCAGCACTGTGGTAGCACTGTTGTAGCACTGGTGCAGCACTATGGGTAGCACTGTGGTAGCACTGGTGCAGCACTATGGTAACACTGTGGTAGCACTGGTGCAGCACTGTGGTAGCACTGTGGTAGCACTGGTTGCAGCACTATGGTAACACTGTAGTAGCACTGGTGCAGCACTATGGTAACACTGTGGTAGCACTGGTGCAGCACTATGGTAACACTTTGGTAGCACTGGTGCAGCACTGTGGTAGCACTGTGGTAGCACTGGTGCAGCACTGTGGTAGCACTGTGGTAGCACTGGTGCAGCACTATGGTAGCACTGTGGTAGCACTGGTGCAGCACTATGGTAACACTGTGGTAGCACTGGTGCAGCACTGTGGTAGCACTGGTGCAGCACTATGGTAACACTGTGGTAGCACTGGTGCAGCACTATGGTAACACTGTTGTAGCACTGGTGCAGCACTATGGTAACACTGTGGTAGCACTGGTGCAGCACTGTGGTAGCACTGTGGTAGCACTGGTGCAGCACTGTGGTAGCACTGTGGTAGCACTGGTGCAGCACTATGGTAGCACTGTGGTAGCACTGGTGCAGCACTATGGTAACACTGTGGTAGCACTGGTGCAGCACTGTGGTAGCACTGTGGTAGCACTGGTGCAGCACTATGGTAACACTGTGGTAGCACTGGTGCAGCACTATGGTAACACTGTGGTAGCACTGGTGCAGCACTATGGTAACACTGTGGTAGCACTGGTGCAGCACTGTGGTAGCACTGTGGTAGCACTGGTGCAGCACTGTGGTAGCACTGTGGTAGCACTGGTGCAGCACTATGGTAGCACTGTGGTAGCACTGGTGCAGCACTATGGTAACACTGTGGTAGCACTGGTGCAGCACTATGGTAACACTGTGGTAGCACTGGTGCAGCACTATGGTAGCACTGTGGTAGCACTGTGGTAGCACTGGTGCAGCACTATGGTAACACTGTGGTAGCACTGGTGCAGCACTGTGGTAGCACTGTGGTAGCACTGGTGCAGCACTATGGTAGCACTGTGGTAGCACTGTGGTAGCACTGGTGCAGCACTAGGGTAGCACTGTGGTAGCACTGTGGTAGCACTGGTGCAGCACTATGGTAACACTGTGGTAGCACTGGTGCAGCACTATGGTAACACTGTGGTAGCACTGGTGCAGCACTATGGTAGCACTGTGGTAGCACTGGTGCAGCACTATGGTAACACTGTGGTAGCACTGGTGCAGCACTATGGTAACACTGTGGTAGCACTGGTGCAGCACTATGGTAACACTGTGGTAGCACTGGTTTCAGCACTATGGTAACACTGTGGTAGCACTGGTGCAGCACTGTGGCAGCACTGTGGTAGCACTGTGGTAACACTGGTGCAGCACTGTGGCAGCACTGTGGTAGCACTGTGGCAGCACTGTGGTAGCACTGGTGTAGCACTGTGGTAGCACTGGTGCAGCACTGTGGCAGCACTGTGGTAGCACTGGTGCAGCACTGTGGCAGCACTGTGGTAGCACTGGTGCAGCACTGTGGCAGCACTGTGGTAGCACTGGTGCAGCACTGTGGTAGCACTGGTGCAGCACTGTGGTAGCACTGGTGCAGCACTCTGGCAGCACCCGTGGCAGCACTGTGGTAGCACTGGTTTCAGCACTGTGGTAGCACTGTGGCAGCACTGTGGTAGCACTGGTGCAGCACTGTGGTAGCACTGGTGCAGCACTGTGGCAGCACTGTGGCAGCACTGTGGTAGCACTGGTGCAGCACTGGTGCAGCACTGTGGCAGCACTGTGGTAGCACTGGTGCAGCACTGTGGCAGCACTGTGGCAGCACTGTGGCAGCACTGTGGGTAGCACTGGTGCAGCACTGTGGCAGCACTGGTGCAGCACTGTGGCAGCACTGTGGCAGCACTGTGGCAGCACTGTGGTAGCACTGGTGCAGCACTGGTGCAGCACTGTTTGGGAGCACTGTGGTAGCACTGGTGCAGCACTGTGGCCAGCACTGTGGCAGCACTGTGGCAGCACTGTGGTAGCACTGGTGCAGCACTGTGGCAGCACTGGTGCAGCACTGTGGCAGCACTGTGGCAGCACTGTGGCAGCACTGTGGTAGCACTGGTGCAGCACTGTGGCAGCACTGGTGCAGCACTGTGGCAGCACTGTGGCAGCACTGTGGCAGCACTGTGGTAGCACTGGTGCAGCACTGTGGCAGCACTGGTGCAGCACTGTGGCAGCACTGTGGCAGCACTGTGGCAGCACTGTGGTAGCACTGGTGCAGCACTGTGGCAGCACTGGTGCAGCACTGTGGTAGCACTCACAGTTCTCTACCGTATATGACTGTTCTGTCTATCACAGCAGTTATAAGATTATCTCATCTATCATAATATTTCAAGATACACTGGAATCATCTATCATAACATAACTGTAAGATCATTTATCATTATAAAGCAATATGCAAGAGGATCCACAATCTATAATTCTGCTTTTTAATAATAAGTGTAAGCCCATATTACTGGGGGATTTCTGCCATTTTATATTTATTTTGATAGAGCTGTTTCCTGTTTCTGGATGAATTATTCAAAATCTACCCATGGTTAAATCTTTGGCGTTTTTGTTATATTGTCAAAATTTTCCTTTCTCTTCATTCTGCTGGGCTAGTTGTGAAGCAGACACAGTGAACAATAAATTTAGGCATATTTCCTAAATGAATAGTTGAAGGTGACCTTAGTGTCACCTAGTGTTGTGTAATAGATAAGTAAGTAAGTAAGTAAGTAAGTAAATTTATTCAGGTATACACAAATACAGTTACATAGAATTATCATACATAGCAGCATATGTGTAGAGAACCTAGGATAACCCAAAAAAGTCAGACAGAGTGACTTATTTCCATTACATCGTCTTTACATCTCTACTGCTACTGCTGCCTTCTCTGTATTTTTCTATATAATAGACTGAAGAAATCTATTGTATAGGCGAAATATAGTTTTGGAATAAAGACACCTAACTATTGCACGTGTCTTATTTACCAACTTGCAGGTATTGTATACCGTTATCGTCTTACCTAGTGTAGTGTGATGGTTGGAAATATTGAGTGAATACTGAAGATTTGTTTGGCATTTGAGCATAATACTTGTCAATGCTGTTGATCACAGTGAAGCTTGGTAACTGACCACATCACAAACTATTGATCACAGTGAAGCTTAGTAACTGACCACATCGCAAACTATTGATCACAGTGAAGCTTGGTAACTGACCACATCGCAAACTATTGATCACAGTGAAGCTTGGTAACTGACCACATCACAAACTATTGAACACAGTGAAGCTTGGTAACTGACCACATCACAAACTATTGTTCACAGTGAAGCTTGGTAACTGACCACAACACAAATTGTTGATCACAGTGAAGCTTGGTAACTGACCACATCACAAACTATTGTTCACAGTGAAGCTTGGTAACTGACCACATCACAAACTATTGATCACAGTGAAGCTTCGTAACTGACCACATCACAAACTATTGGTCACAGTGAAGCTTGGTAACTGACCACATCACAAATTATTGATCACAGTGAAGCTTGGTAACTGACCACATCACAAATTACTGATCACAGTGAGACTTGTTCCATCTCTCACTCTGGGTCTCAGCGAGTCGGGACCGTCATCCTTCATGACAGAACGGAACCATGCCCAAAGATATTTGACCTAGGTAATGACTCACGAAATCGTAATAACACGATTGCAAACAAACCAAGGAACAGATGAGGTTCGAGCCCATTTTAGGACTCACTTGCCACGGGTTTAAACCCCACCCGTTCTGTGTTTTTGTATAATCCAGTTTAAGTGTCCATAGATTCCTCAGTTCACACTCCTGGAGGGAAGTTTTCATCTTCACTGGAAAGTTTCAAAGACAAGAGAATGTGAAACCTCCATGTAATATTTGGATTTCTGAGGTCAGAGAAAGTCGTCAAGGCGTCTGGCAAGACCCTCCTGGATATAGAGAGTCAGCCTTGCGGAAGCCGAACTGAACCAGACAGATGAAGTCATTCGTCTCCAGCATCAGACGAGGTGAAATCTCGACATCTTTTCCTACTGCTTACAGGTACAGGACGTCAAAAGTTGGTCAGTAGTTAGCAGCTAGGTACTTCAACTGTGAGGGAGGACACAACTCTTCCAGATAAAACACTTGTGATGCAGTGAGGAGGTGCCTTAACATTTCTTTATGCACCTTAATGCGCCGTTATTTCACCTCCTTTGAAGCATGGAACGCGGTGCCGGCAATAGTTACACATTTTTCCACAATGATCGGCACTTCCGCCTTCATCTTACAGTAGTATGGCCTACGCTTCAGCCTGAATGAAGATGTTATGTTTGAGGCAGTGAATACGGAAGAGGGTCATGGATCCACACAGTGACTCTCCCAAACTCGAGGCGAAGTACTCACTGAAAATAACTCTGGAAGTACTGTTATTACTACTAGACTAAGGCTAGGCTATAAGTGTCACTGGCAGTACTGTTGTTACTACTAGACTCGGGCTAGACTGTAAGTATCTCTGATAGTACTGTTGTTACTACTAGACTAAGGCTAGGCTATAAGTATCTCTGGCAGTACTGTTGTTACTACTAGACTAACACTAGGTTATAAGTATCTCTAAGGAACGGAGCGGGGTGGGGAGGTAGTGTTAGGTTACTCGGTATGAAGCAACACTAGCAGGGCGGGATGGGGAGGTGGTGTTAGGTCACTCGGTATGAAGCAACACTAGCAGGGCGGGATGGGGAGGTGGTGTTAGGTCACTCGGTATGAAGCAACACTAGCAGGGCGGGATGGGGAGGTGGTGTTAGGTCACTCGGTATGAAGCAACACTAGCAGGGCGGGATGGGGAGGTGGTGTTAGGTCACTCGGTATGAAGCAACACTAGCAGGGCGGGATGGGGAGGTGGTGTTAGGTCACTCGGTATGAAGCAACACTAGCAGGCAGGTAACTCAAAGAACTGGTTCATGTTGAACCAGGTGTTCAGAAAACGAGAAAAAAGTAAAAACCTCGTATTTATTATAATGACTTCACATATGAATGTTTGTATATTGTGTTTTATATGTCTCAATATGTCTCAATAAACCCTGGAAACACAGGCACGAGTGTAGGCTAATGAGATCCTTTATTGACAATACACTCGGCTTTTTCTGAAAGCTCACTGCGTGGGCGAAACATTATCAATAAAGCATCTTATTACGTTATATTAGTGTCTCCGTTTTCATGGTGTCGATGTTCTATACAATTTCTCTGCAGTTCTATATTTGTTTGTGACTGACTGACACCATATATCTATTCTTCGTCGCAGTTAGTCTCTGAGCACAACCAAACATCACAAGGTCAAACCATACCACGGATGGGGATAGAACCCGCGATCCGAGAGTCTCAGAACTCCAGACCGTCGCGTTAGCCACTGGACCAGCTAGCCACAATATGATTCGTGACTCACAAGGTCGATACATGACACTTGTACAACATTCGCCTCGATACATATAAACACTTGTGTAACATTCGCCTTGATACATGAGACACTTGTGTAACATTCGCCTTGATACATGAGACACTTGTGTAACATTCGCTTATATTTATTCTGGAAACGTTTGGCGAAACGTTTCCAGAATAAATATAACCAAATATTGCACGAGTGTCTCATTTATCAACGTGCCGGTTTTCCAAACCATTTACTCAAACATCAGGTCACTGCAGCTTCGACCTTCCACCAACCATCTTCAGGTCTATAGTGAAGTGGGACAGATTCCTCTTCCCCCCTGAATGCATTCATTGTGACTAAAATGCAGAGATGAGGGATTCGTAACCTACTATTGCGTCAGATGACGAGAAGATAAGGTTGAATTATGATTTTGAAAAAGATCTCATTGTTACTGGTAGGAACGACACAATGTTGACGTACTAGCACTGAACGACACAATGTTGACGTACTAGCACTGAACGACACAATGTAGACGTACTAGCACTGAACGACACAATGTAGACGTACTAGCACTGAACGACACATTGTTGACGTACTAGCACTGAACGACACAATGTAGACGTACTAGCACTGAACGACACAATGTAGACGTACTAGAACTGAACGACACAATGTAGACGTACTAGCACTGAACGACACAATGTTGACGTACTAGCACTGAACGACACAATGTTGACGTACTAGCACTGAACGACACAATGTTGACGTACTAGCACTGAACGACACAATGTTGACGTACTAGCACTGAACGACACAATGTAGACGTACTAGAACTGAACGACACAATGTAGACGTACTAGCACTGAACGACACATTGTTGACGTACTAGCACTGAACGACACATTGTAGACGTACTAGCACTGAACGACACAATGTTGACGCACTAGCACTGAACGACACAATGTTGACGTACTAAAACTGAACGACACAATGTAGACGTACTAGCACTGTACGACACATTGTAGACGTACTAGCACTGAACGACACAATGTTGACGTACTAGCACTGAACGACACAATGTTGACGTACTAGCACTGAACGACACAATGTAGACGTACTAGCACTGTACGACACATTGTAGACGTACTAGCACTGAACGACACAATGTTGACGTACTAGCACTGAACGACACAATGTAGACGTACTAGCACTGTACGACACATTGTAGACGTACTAGCACTGAACGACACAATGTTGACGTACTAGCACTGAACGACACAATGTAGACGTACTAGCACTGTACGACACATTGTAGACGTACTAGCACTGAACGACACAATGTTGACGTACTAGCACTGAACGACACAATGTTGACGTACTAGCACTGAACGACACAATGCTGACGTCCTAGCACTGAACGACACAATGTAGACGTACTAGCACTGAACGACACAATGTTGACGTACTAGCACTGAACGACACAATGTTGACGTACTAGCACTGAACGACACATTGTAGACGTACTAGCACTGAACGACACAATGTAGACGTACTAGCACTGAACGACACAATGTTGACGTACTAGCACTGAACGACACAATGTTGACGTACTAGCACTGAACGACACAATGTTGACGTACTAGCACTGAACGACACAATGTTGACGTACTAACATTGAACGACACAATGTTGACGTACTAGCACTGAACGACACAATGCTGACGTACTAGCACTGAACGACACAATGTAGACGTACTAGCACTGAACGACACAATGCTGACGTACTAACACTGAACGACACATTGTAGACGTACTAGCACTGAACGACACAATGCTGACGTACTAACATTGAACGACACAATGTTGACGTACTAGCACTGAAGGACACAATGCTGACGTACTAGCACTGAACGACACATTGTAGACGTACTAGCACTGAACGACACAATGCTGACGTACTAACATTGAACGACACAATGTTGACGTACTAGCACTGAACGACACAATGTTGACGTACTAACATTGAACGACACAATGTTGACGTACTAGCACTGAACGACACAATGTTGACGTACTAGCACTGAACGACACAATGTAGACGTACTAGCACTGAACGACACAATGTTGACGTACTAGCACTGAACGACACAATGTAGACGTACTAACACTGAACGACACAATGCTGACGTACTAGCACTGAACGACACAATGTTGACGTACTAGCACTGAACGACACAATGTTGACGTACTAGCACTGAACGACACAATGTTGACGTACTAGCACTGAACGACACAATGTAGACGTACTAGCACTGAACGACACAATGTTGACGTACTAGCACTGAACGACACAATGTAGACGTACTAGCACTGAACGACACAATGCTGACGTACTAGCACTGAACGACACAATGCTGACGTACTAGCACTGAACGACACAATGCTGACGTACTAGCACTGAACGACACAATGTTGACGTACTAGCACTGAACGACACAATGTTGACGTACTAGCACTGAACGACACAATGTTGACGTACTAGCACTGAACGACACAATGTTGACGTACTAGCACTGAACGACACAATGTTGACGTACTAGCACTGAACGACACAATGTTGACGTACTAGCACTGAACGACACAATGTTGACGTACTAGCACTGAACGACACAATGTTGACGTACTAGCACTGAACGACACAATGTAGACGTACTAGCACTGAACGACACAATGTTGACGTACTAGCACTGAACGACACAATGTAGACGTACTAGCACTGAACGACACAATGTTGACGTACTAGCACTGAACGACACAATGTAGACGTACTAGCACTGAACGACACAATGTAGACGTACTAGCACTGAACGACACAAAGCTACGAACAAGAATTAGATGTAGTTGCCACGTTTGGATGTCATTATTTTGTGGACGTTTTCGGCATCTAGTATGTTTATCAACACAGGGAAGTCAACGGAAGACTGTAGAGAGGAGGTAATTAGGCCCTCAGCCTAGCAGATTTGCAGAAGACATTTGAAGACGGGGGTAATCAGTCCCCGAGCCTAGGAGCAGGTGATGAGCACCGAAGTCTTGAAGAATCTGAAGCACAGGCAGGAAGACTGGTGCTTGTATACCTGAAGCAGTTGAAGGCATTGTCACTGGTAGGCGGGAACCACTAGTGGAAGTAGGTCCTACCCAAGAACTGAACCGGAGTTAGTAGTAGCTTGTTATATTGTCCTCTCTGCCAAGATTCCATGATGTTGCTGTGTCTGACAAGTAATATAACAACGGTGGGTCCAGCCTACCAGCGACAAAGTCTTCAACTGCTGCATCTCATCTGACTCCAGTATATAAGAACCAGTCTTCCTGCCTGCACTTCAGATTAAGCAGGGCTACGGTGTTCACCTGCTGCTAGGCTGAGGAACTGATTGCTTTCTCTCTACAGTCTTCTGTTTATTTCAATGTATCGTACTGATAACGCCGCCGGATGGTGAAACGTCTATGAGGTCAAGATACCCAGATTTTGCACATGTGTTTAACTGATCAACTTGATAGTTTTCTTTATTACTGATTGAAACAAAGCTGAGGAGGTGAACACGTATGAATAAGGAGAGCAAAGAGTATTAGTTGAAGAGATCTGAGATAACCAGAGCTCAATGAGGAGTAACACTTATATGAAAGTTATAGTGTTTACGAAGCTGAGGCCTCAGAGTGTTTGTGGAGGTGAGAAAATTGTTGTGGACGGTGGTAGTCAATACAGTAAAGTCTTTTAAATGAATTATCTTCAGTAGTGCTTGATGAACTGAACAATAATAGTCACATGCTTCTATATGTGTATTTAATATGGAAGGTGATTATTTAGTGGTAGATAGAGTTAAAGTAAGAGGTAGATGAGACACACACAGACTTGTGTCTGTCAGCGAGAGAAATAAGAAAAATGGGCTAAGGAAGGGAACAGCTAATTGGGAGATACAAGCAATAGTGGAAAGAAAGATGGAGAGGAGGAAGAACATATAATGAAAAGTGGAAGAGGCAATGTGTGGGATGATGGCTCCAGCACTAGAGTGTCGAGCAGAGGTTAATGCATATAGAAGGGCAGGTGTGGGAGGGCAGATGATGAGGAGTGAATGATGAGGTAGGGAAAAGTAAATATTTTTTTTTTTTGCAGTGAAATATATTAAGAAGGTGGAGAATATGAAGACAAAGAGACAGATTAAACAAGTAGTGAGGGAATGCAGGAGGAGAGACAGTAGAGAATGGAGCATAAAACAACACACAAGAAACCTCCCATATTACCCATAAACTTTAAAACAGTTCTTCAACGTCATAACTCTGCCGTGAAAAAGCTAGACAAATCCAGTAAGGTCCTTCCTAGTTTTACACTGTCTGGTAAAAAAAAAAGCTAAGTATCCCATAGAATCAGACGACTGAGACGCATCAGAGTACACAACACTTGCACTTGAGTCTTTATATATATATACACACACACACACACACACACACACACACTATATATATATATATATATATATATATATATATATATATATATATATATATATATATATATATATATATATATATATCATGGTTAAAATTGTTTGTTAGTTCTACTTCTCAATATGGACGTACGTGTCACAACAGGTTCCAGCAGGCTTGTGACAGTGTGTTTCTTACTACACTCACAGTCTCACTGACCTTAATTATAATAAATATTCATTATAATAAATATTCACTGAGCACGCTATTGATATGCATGTGAGGCATATTATATTAATTCTATTTTCCTACTGAATGATGTAAATACTTGTGCTTAGCTGTCATGCTCTGTATTATTCGCACATGGAGAAGGTCTACCTCTTCCTGATTCATCAACTTCGGTATCATTCGAGTCAGTTGAAGAAAGTGGTGAGGAGGAAGAAGAGAAGGATGACACTGCTGGATTACAGAGTGACCCAAACTTTAATGAAGCACACTCCTCTAGGCCACATCTCTTAACAAAAGGGGAGCTCTATGACCTTGTCAGGGATCTGCAACTACCCAAAAATAAGGCAGAGCTGCGAGGCTCTCGTCTTCAACAGTGGAATCTCCTAGCAGCTAATGTAAAGATTTCAAAATTTCGTGATCATCAGCAGCAGTTCAACTATTTCTTCGTAATGGAAGGTGATTTAGTGGCTGCAACAATATTAATGGTCTGATGGAAGCACTTGGCATCCACTACGAACCCAGTCACTGGAGGCTGTTGAAAGATGTCTGGCTGCATAACGGAAATAGTAAACCATATGAAAGAAACTTATGAGAATATAAAGCATATGTTACAATGCATGAAATATGATGAACTTTAATGGCAGCTCTGTGGTGACTTAAAGGCTGTTGCTCTTGTGATGGGCCAGCAGGGCGGATACACCAATTACTGCTGATTTCTATGTGAGTGGGACAACCGTGCAAGAGGTTCCCACTACATCAGGAGAGACTGACCACCTCGTCAGTCATCGGAGTCTGGGATGAAAAATGTTCAACATCCACCTCTCATTGAACCAAACAAAATTTTGCCATCACCACTACACATAAAACTGGGGCTTATGAACAACTTTATAAAAGCTATGGACAAATCCAGTCAGGGATTCAAGTATTTAACATCAAAATCCCCCTCACTGAGCGATGCTAAGAAAAGAGAGGAAGTCTTGGTCCTCAGATTCGAGAGCTTCTTAAAGATGGTGACTTTGAATCAGACCTTCATGGGGAGGAGAAAGCTGCTCGGGAAGCATTCAAATTAGTGGCGAAGGGATATCTCGGAAACAGCAGGGAAGGCAACTATGAAGAATTGGTGGAAAACCTCATCAAGGCTTACAAGAACAAGGGATGTAACATGTCACTTAAAATCCACTTTTTGGACTCACATTTAGACTTTTTTCCAGCGAACTGTGGGATAGTTAGTGACGAATATGGTGAAAGGTTTCACCAAGATATTTCAACCATGGAAAAATGGTACCAGGTCAAATGGGGCACAATAATACTTGCAGACTATTGCTGGACATTGGCAAGAAATGATTCTTCAGGCCACTATAAGCGTCAAGCAAAAAGACAGAGTAGGTACGGATTAGAGTTTAAAACATACTGACACATACTGTACGTTATAATAATAAAATATTATATGTCTCGTATCATTAAACCTGTAGGCAACATTTTTCAAGGTGATATTTGGATCCAGGACAAGAAAATACATAAGAATTAACTAATCTCATTTAAGAAGCATACAACTTTCCAAAAATTCTTAACCAGTGATATTTGGCTAGGATATTTGGTGCATATTATAATAATTATAATTAATTTCGCTAAGCCAGGAAATATTTGGCTTATAATAACAGTAATTATAATTAATTTCGCTAAGCCAGGAAATATTTGGCTTATAATAACAGTAATTATAATTAATTTCGCTAAGCCAGGAAATATTTGGCTTATAACAACAGTAATTATAATTAATTTCGCTAAGCCAGGAAATATTTGGATTATAATAATTATAACTAATTTTTAAGCCAGGAAATATTTGATTTATAATAATAATAATAATATAATAATAATAATAATAATAATAATAATAATAATAATAATAATAATAATAATAATAATAATAATAATAATAATAATTATTATTATTATTATTATTATTATTATAATTAATTTGCTAAGCCAGGAAATATTTGGCTAGGATATTTGGTGCATACTGTAATAATTATACGAGTGTCTCATTGTATAATTTGTATAATCAGTGTTCATTAATTGTGTCTAATATATAAAAGAGTCATGGATGAGGTTAATGTAATTAATGCTGATGAAAACTCCATGGGAATTAAGGCTATAAACGCCTCATTAACTGCAAAAAAAAGTCATGTAACCAGAGCTTATAATAAATGCCTGGAATTGATGGCAGAAGAAACTGTGAATAAGATTAATTTAGAATTATATTTGGAATCAATAGAAAATAGGTGTATTATTTAAATTGTATTATACAGAATATGAAGGAGATCTACTGGTGAACTGTGCAGATGATAATGAGAGGGAATTAATAATTAATCAATATTTTGAATTGGAAGAGAAAATTCTATCATGTAAAATGTAAATTAAAAGGTGTAAATACTGCAGTTGAGCAATTCAGTAATATAAATGCCAGATCTCTGCCCAAACTCTCAGAGTTATGTCTATCAACATTTAGTTCAAGAGACAGCTGGGAGGAATTCTGGTCAGTATTTAAGGCTGCTGTGCATTAAAGGAATGACCTAGCAGATGTCACAAAATTATTTTATCTCAAAGGGCAGGTCAGAAGTGATGCTTATGCCCTGATTCGTGAGTTCCAAAATATTAATTCCAGCTACCTGGAGGCAGTTGACTTGTTAAAGGTGACCTATGGTAATAGGGAACAAAGTAGGGTAGACCTAGTAAATATTGTGATTAATTTAAGAACTCCAGAACACAGTTACAACAATTTAGGGTCAAATTAGAAAGCACACTTAAGTCCTTGAGTAATAGGTTCGATTTTGGTGAATCAGATTGGACATTAAGTGCTGTCTTACAGAATAAATTGAACTGCAAGAGTGAATATCTGACAAACACCACAAGGGTTATTTTTCTCTGGAGGAAATAAGACTGGGTCTACAAGAATTAATTGTTCAATTACAGACAAGCCAACCAAATAATTCTAAGAATTTAACACATGATGAATCTGGTGTATCTGTCAGGCCTCACAAGTGGAAAATAAATCCTAATGTTAATAATCCTCATAATTCATCCCATAAAAATTGTTGCATAAGCAGATATCAAGTGGCAGGAACCAAAAATAACGGTTATCCACATCAAATTAAGAGGAATAAGTACATTCATGGGAGTGGCCTAGTTAATAATGGGCAAATCAAGCAAAAGAGGGATTGACTTTTTTGCAAGGTTACTCATTTCTCCAAGAATTATAATGTTTATGATTCATGGGATGTTTAGGTGGAAAGATTAGAACTTGACAGATGTATTAGATGTTTAGGCAGTCATAATATAAAGGATTGTTATGCCAAACTGAAAAATTGCTATCAGTGCCACAAAGGAAGACATCATGTAGAAATGTGTAAGGGTTTGTATAATAATAATAATTATGATGATAATAATGATGTTAACACTGAAACATCAGAATCTAATGTAAAAATTGCAGCTAATGTTAATGATGATGGCACAGCTGAAGTAGCCTTACCTGTGGGGAACGTAAAAATTCGAGATAAAAGGCGCCAATCAATAAATGTAACTGCATTATTGACCAGGGATCTCAATGCACATTCATAAAACGTAGTCTTATTGGTATGAAAGTGCAAAGGGGGATCCTACAAATTTAAAATTATATTGTTTTCTGTCAGATAAAAGTGCCCAATTGTACGACACTGTGTTTGTAAATGTTGGTCTGGGCCATGATATAAGACGTATCAATGCAATTATAGTAGATAGACTCCCACAAAAAATCTCTACAATAGGCTTAAGAAGCATACAACTTTCCAAAAATTCTTAACCAGTGATATTTGGCTAGGATATTTGGTGCATATTATAATAATTATAATTAATTTCGCTAAGCCAGGAAATATTTGGCTTATAATAACAGTAATTATAATTAATTTCGCTAAGCCAGGAAATATTTGGCTTATAATAACAGTAATTATAATTAATATAGACTTTCACAAAATTGTGTAGAATTGGGACCCACTTGTGTAAATAATGACTCAGTGGGGCCAATAGATCTAAAAGAGAGGTGAAATTAAATTGTTGTTAAAAGGAAAATTTGTGAAAGGTTCAATAGTAGATAAATTAGTGCTGTATTTAGATGATGATGATATAATTTGGTGTAGAGGTTGGGTACAAAATGCTGAATTGGGTGAACATATTAAACACCTTATTTTACTGCCCAAAACCAATCATCTGACAACTTTGATTGTTTTAAATGCCCATAAAAATGTAATACATGGTGGGGTACAAGATACTTTAAATTGTATAATGGAAACTTTCTGGATTTCACGAGGACGAAAGTGTTAAAAAGTGTGTTAAATCTTGGGTAATATGTCGCCGTGTGGATGCAATAAGCTATATGTACCCAGGTCCTCCAACATAATTAAGGGAACATGTACAATTGTTAAAACTATTTGATATAACAGATGTGGACTATAGTGGTCCAGTAATTTTAACAGGTAATTCAGATAGTGTTCCCTTGAAAGTATATATTTATTTATTTGCACCACTATTAGGGTAGTTCATTTAGAAGTGGCTCAGGACTTGTAGTCTGTTTCAGAAATTTACAGCTACAAGATCCTCTCCAAGATTGATGATTTCAGATAATGACACTACATAATTTTATAGCGGGTGCCCAATATTTGATGGAATTAAAGGAGAATAATGGTGTACAATCTCTGTTAACCCAGTGAGGATGTGTCTGGAAATTTATTACTCCCAGAGCTCCTTGACAGGGCGGGTTTTATGAAAGAATGACAGGTACAGTAAAAAGTTGTCTACGGAAGGTGCTACTAACATCACATATCATAAAAATCTTTGAAAGGGTCCTAAGAAGCAAGATCACCACCCATCTAGAAACCCATCAGTTACACAACCCAGGGCAACATGGGTTTAGAACAGGTCGCTCCTGTCTGTCTCAACTATTGGATCACTACGACAAGGTCCTAAATGCACTAGAAGACAAAAAGAATGCAGATGTAATATATACAGACTTTGCAAAAGCCTTCGACAAGTGTGACCATGGCGTAATAGCGCACAAAATGCGTGCTAAAGGAATAACGGGAAAAAAGTCGGTCGATGGATCTATAATTTCCTCACTAACAGAACACAGAGAGTGGTCGTCAACAGAGTAAAGTCCGAGGCAGCTACGGTGAAAAGCTCTGTTCCACAAGGCACAGTACTCGCTCCCATCTTGTTCCTCATCCTCATATCCGACATAGACAAGGATGTCAGCCACAGCACCGTGTCTTCCTTTGCAGATGACACCCGAATCTGCATGACAGTGTCTTCCATTGCAGACACTGCAAGGCTCCAGGCGGACATCAACCAAATCTTTCAGTGGGCTGCAGAAAACAATATGAAGTTCAACGATGAGAAATTTCAATTACTCAGATATGGTAAACATGAGGAAATTAAATCTTCATCAGAGTACAAAGCAAATTCTGGCCACAAAATAGAGCGAAACACCAACGCCAAAGACCTGGGAGTGATTATGTCGGAGGATCTCACCTTCATGGACCATAACATTGTATCAATCGCACCTGCTAGAAAAATGACAGGATGGATAATGAGAACCTTCAAAACTAGGGAGGCCAAGCCCATGATGACACTCTTCAGGTCACTTGTTCTATCTAGGCTGGAATATTGCTGCACTCTAACAGCACCTTTCAAGGCAGGTGAAATTGCCGACCTAGAAAATGTACAGAGAACTTTCACGGCGCGCATAACGGAGATAAAACACCTCAATTACTGGGAGCGCTTGAGGTTCCTAAACCCGTATTCCCTGGAACGCAGGAGGGAGAGATACATGATTATATACACCTGGAAAATCCTAGAGGGACTAGTACCGAACTTGCACACGAAAATCACTCACTACGAAAGCAAAAGACTTGGCAGACGATGCACCATCCCCCCAATGAAAAGCAGGGGTGTCACTAGCACGTTAAGAGACCATACAATAAGTGTCAGGGGCCCGAGACTGTTCAACTGCCTCCCAGCACACATAAGGGGGATTACCAACAGACCCCTGGCAGTCTTCAAGCTGGCACTGGACAAGCACCTAAAGTCAGTTCCGGATCAGCCGGGCTGTGGCTCGTACGTTGGTTTGCGTGCAGCCAGCAGCAACAGCCTGTTTGATCAGGCTCTGATCCACCAGGAGGCCTGGTCACAGACCGGGCCGCGGGGGCGTTGACCCCCGGAACTCTCTCCAGGTAAACTCCAGGTAAACACAGGAAAAGAATTAGTTTGGAGGAATTTCTTACTGTAAAAATGGAGGCGGAAAATCTTATTAATTATTGTCCTCTCTCATACATTAGCGACACTCCTGATGTGGACATATTAACACCTCGTTTAATATGTGGACGAAAACTGGAAGCTGCATCAACCTATAGAAATAATTCTGAAGAAATTGATGAAGATTATAATAATGTATGATTGTTAAGTAATTTAAGATGTTAAGTAAAGTAATAAACCATTGGTCCAGTGTGTGCGAAAGAAATATCTTACACTACGTGAACACCTTTATGGTGCGTCAGAGGCTGGAAATCGACAGAACATTCAACCAGGTGGCATTGTATTAATTGATACTGAGCAACATCGAACATTGTGGCCTCTTGGTAGGTATTAACATTATACCCAGATGCACAAGGTGTTGTCAGGAATGTCAAGGTTATTTTGTGGTCAGGAAAGGTTGCTTGCCATTAATAAATTAATTCCCTTGGAATTAAACGGTGTTCAACCAACTGTAAAAGATAATCTAAGGGAAAATAACATAAGTGAAATTGAAGATAGCGCTGACCAAGGAATCACTCCCAGGTCTTTCACATTAATTTATCGCTCTGTTGTATGGTTGGAATTTGTTTTATACTCTGATGCGGTTTTAATATCCAAGCCAAGCCCATGATGGCACTCTTCAGGTCGCTTGTTCTATCTAGGCTGGAATATTGCTGCACATTAACACCACCTTTCAAGGCAGGTGAAATTGCTGACCTAGAAAATGTACAGAGAACCTTCACGGCGCGCATAACGGAGATAAAACACCTCAATTACTGGGAGCGCTTGAGGTTCCTGAACCTGTATTCCCTGGAACGCAGGAGGGAGAGATACATGATTATATACACCTGGAAAATCCTAAAGGGACTAGTACCGAACTTGCACACGAAAATCACTCACAAAAAAATCAAAAGACTCGGCAAACGATGCAACATCCCCCCAATGAAAAGCAGGGATGTCACTAGCACGTTAAGAAACAATACAATAAGTGTCAGGGGCCCGAGACTGTTCAACTACCTCCCAGCATACATAAGGGGGATTACCACTAGACCCCTGGCAGTCTTCAAGCTGGCACTGGACAAGCACCTAAAGTCGGTACCTAACCAGCCGGACTGTGGCTCGTACGTTGGATTGCGTGCAGCCAGCAGTAACAGCCTGGTTGATCAGGCTCTGATCCATCAGGAGGCCTGGTCACAGACCGGGCCGCGGGGGCGTTGACCCCCGGAACTCTCTCCAGGTAAACTCCAGGTAATATCGGAGTAATTGAAATTTCTCTTTATTGAACTTCATGTTTTCAGCGGCTTGGAGACTTGCAGTGTCTTGGACGGAGAGCACTGTCATGGCACTTCGGAAGACATGCTTGGAGACTTGCAGTGTCTTGGACGGAGAGCACTGTCATGGCACTTCGGAAGACATGCTTGGAGACTTGCAGTGTCTTGGACGGAGAGCACTGTCATGGCACTTCGGAAGACATGCTTGGAGACTTGCAGTGTCTTGGACGGAGAGCACTGTCATGGCACTTCGGAAGACATGCTTGGAGACTTGCAGTGTCTTGGACGGAGAGCACTGTCATGGCACTTCGGAAGACATGCTTGGAGATTTGCAGTGTCTTGGACGGAGAGCACTGTCATGGCACTTCGGAAGACATGCTTGGAGACTTGCAGTGTCTTGGACGGAGAGCACTGTCATGGCACTTCGGAAGACATGCTTGGAGACTTGCAGTGTCTTGGACGGAGAGCACTGTCATGGCACTTCGGAAGACATGCTTGGAGACTTGCAGTGTCTTGGACGGAGAGCACTGTCATGGCACTTCGGAAGACATGCTTGGAGACTTGCAGTGTCTTGGACGGAGAGCACTGTCATGGCACTTCGGAAGACATGCTTGGAGACTTGCAGTGTCTTGGACGGAGAGCACTGTCATGGCACTTCGGAAGACATGCTTGGAGACTTGCAGTGTCTTGGACGGAGAGCACTGTCATGGCACTTCGGAAGACATGCTTGGAGACTTGCAGTGTCTTGGACGGAGAGCACTGTCATGGCACTTCGGAAGACATGCTTGGAGACTTGCAGTGTCTTGGACGGAGAGCACTGTCATGGCACTTCGGAAGACATGCTTGGAGACTTGCAGTGTCTTGGACGGAGAGCACTGTCATGGCACTTCGGAAGACATGCTTGGAGACTTGCAGTGTCTTGGACGGAGAGCACTGTCATGGCACTTCGGAAGACATGCTTGGAGACTTGCAGTGTCTTGGACGGAGAGCACTGTCATGGCACTTCGGAAGACATGCTTGGAGACTTGCAGTGTCTTGGACGGAGAGCACTGTCATGGCACTTCGGAAGACATGCTTGGAGACTTGCAGTGTCTTGGACGGAGAGCACTGTCATGGCACTTCGGAAGACATGCTTGGAGACTTGCAGTGTCTTGGACGGAGAGCACTGTCATGGCACTTCGGAAGACATGCTTGGAGACTTGCAGTGTCTTGGACGGAGAGCACTGTCATGGCACTTCAGGAGACATGCTTGGAGACTTGCAGTGTCTTGGACGGAGAGCACTGTCATGGCACTTCGGGAGACATGCTTGGAGACTTGCAGTGTCTTGGACGGAGAGCACTGTCATGGCACTTCGGGGAGACATGCTTGGAGACTTGCAGTGTCTTGGACGGAGAGCACTGTCATGGCACTTCGGAAGACATGCTTGGAGACTTGCAGTGTCTTGGACGGAGAGCACTGTCATGGCACTTCGGAAGACATGCTTGGAGACTTGCAGTGTCTTGGACGGAGAGCACTGTCATGGCACTTCGGAAGACATGCTTGGAGACTTGCAGTGTCTTGGACGGAGAGCACTGTCATGGCACTTCGGAAGACATGCTTGGAGACTTGCAGTGTCTTGGACGGAGAGCACTGTCATGGCACTTCGGGAGACATGCTTGGAGACTTGCAGTGTCTTGGACGGAGAGCACTGTCATGGCACTTCGGGAGACATGCTTGGAGACTTGCAGTGTCTTGGACGGAGAGCACTGTCATGGCACTTCGGGGAGACATGCTTGGAGACTTGCAGTGTCTTGGACGGAGAGCACTGTCATGCCACTTCGGGGAGACATGCTTGGAGACTTGCAGTGTCTTGGACGGAGAGCACTGTCATGGCACTTCGGAAGACATGCTTGGAGACTTGCAGTGTCTTGGACGGAGAGCACTGTCATGGCACTTCGGGAGACATGCTTGGAGACTTGCAGTGTCTTGGACGGAGAGCACTGTCATGGCACTTCGGGAGACATGCTTGGAGACTTGCAGTGTCTTGGACGGAGAGCACTGTCATGGCACTTCGGGAGACATGCTTGGAGACTTGCAGTGTCTTGGACGGAGAGCACTGTCATGGCACTTCGGGGAGACATGCTTGGAGACTTGCAGTGTCTTGGACGGAGAGCACTGTCATGGCACTTCGGAAGACATGCTTGGAGACTTGCAGTGTCTTGGACGGAGAGCACTGTCATGGCACTTCGGAAGACATGCTTGGAGACTTGCAGTGTCTTGGACGGAGAGCACTGTCATGGCACTTCGGAAGACATGCTTGGAGACTTGCAGTGTCTTGGACGGAGAGCACTGTCATGGCACTTCGGAAGACATGCTTGGAGACTTGCAGTGTCTTGGACGGAGAGCACTGTCATGGCACTTCGGAAGACATGCTTGGAGACTTGCAGTGTCTTGGACGGAGAGCACTGTCATGGCACTTCGGAAGACATGCTTGGAGACTTGCAGTGTCTTGGACGGAGAGCACTGTCATGGCACTTCGGAAGACATGCTTGGAGACTTGCAGTGTCTTGGACGGAGAGCACTGTCATGGCACTTCGGAAGACATGCTTGGAGACTTGCAGTGTCTTGGACGGAGAGCACTGTCATGGCACTTCGGAAGACATGCTTGGAGACTTGCAGTGTCTTGGACGGAGAGCACTGTCATGGCACTTCGGAAGACATGCTTGGAGACTTGCAGTGTCTTGGACGGAGAGCACTGTCATGGCACTTCGGAAGACATGCTTGGAGACTTGCAGTGTCTTGGACGGAGAGCACTGTCATGGCACTTCGGAAGACATGCTTGGAGACTTGCAGTGTCTTGGACGGAGAGCACTGTCATGGCACTTCGGAAGACATGCTTGGAGACTTGCAGTGTCTTGGACGGAGAGCACTGTCATGGCACTTCGGAAGACATGCTTGGAGACTTGCAGTGTCTTGGACGGAGAGCACTGTCATGGCACTTCGGAAGACATGCTTGGAGACTTGCAGTGTCTTGGACGGAGAGCACTGTCATGGCACTTCGGAAGACATGCTTGGAGACTTGCAGTGTCTTGGACGGAGAGCACTGTCATGGCACTTCGGAAGACATGCTTGGAGACTTGCAGTGTCTTGGACGGAGAGCACTGTCATGGCACTTCGGAAGACATGCTTGGAGACTTGCAGTGTCTTGGACGGAGAGCACTGTCATGGCACTTCGGAAGACATGCTTGGAGACTTGCAGTGTCTTGGACGGAGAGCACTGTCATGGCACTTCGGAAGACATGCTTGGAGACTTGCAGTGTCTTGGACGGAGAGCACTGTCATGGCACTTCGGAAGACATGCTTGGAGACTTGCAGTGTCTTGGACGGAGAGCACTGTCATGGCACTTCGGAAGACATGCTTGGAGACTTGCAGTGTCTTGGACGGAGAGCACTGTCATGGCACTTCGGAAGACATGCTTGGAGACTTGCAGTGTCTTGGACGGAGAGCACTGTCATGGCACTTCGGAAGACATGCTTGGAGACTTGCAGTGTCTTGGACGGAGAGCACTGTCATGGCACTTCGGAAGACATGCTTGGAGACTTGCAGTGTCTTGGACGGAGAGCACTGTCATGGCACTTCGGAAGACATGCTTGGAGACTTGCAGTGTCTTGGACGGAGAGCACTGTCATGGCACTTCGGAAGACATGCTTGGAGACTTGCAGTGTCTTGGACGGAGAGCACTGTCATGGCACTTCGGGAGACATGCTTGGAGACTTGCAGTGTCTTGGACGGAGAGCACTGTCATGGCACTTCGGGAGACATGCTTGGAGACTTGCAGTGTCTTGGACGGAGAGCACTGTCATGGCACTTCGGGAGACATGCTTGGAGACTTGCAGTGTCTTGGACGGAGAGCACTGTCATGGCACTTCGGGGAGACATGCTTGGAGACTTGCAGTGTCTTGGACGGAGAGCACTGTCATGGCACTTCGGAAGACATGCTTGGAGACTTGCAGTGTCTTGGACGGAGAGCACTGTCATGGCACTTCGGAAGACATGCTTGGAGACTTGCAGTGTCTTGGACGGAGAGCACTGTCATGGCACTTCGGAAGA
Organism: Cherax quadricarinatus; assembly: GCF_026875155.1. NCBI lineage: Eukaryota > Metazoa > Arthropoda > Malacostraca > Decapoda > Parastacidae > Cherax > Cherax quadricarinatus. The sequence goes on along the minus strand of NC_069399.1, from coordinate 67,745,409 downwards.
CATGCTTGGAGACTTGCAGTGTCTTGGACGGAGAGCACTGTCATGGCACTTCGGAAGACATGCTTGGAGACTTGCAGTGTCTTGGACGGAGAGCACTGTCATGGCACTTCGGAAGACATGCTTGGAGACTTGCAGTGTCTTGGACGGAGAGCACTGTCATGGCACTTCGGAAGACATGCTTGGAGACTTGCAGTGTCTTGGACGGAGAGCACTGTCATGGCACTTCGGAAGACATGCTTGGAGACTTGCAGTGTCTTGGACGGAGAGGGACTGTCATGGCACTTCGGAAGACATGCTTGGAGACTTGCAGTGTCTTGGACGGAGAGCACTGTCATGGCACTTCGGGAGACATGCTTGGAGACTTGCAGTGTCTTGGACGGAGAGCACTGTCATGGCACTTCGGGAGACATGCTTGGAGACTTGCAGTGTCTTGGACGGAGAGCACTGTCATGGCACTTCGGGGAGACATGCTTGGAGACTTGCAGTGTCTTGGACGGAGAGCACTGTCATGGCACTTCGGAAGACATGCTTGGAGACTTGCAGTGTCTTGGACGGAGAGCACTGTCATGGCACTTCGGAAGACATGCTTGGAGACTTGCAGTGTCTTGGACGGAGAGCACTGTCATGGCACTTCGGAAGACATGCTTGGAGACTTGCAGTGTCTTGGACGGAGAGCACTGTCATGGCACTTCGGAAGACATGCTTGGAGACTTGCAGTGTCTTGGACGGAGAGCACTGTCATGGCACTTCGGAAGACATGCTTGGAGACTTGCAGTGTCTTGGACGGAGAGCACTGTCATGGCACTTCGGAAGACATGCTTGGAGACTTGCAGTGTCTTGGACGGAGAGCACTGTCATGGCACTTCGGAAGACATGCTTGGAGACTTGCAGTGTCTTGGACGGAGAGCACTGTCATGGCACTTCGGAAGACATGCTTGGAGACTTGCAGTGTCTTGGACGGAGAGCACTGTCATGGCACTTCGGAAGACATGCTTGGAGACTTGCAGTGTCTTGGACGGAGAGCACTGTCATGGCACTTCGGAAGACATGCTTGGAGACTTGCAGTGTCTTGGACGGAGAGCACTGTCATGGCACTTCGGAAGACATGCTTGGAGACTTGCAGTGTCTTGGACGGAGAGCACTGTCATGGCACTTCGGAAGACATGCTTGGAGACTTGCAGTGTCTTGGACGGAGAGCACTGTCATGGCACTTCGGAAGACATGCTTGGAGACTTGCAGTGTCTTGGACGGAGAGCACTGTCATGGCACTTCGGAAGACATGCTTGGAGACTTGCAGTGTCTTGGACGGAGAGCACTGTCATGGCACTTCGGAAGACATGCTTGGAGACTTGCAGTGTCTTGGACGGAGAGCACTGTCATGGCACTTCGGAAGACATGCTTGGAGACTTGCAGTGTCTTGGACGGAGAGCACTGTCATGGCACTTCGGAAGACATGCTTGGAGACTTGCAGTGTCTTGGACGGAGAGCACTGTCATGGCACTTCGGAAGACATGCTTGGAGACTTGCAGTGTCTTGGACGGAGAGCACTGTCATGGCACTTCGGAAGACATGCTTGGAGACTTGCAGTGTCTTGGACGGAGAGCACTGTCATGGCACTTCGGAAGACATGCTTGGAGACTTGCAGTGTCTTGGACGGAGAGCACTGTCATGGCACTTCGGAAGACATGCTTGGAGACTTGCAGTGTCTTGGACGGAGAGCACTGTCATGGCACTTCGGAAGACATGCTTGGAGACTTGCAGTGTCTTGGACGGAGAGCACTGTCATGGCACTTCGGAAGACATGCTTGGAGACTTGCAGTGTCTTGGACGGAGAGCACTGTCATGGCACTTCGGAAGACATGCTTGGAGACTTGCAGTGTCTTGGACGGAGAGCACTGTCATGGCACTTCGGAAGACATGCTTGGAGACTTGCAGTGTCTTGGACGGAGAGCACTGTCATGGCACTTCGGAAGACATGCTTGGAGACTTGCAGTGTCTTGGACGGAGAGCACTGTCATGGCACTTCGGAAGACATGCTTGGAGACTTGCAGTGTCTTGGACGGAGAGCACTGTCATGGCACTTCGGAAGACATGCAGCTATGGCACTTCGGAAGACATGCTTGGAGACTTGCAGTGTCTTGGACGGAGAGCACTGTCATGGCACTTCGGAAGACATGCAGCTATGGTTACACCTCTGTCTATGTCAGATATGAGGATAAGGAACAGGATGGGGGCAAGTAGAGAGCCTCTTGGAACACAGCTTCTCACTGTGGCTCCTCAGACTTTACTGTTTACTATTATTATTTAGGGGTCGGCCTAGGAAAGGTTGGAGGCAGGGGGTAAAGGAGGTTTTGTGTGCGAGGGGCTTGGACTTCCAGCAGGCATGTGTGAGCATGTTTGATAGGAGTGAATGGAGACAAATGGTTTTTAATACTTGACGTGCTGTTGGAGTGTGAGCAAAGTAACATTTATGAAGGGATTCAGGGAAACCGGCAGGCCGGACTTGAGTCCTGGAGATGGGAAGTACAGTGCCTGCACTCTGAAGGAGGGGTGTTAATGTTGCAGTTTAAAAACTGTAGTGTAAAGCACCCTTCTGGCAAGACAGTGATGGAGTGAATGATGGTGAAAGTTTTTCTTTTTCGGGCCACCCTGCCTTGGTGGGTATCGGCCAGTGTGATAATAATAAAAAAATAATATTATTCTTTAAACCAGAATATACAGTACCCAAAGACAGTAAATATATTAGACTAACTAACTATGGGTAAGTTACTTTTATCATTAAAAACAAACTTTCAACATTACTGTTCGAACTATATGCTAATTTTTTTTTTATACTAATTCCTTAGCTATTGGTTTATTATTTTTTTAAATGTAAAGAGAGATTCCGTACACGTGTGTGATGGTGTTTATCACAGTCTTGAGTTACAGTTTAATATCTTTATAATGCGCCACATATCCATCATGTGGGCGGTAGTCTAAGATAACACAGGTCAATAATGGCTCCAGAGACGAAGTTTTGATAGGTGAACATGTTACAAAGGTGATGAACCATTCACTCGTCTACACCTGATCACAATTACAGTGAGTTAGTAATGTAAATATTAGTTGTATTTACAGTGAGTAAATTCAGGACATTTTCCCAAAATGGACTGTGATATACGACAGTACATACAGTACATGCAGTACATGCAGTACATACAGTACATACAGTACATACAGTACATGCAGTACATACAGTACATACAGTACATACAGTACATGCAGTACATGCAGTACATGCAGTACATGCAGTACATACAGTACATACAGTACATACAGTACATACAGTACATACAGTACATACAGTACATACAGTACATACAGTACATACATTACATACAGTACATATAGTACATGCAGTACATACAGTACATACAGTACATGCAGTACATGCAGTACATACAGTACATACAGTACATACAGTACATACAGTACATGCAGTACATGCAGTACATACAGTACATACAGTACATACAGTACATACAGTACATACAGTACATGCAGTACATGCAGTACATACAGTACATACAGTACATACAGTACATACAGTACATGCAGTACATGCAGTACATGCAGTACATGCAGTACATACAGTACATACAGTACATACAGTACATACAGTACATACAGTACATACAGTACATGCAGTACATGCAGTACATGCAGTACATGCAGTACATGCAGTACATACAGTACATGCAGTACATACAGTTGGTAATATGTGTTATTTTATAAGATTATTAAGAATAATTGTGCAGCTATGATAATTATTCGTGCAGGTGTCAACTACTGCAGGTATTAGCTGGTGCAGGTATTAGCTGGTACAGGTTTTAGCTAGTGCAGGTATTAGCTGGTGCAGGTATTAGCTGGTGCAGGTATTAGCTGGTACAGGTTTTAGCTAGTGCAGGTATTAGCTGGTGCAGGTATTAGCTAGTACAGGTATTAGCTGGTGCAGGTATTAGCTAGTGCAGGTATTAGCTGGTGCAGGTATTAGCTAGTGCAGTTATTAGCTGGTGCAGGTATTAGCTAGTGCAGGTATTAGCTGGTGCAGGTATTAGCTAGTGCAGTTATTAGCTGGTGCAGGTATTAGCTAGTGCAGGTATTAGCTGGTGCAGGTATTAGCTAGTTCAAATATTAGCTGGTGAAGGTAATAGCTAGTGCAGGTATTAGCTAGTGCAGGTATTAGCTGGTGCAGGTATTATCTAGTGCAGGTATTACCTGGTACAGGTATTAGCTAGTGCAGGTATTAGCTGGTGCAGGTAATAGCTGGTGCAGGTATTAGCTAGTGCAGGTATTAGCTAGTGCAGGTATTAGTTGGTGCAGGTATTAGCTAGTGCAGGTATCAGCTGGTTCAGGTATCAGCTGATGCAGATATTAGTTGGTGCAGGTATCAGCTGGTACAAGTCTCAGCTGGTGCAGGTATCGGCTGGTACAGGTGTCAGCTGGTACAGATATCAACTCGTGCAAATATCAGCTGGTGCAGGTATGAGTAGTACGGGTATCAGCTGGTGCATGACGCTGAATGTCACATGTCGTCTTTAGTGAGGTTGCATGACTTCACAGATTTACAGCGCTGTGATTGGCTAACAGTGACGCCCACTACTGGGGGCGGGGTGGAAGACTATATTATATTACGTCACTAGTGGTGACGTCACTGAATGGGCGGAGCTTACCATTCATGTTACATACGTATGTGTAGGAGTAGTGACGTCACGCGCCATGCCATTGGTCGTGACGTCACTGGGTAGGTAGAGTTAAATGTCATAGCGTTCACGTAGGTGTAAGAGTCGTGACGTCACGAACAATGACGTCACTTGGAGACGAACCTAAAATAAATTTTGAAAACATTTTCTGTTTATTGACAGTGACGAAGATGTGTAGAGAGCAGAGTTGATTGCTTCTTGCAGCCATTGTTGAGAAACATGCATAATATACATCCTTAGAGCATGTATGTGTGTGTGTATACTCACCTATTTGTACTCACTTATTTGTGGTTGCAGGGGTCGATTCACAGCTCCTGGCCCAGCCTCTTAGCTGGTCACTACTAGGTCCACTCTCTCCCTGCTCCATGAGCTTTATCATACCTCTTCTTGAAGCTATATATGGATCCTGTCTCCACTACGTCACTTTCCAGACTATTCCACTTCCTAATAACTCTATGACTGAAGAAATAATTCCTAACATCCCTGTGATTCATCTGAGTCTTCAGCTTCCAATTTTGACCCCTTGTTGCTGTATCACATCTCTGGAACATCCTGTCTCTGTCCACCTTGTTAATTCCTCTCAGTATTTTATATGTGGTTATCATGTCGTCACTGTCCCTCCCATCCTCCAGTGTCATCAGGTTGAGTTCCCTTAACCTCTCCTCGTAGTACATGCCCCTTAGCTCCGGGACTAGTCTTGTTTCAAACGTGTTGACCAGGTGTGGGTTTTAAATTGATGCTGCATGCTCCAATATGGGGCTGACGTACACGGTGTACAGTGTTTTGAATGATTTCTTACGGTGTCAAAACGCTATTCTCAGGTTTGCTAGGCGCCCTTATGCTGCAGCAGTTATTTGGTTGATGTGCGCCTCAGGAGATGCACTCGTTATTATACTCACCTCAAGATCCTTTTCCCGAGTGAGGTTTGCAGTCTTTGGCCCCCTAGCCTGTACTCTGTCTGCTGTCTTCTTTCACCTAGAGTCTTCATGACTTTGCGCTTAGTGGCGTTAAACTCTAGGAGTCAGTTGTTGGACCAGGCTTGTAGCCTGTCCAGATTTCTTGGTAGCTCTGCCTGATCCTCATCCACTTGAATTCTCTTCATTTGCTTCACTTCGGCTGCAAACAGGAACACCTGTGACTCTATCCTTTCCGTCATGGCATTCACATATAAAAGAAACAGCACCGGCCCTAAGACTGACCCTTGAGGAGCGCGCTTGTCACAGGTGCCCACCCTGGCACCCTGTCACATAGCTTCTGTGGTATGCAAAGAGTACGTAACCTTTATTCGGCGCATGTACACACTCTCATTGAAAGGCTATCTCCCCCAATCAGCGAACCAGGTACTAAGGGTTGATGATGGACCCCGTCGTTCAATCAGTACCCAGGTTCCAGCCAATGAGAAGATGGTTTTGGCAATGGCAGAGGTGTTGTGGGTACCACCCACCTGTCTGCCCTCGTCATTCCCATTCTAGAGCTGGTTGAAGCACGGTCTGCTCTCTAGTGGCTTCTATTCTGCCTTGCTTACCGTGGAGTGCACTAATACCTATTGTTGTGCATAGTGTATATAGTGTACATACTTCTGTTCTAAACTGAAAGATAAAACAAGTCAAAAGTTTTTCTGCTGTGTTTATTTTGCTCCCTTTACACCCAGGATAACAGGCCTTTGGGACTCCTGGGTTGTAACAGCTTCACTCGTTGTTTCCTTCCTGTCAGGTATTCTCTGATTCATTGCAGTGCCTTTCCTGTTATTCCTGCCTACTCCTCTAGCTTTTGCACTAATTTCTTGTGAGGAATTATGCCGAAAGCCTTTTTGTAGTTCTAGAATATGCAGTCTACTCACCCGTCTCTCTATCCTGTCTTACTTCTGTTACTCTGTTGTAAAACTCCAGTAGGTTTGTGATGCGGGATTTCTCCTCCCTGAAACCGTGCTGATTATCTTGTATAATTTCATTCCTTTCTAGGTGCTCCACCTGTGTTTTTCCTGATAAGCTTCCCCATAACTTTGCATACTATACATGTCAGAGACACTGGTCTGTAGTTTAATGCCACCTGCCGGTCTCCTTTCTTAAAGACTAGGGCTATATTTGCCGTCTCCTAAACCTCAGGTAATCGCCCTGTTTCGATAGATGTGTTGAAGATTGTTGTTAGTGGCATATAGAAAATCTCTGCTTCCTCTCTCAGGACCCAGGGAGAGATGTTGTCTGGTCCCACCGCTTTTATGTTGTCTGATTCACTTAGCAGCGTCTTCACCTCCTCCTCTGTTGTGTGTATGTATCCAGAACTTATTGGTGTATTCTTCTATCCCGGTTTGCTGGAGTCCTTTCTGTCTCCAATGAACACACTACCTTGAATCTCGTGTTGACCTCTTCACACACTTCGTTGTTTCTTGTGACCTCCCCGCCTTCCTTCCTCAGTCTGATTACCTGATCCTTGACTGTTGTTTTCTTCCTGATGAGACTGTACAACAGTTTTGGGTCAGTTACTATGACATTCTCGTATTGTCGCTGGGCCTCCCTCCTTATCTCTGCATATTCATGTCTGGCTTTTCTGCTAATCTTATTTTCCTGGGTTCTTTGTCGTCTATACTTTTTCCATTCTCTGGCACACATAGTTTTGGCATCTCTATACCTTTGGATGAACTGAGGTGCCGTTGTGGTCTTCCCATTGTTTCTGTTGCCCTTGGGTACGAACCTCTCCATTGTCTCCTTGCATTATGTTGTCACGTATTTAATCATTTCATTTACTGTTTGTCCCACCAGTTCTTTTTCAACTGAACCTCATGCAGGAAATTCCTAATGCCTGTGTAGTCCCCTCATTTGTGGTTTGGCTTCTCCCGTCCTACTCGTGCTGCTTCACTCTACATTTTAACTATTCAATGTATGCCAAGCTCAGGCCCACGTGATCACCAGCTTCGCGGAGCCTCTCGGTGAGTGCAGTAGTAGGTAGTTACTAGTTTTCAAAGACACTTATCGTTAGACACTTGGCCTGTGTGTACTCACCTAGTTGTACTCACCTAGTTGTGGTTGCGGGGTCGAGTCACAGCTCCTGACCCCGCCTCTTCAACTGGCCGCTACTCACTCTTCCTGCTCCGTGAGCTTTATCATACCTCTTCTTAAAGCTATGTATGGATCCTGCCTCCACTACATCACTGTGTGTGTGTGTGTGTGTGTGTGTGTGTGTGTGTGTGTGTGTGTGTGTAAGTGAATACTTACCTAATTGTGTATGCAGGGGTCGATTCATAGCTCCTGGCCGTGCCTCTTCGCTGGTCGCTAATAGATCCACTCTCTCCTGTTCCATAAGCTTTATCGTACCTCTTCTTAAAGCTATGTATGAAACCTGCCTCTACTACGTCACTCTCCAGACCGTTTCACTTCCTGACAACTCTGTGACTGAAGAAGTACTTCCTATCATCCTTGTAACTCATCTGAGTCATCAACTTCCAACTGTGACCCCTTGTTGCTGTGTCCCATCTCTGGAACATCCTGTCTCTGTCCACCTTGTTGATTCCTCTCAGTATTTTACATGTCGTTATCATATCCCCACTGTCTCTCCTTTCCTCCAGTGTCGTCATGTTGACTTCCTTTAAGTTCTCCTCGTATTACATGCCCCTTAGCTCCGAGACTAGTCCCATTGCAAATCTTTGCACTTTCACTAAATTTCTGACGTCCTCGGACAGGTGTGGATACCAAAATGGAGCTGCATACTCTAATATAGGCCTGACGTACACCGTGTACAGAGTCCGGAACGACTCCTTGCTAACATGTCGTAATGCTATTCTTAGGTTCGCTAGTCGCCCATATGCTGCAGCAGTCATCTGGTTGACATGGGCCTCAGGAGATGTGCTCGGTATTAAATACACCCCAAGACCCTTTTCCTTGAGTGAGATTTGTAGCCTTTGGCCCCTAAACTGTACTCTGTCTGCGGTCGTCTTTGCCTTTCCCCGATCTTCATGACTTTCCAGTTGGTGGGGTTGAACTCCAGAAGCCAGTTGCTGTACCAGGCCTGCAGCCTGTCCAGATCCCTCTGTAGTCCTGCCTTATTCTCCTCCGACTGAATTCTCCTCAATAACCTCACATCGTCTGCAAACAGGGACACTTCTGAGTCCATTCCTTCAGTCATGTCATTCACATGTACTAGAAACAGCACCGGTCTTAGAACTGACCTCTGTGGAACCCTGCTCATCACATGCGGTCACTCTGACACCTCATCATGTACCATGACTCGGTGATGCCTTTTTGTCAGGTATTCTCTGATCCAATGCAGTGCCTTCCCTGTTATACCTGCCTGGTCCTCCAGCGTTTTCACTAATCTTGTGTGGAACTGTGTCAAAAGCCTTCTTGCAGTCCAAGAAAACGAAATCTACCCATCCCTCACTCTCTCTTGCCTTACTGCTGTCGCCTTGTCATAGAACTCCAGTAAGTTTGTGACACAGAATTTCCCGTCTCTAAATCAGAGCTGGATGTCGTTGATAAGCTCATTCCTTTCTAGATGCTTCACCATTCTTCTCCTGATAATCTTCTCCAAGACTCTGCATGCATGTCAGTGACACTGTTCAGTTGTTTAGTACTGCGTGTCTGTCTCCTGTTATAAAAACTGGGACTACATTTGTTGTCTTCCATACCTGAGGTAGTCGCTCTGTTTCGATAGATGTGTTGAAGATTGTTGTTAGTGGTACACAGAGTGCCTCTTCTTCCTCTCTCAGGACCCACAGAGAGATGTTGTCCGACCCCATCACCTTTGGGATATCTAGTTCGCTTAACAGCCTCTTCGCCTTTTCCTGAGTTGTATGTATTGCGTGTAGCACTTGATGGTGTTTACTGTTTCCACTGTGAATACTTCTTTGAATCTCACGTTGGGCTCCTCACATACTTCTAGGTCGTTTCTTGTAAACTCCCTTCCTTCATCATCCTAATTACCTGGTGCTTGACTGTAGTTTTTCTTTCTGATGTGACTGTACAACAGCTTTAGGTAGGACTTGTGTGTGTGTGTGTGTGTGTGTGTGTGTGTGTGTGTGTGTGTGTGTGTGTGTGTGTGTGTGTGTGTGTGTGTGTGTGTGTGTGTGTGTGTGTGTGCACGGCATGATTCCCGGCTAGCTCAGTCGGTAGGGCAAGAGACCAATCTCTGGGAATTGGGTTCGAGCCCCACGTTGGGCGCTGTTCTTCTTCCAAGTCTGGACTCGGACGGATATGTGAGTGCGTGTGTGTGTGTGTTTGAATGTACTTAACGGGTTGTTTGTGGGAGGTCGATACTCAGCTCCTGGCCCACGCCTCCTAGACTACAGTGTGTGTTGCTCGGCATCTCGAATCTCTTTCCTCTTCGGTCGTATCATACCCACTCCTGAAGCTGTGAATTGAATTTGACTTCACCTCTGCCTCGTCACCCATCCTGAGACTATTGAACTATTTCCTTACATTCCGTTAATTCACCTGTGCCAAGTCCTGAAACTTTGTATAAAGGTTACCGACACAGCTTCCTCTTCCATCTTCCTCCATTTATTTACCAGTACTCTAATTAGGACTGTAACAGTATTTATCAGCACTCTCCTTTTCGCCCATGTGCCTTACATTTCAGATCTGCCCGTGTCTGCTCTGTCCAGTTGTAGAAATACCTTACACGTCGTAACTGTGTCACCCCTGGCTCTTCGTCGCTAAGCGAGGAGCATACTATAATGGTAGTGGGCTTGTGTCAACCATCTTTGATAGTGTTTTAATGTCACATTTGCAACATTTATAACGTTTCTGGTATATTTTTAAATATTTATACAGTAGTATACTGTATATTGTAATAAAGAGAATAAAGGAAATCAGCTCTAATATACATTATTTAGGTATGAATACTGGTCAGAGAGCCTGTTGTAAGTCCGAGTCGTCGGTAAACGAGTACGTCGCTAAGTGAGGAGAGGCTGTACTGTTAGCATCAATTCTCATAGCCTCGTCTCATAGTTCTAACCTCTGACCTCTGTAACCCGTCGAGCTGCACATCCCTGGACCCCCTCATTCAACATTTCTCCCTCTGGTGCTGACACTAGTTAGGAGATGAATACTCCATAATAGGTCTGATCTACGTCAGATACAAAGCCATGAAAGATTTTGTTGATGTTTCTAAAGTTTATTGTAAGATTAACTGGCCTGACCTTCGCTGACCACAAAGAACAGTGTGACAGTGGTTCAAGTCTGACCCAAACGTCCTCATAGGCTTCTCTCTCCTATGTGCGACTTATTTGTGTACTGTTTCGCTGACCATCCTCGGTCTATATCAGACCGAGTGGTATGTATCTCTGTATATACATCGAGTGTTGTGTATATACATCAGAGATTAAGATAAAATTTCGTTCGGATTTTTAACCCCGGAGGGTTAGCCACCCAGGATAACACAAGACAGTCAGTGCGTCATCGAGGACTGTCTAACTTATTTCCATTGTGGTCCTCAATCTTGTCCCCCAGGATGCGACCCACACCAGTCGACTAACACCCAGGTACCTATTTGCTGCTAGGTGAACAGGACAACAAGTGTACGGAAACGTGTCGAACTGTTTCCACCCGCCGGGAATCGAACCCGGGCCCTCCATGTGTGAAGCAGGAGCTTCAGCCACCAGGCCACCGGGCCAGATCATAGGAGTTAAAATGTTTATAAGTATAAGTTTAAACGTGATCCCAAGTACTGGCGGCGGCTCTCAAGAACAACAGAGAACGCCAAAGCACTGCGAGCCTTCATGTTGACAACAACCTCAGGGTTATAACACAACTCTGCTTATCACGATGGGTTCATTTGGCGCTCTGCTGCGCAGTTCTGTTCACTGCGCAGTTGATGGGAAACGTACAGGGAAAGATACCAGAGTTGATCCCAGGTATGAGGATTCAATGCTACATTGAGTCTAGGTATTAGGAATCACTGCTGTGTTGATCCCAGGTATCAGGATTCACTGCTTCGTTGATCCCAGGTATTCCCCGTGTACTATAACCCTAGTCTCCTGTACCTCAACGATCCCAGGAAGGTACTTGAGAAAAATACTTTTTCTCAAGACTGATGGACTGAGCACATGGACTCCAGGCTGAGGGACTGATTACCTCGCACTCCTCCTCATCTTCCACCGCTCATCTCTGTATTGGACTGAAGAAGCCAAAGCGGGCCAAACGTTTCCTCAGACAAGATTCCCAAATGTTGCACAAGTGTCTCATAATTCTATTGTGACCAGATATAAACATGTTAATAGTTCATTACCTTCGTAACATGTTCAGCTATCAAACTTCGCTGCCCAGTCCCTGGACCCATTATGTACCTCTGTAATGTTGAGGTACAGTCCCTGGACCCATTATGTACCTCTGTAATGTTGAGGTACAGTCCCTGGACCCATTATGTACCTCTGTAATGTTGAGGTACAGTCCCTGGACCCATTATGTACCTCTGTAATGTTGAGGTACAGTCCCTGGACCCAATATGTACCTCTGTAATGTTGAGGTACAGTCCCTGGACCCAATATGTACCTCTGTAATGTTGAGGTACAGTCCCTGGACCCATTATATACCTCTGTAATGTTAAGGTACAGTCCCTGGACCCATTATGTACCTCTGTAATGTTGAGGTATAGTCCCTGGACCCAATATGTACCTCTGTAATGTTGAGGTACAGTCCCTGGACCCATTATATACCTCTGTAATGTTGAGGTACAGTCCCTGGACCCATTATGTACCTCTGTAATGTTGAGGTACAGTCCCTGGACCCATTATGTACCTCTGTAATGTTGAGATACAGTCCCTGGACCCATTATGTACCTGTATAATGTTGAGGTACAGTCCCTGGACCCATTATGTACCTCTGTAATGTTGAGGCACAGTCCCTGGACCCATTATGTACCTCTGTAATGTTGAGGTACAGTCTCTGGACCCATTATGTACCTGTATAATGTTGAGGTACAGTCTCTGGACCCATTATGTACCTCTGTAATGTTGAGGTACAGTCCCTGGACCCATTTTATACCTCTGTAATGTTGGAAATATAAACACATATGCGGTATAATGTGATCCTTTATTGACAACTTTTCGCCCACACAGTGGGCTTTTTCAAGTCAGGTTCAGAATGTTGAGGTCAGGTGGAGAATGCTGCATCTGATGATGTACCGAGTGGGGTTATAGAGTCTAAAATCTTGGTTAGCTTGGAAAGGAGATTGGATAAGTTTGAGAGCAGACCTTCTGCAGTGTTCCTCCATTCCTGTGTTCTTATGTGGGATAGCGATGAAGAAGTTTCTTGGCAAGTGGTTCAACTATGTTATAGAAGCCATTATTCTGGTTGAAGTTGTTGGATATAGAGAAAAGCGATGATTCCAGGATTCTTCGGTATTGAGTGTTGTCTTCTGTGGCGATAAGTCTTGAGTTTCTGTAGTTTATTAAATGGTTGTGTGAATTTCGGTGTTGTACACAGGCATTCCTTTTCGTCAGACCTGTTTGGGCGTATTGGTGTTCTGAAATACGTGTTTTTGGGAGGTCTCTTAAATTTTTCCCCCCACGTAAAATTTTGCGGAAGTCATTACAAGGGATTTTGTACCCCCCTGCAGAAAGGGGTGCTTGTCCTGTCTATTTCTGGAAAATGCCCTTTGATGGCGTGGTTATGGAGGTTGGGTTTGTCAAGGACTTTCAACCGAAATAGACAAAAAAACAACCCTTCCCCTTGCGGGGGTTACTTTAATCTCTTGAATGCCCTGCGGGCAAATTATAGTAAACCCAAAAACATAAAGGGAGAACCCCAAAAACACGTTTTTTAAAACACCAATAGCAAGCAGGTCTGACCGGATACAAGGAATGCAAGTTTCCATTCCTTCTTAATCAAGAGGGAAAACCATCGGGTTTCCATTCCTTTATCAAGGAGGGGAACCCATCAAGTTTCCGGGTACTTCCTTTAAAAAGATGGAACCTTTAAAACTTCCTTTCCCCTTATAAAAGGGAGGGAACCTTTCAACCCTTCCCAGCCCCCTTCCCGTTCCCCCAAAAAAAAAGGGAAACCCACAAGTTTAAAAATTCCTTTAATAAAGGAGGAACCATCAGCCCCCCAGCCCTTTTTCCGTTACCCAAGAGGGAAACCCCTCAAGCTTCCATCCATTTAAAGGAGGGAAACCTCAAGTTTCCAGTCCCCGTTATCAAGAGGGAAACCCACCCAAGTTTCCCCTTTCCAAATTAAAAAGGGAGGGAAACCAAACAAGCTTCCATTACCTTCCGTTATCAAGATGGAACCATAAAGCTTCCATTCCATTATCAAGGAGGGGAACCCATAAAGCCCCCAGCCCTTTCCTTTATCAAGAAAAAAACCATCAAGTTCCTTTCCCCTTTATCAAGGATGGAACCATAAGCTTCCATTCCTTCCTTTAAACAAATGGAACCATCAAGTTTTCCAGCCCCTTCCGTTTTAAAAGTTTAAAACCATCAAATTTCCCATTCCTTTTATAAAGGAGGGGAACCATCAAGCTTCCAGCCCTTTCCCGTTATAAAGAGGGAAACCCAAACAAGTTTCCCCATTCCATTAGAAAGGACGGAAACCTTTAAAGTTTCCCAGCCCTTCCGTTATCAAGAGGGGAACCAAAAAAGCTTCCACCCCAATTATCAAGGATGGAACCATAAAAGTTTCCCAGCCCTTCCCGTTATCAAGAGGGAAAACCATAAACTTCCAGCCCTTTCCGGTTATCAAGAAAAAACCATCAAGTTTCCCCATTCCATTAAAGGAGGAACCATAAAGTTTCCCAAGTTTTTTTTCCCATTATCAAGTTTAAAACCATCAAGCTTCCATTCCATTATCAAGGACGGAAACCCATAAAAGCTTCCAGTCCTTCCTTATAAAGAGGAACCATAAAAGCTTCCTTTCCCCTTTTATCAAGGGGGAAAAACCATCAAGTTCCACCCTTCGTTATCAAGATGGAACCATCAAGCTTCCTTTCCCCTTTATCAAGGAGGGAAACCCATCAATTTCCATTTTTTCCCGTTATCAAAAAGGAACCATCAAGCTTCCATTCCATTATCAAGGAGGGGAAACCTTTAAAGTTTCCCAGTCTTTCCGTTTCAAAGATGGAACCCATCAAGCTTCCTTTCCTTTAAACAAGGAGGAACCATCAAGCTTCCAGTCCTTCCGTTTTTAAACCCATCAAAAAACCTTGTTACAATTTTCGGGGAAAAATGTTATTCTAATTTTTTAAAAATTTCCTCGTAATGGGCACCTAAATAAAATTTTTAAAGGAAAATTTATAATTTTTTTTTTTTTCAAAAAAAAATTTCAAAAATCGAAAAAAAAAAAAAAATTTCATGGGTTTTTTTTAATTTCTTGAAATTATCTTTGTTAAAGTTAGGGAAAAATTTTTCGGGGGTTTATTAATAAAACGTTATTTGTAAAACAACAACCAGGGTTTTTAAATTTACACGTTACTTGTTTAACAACAATCGGGTTTTTAATAAAATTTAAACTTTTATAAAAAAGGGGACATTTTTCATCTGTAATAATTTACCATTTTTTTTAATACATAAAATTTTTGTTAAAATATAAAAAGCAACTGTTAGCTGTTCAGTACACAGAAAAGGGTTTATAAAGAAAAGGGACTTTGGGGTTGGATTTAAAGGTAAAAAATAGGGATTTGGCCTAATCAAAAACACATTCACCTGTGTTATGTTTGATGGTTCCCACGGAACACGGCCCAAACGTAAGGCTTCAAAAGCATCAGTGGGGTAGCAGTGAGGTAGCGTGAGGTAGAAGTGAGGTGGGCAGGGAGGTAACTTGGGGTGGGACAGTAGGTAGAAAAAGTGAAGTAGCAGTAAAGGTAGACAGTGGGTAGACATGAGGTAAAACAGTGAAGTAGACAGTGATGTAGACAGGGGAGGTGGGATTTGTGAGGTAGACAGTGGGGTAGACAGGGGGTTAGAAAAATGGGTAAAAAGGAGGAAACCAGTGGGGTTTGCAGTGAAGTAGACAGTGGGGTAACAGTGAGGTAAAAAGGAGGTGACAGTGGGGAAGACAGGGGGTTAAAAGACAGGGGGGTTAGACAGTGGGTGACAGGGGCTGACAGTGAGGTAGACGTGAGGTAGATAGTGGGGTAGAGTAGGAAAAACAGTGGGGTAGACAGTGAGGAAAGCCCAGTGAGGTAACAGGGGGTAAAACAGTGGGGAAGAAAAGTGGGGTAGACAGGGGGCTAGACGTGGGTAACAGTGAGGTAATAGGGGGGGTGAGTAGGAAAACCCAATTTGGGGTGACTTGGGTAAAAACAGTGGGGTGGGGACAGTGGGGTAGACAGGGGGGTTTAAGACAGTGAGGTAGCCCAGTGGGGTAGACGTGGGGAACAGTGGGGTTTGGGGAAAAGGGGGGTAACAGTGGAGTAGGCAGGGGGGTTTAGACAGTGGGGGTTAGAAAATTGGGGTAAGTGGGTGACGGGGGGGTAACAGTGAGGTAACAGGGGGTAGACAGTGGTTGGACAAGGGGGTTGGACATTTGAGGGGGCCCGTGAGGACACAGGAAGTAGACGGGGGGGTAGACATTTGGGGTAGACAGGAGGTAGACAGTGGGGTAGACAGGGGTTTAAGACAGTGGGGTAGACAGTGAGTAGACAGGGTTGACAGGAGGTAGACGTGAGGTAGATAGTGGGGTAGAGTGGGGTGGGAACAGGGGGGTAAAAACATTTGGGTAGACAGTGAGGTAGAAAGTGAGATAGACAGGGGGGTTGACATGGGTAGACATAGGTAACATTTGGGGAAGACAGGGGGGTTTAGACAGTGGGGTAGAAAAAGGGGGGTTAGCCCTTGGGGTGGGCCCAGGGGGGAACAGTGGGGTAGACAGGGGGGTTTAGGTGGGGTAGACGGGGGGGTAGACAGTGAGGTAGACGGGAGGTAGAAGTGAGGTAGACGGGGGGTTTAGCCCGGGGGGTTTGACGTGAGGTGGGAAGGGGGGTAGACAGTGGGGAAAGACAGTGGGGTTTAGACAGAGGGGTAGTTTTTGGGGTAGCATTGGGGTTGGGACAGTGAGGTAACAGGGGGGTTGACAGTGAGGTAGACGTGAGGTAGACAGGGGGTTTGACATGGGGGAGACAGTGAAGTAGACAGGGGGGGAGACAGTGAGTGGACAGTGGGGGTAAACAGGGGGGTAACAGTGGGGTAACAGTGAGGTAGACAGGGGGGTTTGACAGTGGGGGTAGACAGGGGGTTTTAGACAGGGGGGGAAACCCATGGTAGACGGGGGGGGGTAGACAGGGAGGTAGACGGGTTGGGGTAGACTTGGGGTAGCCCAGTGGGGGTAAAACGTGAGGTAACAGTGGGGGTAGACAGTGGGGTAGCCGGGGGGTGGGAAAGGGGGGGTTAGACAATGGGGTAGACAGTGGGGTGGGACAGGGGGTTAACAAGGGGGTTAGACAGTGAGGAACAGTGAGGTAGAAGTGAAGTAACAGGGGGGTAGAAAAGTGGGTGGGACAGTGGGGTAGACAGTGGGGTAAAACAGGGGGTTTGACAGGGGGGGGTAGACGTGGGGTTTAGCCCATGGGGCTAGACATTGAGGTGGATAGGGGGGTAGGTGAGGAAAGACAGTGGGGTAGACGGGAGGTAGACAGGGGAGGTAAAACAGCGGGGGTAGAGCGGGGGGGGTTTAGACAGTGGGGTAACGTGAGGTAGCGTGGGGGAAGACATTGGGGTAGACAGTGAGGAAACAGTGGGGTAACCCGGGGGGTAGGCAGGGGGGTGGGAACAGTGATTTTGATTTTTGGGGGTTGAGTGGGGGTAACGGGGGGGTAGACAGGGGGTTTTAGACAAGGGGGTTTGACAGGAGGTAGACATTTGAGGTAGACAGGGGAAAGTGACAGTGGGGTAGACATTTAGGAGCCCGGGTGGGTAGACAGGGGGGTAGACGGGGGGGGTTAGACGGGGGGGGGTAGACGTGGGGTAGACAGGGGCCAGCCCAGTGAGGAAAGCAGTTGAGGTGTAGTGGGTGAGTGAGGTGACAGGGGGTAAAACAGTGGGGGTAGACAGTGGGGGAGACATTAAAGACGGGGGTTTGGGACGGGTGGGGGTAACAGTGAGGAGACAGGGGGGTAGACAGTGGGGTAACAGTGAGGTAGACAGTGGGGAAACCCCGGGGGGGTAGGCAGTGGGGTAGACAGTGAGGTAGACACGGGGGTTTAAGTGGGTAGACGGGGGGGTAACAGTGAGGAAAAACACGGGGGAACAGGGGAGGTAGCAGGGGTTTAGCCCATGAGGTAGCAGTGGGGTTTAGCCAGTGGGGTTTAACATTTGGGGTAGCAGTGGGGTGGGAAAAGTGGGTGGGACAGTGGGGAAAGACGTGGGGTAACATGGGGGAAAGACAGTGAGGTAGACAGGGGGGTAACAGGGGGGGTAACAGTAAAGTGACGGGGGGAAGACGTGGGTGGGACAGGGGGGTGACAGGGGGTGGACAGTCGGGTAGACAGTGAGGTAGACAGGGGGGTAGACAGTGAGGTAACGTGGGTTAGACAGTGGGGTGGGACAGTGAGGTAGACAGTGGGGGTGGGGACAGTGAGGTTACAGGGGGGGTAGACAGGAGGAACAGGGGGGGTAGACAGGGGGGTTTGGGACAGGGGGGTAGACAGTGGGAAAGACAGTAAAAAAACAGGGGGTTTAAAACAGTGGGGGTAGACAGGAGGTAGACAGGGGGGTTAGACAGTGAGGTAGACAGTGGGGGTAGACAGTGAGGTAGACAGTGGGGGTAGACAGTGGGGAAAGCCCGTGGATAGACGCGGGGCAAGACAGGGGGGTAGACAGTGGGGGTAGACAGGGGGGTTGCCAGTGAGGTAGACATGGGGTAAAACAGTGGGGAAACAGGGGGGTTTAGACATTTGATTTAACAGGGGGGTAGACAGTGAGGAGACGGGGGGTTGGGACAGTGAGGTAACAGTGTGGTAGACGTGGGGTAGCAGTGAGGAAAGCCCATTTGAGGTAGGAAAGGGGGGAAAGACAGTGGGGTAGACAGGGGGTAGACAGTGGGGTTTAGACAGGGGGGAAAGACAGGGGAGGTAGACGTGGGGACATTTAATTTAGACAGTGAGGTAGACAGTGAGGTAGACGTGGGGTAGCCCGTGGGGTAGACAGGGGAGGTAAAACAGGGGGGGAACAGTGAGGTAGACAGGGGTAAACGGGTAAAGGTAGACAGGGGGGGTAAAAGGGAGGTAAACAGTGGGGGGGAACAGGAGGAAAGACAGTGAGGTAGAAGTGGGGGTAGCAGTTGGGTAGACAGTTGGGTGCAGTGAGGTAGACAGTGGGGTAGACAGGGGGTGGGACAGTGGGGTAGATAGTGGGGTAGACAGGGGGGTTAGACAGGGGGGGTAGACGGATGGTAGCCAGTGGGGAGACAGGGGGTAGACGTGGGGTAGACGGGGTAGACAGGGGGGTAACAGTGGGGTAACATGGGGAGACAGTGAGGGACAGTGGGGTAGACGTGAGGTAAACCCGGGGTTTTTTCCAGTGAGGGGGACAGTGGGGTAGACAGTGAGGTGGGACGTGGGGGAAAGACAGTGGGGGTAGAAAAGTGAGGTAGTGGGTGAGTAGACAGTGGGTGGCAGTGGGGTGGGGACAGTGTGTGAACCTTGGGGTAGCCCGGGGGGAGACAGTGGGGGTAGACAGGGGGGTGGGACAGTGAGGTAGAAGGGGGGGTAGAAAAGTGAGGTAGACAGGGGGTAGACATGAGGTGACGAGTGAGGAGACAGTGGGGAAAGGGACAGGGGGGGTAGACAGGGGGGAAGGGAACAGTGGGGTAGACAGTGGGGAAACCCAGGGGGTAGACAGGGGGGAAAGAATGAGGTAGACAGGGGGGTAGCAGGGGGAAGCATGAGGTGGGGAAAATGGGGAAAGTTTAGGGGGGTAGACAGTGGGGGGGCAGGGGGGGTAGACGGGAAAGGTAGAAGTGGGGTAGAAGTGGGTGGGCCCCAAGGTGGGGTAGAAGTGAGGTAAAAAGTGGGGAAAAAAACGTGAGGTGGGACAGGGGGGGAAGACAGTGAGGAAGACAGGGGGTAGACAGGGGGTAGACAGTAGGTAGACTGTGGGGTGGAACAGAGAGGAAAAAGGGGGGGGTTTAAGACAGGGGGGTTTGACGGGAAGGTAACAGTGGGGTAGACATTGGGGGTGACAGGGGTAGACAGTGAGGTGGGACAGGGGGGTTAGACGGGGGGTAAAACATTTGAGGAAGCCCGTGGGGTAAAAAATGAGGTAGACAGTGGGGTAGCAGTGATTTAACGGTGGGGTGGGGAACAGTGGGTAGAAGGGGGGTAGACAGTAAAGGTAGACGGGGGTGGGCAGGGGGGTTGACAGTGAGGTAACAGTGGGGTAACGTGGGATTTACATTTGGGGTAGACAGTGAGGTAGACATGGGGTTGGGACAGTGGGGTAACAGGGGAGGTAGCCCGGGGGGTGGGGAAGGGGGGTTAAAAAGGGGGTAGACAGTGGGGTAGACAGGGGGGGCAGAAAAGTGGGGTGGGCAGTGGGGTTTGGGAAAATTGGGGGGGGCCAGGGGGGGAAACGTGAGGTAGACGGGGGGGTAAACAGTGGGGGTAAACAGTGGGGTTTAAAACAGTGGGAAAGACGGGGGGGTAGACATGAGGTGGGACACGGGGGTGGGCAGTGAGGTAGACAGTGGGGGTTTGGGCAGTGAGGTAGACTTTTGGGGTAACAGTGGGGTAAAAAGGGGTAGACGTGGGGGTAGACAGTGAGGTAACAGTGGGGGTAGACAGTGGGGAAAGAAAATTGGGTAGACAGGGGGGGAAAAGACAGTGGGGGTTAAATTTGGGGTAGACAGGGGGTGACATTTGGGGAAGACGGGGGGGGGTAGAAAAGGGGGTAGCAGTGAGGAGACAGGGGGATAGACAGTGAGGTGGGGACAGTGGGTAACATGGGGCCCAGGGGGGAAGCCAGGGGGGTTAAACGGATCTTCCCATCTGACGACCGCGGTTGTAACTATAATAAATAAAATAGTACCTGAAACTACCCTTCGGGAGCCCAAGGTCAAACAAAAACCCCCCCACAAAAAAATTTTAGCTTTGGGTAGCCCTACAAATTGGGGGAATGTACCCCGTGGAAGGGGTTCTCGGGGAAATTTTCGTGGAATGTTCCGAGAATGTTCTCGGGGAAATTTTGTTCTCGTGGAATGTTCTCGTAGAAGGGTTCCGTGGAATGTTCTGGGTAGAATGTTCTCTTTAAAATGTACTCGGGGAAAAGTATCGGGGAAATTTTTTCCGTTTTTTCTCGTAGAATTTTCTCAAAAAAATGTACCCCTTGGGAAATGCCCGTGGAAGTCCTCGGGGAAAGCCTCGGGGAAAGCCCCTCTTGGAATGTCCCGGGGAATGTTTTCGTAAATGTTCTCGTGGAATGTTCTCGGGGAATTTTTCTCGTAGAATGTTCTCGGGGAAAATGTTCTCGTGGGAAATTTTCTCGTAGAATGAAACTCTTGGAAGGGCCCTCGGGGAAAAGCCCCTGGGGAAATGCCCTCGGGGAATGTCTTTTGGGAAATTTGCCCTGTGGAATGTTCTCGTAGAATGTTTCGGGGAATGTTCTGGGAATGTTTTTGTAGAATGTTCTCGGGAATGTTCTCGAGAATGTTCTCGTGGAAGTTTCTCGTAAAAAATGTTCCGTGGAATGTTCCGTAAAAATTTTCTCAAAGAATTTCTCGTGGAATGTTCTCGCGGAATGCCCTGGGTGGAATTTTTCCCCGGGGAATTTCCCTCGTAAAATGTCCTCGTGGAAAGTCCCGAAAGAATCACGACAATAAAAACATATTTAAAATTTTAAAATCCTTTAAAGTATTTTTAAAAAAAAAATAAATTTACAATAAAATAAGATCCCCCGAGGAAGGATCAAATTTTTAAAAACACAAGAAAATTTCCCTGTTTCCCCTAGCTTTATTTATGAGGTACATTTTGGTTCTCTTCGTTTATTGTAGGACAAAAAAATGGTATAAATCCTGACCACTGACTCGCCTTTTTTACTTTCCCTTCCCCTTTCTGCCTAAGTACAAGGTTTCCCCCTTTAAAAAAACTGGTAGTAAGAATTGGGGAACATGGTTTTTTAGTAACTTTATTAATGTAATTTAGCTTTAAATTGATTTATTCTGTTAAATTTTCATTCGTAGTCTAGTTTTAAAGTTTTGTGGTGGTGTGTATGTGTGTGGTTGTGTGTGTGTGTGTGTGTGTTTTGTGTGGTTGGTTTTTATTTTGTGTGTGTGTGGGGGTGGGGTGTGTGTGTGTGGGTGTGTGTGGGGGTGTGTGGGGGTGTGGTGGTGTGTGTGTGTGGTTTTTGTGTGTGTGTGTGTGTGTGTTGTGTGTGTTGTGTGTGTGTGTGTGTGTTGGTGTTGTGTGTGTGTTGGGGTGTTTTGTGTGTGTGTGTGTGTGGTGTGTGTGGGTTGTGGGTGTGTGTGTGTGGGGGGTTGTATGTTGGGGGTGTGTGTGTGTGTGTGTTTTGTGTGTGTGTGTGGGGTGTGTGGGGTGGGGTTGTGTGTGTGGTGGGGTTTTGTGGTGTGTGTGTGGGTTGGTTTTGTGTGTGTGTGTGTGTGTGGTTGTGTGGGGTGTGTTTTGTGTGTGTTTTGTGTGTGTGGGGTGTTGTGTGGGGGTGTTTTGGGTTTTGTTTGTGTGTGTGGGTGTGTGTGGGGTGTTTTTGTTTGTTTTTTGTGTGTGTGTGTGTGGTGGTTGTGTGTGTGTGTGTGTGTGTGTGTGTGTGTGTGTGTTGTGGTTTTGTGGGGGGTGTTTTGGGGTGTGTGGGGGGTTGTGTGTGTGTGTTTTGTTTTGTGTGTGTGGGTGTGTGTTGTGGGGTGTGTGGTGTGTGTGTGTGTGTGTGGTTTTTGTGTGTGGTGTGTTGTGTTTTGTGTGTGTGTTTGGGGTGTTGTGTGGTTTTTGTGTGTGGGGTGGTGTGTGTGGGTTTTGTGTGTGTGTGTGTGTTGTGTTTGTGTGTGGGGTGTGTGTTTTTTGTGTGTGGGATGTGTGTGTGTGTGTTTTGTTGTGTGTTTTGTGTTGGGGTGGGGTGTGTGTGTGTGGGGTGTGTGTGTTGTGTGTGGTGTGTGTGTGTGTGGTTTTTGTGTGGGGGGGGGTTTTGTGGGTTTTTGTGTGTGTGTGTGTTGGGGTGTGTGTGGGGTGTGTGTGTGTGTATTTTGGGTGTGTGTGTGTGTGTGGGGGTGTGGGGTGGTTTTTGGGGTTTTGGGGTTGTGTTGTGTGTGTGGGTGTGTGTGTGTGTGTGGGTGGTGTTGGGGTGTGGGGGGGTGGGTTGTGTGGTTTGGGTGTGTGGGTTTTGGGGGGGGGTTGTGTGTGGTGTGTGTTTGTGTGTGGGGTGGTGTGTGTGTGTGTGGGTGTGTTTTGGGGTGTGTGTGTGTGGTGTTTTTTTGTGTGTGTGTGGTGTGGTTGTGTGTGTTTTGTGTGTTGTTTTTTGGTATTTTTTGTGGTTGGGGGGGTTTTTGGGTTTGGTTTGTGGGGTTTGTTGTTTTTGTTTGTGTGGGTTTGTATTTTTGGTATTATCCAATTTTGGTACTTCCAACCCCTATTTGTGGGTTTCAACATCCCAAATTTTGGGCCTCTTGGGTTTTTTGGGTCCCCCTTTCCCCGTCCTTTACCCTTTATTTAAAACCTTTTTTGTTTAAACTTGATTTTCCTCCACTACCCTTTCCCAATTTTCTTCATAAAATTTCCCTTGCCTTAAAAAACCCTTTTTTGAAAAATTTTTCTTTTTCTATTTTCTTTAATTTTTGTCTTCCAAAAATTTCAAATTGTTGGGGCCCCTTGGTTTCGTGTCCCCCCTTGGAAAATTTTTCCTTTGGTTCCAACTTTTCTATTTCCACGCCCCTATTTTTTTTTCGTTATCTGTTTTGATTGTCCCCCGGGGTCTCGGGATTTCCCTTAAATCTTTCTTCCTTAGGAATTTCCCAGCTTGGCCAAACCCGTTAAACCTTGGGGCTTTTTTGTTTCCCGACCCCTTTCTTTTTCAATTTTCGGGGGTTTTTAAACCCGGTGGGGCATTCCAGTTGGGCCTTTTAACCCCCGGTTACAGGTTTTAATATTTTCCCCCCCATTATTTAAACTGCCAGGGTTTTGGCCAACCCCCTAAAGTGCACAATTTTCCAAAAAGATGGGGCCCTTCCGGGGACCCCCCCGGCCGGTGTTAAACTCAAAAACCCCCAAATTTTTTTCTCCCTTGGGGAGGTTTTCCGTCCTTTGGCCCCCTGCCCTTTTCCCGGGGTTTTGGCCCCTTCCCTACTTCTGACTTTCTTTGGAAGGAGTAAATTTTCGAAAAAGATTTTTAAACCCCCCTTTCTCTGTCATTTTTTTTTTAATTCTCCCCCAGATTTTAAAAATTTTCCTTCCTTAATTTCCCCCCATTGCAAACCCGGGCACCTTCCGGTTCTTAAACCCTTCCTCCTGTTCATCCATAAAACCAAAAAATGACCGGGCCTAGGGAACCGTGGCCCCTGTCCTCCATTTTTAAAAAATCATTACCTTCCCTACCCCCGTTGTTGCCCCTTCCCCGGGGGGTTTTGATATTGAGGTTTGTTATTCCAACCTCTGTTTTCCCCTAACTTTTTTTAGGAAATTTTGGGCCCCCGGGCCCTTTGAGGGAAGTGTCCCCCCAAACCCCTCCCCCTCTCTTTTTTTCTTAAAATTTTGGGGTTTTTTTATTCCCCTTTCCTTCCCCCCGAAGGGTTTGTTTAAAAGGGTTTTCCTTTCCTTAAATTTGTGATTTTGGGTTTTAAATCCTTTATCCCTTTCGGAGACTTCACCCCTTTCCCCCAGGAAAAATTCCTTAATTTTGTCTTCCTCCAATTTCAAAGGTTTGGGGTTAGTTTTCTTTTTTGTCTTTTTTGTGGGAACCCCCCTTTTCCGTCTTCCTTTCCTCATTTTAATTCCCGGGTTTTTTTTGGGATGTTTGAAATTTTATTTTGGGGCACCAAAAATTTTTTCCCCCTCCCTTGGAAAAAAAGGATTTTGTCCTTTCCATTATTTTCGTTTTCCCCTTAAAAAATTTTTTTCCCTCCCACCTTTGTTGCCCAACAACTTGTTTGGGGTTTTCCTTTTTGCCTCTGGGCCCCGCCCCCAGGAAATTTTTTCCCCCTAACCCGTTAAAAAACCCCCTTTAAAATTGTTTGGTCCCCCCATTCCTTTACCTTTCCCCTTTTAATTCTCAATGTCCTCAGCCCCGAATTTTCCCGGGCCTTACTGTTGTCCCAAAAAATCTAATGTGGGTAAACAAAACCCGTTTCGGGTCAAATTTCTTTCGGTTTGTGGGTTTTTTTTTGTGCTGGGCCTCCCTCCCCAAACTTTGGGTCTCCCCTTTCGGGCCACCCAAACTCCTTTTGTTTCCCCGGGTTAAAAGCCCTGTTAAAACCTTTTTCCATTCTCTTTGCCCCCTTAGGTTTTTCCCCCCACCCTTTTTACTTCGGGGAAACCCCGGCCCCCGTTTTTTTGGGTTTTCCCTAAAAATTTTTTTGTTTCCATTGGGAACAAAACTTTCCTCTGCCTCCTTGCACTTTGTTGCCACATATTCCATCATCTCGTTTACTGATTTTCCTGCCATTTCTCTGTCCCACTGAACCTCCTGCAGGAAGTTTCTCATACCTGTGTAGTCCCCCCTTTTATAGTTTGGCCTGTCCCCTTCATTCCTGTTACCTTCTCCACTTGTAACTCTACTATATAGTCAAAACTCAGAACCACATGATCGCTAGCTCCAAGGGGCCTCTCGTAAGTGATGTCCTCAATGTCTGAACTGCTCAGGGTGAACACAAGATCCAGTCTTGCTGGCTCATCCTCCCCTCTCTCTCTGGTTGTGTCCCTGACATGTTGATGCATGAGGTTTTCAAGTACCACATCCATCATCTTGGCTCTCCATGTTTCGGGACCCCATGTGGCTCCAGGTTTTCCCAGTCGATCTCCCTGTGGTTGAAATCGCCCATTACCAGTAACTTTGCTCTGCTCGAGTGAGCTCTTCTTGCCACCTCAGCCAGTGTGTCCACCATCACCCTGTTGTTTTCTTCGTACTCCTCTCTTGGCCTCCTGCAGTTCTGTGGTGGGTTATACATCACTCTAATGACTACTTTATGTTCTCCGGACTGAATTGTACCTACAATGTAGTCTCTTTCTCCAATCATGTCCATGCCTTCCATTTCCTCAAATCCCCATTGGTGTTTTATGAGCAGTGCAACCCCTCCTCCCCCTCTACTCCTTCTATCTTTCCTCAGGATGTGATATCCTGTTGGGAAGATTGTGTCTGTTATTGTCTCAGCGAGTTTTGTTTCTGTGACTGCTATGATGTCTGGGGATTTTTCACTGATTCTTTCATTCCACTCCTCATGTGTGTGTGTGTGTGTGTGTGTGTGTGTGTGTGTGTGTGTGTGTGTGTGTGTGTGTGTGTGTGTGTGTGTGTGTGTGTGTGTATGTGTGTGTGTGTGTATGTGTATGTGTGTGTGTGTGTGTGTGTGTGTGTGTGTGTGTGTGTGTGTGTATGTGTGTGTGTGTGTGTGTTATGTGTGTGTGTGTGTGTGTGTGTGTGTGTGTGTGTGTGTGTGTGTGTACTCACCTAATTGTGGTTGCAGGGGTCGAGACTCAGCTCCTGGCCCCGACTCTTCACTGATCGCTACTGGGTCCTCTCTCTCTCTGCTTCCTGAGCTTTGTCATACCTCTTCTTAAAACTATGTATGGTTCCTGCCTCCACTACTTCACTTGCTAGGCTATTCCACTTGCTGACAACTCTATGACTGAAGAAATACTTCCTAACGTCCCTGTGACTCGTCTGAGTCTTCAGCTTCCAGTTGTGACCCCTTGTCCCTGTGTCCCCTCTCTGGAACATCCTATCTCTGTCCACCCCGCAGTATCTTGTATGTCGTTATCATGTCTCCCCTGACGCTTCTGTCCTCCAGTGTCGTCAGTCCGATTTCCCTTAACCTTTCCTCGTACGACATTCCCTTGAGCTCTGGGACTAGCCTTGTTGCAAACCTTTGTACTTTCTCTAACTTCTTGACGTGCTTGACCAGGTTTGGGTTCCAGACTTGTGCTGCATACTCCAGTATGGGCCTAACATACACAGTGTACAGTGTCTTGAACGATTCCTTATTAAGGTATCGGAACGCTATTCTCAGGTTTGCCAGGCGCCCGTATGCTGCAGCAGTTATTTGGTTGATGTGTGCCTCCGGTGATGTGCTCGGTGTTATGGTCACCCCAAGGTCTTCCTCCCTGAGTGAGGTCTGTAGTCTTTGTCCACCTAGCCTATACTCTGTGTGTGTGTGTGTGTGTGTGTGTGTGTGTGTGTGTGTGTGTGTGTGTGTGTGTGTGTGTGTGTGTGTGTGTGTGTATGTCTGTGTCTGTGTGTCCCAATTAATATTTACACTAATAGCTCAACATTTGTGACCGGGTGTGGACGTGTGAATTGCTCATTACTTTACGATTTGTTGATGATTGTAACCATGTATAGAACTGTAAATGATTCATTACCTTTGCAACTAGTGAGTTTATTACCTCAGTACCTTGTTCACCTATCATAACATTGAGGCCCAGTCACTGGACCCATTATGTATCTCTGTAATCCTTTGACTACCGCCCACAGGATGGGTATGGTGTGACTATCACCCACAGGATGGGTATGGGATGACTACCACCCACAGGATGGGTATGGGATGACTACCACCCACAGGATGGGTATGGGGTGCATAATACACATATTAAACTAAGTATTAAACTAAACAGCTGTAAAAATTCATCCTGGCCTACATGTTCTCTTGGACTCAGAACCAGAATGAATCACCATTTTGTTCTGGTTGATTTGTAGTGTATCTTCCATTTTTTTTTTGTTAAGGCAGAGCACCATGTAGAAGAAGAGTAGTCTATAATACATTGTATAAGTGCTAGACATAGGGTTCTGCGAGTCTCAGTTAGTAAACACTGACTGTACAGGAACTTTAGTCTGACATTCACTTTCTCTACAACATTGTCCCCTATTACTTCTCCTGACATGCTTGGGTCGAAGGGGATTCCTAGATATTTCACTGAATTTACTGTAATAATAGTTCCCCATTACACTGGACATTAAAATTATTTACCCTTTTCAATTTATGTTTCGTGCGAGAGTATGGCTTCCATTTTCCCGAGGTGTAGTGATAATTTATGTACTACTAACCATTTGCTACAGGACTCTAGTTCTAGTGATAGAACTAGAGCACTTTTATTAGGTATCCCAGAAGGGGCAGTTTTATTATTATTAATTTGCCAGTTTGATTTCATAAATAGCATATTCATTTTTTATTTAATAACTATAGAATTCCTCTTCTGACTGGCTTCAATTATAAATGAATCTAGTTTGAAAAGTCCTAAGCTGTTATTATATAATGAAAGGTTATTGTGAAGGTTCAACAGCCTTTTCAGACCCTCAAAGAGCATCTGATAAGGCTGGTCCCTCCTTATAGAAATGAAAAGATAGAAAAATCAATAATAACATAATAAGATAAAAAAAATTATTGATAAGTAAAATTAATAAAGAATATGAAACATAAACATGAAACATATCAAACATGAAATATATCACT
>NC_069399.1:67664645-67712145 GCF_026875155.1 Cherax quadricarinatus | reverse complement strand
CATATGCTAAATTTTCTCCCTTACTACTCTCTTTACATCATCATTCCACCAATCGCTCCTCTTCCCTCCAGCACCCACTTTCCTGTAACCACAAACTTCTGCTGAACACTCTAACACTACATTTTTAAACCTACCCCATACCTCTTCGACCCCATTTCCTATGATCTCATTAGCCCATCTATCCTCTAATAGCTGTTTATATCTTACCCTAACTGCATCCTCTTTTAGTTTATAAACCTTCACCTCTCTCTTCCCTGATGCTTCTATTCTCCTTGTATCCCATCTACCTTTTATTCTCAGTGTAGCTACAACTAGAAAGTGATCTGATATGTCTGTGGCCCCTCTATAAACATGTACATCCTGAAGTCTACTCAACAGTCTTTTATCTACCAATACATAATCCAACAAACTACTGTCATTTAGCCCTACATCATATCTTGTATACTTATTTATCCTCTTTTTCTTAAAATATGTATTACCTATAACTAAACCCCTTTCTATACAAAGTTCAATCAAAGGGCTCCCATTATCATTTACACCTGGCACCCCAAACTTACCTACCACACCCTCTCTAAAAGTTTCTCCTACTTTAGCATTCAGGTCCCCTACCACAATTACTCTCTCACTTGGTTCAAAGGCTCCTATACATTCACTTAACATCTCCCAAAATCTCTCTCTCTCCTCTACATTCCTCTCTTCTCCAGGTGCATACACGCTTATTATGACCCACTTTTCGCATCCAACCTTTACTTTAATCCACCTAATTCTTGAATTTACACATTCATATTCTCTTTTCTCCTTCCATAACTGATCCTTCAACATTACTGCTACCCCTTCCTTTGCTCTAACTCTCTCAGATACTCCAGATTTAATCCCATTTATTTCCCCCACCGAAACTCCCCTACCCCCTTCAGCTTTGTTTCGCTTAGGGCCAGGACATCCAACTTCTTTTCATTCATAACATCAGCAATCATCTGTTTCTTGTCATCTGCACTACATCCAAGCACATTCAAGCATCCCAGTTTTATAAAGTTTTTCTTCTTCTCTTTTATAGTAAATGTCTACAGGAGAAGGGGTTACTAGCCCATTGCTAGTGTGTGTGTGTGTGTGTGTGTGTGTGTGTGTGTGTTGTACATATATACACGGAACAAAGTTGAAGAGTGTAGGGGAGTTTCAGTGGGGAGAATAAATGGGGTTAGGTCAGGAGTATCTGAGAGAGTTAGAGCTAAGGAAGGGGTAGCAATAATGTTGAATGATCAGTTACAGCAGGAGACGAGGGAATATAAAAGTATAAATTCAAGGATTATTTGGATTAAAATAAGGGTCGGATGTGAAAAGTGGATTATAGTAAGTGTTTATGCACCTGGAGAAGAGAGAGAGAGAGAGAGAGAGAGAGAGAGAGAGAGAGAGAGAGAGAGAGAGAGAGAGAGAGAGAGAGATTAAGTGTGTGTTTAGGGAGTTTTGAACCAAGTGAGAGTCATTGTGGTAGTGAACATGAATGCTAAAGTGAGAGACAAAGAGAGGTTAAGAAAGTGGTGAAGGAAATGTAAAAGAAGAGCAAATGATAGAGTGGGTGAAATGCTGTCAACAAACTTTGTTGAGAATAGGAAAAAGTTTTGGAATGAGATTAATAAGCAGAGAAAGTCTTGGGAACAAATGGATCTGACAGTTAAAAATAGGAGAGTTATTAAAAGGGTAGTTAGAGGTATCAAGAAGATGGAGCGAATATTCTGAGGAACGGTTAAATGTTAATGAAGACAAGGGAGCTGTGATTTCGTGCATTGGCCAGAGAGGTATATCTTTTAGGAGTGATGAAGAGCCAGATGTGAGTGATGGGGTGGTGCATGAGGCTGTGCGGTAGAATGAGAGTGGGTAAAGCAGCTGGGATTGATAGGATAAAGACAGAAATGTTAAGAAGAGGTGGGGATATAGTTTTGTAAAGGTTGGTGCTTTTATTTAATAACTGTATGAAAGAGGGGATGGTGTATAGCAGACTTTTTATTGAAAAAATTAAGAGTAAGATGGAAAGCGGGATCGCAGATGAACCAGAAGGTAGGGAGTGTTTAGACCAAGTGTTTACTGTGAAGCATATATGTGAAGAGTATTTAGATAGGGGTAAAAAGATTTTCATTGCATTTATGGATTGGAAAATGCGTGTGATAGGATGGATAGGGGAGCAATGTGGCAGATGTTGTAAGTGTATAGAATAGATGGTAGGTTGCAGAAATCAGTCAAGAGTTTTTACGAGGATAGTGAGGCTCAGATTAGAGTACGTAGGAGAGGGAGATTATTTCCCAGAAAAAGTAGGCCTTAGACAGGGATGCGTGATGTCATCATGGTTGTTCAGTGTAGTTATAGATGAGGCTGTAAGAGAAGTGAATGCTCGTGTGTTGGGAAGAAGTGTGGGATTAAAAGATAAAAACCTAACACAAAGAGAGAGTTTCCACAGTTGCGTTTTTGCTGATTTTTGGGAGATTCTGAAGAGAAGTTACAGAAATTGGTGGACGAATTTGGTAGGGTATGGACAAGAAGGAAATGAAAAGTGAACATAGGAAAGAACAAGATGATGATGATAACAAAAAACTTTAGGTAATGAAGATTGAATATCAGATTGAGGGAGGGAGTATGGAAGAAGTGAATGTGTTCAGATATTTGGGAGTGGATTCGTCAGCAAATGGGTCTATGAAA
This sequence comes from Cherax quadricarinatus, assembly GCF_026875155.1. Taxonomy (NCBI): domain Eukaryota; kingdom Metazoa; phylum Arthropoda; class Malacostraca; order Decapoda; family Parastacidae; genus Cherax; species Cherax quadricarinatus. The sequence goes on along the minus strand of NC_069399.1, from coordinate 67,709,457 downwards.
GATGAGGTGAACCATAGAAATGATGAAGGGAAAAAGGTGAGTGGTGCTCTGAGGACTGTGTGTAGACAAAGAACATTATCCATGGAAGCAAAGAGGGAAATGTATGAGACTATAGTGGTACCAACGTTCTTATATGGATGTGAAACATGAGTGGTGAATGTTGCAACGAAAAGTAGGCTGGAGGCAGTGGAGATGTCGTATCCAAAGGCAACTGTATGGTGTGAGCATTATGCAGAGAATCCGTAGCTTAGCAATCAGAAGGAGGTGCAGGATTACTAAAAATATTACCAAGAGGGCAGAGAAAGTGTTTTTGAGGCTGAAACAAAAAAGAATGTCTTGTAGGGCGTAAAAATCTGTAGTGGAAGGAAAGCGGGGAAGGGGTATATTCTAGGTAAGGTTGTAATGCATGAATGAGGTTTAGTATGAGTGGGGTTTAAACTTCCAACAAGTGTGCGTGTAAGATAGGAGCGAGTGGAGACAAATGGTTTTTATGACTTGACGTGCTGTGAGGTAAGTAGCATTTATGAAGGGATTCATGGAAATCGGTTAGCTGGACTTGAGTCCTGGAGGTTGAAAGTACAGTGACTACTCTGAAGGAGGGGTGGAGACATGTTGTAGTTTTTCAATTGTAGTATCGGTACGCCTCTGGCAAGACAGTAATGGAGAGTGATGAGGTATATATATATATATATATATATATATATATATATATATATATATATATATATATATATATATATATATATATATATATATATATATATATATATATATATAAATAACAAAAAGGCACAATACCGTGACTGGAACGATACTCAAATAACCCGCACATAAAAGACAGAAGCTTACGACGACGTTTCGGTCCGACTTGGACCATTGACAAAGTCACACTAACAGAGGAGGAGCAGGACGGCTATATATAGGCAGGAAGAGGTGGAGGTAGTAGTAGTGGTAGTAGTAGTAGTAGTAGTAGTACAAGAATTGTATATAATACCGACAGGATGAAATGACACACGCACAACACCCGGGCATCCCCACCGTAGACGCTTCGCCATCCAGCCAGCCACTGGATGGCGAAACGTCCACAACAAAGACAACCAGACGCCGCACATGTGTCTAATTTCATCAGTAGATGTAGTAGAAGAAGAAGAGGTAGTAGTAGTGGTAGTGGTAGAAGTGGGAAATAAGGAAGACGAGCCAGTCAAATACAAAGGAAGGGGAGCACTGCAAGAGAGCTAGAAACCCACAGAGGGAGAGCAAGCGCACCGAGGTGCGTGAAAGGGGAAGTGGTGAAATGAAGAAGGAACAGAATATATATATATATATGCAGAGAAGCAGAGGAAGAACTAATCAGAAAAAGATACAAGAGGTAACTAGACAATCCTGCCAAAACTGCACGAAGGGAAAATAGAGTTTTAAGATAGGAAGGTTGAACGTGGAGACTGGACAGTCTAGAAGACCAGTCTGTTGATAACCCCAAACACTCACCCCTCACCCCACCCTTAACCTCTGCAAGCATAACCACATCTCGCTAAAAGCTGAACAGATCCAGACGATAAGTGAATGGATTCTACCTTGGTAAGTTAGGTTAAAAATAAGCGGAGGTGTCAGGGGGTCAGCTGGTATTCAAATATATAAATATATGTAAGTGTTTATGTACCCCTTGCATGACCCTGCCCTCTGTTATCTCTTGTCTGCCAGTGCATGACCCTGCCCCCTGCAATCTCCTGTCTCTTGCTTACCACAGCAATGAAAGGTGTCTTGGGCATGCCGCTCGTACCTGGCGTACCAGGGAAGGGCAGCCACTACCAGCAGAGACCTCTGCCAGCAGAGACTACAGCCAGCCACAGAACATTACCAGAAGAGACCACTACCAGCAGACACCATTTCCACCAAAGACCACTACCAGCAAAGACCACCAGCGAAGACCACTACCAGCATAGACCACAAACAGCAAAGACCACCACCAGCAAATACCACTACAAGCATAGACCATTATCAGAAGACCAAACCACCATAGGCCACAACCAGCAGAGACCATTATCAGAAGACCTAACCACCATAGACCACAACCAGCAGAGACCATTACCAGAAGACCAAACCACCAGAAAACACAGCCAGCAGAGATCAAACTAGCAGAGACCACTATCAGCAAAGACCACTACCAGAAGATACCATTACTAGCAGATACCAATACCAGCAAAGACCACTACCAGCAAAAACCACCACCAGCAAAGACCAACACCAGCAAAGACCACTACTAGCAAAGACCACTACTAGCAAAGGCCTCAACCAGGAGAGACCACAAACAGCAAAGACCACAATCAGCAAAAACCACTACCAGCAAAGACCACTACTAGCAAAGACCACAACCAGGAGAGACCACTAAAAGAAAAGACCACAACCAGCAAAAACCACAACTAGCAAAGATAACTAGAAGCAAAGACAACTAGAAGCAAAGACCACTACCAAAAAAGACCACTTCCTGCAGATACCACTACCAGCAAAGACCACCACAAGCAAAGACCACTACCTGCAAAGACCGCTACCAGCAATGACCATAACCAGCAAAGTCCACAACCAGCAGAGACCACTTTCACCAGAGACCACAACTTCCAGGGACCAGTAGAAGCAAAGACCACAACCAACAAAGACCACTGGAAGCAGTGACAAATACCAGCACTGATCACTACCAGCAAAGGCCACTAGAAGCGGAGACCATCACTAGCATAGACCACTAGAAGCAGACTCCTTCCAGTAAAGACCACTGCCAGCAGAGACCACAACCAGCTCAGACCACTACCAGGACAGACCACTGCCAGCAAAAACCAAACCAATAGAGACCATAACCAGCACAGACCCTTACTTGGAGAGACGATAACCAGCGGAGACAAAACAAGCAGAGACCACTAGCAGCTAGGACCACTATCAGTAGAGACCACAACCAGCACAGACCACTACCAGCACAGACCACTAAAAGCACAGACCACTACCAGCACAGACCATCACCATCACAGACCACTACCAGCAAGAACCAAACCAATAAAGACCACAACCTGCAGAGACCATAACCAGCAGAGACCATAACCAGCAGAGACCATAACCAGCAGAGACCATAACCAGCAGAGACCAAACCAGCTGTAACTAAACCAGCATAGACTAGATCAACGGAGACCATAACCAGCAGGAAAAAAACCATACCACGGGCGGGGATAGAACCCGCAATCAGAGAGTCTCAAAACTCCAGACCGTCGCGTTAGCATTTGTGGTCATGGTGCCTATGCTAACCTTCCTATGGTGTAGAAATATACCTAGTTGGACGAATCTTATTGTGGCTAGCTGGTCCAGTGGCTAACGCGACGGTCTGGAGTTTTGAGACTCTCTGATCGCGGGTTCTATCCCCGCCCGTGGTATGGTTTGTTTGCAATCGTGTCATTACCAGCAGAGACCATAACCAAGAGAGACCATAACCAGCAAAGACCAAACCAGCGGTAACTAAACCAGCAGAGACTAAACCAGCAGAGACCATAACCAGAAGAGACCAAACCAGCGGAAACTAAACCAGCAGAGACCACAACCAGCACAGACTAAACCAGAAGAGATCATAACCAACAGAGACCACAACCAGAAGACTCCACAACCAGCAGAGACCACAACTAACAGAGACCACATCTAGAGGAGACCACATCCAGAAGAGACCACAACCAGAAGAGACCTTAACCAGGAGAGACTAAACCAGAAGAGACCATAACCAACAGAGACCATAACCAGCAGAGACTACAGCTAGCAGAGACCAAACAGGCAGAGACCATAACCAGAAGAAACCACAACCAGGAGAGACCATAATCAGCAGAGACCGTAACCAGGAGAGACTAAACCAGAAGAGATTACAACCAGCAGAGACCTTAACCAGCAGAGACCTTAACCAGAAGAGACCACAACCAGCAGAGACCAAATCAGCAGAGACCATAACCAGAAGAGATCACAATCAGCAGAGACCATAACCATCAGAGACCACAACCAGCAGAGACCACAGCCAGTAAAGACAACAACCAGGAGAGACCACAACCAGCGGAGACCATAACAGCAGAGACCATAACAGCAGAGACCATAACAGCAGAGACCAAACCAACAGAGATCATAACCAGCAGAGACCATAACCAGCAGAGACCATAACAGCAGAGACCATAACCAGCAGTGACCACTACAAGGAAAAACGAAAACAATAGAGACCACAACCCGCAGAGACCATAACCAGCAGAGACCATAACCAGCAGAGACCATAACCAGCAGAGACCATACCAGCAGAGACCATGCCCAGCAGAGGCCAAACCAGAAGAAACTAAGCCAGCATAGACTAGATCAGCAGAGACTTCTATCAGCAGAAACTAAACCAGGAGACCACAACCAGCAGAGATCAAACCAGAAAAGATTATAACAGCAGAGACCAAATCAGCAGAGACCATAACCAGCAGAGACAACAACCAGCAGAGACCACAACCAGAAGAGACCACAACCTGAAGAGACCACAACCAGCAGAGATCAAACCAGAAAAGATTATAACAGCAGAGACCAAACCAGCAGAGACCATAACTAGCAGAGACAACAACCAGCAGAGACCACAACCAGAAGAGACCACAACCTGAAGAGACCACAACCAGCAGAGATCAAACCAGAAAAGATTATAACAGCAGAGACCAAACCAGCAGAGACCATAACCAGCAGAGACAACAACCAGCAGAGACCACAACCAGAAGAGACCACAACCTGAAGAGACCACAACCAGCAGAGATCAAACCAGAAAAGATTATAACAGCAGAGACCAAACCAGCAGAGACCATAACTAGCAGAGACAACAACCAGCAGAGACCACAACCAGAAGAGACCACAACCTGAAGAGACCACAACCAGCAGAGATCAAACCAGAAAAGATTATAACAGCAGAGACCAAACCAGCAGAGACCATAACCAGCAGAGACAACAACCAGCAGAGACCACAACCAGAAGAGACCACAACCTGAAGAGACCACAACCTGCAGAGACCACAACGACAGACTAAACCAATAGAGACTATAACCAGCAGAGACCAAACCAGCAGTGACCTTGACCACTACCAGCAAAGACCACTACCAGAAAAGACCGCTACCAGAAAAGACCACTACCAGCAAAAACCACGAACAGCAAAGACCACTACCAGCAAAGATCACTACAAGCAAAGACCATTACCAGCAAAGACCACAACTACTAGAGACCACTAGAAGCAAAGCCTCTACCAGCAAAGACCACTACAACCAGAGACCACTACTAACAAAGTCCATTACCAGAAAAATCCACTACCAGCAAAGACCACTACCAGTAGAAACCAAAACCAAAAGAGACCACTGGTGTAGTGACAGGCGTAATGACAGGCGTAGTGACAGGTGTCGTGACAGGTACAGTGACAGATGTAGTGACAGGTGTAGTGACAGGCGTAGTGACAGGTGTGGTCTTGACCACCAAACTCGGATAGTTAGTAAGCCAAGAAAGCCAGACATTTTGGCTTATTTCCAGATGGGTTGTAAGAGTACAAGGTGACTAACACCTGTTTACTGCTAGGTGAACGGGGACAACACTTATAGGGAAAGCTTAGCCGATGTCTTCCCCGTTGTTACTTAAGCAAAGCTGTGTGTCTGCTAGTGTTGTATACGTCTCGACCGTCACTCGACTGTGTAGATTGTCTGCTTCAGCCCTTGTGTAGTGTTGTCTTCTGGTCTCTAGAAGGAAAATAATCTGCCTTGTCCAGTCCCCCAAGACCAGAAGTGTGTGTGTGTGTGTGTGTGTGTGTGTGTGTGTGTGTGTGTGTGTGGTGTGTGTGTGTGTGTGTGTGTGTGTGTGTGTGCTCGCTAACTGTGTGTTGCTATCTATGCAGATATGTACTGCATGTGGGGAAGTCAATGCAGTTGACATCTTACCCGGTCTGCCGCTAAGCTATGAGGGCCCACCCGCAACAGAGCCCTCTTTTCTTAGGCCCTCTTGTCTCTTCCCTGGAAAACTGTTGTGTCTGTTGCTGCTGCCATTGCTGTTGCTTGCGGTGGTGGCGGTGATGGAAGCGGTGGGTGTGTATGTGTGTGTGTGTGTGGCTGATGGTTGCTGGCATCTCGCTGTGACCGACGGTACTAGTGCGGCTGTCTGGCGAGCGTCTGCTGTCAGTGAGGCCGCAGCCCCCGTCCTGCACACACGGCTCCTGCTATGGACGCGGCGCACGGGACTCATGAGTAACACCGCCAGGAGGCTGCGGCTGGTGGCGGCGGCGCTGCTGGCCCTGCTGGCCAGGCCTACATGGGCACGCCCAGAGGCACCCACGGAGGCTCGCCGCTGCCCGAACTGTGTCCACCCTCGGTTGGGGCCCGACGCCACGGCATTAGAGACACTCCGAATCGAGGGTATCAAACAACAAATACTAAGCAAGCTCGGTCTGAGGACCAAACCCAATGTGACTACAAGTATACCGCGCGAGGTTCTGCTGGAGACTCTGTACCGTTCAGAGGAGGACCGAGAGCTGCTACAGCAGCAGCAGCAGCAGCAGCAGCAGCAACAGCAGCAGGAACAGCAGACGGAGCTGCAGCAGCAACAGCAGTCTCACGAGGAAATCTTCGAAGATGATTACTATGCCAAGACGTCAGAGATTATTAGCTTCGCCGAGCCAGGTAAGTAACAAGAATCTTTACTTAACACAGGTGTGTACCAGGTGCTAATTACCAGTGCCAGGCATACAAGTGCCAGTGCCAGGCATGCAAGTACTAGTGCCACGCATGCAAGTTCCAATCCCAGGCATGCAAGTACCAGTGCTATGCATACAGGTGCCAGAGCCAGGCCTAAAAGTGCCAGTGCCAGAAATGCAGGTAAAAGTGCCTGGTGCCAGGTACAGGCACTGGTGCCAGATATAGGCACTGGTGCCAGATACTGGCGCTGGTGCAAGCTTGGGGCACTAGTGCCAGATACGGCCACTGGTTCCAGATACAGGCACTGGTGCCAGATACGGGCACTAGTGCCAGATACAGGCACTGGTTCTAGATACAGGCACTGGTGCCATATACGGGCACTGGTGTCAGATACAGGCACTGGTGTCAAATACTGCCACTGGTACCAGATACAATTACTGGTGCCAGATACAGGCACTGGTGCAAGATATAGGCACTAGTGAGAGACACAGGTACTGGTGCCAGATACAGATACTGGTTCCAGAAGAGGCACTGATGCCAGATATAGGCATAGGTGCCGGATATAGGCACTGGTGCCAGATGCAGACACTGGTGCCAGATGCAGGCACTGGTGCCAGATACAGGCACTGGTGCCAGATACAGGCACTGGTGCCAGATAAAGGCACTGGTGCCAGAAATAATTACTGGTGCCAGATACAATTACTGGTGCAAGATACATTTATTAGCGCAAGATATATTTACTGGTGTCAGATTCATTTACTGGTGCCACATACAATTACTGATGCCAGATACAATTACTGGTGCCAGGTACAATTACTGGTGCCAGAAACAATTACTGGTGCCAGATACAGGTACTCGTCCAGATCAGGCACGATACAAGTCAGGGAAGATGCCAATACAGGCACAGTTCAATACAGGTACAGGGCCCGGGCAGGCACAGACCAATCAAACTCAGGGGGCCAGATACAGGCACAGGTGCCGATACAGGGCCTGGCCAGATACAGGCACTAGTTCCCGAACGGCCTGGGGCCCAAACAGGGCACAAAACAGATACACACAGTTCCAATACAACACAGGGCCGGGGTCGGCACTGGGGCCAAAAACAAAACCGTTTCCAAGACAGGGATTGGGGTAGATACAGGATAGGGGCCGAAACAGCACAGGGCCAGGGGGGTAGAGGGCCCAAAACGGCCTGGGCCAATAAGAATAGGCCAAAACAGGGACAGGGACCAAACAACACAGGGGCCAATACAGCACGGTGCCAGATACAGTCACTGGGCCAAATACAGGGAAAAGGTTCCAAACACACGGTTTCAAATACAGGCACAGTGCCAGATCAGGACAGGCCAGGGGCAGGCACAGTGCAAGATACGGGATTGGCCAGATACGGAACGGGGCCGATACAGGTACAGGGCCAATCAGGCAAATTGCCAGATACAGGCACGGGCCAATATAGGCAAAGTGCCCGAACATGCACGGTGCAAAAACAGGCACTAGTCCCGTCAGGCACTGGTGTCAAATAAGGCAGTGGTGCCGGGGTAAAAAGAAAAGTCCCAAATACAGGCACAGGGGCCAATACAGGCACGTGCCAATACGGGCACAGTTCCACATACAGGCACTGGGGCCAATACAGGCAAGGTGCCAAAACGGGCCGTGCCAATAAGGCAAGGGTTCCCGTTACAGGCACTGGTGCCAATTCACACAGGTCCAATACGGGATGTTCCCAAAAACAGGCACTGGTGCCAATAACACAGGTGCCAGATACACACAGGTCCCGATACGGCACTGGGGTCAATACGGGACATGCCAGAAAACCCGGCACTGGTGTCAAATACAGGCACGGTTCCGATACAGGCACAGGGCCAAATACAGGGACAGGTGCCAGATACAGGCATGTGTCAAATACAGGCAACGGTGCCAGTCAGGGACAGGTGCCAGATAAGCACAGGGGCCAGATACAGGGACAGGGGCCAAACAGGGCCCGGGGCCAATACACACTGGGGGCAAAACGGCACTGGTGCCGATCAGGGACGGGGCCAGATCAGGGACGGTGCCCGTACAGGCAAGGGGCCGATACAGGGACAGGGGCCATTACGCACTGGTGTCAAAACCACTGGTGCCAATACAGGCACAGGTCCAAATACAGCACGGTCCAGATACAGGCACCGGTGCCGATACAGGCACAGGCCAGATACGGGACAGGGGCCGATCAGGGACAGGTGCCAGTCAGGCACTGGTGAAAAAAACAGGGACTGGGCCAGATACAGGCACAGGTGCCAGATACAGGCACAGGGGCCAAACAGGCCAGGTCCAGTACAGGCAAGGTGCCAAACAGGCACTTGCAAAAAAGGACTGGTGCCCGATACAGGCACAGGGGCCAGTACAGGACGGTGCCAGATCGGCACAGGTGCCCGTACAGGGCCGGTCCGATACAGGGAAGGGGCCAGTACAGGCCATCCAGATACAGGGACAGGTGCCAGATACGGCACGTGCCGATACGGCACAGGTGCCAAACAGGCACGGTCCCAATAAGGCAGGTGCAATACAGGGACTGGTGCCAGATCGGCACAGGTGCCAGGGTACAGGGACAGGTGCCCGATAAACAGGTGCCAATACAGGCCAGGTGCCCATACAGCATGGTGCAAATACAGGCACAGGGGCCCCGATACAGGCACTGGTCCAATACAGGCCGGGCCAGATACAGGCACGTGCCCAAAACAGGCACAGGTGCCAGATACAGCACAGGTGCCAAACACACAGGTCCAGATACAGGCAAGGGGCCCGAACACTCAGTAAGGTTGGGGCCGGTTTTTATTATTACTAAAAAAATTTAACCATTAAACATAACTTACCATGCACAAGTTATCATGCGTAAGTTACCCGTTACGCATATTACCAATTATCATAAAGTTTTTTCCCGATTCATGTACAAAATTTTCCATTATCATTCATAACTTTCCAGTTATCATGCCAATTACTATTATTATGCATATTTTATCCAATTTTCACGTGTAAGTTATTCAGAAAATTTAAACACAAAATTTTCCTTTCATATACAAATTTATCAGTCATCAGCTTAAATAATTATTTTCATGCAAAATTTTCCATTTTCTTCTCAAGTTATACATAAATTACCAGTTTTTAAAGTACAAGTGTTAAATGAACCATGGAACTGGGGGGGGTGCTATAAATGAGACCAGGAACATGGGGGGATGCTAAACTGGACCCCTGGAACATGGGGGGTGATAAAATGAGACCACTGGAACATGGGGGGGGGGCTAAACTGAGACCACGGGAAAATGGGGGGGGGTGCTTTTTTAACAGACCACTGGAACATGGGGGGGGCTATAAAAATGAACCCCTGGAACATGGGGGGGTGCTTTTAACTGAGACCACGGAACATGGGGGGGTGCTATAAATAGACCCCTGGGAAAAAAGGGGATGCTATAACGGGAACCCCGGAACAGGGGGGGTGTATAACTGAACCACTGAAAATGGGGATGTTTTAACTGAGACCCTGAACATGGGGGGGTTTATAACTAGACCACTGGGAAAATGGGGGGGTCTATAACTGAACCACTGGGAAAGGGGGATCTATAAATGGACCCCTGGAAATGGGGGGGGTGCTAAAAACGAGACCACGGAAAATGGGGGGATGCTATAACGAACCACTGGAAGGGGGGGATGCTATAACTGAACCACTGGAACAGGGGGGTGCAAAACGAGACCCCGGAACAGGGGGGGGATCTATAACGAACCACTGGAACATGGGGGAGCTATAACTGAGACCACTGAACTGGGGGGGTGTATAAATGAGACCCTGAACAGGGGGGGCTAAACGAGACCCTGGAACATGGGGGGGGGAAAGTATAACTGAGACCACGGGAAAATGGGGGATGCTAAACTGAGACCACTGGAACATGGGGGGGGATGCTATAACTGAACCCACTGGGCATGGGGGGGTGCTTAAACGAGACCACGGAACAGGGGGGGGTGCTAAAAACTAACCACTGGAACATGGGGGGGGTCTATAACTGAACCACTGAACAGGGGGGGAGCTAAACTGAGACCACTGGAACATGGGGGGATGCTATAACTGAACCACTGGAACAGGGGGGGGGGGTGTAAAACTGAGACCACTGGAACATGGGGGGGGGCTATAACTGAACCACTGGAACAGGGGGGGGGCTATAACTAGACCACTGGAACTGGGGGGGGGCTTTAAAAGAGACCACGAACAGGGGGGGGTCTATAACTGAGACCACGGGGCTGGGGGGGATGCATACTGAGACCACGGGAACATGGGGGGGTGCATAACGAACCACGGAACATGGGGGGATGCTATAACTGAACCCCTGGAAAAGGGGGGATGCTAAACTGAACCACGGAACATGGGGGGAGCTAAACGAGACCACGGGAAAATGGGGGGGATGCTTAACTGACCACTGGAAAATGGGGGATGCTAAACGAACCACTGGAACAGGGGGGGGTGCAAACTGGACCACTGGGGAAAATGGGGGGGGGGCTATAACGAGACCATGGGAAAAGGGGGGGTGCTTAACTGAACCCCGGGGAACAGGGGGGATGCTATAATGAGCCACTGGGAAAATGGGGGGGGATCTATAAAGAGACCACTGGGAACTGGGGGGGATGCTATAACTGAGACACTGGAACATGGGGGGGGGGCTATAACTGAGACCACGGGAAAAGGGGGGGGGTGCTATAACTGAGACCCCGGGGAAAATGGGGGGGAGCTATAACGAGACCCTGGGAACTTGGGGGGGTTAAACTGAGCCCCCTGAACATGGGGGGGTCTATAACTGAGACCACTGGAACAGGGGGGGGGTGCTATAACTGAACCACGGGGAAAAGGGGGGGGATGCTATAACTGACCACTGAACATGGGGGGGGATGCTATAACTGAGACCACTGGGAAAGGGGGGGGGTGCTATAACTGAACCACTGGGAAAAGGGGGGGGGGGTGCTATAACTGAACCCCTGGAACATGGGGGGGGGTGCATAACTAACCCCTGGGAAAATGGGGGGGTGCTATAACTGGACCACGGGAAAATGGGGGGGGGTCTATCGAGACCACTGGAACAGGGGGGGATGCTATAAAATGAGACCACTGGAACCCTGGGGGGGGAAAGCTTAAAATGAGACCACTGGAACATGGGGGGGATGCTATAACTGAGACCCCCTGGAACATGGGGGGGATGCATAAAATGGACCACTGGAACATGGGGGGGTGCATAAAATGAAACCCCCTGGAACATGGGGGGGTGAAAAAACTGAGACCACTGGAACATGGGGGGGGGTGCAAAAAAATGAACCCACGGAACATGGGGGGGGGCTATAACTAACCACGGAAATGGGGGGGGAAGCTTAAAAAGAGACCACTGGAACATGGGGGGGAAGCTATAAGAGACCACTGGAACATGGGGGGTGCTAAACTGAGACCACTGAACAGGGGGGGAATAACTGAGACCACTGGGCTGGGGGGATGCTATAACGAGACCCACTGGAACATGGGGGGGGGTCATAACTGAACCACTGGAACAGGGGGGGATGCTATAACTAGACCACTGGGGAAAAGGGGGGGGGGGTTTTCATAACTGGACCACTGGAACATGGGGGGACTTAAAAAGGGAGACCACTGGAACAGGGGGGGTCATAAGAGCCACTGAACAGGGGGGGTTTCTTTATAACTGAGACCACTGGGAAAAGGGGATCTATAACTAGACCACTGGAAAATGGGGGGGGTCTAAACAGACCCCTGAACATGGGGGATGCTATAACAGACCACGGAAAAGGGGGGGGTGCTTAACTGAGACCACGGGAAAATGGGGGGATGCTATAACTGGAAACCCCTGGGAAATGGGGGGGGCTTAAAAATGAGACCACTGGAACATGGGGGGGGTGCTATAAAACTGAACCTGGGAAAATGGGGGGGGGTCTATAACTGAACCACTGGAACATGGGGGGGTGCATAACTGAGACCACTGAACATGGGGGGGGGCTAAACTGAACCCCCTGGGAAAAGGGGGGGGATGCATAATGAACCACTGAACAAAGGGGGGATGCATAACAACCACGGAACAGGGGGGGTGCATAACGAGAAACCACTGGAACAGGGGGGGGTTCTTTAAAAGAACCCCTGAACATGGGGGGGGGCTAAATGAACCAGGACAGGGGGGGTGCTATAACGGAAACCCCTGGAACAGGGGGGGGGCTATAACTGGACCCGGGAAAATGGGGGGGATGCTTAACTGAACCCCGGAACATGGGGGGGGATCTAAACTAGACCCCCTTTTGGGAAAAATGGGGGGGGGCTATAACTGAGACCCTGGAAAATGGGGGATGCATAACTAACCCCTGGGAAAGGGGGGAATTTTTAAAAAATGAGACCCCTGGAACTGGGGGGGGTGCTATAACGGACCCCCTGGAAAGGGGGGTGCTATAACTAGCCAGGAAAATGGGGGGGATGCTATAAATGAACCAGGGAAAAGTGGGGGGGGCTATAATGAACCATGGGAACATGGGGGGGATGCAAACTAACCACGGGCAGGGGGGGGATGCTATAACTGAGACCCTGAACATGGGGGGTCATAACTGAGACCACTGGAACATGGGGGGAGCTATAACTGAGACCCCTGGAACAGGGGGGGGTGCTATAATGGAAAACCACTGGAACAGGGGGGGGGTGCAAAACGAGACCCACGGAACATGGGGGGGGGGGGGGGATGCTAAACTGAACCCGGGGAACATGGGGGATGCTATAATGAGACCCTGGGAAAATGGGGGGATCTATAAATGAGACCACTGGAAACTGGGGGGGTCTAAAACTGAACCACGGGAACATGGGGGGGATGCTATAACTGAGACCACGGGAAAATGGGGGGGATGCATAACTGAACCACTGGAACATGGGGGGACTATAACGGAACCCCTGGGAAATGGGGGGGAAGCTATAACTGAACCACTGGAACAGGGGGGGGGGCTATAACTGAGACCACTGGAAAAATGGGGGGGGGTCAAAAATGAGCCCTGGAACATGGGGGGTGCTATACCGAGACCCCCTGGAACATTGGGGGTGTAAACTGAGACCACCCGGGAAAATGGGGGGATGTATAACTGAGACCCCTGGAAAAATGGGGGGGTTATAACGAGACCACTGAACATGGGGGGGGTCTATAAATAACCCTGGAAAAATGGGGGGGTTTCTATAACTGAGACCACTGGGAAAATGGGGGGGGGGGCTATAACTGAGACCCCTGGAACATGGGGGGGGGGTTTAAACTGAGACCACTGGAACTGGGGGGGGTGCTATAATGAGACCCCCTGGAAATGGGGGGGGGCAAAATGAGACCACGGAACATGGGGGGGATGCTAAACGAGCCAAGGAACATGGGGGGGTGCTAAACTGAAACCCACTGGAAAAGGGGGGGATGCTATAACGAGACCCGGAACATGGGGGGGGGTCTATAACTGAACATGGAACATGGGGGGAGCTATAACTGAGACCATGGAACAAGGGGGTGCTATAACTGAGACCACTGGAAAAGGGGGGGGGTGCTATAACTAGACCCTGGAAAAGGGGGGGGATGCTATAACTGAACCATGAACATGGGGGGGGGGGCTTTAACGAACCACTGAACAGGGGGGGGGGGTAAACTGAGACCACTGGAACAGGGGGGGGGTGCTAAATGAGACCACGGAAATGGGGGGGATGCTAAACTGAGACCACGGAAAGGGGGGGGTGGGGATAACTGAGACCACGGGAAAATGGGGGGGGTGCAAAATGAACCACTGGAAAAGGGGGGGGTGCTTAAAGAGACCACTGGAACATGGGGGGGGGTCAAAACGAGGGCCACTGAACATGGGGGGGTGCATAAAGACCCCCTGGAAAATGGGGGGATTCTAAACTGGGAAACCCCTGGGGAAAAAAAATGGGGGGGGGGGCATAACTGAGACCCCTGGGAAAAGGGGGGTGCTATAACTGAGACCACGGGAAAAGGGGGATTCTATAACTGAGACCCTGGAACATGGGGGGGATGCTTTTAAATGAACCCCTGGAACATGGGGGTGCTATAACTGAGACCACTGGGAAATGGGGGGGATGCTAAAATGGACCACTGGAACATTGGGAGCATACTGAGACCACTGGAACATTGGGGGGGGGTGCTATAACTAGACCCTGGGAAAATGGGGGGGAATGCTATTTTAAAGAGAAAACCCCGGAACGGGGGGGTGCTATAATGAGCCCTGGAAAATGGGGGGATTCTAAATGAACCCCTGAACATGGGGGGATCATAACGAGCACTGAACATGGGGGGGTGCTAAAATGAGACCCCTGGAACATGGGGGGGGATGCTATAAAGGCACTGGAACATGGGGGGGGTTATAAAGGGGGCCCCTGGAATGGGGGGGTGCTATAACTGAACCACTGGAACATGGGGGGGTGCTTAACTGAAACCCCTGGAACATGGGGGGATCTATAAAAACCACTGGAACGGGGGGTGTAAACTGAACCACTGGGCAGGGGGGGGTCTATAAATGAGACCACGGAACATGGGGGGGATGCTAAAACTGAGACCACTGGGAAAAGGGGGGATGCATAACTGAACCACTGGAAATTTTGGGGGGATGCATAACTGAGACCACTGGGAAAATGGGGGGATGCTATAACTAACCACGGAACATGGGGGGGGTCTAAACGGACCACTGGAACATGGGGGGATGCAAAAAACTGAGACCATGGAACATGGGGGGGAAGCTATACCCGGACCACTGGGAAAAGGGGGGGGGCAAATGAGACCACTGGAACATGGGGGGGGTGCAAACTGAACCAGGAACATGGGGGGGGGGGTGCTATAACTAACCACTGGGGCATGGGGGGGGGATTATAATGAGACCCCTGGAACATGGGGGGGGAAGCTATAACTGAACCCTGGAAATGGGGGGGGGCATAACTGAACCACTGGAACATGGGGGGGTGCTATAATGAAACTGGGAAAATGGGGGGGGGTGCTATAACTGAACCACTGGGAAAATGGGGGGGGGCTATAACTGAGACCACTGAACAGGGGGGGGTGCATAACTGAACCACGGAACATGGGGGGGGGTCTATAACTGGAAACCCTGGGAAATGGGGGGGGTGCTAAAACTGAACCCTGGGAAAATGGGGGGGGTGCTATAACTGAGACCCCTGGAACAAAGGGGGGGGTGCATAAACTAGACCACTGGAACATGGGGGGGGCTATAACTGAACCACGGAAACGGGGGGGGGCTATACTGAGACCACGGAAAATGGGGGGGAGCTTAACGGGAAACCCCTGGAACATGGGGGGGGGCTATAACTAGACCACTGGGAAAATGGGGGGTGCTATAACTGAACCACTGGGAAAATTGGGGGGGTTTCTAAACTAGACCACTGGGAAAAAGGGGGGGGTGCATAACTGAACCCCACTGGAAAAAAAGGGGGGGATCTATAAACCCAGACCACTGGAACTGGGGGGGGTCTATAACTGAGACCACTGGAACAGGGGGGTGCTATAACTGATCCCATGGAACATGGGGGGGATGCTATAACAACCCCTGAACAGGGGGGGATGCTATAACGAAACAGGAACATGGGGGGGCCTTTAAAAACCACTGAAAATGGGGGGGGGGGTCTAAACTGAGACCACTGGGAAAATGGGGGGGGGCTATAAGAACCATGGAAATGGGGGGGATCTATAACTAAACCCCGGAACATGGGGGATCTAAACGAGACCCCAAAAATGGGGGGTTTTAAAAAGGGGGAAAAAGGGGGGATGCTAAACTGAGACCCCTGGAACAGGGGGTCTAAACTGAGACCCTGGGAAATGGGGGGGGTCTATAACTGAACCACTGGGAAAATGGGGGGGGATGCTATAACGAACCACTGGGAAAATGGGGGAGCTATAAAAGAACCACTGGAACATGGGGGGGGTCATAACTGAACCCGGAAAAATGGGGGGGGTGCATAACTGAGACCACTGAACAGGGGGGGGTGCTATAACTGAACCAGGAACTGGGGGGGATCTATAAGAGACCACGAACATGGGGGGGGGTCTAATAAAAAACTGAAAAAACCACTGGAACATGGGGGGGGATGCTATAAAGAGACCACGGAACATGGGGGGGGGTCATAACTGAGACCACGGAACTGGGGGGGATTAAAATGAACCACGGGAACATGGGGGGGAGCATAACCGAACCACTGGAAAACAAAGGGGGGGTGCTATAACTGAGACCAGGGGAAAATGGGGGGGGGTCTATAACGAGACCACTGGAACAGGGGGGGTGCTATAAAACAAACCCCGGGGGCATGGGGGGGATGCTAAACTGAACCACGGGGAAAAGGGGGGGGTCTAAACTGAGACCCTGGAAAAATGGGGGGGTGCATAACTGGACCACGGAACTGGGGGGATGCTATAAAAATGAGACCACGGAAAAGGGGGGTCTATAATGAAACCCCTGGAAATGGGGGGGTGCATAATGAACCACTGGAACTGGGGGGGGATGCAAAAACTAGACCACGGGGGAAAATGGGGATGCTATAACTGGACCATGGGAACATGGGGGGGTGCTAACTGAGACCACTGGAACATTGGGGGGGGGCTAAACGAGACCACTGGAAAATGGGGGGGGTGCATAAACTGAGACCACGAACATGGGGGGGAGCTATAACTGGACCACGGAACATGGGGGGGGAAAGCATAAATGAACCCCCGGAACTGGGGGGGATCTATAACGAACCACGGGAAAATGGGGGGGATCTTTTAAAGAGACCCTGGAACATGGGGGGGAGCTTTAAAATGAGCCATGGGAAAATGGGGGGGGTGCTATAATGAACCACTGGAACAGGGGGGGAGCTAAAAGACCACTGGGAAAATGGGGGGATGCTTTAATGGACCACGAACAGGGGGGGGGTGCTAAACTGAACCCGGGGAAAAGGGGGATGCTATAACTAACCATGGGGAAAATGGGGGGGGTCATAACTGAACCCCTGGGAAAATGGGGGCTAAAAATGGACCACTGGAAAATGGGGGGGGGGTATAAATGAGACCCCTGGAACTGGGGGGGTGCTAAACTAACCCCCTGGGAAAATGGGGGATCTATAACTGAGACCCGGAAAATGGGGGAAAACATAAATGAACCCCCTGGGAAAATGGGGGGGAGCTATAACTGAAACCACGGAACAGGGGGGGGGTGCTATAACTAGACCACTGGGAAAATGGGGGGGGGGATAACGAGACCCTAAAATGGGGGGGTCTAAAACTGGAAACCCCTGGGCATGGGGGGGGGTGTTTTAAATGGACCACTGGGAAAATGGGGGGGGGTGCATAACTGAGACCACGGAACATGGGGGATCTAAAACGAGACCACTGGAACATGGGGGGGGGCTATAACTGAGACCCCTGAACATGGGGGGGGGTCTATAACTGAGACCACTGGGAAATTGGGGGGAAGCTATAAATGAGCCATGGAACTGGGGGGGGAAAGATAACTAGACCCCTGGAACATGGGGGGGATGCATAATGAGACCACTGGAACATGGGGGGGGTCTAAACGAACCACTGGGAAAATGGGGGGGATGCAAACTGGCCATGGAAAAATGGGGGGGGTTCTAAAAAGAACCACTGGAAATGGGGGGGTCTATAACTGAACCCCGGAACATGGGGGGGTGCTATAACTGAACCACTGGGAAAATGGGGGGAAATGCTATAACTGAGACCACTGGAACATGGGGGGGGGGGAAAATGAGACCACTGGGCATGGGGGGGGGTGCTATAACGAACCACTGGAAAAATGGGGGGGGATGTTTTAACGAGACCCTGGAACTGGGGGGGATCTATAACGAGACCACGGAAAAAGGGGGGATGTATAACGAGACCACTGGAACATGGGGGGGATGCTATAACTGAGACCACGGAACAGGGGGGGGGTGCTTAACTGAGACCACTGGAACAGGGGGGGTGCTATAAATGAACCACTGGGAAAAGGGGGGGGTATAACGAGACCCCTGGAAAATGGGGGGGGTGCTATAACTGAGCCCCGGAAAAGGGGGGATGCTTAAAAATAACCACTGGGAAAATGGGGGATCTAAACTGGAACCACTGGAACATGGGGGGGTGCTAAACTAACCCGGAACATGGGGGTGCTATAACTGAGACCCTGGGAAAATGGGGGGGTGCTTTAAATGAGACCACTGGAAATGGGGGGGTGCATAAATAACCACTGGAACATGGGGGGGGATCAAAAACTGGCCACTGGAAAATGGGGGGGGGGGCTATAACTGAACCACGGAACAGGGGGGAAGCTATAACTGAGACCCTGGGGAAAATGGGGGGATCATAACTGAGACCACTGGAAAAGGGGGGGGCTTAACAACCATGGAACATGGGGGGGGGGGCTATAACTGAACCACTGGGAAAATGGGGGGGAGCATAACTGAGACCACTGGGAACATGGGGGGGGTGCATAAATAGACCCCGGAACATGGGGGGATGCAAAAACGAGACCACGGAACATGGGGGGGGGTGCTTAAAGACCACTGGAACATGGGGGATGCTAAACGAGACCACTGGGAAAAAGGGGGGGAAGCTATAACTGAACCTGGAAAAGGGGGGGGGGTGGGGGTGCATAACTGAACCCCTGGAACTGGGGATGCAAAACTGGACCACGGGGAAAATGGGGGGGGTGCTATAACTGAGCCCCTGGGAACTGGGGGGGATCATAACTGAGACCACGGAACATGGGGGGATGCCCAAACTGAGACCACTGGGAAAATGGGGGGGGGGTGCTATAACTGAACCACTGGAACAGGGGGGGGTTCTATAACTGAGACCCCTAACATGGGGGGGGATGCAAAAACTGACCCCGGGAAAATGGGGGGGGGCATAACTGAGACCCCGGAACATGGGGGGGGGCTAAACTAGACCACTGGGAAAATGGGGGGGGATGCTATAACTGAGACCACTGGGGAAAATGGGGGGGATCTATAACTGGAACCCCTGGAACATGGGGGGGGTGCTATAACTGAACCACGGGAAAAGGGGGGGATGCTAAAACTAGACCACTGGAAAATGGGGGGGATGCTATAACTGGAACCCCTGAACATGGGGGGGGGCATAACTGAACCACTGGGCATGGGGGGGTGCTATAATGAGACCACTGGAACTGGGGGGGTCTATAACTGGACCACTAAAAGGGGGGGTGCATAACTGAGCCACTAACATGGGGGGGGTGCTATAACTGAGACCACTGAACATGGGGGGGATCATAACGAGACCACGGGAAAATGGGGGGGGGTGCTAAACTGAGACCACGGAACATGGGGGGATGCTATCTGAACCACTGGAAATGGGGGATGCTATAACTGAGACCACTGGAAAATGGGGGATGCATAACTGGACCACTGGGAAAAGGGGGGATCAAATGAACCACTGGAACATGGGGGGGGTCTAAACGAGACCCGGGAAAAAAAGGGGGGGGCTATAACAGACCACGAACATGGGGGGGTGTTTAAAATGAGACCACTGGAACATGGGGGGGTGCTAAACTGAACCCCCGGAAAATGGGGGGATGCTATAACGGGACCACGGGGAAAATGGGGGGGATGCTAAAACTGAGACCCCGGAACATGGGGGGGGCAAATTAAAAAGGGGGGGTGCTTAAAAATAACCATGGGAAAATGGGGGGATGCTTTAAAAATGGAACCACTGGAACATGGGGGGGTGTATAACTGAACCACGGGAAAATGGGGGTCTATAACTGAACCCCGGAACTGGGGGGGGATGTATAAAAAGAACCACTGGAACAGGGGGGGATGCTATAACTGAGACCAAAGGAAAATGGGGGGGGGTGCATAACTGAACCACGAACAGGGGGGGGTTGCTAAACTGAACCACTGGGAAAATGGGGGGGGTGCTATAACTGAACCACTGGGAAAATGGGGGGGTGCTATAACTGAACCACGGGAACATGGGGGGGGTGCTATAACTGGCCACGGAACATGGGGGGGTGCTATAACTGAACCACGGAACATGGGGGGGGGTGCTAAACTTAAACCCCTGGGAAAATGGGGGAGCTATAACTGAGACCACTGGGAAAAGGGGGGGGGCTATAAATGGACCACGGGAAAATTGGGGGGGGTGCTTAACTGAGACACTGAACATGGGGGGGGCTTAACTGAACCCCTGGAAAATGGGGGGATGCTATAACTGAGACCACGGAACATGGGGGGGGGGCATAACTGAGACCACTGGAAAGGGGGGGATCATAATGAGACCATGGAAATTGGGGGGGGGTGCTATAACGAGACCACTGGGAAAAGGGGGGGTGCTTTTAACTGGACCCTGGAACATGGGGGGGGGGGTTTAAAATGAGACCACGGCAAGGGGGGGGATGCTATAAATGAGACCATGGGAAAATGGGGGGATTTCTAACCAACGGAAAGGGGGGGAAAAGGCCCCAACGGGGGGTGTTAAAACCGGCAAAAAGGGGGGGTTTTTTTTAAAACCCCTGAAACCCGGGGGGTTTTAGAAAAGAAATGGGGGAAAGGTTTAAAAAACCCGGGCGGGGATCCCTTTCAAACCCCGGGGAAGGGGTGGGGCAAACCTGAGAAAAAACCCCCGGGGGAAACAAGAACAAAGGGGCGGGGGGAAAAAAGAGGTGGATAAAATCCAAAAAACCCCCAAAAAAAAAGGCTTTTGAAAACCCGCCCCTTTTAAAAAAACAAATTCAAAGCCAAAAGGTCAAAAAAAAGGGCAAAAGTACGGTTTTGCCATGAGGAAATGAAAAAGGCCAAATTTTTAAGCCACTGAGAAAAAGGCCCCTCTTTTGGACCAGAGGGGAAAATCCATGGTTTTTTGCCCAAAAATGCAAGGTCCAGGGCTTTTCCATAGGAATGCAAAATCCAAGGGAAAAAGGGAAAAGCCGGGAATAAAAAACCCGGGGAACGGGAAGGGCCATGCAAAAAAAACCCGGGGAAAAAACCATTTTTTTTTAAGAAATGGAAACCAAGGTCCAGGGGTTTTAAAAATAGAAACTGCAAATATTGGTCAAAAAACCCCTGGAAACCAAATCCAAACTTTTAAAAACAGGGGGTGAAAAACCCGCTTTTAAAAAG
The DNA here is from genome assembly GCF_026875155.1 of Cherax quadricarinatus. Classification (NCBI taxonomy): domain Eukaryota; kingdom Metazoa; phylum Arthropoda; class Malacostraca; order Decapoda; family Parastacidae; genus Cherax; species Cherax quadricarinatus. The sequence continues at coordinate 67,687,599 of NC_069399.1, read as the reverse complement.
GAAAAAAATCAAACCTTTGAAAAAGAAAAAGGGAAATAACGGTTTAAGGACAGGGAAGCGCATTCCGTCCAAAACCTGCCCGGCAGGGGCCCCGGGGTTTTTTCCCCGGAACGGCACGGGGGAATTAAGGCCTGGCCAATACGGGCCCCTTCCAAACCGGCACCTTGAATAAACTTTTCCAAAAAAACGGGTCAATACGGCCGGGCCAAAAAGGCCGGGCCAAAACCCAAAATGTCCATAAGGCACCCGGGGGGCAAGGTATGGGCCCCAAAAGGGGGGAAAAAAAACGGTGCCAAAAACCCGGAGAAAGGTGTGAAAAGGAAATAAAAAGGTCCGAAAGGGACGGGGGAAGGGGAACACGGGCCCCGATCAAAACGGGCCAAAAAGGGACAAAACCCAAAGGGGGGCCCCGGATGGTGGTCCCAAAAAAAAATCTGGGGAACTGCAAGAGTCCATCTGTCTTTAAGAACCACTGAGGAACTGCAAGAGTCCAGCTGGTCTTAAAGAACCAATGAGGAACTGCAAGAGTCCAGTTGGTCTTTAAGAACCACTGAGGAACTGCAAGAGTCCAACTGGTCTTTAAGAACCACTGAAGAACTGCAAGAGTCCAGCTGGTCTTTAAGAACCACTGAGGAACTGCAAGAGTCCAACTGGTCTTTAAGAACCACTGAAGAACTGCAAGAGTCCAACTGGTCTTTAAGAACCAGTGAGGAACTGCAAGAGTCCAGCTGGTCTATAAGAACCACTGAGGAACTACAAGAGTCCAGCTGGCTTTTAAGAACCAGTGAGGAACTGCAAGAGTCCAACTGGTCTTTAAGAACCAGTGAGGAACTGCCAGAGTCCAGCTGGTCTTTAAGAACCAGTTAGGAACTGCAGGAGTCCAGCTGGTCTTTAAGAACCACCGAGGAACTGCAAGAGTCCAACTGGTCTTTAAGAACCACTGAAGAACTGCAAGAGTCCAGCTGGTCTTTAAGAACCACTGAGGAACTGCAAGAGTCCAGTTGGTCTTTAAGAACCACTGAGGAACTGCAAGAGTCCAGCTGGTCTTTAAGAACCACTGAGGAACTGCAAGAGTCAAACTGGTCTTTAAGAACCACTGAGGAACGGCAAGAGTCCAGCTGGTCTTTAAGAACCACTGAGGAACTGCAAGAGTCCAACTGGTCTTTAAGAACCACTGAGGAACTGCAAGAGTCCAGCTGGTCTTTAAGAACCACTGAGGAACTGCAAGAGTGCTGCTGGCTTTTAAGAACCACTGAGGAACTGCAAGAGTCCAACTGGTCTTTAAGAACCAGTGAGGAACTGCAAGAGTCCAGCTGGTCTTTAAGAACCAGTGAGGAACTGCAGGAGTCCAGCTGGTCTTTAAGAACCAGTGAGGAACTGCAAGAGTCCAGCTGGTCTTTAAGAGCCACTGAGGAACTGCAAGAGTCCAGCTGGTCTTTAAGAGCCACTGAGGAACTGCAAGAGTCCAACTGGTCTTTAAGAACCACTGAGGAATTGCAAGAGTCCAGCTGGTCTTTAAGAACCACTGAGGAACTGAAAGATTGCTGCTGGCTTTTAAGAACCACTGAGGAACTGCAAGAGTCCAACTGGTCTTTAAGAACCAGTGAGGAACTGCAAGAGTCCAGCTGGTCTTTAAGAACCAGTGAGGAACTGCAAGAGTCCAGCTGGTCTTTAAGAACCAGTGTTTTCAGAGTATGGTAACGCAGGTGGGGGGGGGGGGCACCCGTGAGGATCATTCAGGGTGGGATCCTCGCGGGTGTGTCCCCCCCATGCGTTACCTTAAAAAAAACTTCCCCTCATTTTCTACTGTTGCTGCCCTTTCAACATATATATATATATATATATATATATATATAATATATATATATATATATATATTTTAAATATATATATATATATAATACATATATATATATATATATATATATATATATATATATATATATATATATATATATATATATATATATATATATATATATATATGTATGTATAAAGAGAGAGAGAGAGAGAGAGAGAGATTGAGATTGATAGATAGATAGGGAGGTACCACCTCTAGAACTGTCCTGGGGACCCTCATCCTCAGAGAAAAGAATAAACTTGCTTCAGGGAGAACTCAAGGTTCTCCCTGAAGCTATTTGAAAATATTCTCCTACCACCCTCTATATATTCTACATATGCTTTATTTAAAAACAAGATACATTCACAAAATACATTGAGAAAAATAAAATATGGAGTAAAACAATATAGATAACAACTCAGAGCTACATCTCAAATACTTCGTCCAGCTCCCCGGCGGTGGGCTGCGTGCCCAGAATGCTGCAGACATTTCTTCTCTGGATCGCGACACTGAGTCTTTGAAAGAGGAAGCTGGTCGCCCTGTGGTCCTTGGTTTATATGATGAGTTTTTCACCCAGTTCTTTGAGGAACTTTAGAGCACACTTGCCCCATGTTCCAAGGGTCTCCGACCCTATTGGGATGAAGTTATAGCAAGGGGAAGGTCTTCATATTTGCGGGTCTTCTGGGTCTCCCTGTGGCTGGCAGTTCCACCCCCTTCAGCTATGGAGTATGGCAAGTAGGTGTCTGCCAATGTGATGGCACAGGTGTAGTCCCAGGCAATCTGCTTTCCATCCTTCCAAGGTAGCATAGTGGCTCTATCAGGACGCTTTTGACTTCCGTCAGACCTCTGCACTTGGGTTTCCCGTTGAGCTGGGCAACGGGCTGTGGTGAGGCTTCTCTTTATGCTGTCCTTGACCACCTCATGCCTGGCATACTTCCCTTCTGCTGTGTGACACACGAGACCATGAAGTCCGAATTGATCAGCTGCCGCCCTGCCGCCAATACACCTATGTTCGGTGAGGATGGGGGCGGCTAGGCGAAGAGCAACACCAAACCGAATGGCCTGTGGGTCGAGTCGAGTGCCCAGGGAGGAACTGAGAACAGCTAGAAGGAAATCTCCCGAGTGTGGTGCCTTCATCGCCAGGAGACGAGCTTTGTCCTTTCCTGAAGCGTTGGAGAGCATTGTGTTGGCGATTTTCTCCATGATCGGTTTGTCGCAGTGAGACTGTTTGTGCTCTTTGGGAGGAGCTGGTCTACTGGAGGAGTCTGTAAGGGTGTCCCACCGCATCGTTGCTTCAGTAAACCTGTGGTCTTGAGCTCCTACCACGTCTCTCAAGCGCTCGGAGACGATCTTCTTAACTAATGCGCTGGAAGCCAAACACGAAGACAGAAAAGCAGGTAAAGCAACATGCGTTGCTTTGCGCACCCCTATACCTCCCAGTCGTACTGGGAGGGTTGCCTGATCCCATTGCTGATTCTCTAGTGACAGGTTCAGTGCCTTCTTATAGGTTTATATATATATATATATATAATATATATATATATATATATATATATATATATATATAATATATATATATATATGTATATCTGTGTGTATGTGTGTGTATGTGTATGTGTGTGTATGTGTGTGTGTGTGTGTATGTGTGTGTGTGTGTATGTGTGTGTGTGTGTGTGTGTATGTGTGTATGTGTGTGTGTGTGCGTGTGTGTGTGTATGTGTGTGTATCACTCGTTGCTGGAGAGATTCTTCTCGTGTCATCCAGACAGTCAGCAAGTAACTCAATCAGTCATCCAGTCATCCACTCAGTCATCAAGTCAGGTAGCTCATTCCAAATCAACATATTAACCTAAGATGCACACAAAGCATCCCACCTGACTGTCATACTCCCTGTCTTCCTGCATTTACTGTCATAATCCCAGTCTTCCTGCAGTAACTGCAATACTCCCAGTCTTCCTCCAGTAAGTGTCATACTCCCAGACTTCCTCCAGTGACCATCATACTCCCAGTCTTCCTCCATTAACTGTCATACTCCCAGTCTTCTTGCAGTAACTGTCATACTCCCAGTCTTCCTGCAGTAACCGTCATACTCCCAGTCTTCCTGCAGTAACTGTCATACTCCCAGTCTTCCTGCAGTAACTGTCATACTCCCAGTCTTCCTGCAGTAACTGTCATACTCCCATTCTTCCTCCAGTAACTGCCAGATGCTTCCTGACAGTCCACAAACATGCAGTTCACTCTTCCATCGCTGCCTCACTTGCTCTGTGTCACAGAGTATTAAAATTCGATCAGGTTAAATAGGTCTTTCCAGTCTGTTAGACGGTGTTCAGATTTCTCTTGTTAAGTGTGTGTTGAGAGCAACTATGTTGGACGCTGTCAGGACTGGAATCCAGGAAGGTGTTGAACTTTTCCAGTTACTTTCCTTAGGAAAATAATTGAATAGAAAAATTATAAATTTATATTAATAATAAATAAAAAAAATATTCATTCTAGTTAACCTAACTGAAACAAAATTGAAAAAGAAGAATAAATTAGAGTGACAATCTCACAACAGATAAATTGGTGGTATTTTGAAAGCTCCGTCGTGGATATGTGAAATATAGACGAAGTCTTAGAGGTTACAGACAATTTTTCCTTTTGCAACTAGATGATGTTGAGCCTAGTAGATACGATCAAGACAGCCGTATCGTAGATATTAGTCCATGATCGGCCCACAGCTCTGGTCAAGACAGATGTTCAGACTATCTTGTTAGTACCCCAACTAGGTGAGGTTGAGTATAGTAGAGTGGGTCAGGAAGTCTCTATTGTAGCTTCAGCCTACGATCGGAAATTAAGCTCTGATCAAGCAGCACAACTTCACTACGAGAATTGCTCCTCGTAGTCCGTAAATTGGAGCGATCCGATGCCAATCCAACTGGTTGAGAAAACAAAGGTTACCAGAGGACACATAAGCCTATGCAGGTAACTTAATACAGTGATCACTCCCGAGGAATACTGGAAGGAGAGTCAGGAGTAGAATGACACTACTGGTTTACCCCGGCTAGTAGGTAAATACTAGTTGTTCTTTCCCAGGATATTAGGGGCGCTGACTGTCAAAACCCCGAGTAGTTACACACCAGTCACAGGACACAGCAACATTATGTAGGAACCAGTCTCAGGACACGCCAACATTATGTAGGAACCAGTCTCAAGACACGCCAACATTATGTAGGAACCAGTCCCAAGACACGGCAACATTATGTAGGAACCAGTCTCAGGACACGCCATTATGTAGGAACCAGTCTCAGGACACTCCAACATTATGTAGGAACCAGTTCCAGGACACGGCAACATTATGTAGGAACCAGTCTCAGGACACGGTAACAACAGCACACACACACACACACACACACACACACACAACAAGACTAGTCCCAGAGCTAAGAGGTATGTTCTACGAGGAGAGGTTAAGGGAAATCAACCTGACGACACTGGAGGACAGGAGAGATAGGGGGGACATGATAACGACATACAAAATACTGAGAGGAATTGACAAGGTGGACAAAGACAGGATGTTCCAGAGATGGGACACAGCAACAAGGGGACACAGTTGGAAGTTGAAGACACAGATGAATCACAGGGATGTTAGGAAGTATTTCTTCAGCCACAGAGTAGTCAGGAGGTGGAATAGTTTGGGAAGCGATGTAGTGGAGACAGGATCAATACATAGCTTTAAGCAGAGGTATGATAAAGCTCACGGTTCAGGGAGAGTGACCTAGTAGCGACCAGTGAAGAGGCGGGGTCAGGAGCTAGGACTCGACCCCTGCAACCTCAACTAGGTGAGTACAACAACACACACACACACACACACACACACACACACACACACACACACACACACACACACACACACACACATACACACACACACACACACACACATACACACACACACACAAAACACACACACACACACATACACACAACACAACACACACATACACACCACACACACATACACACACCACACACACAATACACCATCCACACACACACCAACAACACACACACACACAACAACACACACACACACATACACACACACACTACACACACATACACACACCAACCACACACAACACACACACACACACACTACACACACACACACATACACACACACACACACACATACACACACACACACATACACACACACACACATACACACACACCACACATACACACACACACCACATACACACCACACACACACATACACACACACACACACACAATACACACACACACACACATACACACACAACACACATACACACACACACACATACACACACACACACACATACACACACACACACACACACTAAACACAACACACACACACACATACACACACACACACACATACACACACACACACACATACACACACACACACACATACACACACACAACACACATACACAACACACACACATACACACACACACACATACACACCAAACAACAACACACACACTACACAACCACGACACCACACATACACAACACACACACACATACACACACACACACATACACACACACACACATACACACACACACACATAACACACACACAACACACACATACACACACACACACATACACCACACACACACACATACACACCACAACACACACACACACATACACAACACACACACCATACACACACACACACACTACACACACACACACATACACACACACACATACACACCAACACACATACACACACACACACACTACACACATACACACACACACACACATACACACACACACACACATACACACACACACACATACACACACCACACACATACACACCCCCACACACATACACACACACACACATACACACACACACACATACACACACACACACACATACACACACACACACATACACACACACACACATACACACACACACACCATACACACACACACACACATACACACACACACACATACACACACACACACACATACACACACACACACACATACACACACACACACATAACACCACAACATACACACACACACACATACACACACACTCCACATACACCACCCACACATACACACACACACACATACCCACCACACACACACACATACAGACACACACATACACACACACACCACATACACACACACACACTACACACACACACATACACACACACACACAATACACACACATACACATACACACACACACACATACCCACCACCCATCACTCCCACATTACCACACCACATACACACACACACTCCACACCCCTAACAGCCCATCACCACCATACCCCCTGTACCTCCCTCCATACCCCATGGACCCATCCCTCCCCTGAACCAGCCCCTCCCCCATACCCCGGCCCTCCCCCATACCCGGCCCCTCCCCGATAACCCCGGCCCCTCCACCCATACCCCGGCCCTCTCCCCAAACCCCGGCCCCTCCCCATCCCCTGCTCCTCACCTTGCCTATTCCAACCCCCCTGTCCCTCCCCCGGACCCTACTCTGCCCCATTCCCCATTATCCAACCACTCCCCTAGCCCCATCCCCAAGCCCCTGCACCTCCACTGGCCCCCTCCTCTATGCCCATGCCCCTCCATGGACCCAACCATCGGCCCTCACCCCTCCCCGCCTCACCCGCTGCTCCACTGTCTCATCACACCATATACGGACATTACCAGCCACGGTCTTAATTTTTGGCATTCTTTCTCGTAAATAATTGACAAAACTGGCTAGGTATCTCTCTCTCTCTCTCTCTCTCTCTCTCTCTCTCTCTCTCTCTCCTCTCTCTCTCTCTCTCTCTCTCTCTCTCTCTCTCTCTCTTTCTCTCTCTCTCACTTTTACACAAGGTTACCTGGAGGTTATTCTGGGGATCAACGCCCCCGCGGCCCGGTCCATGACCAGGCCTCCCGATGGATCAGGGCCTGATCAACCATGCTGTTACTGCTGGCCGCACGCAGTCCAACGTACGAGCCACAGCCCGGCTGATCCGGCACCGACTTTAGGCAAATGTCCAGCTCTCTCTTGAAGGCAGCCAGGGGCTTATTGGCAATTCCCCTAATGCTTGATGGGAGGCTGTTGAACAGTCTTGGGCCCCGGACACTTATGGTGTTTTCCCTTAGTGTACCAATGGCGTCCCTACTTTTTATTGGGGGCATTTTGCATCGCCTGCCCAGTCTTTTACTTTCGTAAGGAGTGATTTCTGTGTGCAGATTTGCGACCATTCCTTCCAGAATTTTCCAAGTGTAGATTATGATATATCTCTCCCTCCTGCGTCAAGTGCTTCCAAGCGTTCCCAGTAGTTAAGGTGCTTGACAGAACTTATACGTGCAGTATAGGATCTCTGTACACTCTCTAGATCTGCAATTTCACCTGCTTTGAATGGAGATGTTAATGAACAGCAGCATTCCAGCCTAGAGAGAACAAGTGATTTGAAAAGGATCATCATTGGCTTGGCATCTCTCGTTTTGAACGTTCTCATTATCCATCATATCATTTTCTTTGCACGTGCGATCGTGGCACTGTTGTGATCCTTGAAAGTGAGATTCTCAGACATTACTACTCCCAGGTCCCTTACATTATTTTTCCGCTCTATTGTATGGCCGGAGTCAGTAGTATACTCTGTTCTAGTTATTATCTCCTCCAGTTTTCCATAACGGAGTAGTTGGAATTTGTCCTCATTGAACATCATATTGTTTACCGTTGCCCACTGGAAAACTTTGTTTATATCTTCTTGGAGGTTAACCGCGTCCTCAGCAGATGACAGCCTCATGCAGATCCTAGTATCATCCGCAAAGGATGATACGGTGCTGTGATGTATATCTCTGTTCATGTCTGATATGAGGATGAGGAATAAGATGGGGGCGAGTACTGTGCCTTGTGGAACAGAGCTCTTCACTATGGCAGCCTCCGATTTAACTCTGTTGACCACTACTCTTTGTGTTCGATTTGTTAGGAAGTTGAAGATCCATCTCCCCACTTTCCCAGTTATTCCTTTAGCACGTATTTTATGGGCTATTACGCCATGATCGCATTTGTCAAATGCTTTTGCAAAGTCTGTGTATATTACATCTGCATTCTGATTTTCTTCCAGTGCATCCAAGGTCATATCACAGTGATCCAGTAGTTCTGAGAGGCAGGAGCGACCTGCCCTGAACCCATGTTGCCCTGGATTGTGCAGATTTTGGGAATCCAGGTGATTTGCAGTGCTGCTTCTTAGCACTCTTTCAAATATTTTTATGATGTGGGACGTCAGAGCTATTGGTCTATAGTTCTTAGCTAATGCTTTGCTGCCACCTTTATGGAGTGGGGCTATATCCGTTGTTATAAGTGACTGTGGAATTTCACCCATGTCCAAGCTCCTCCTCCATAGTGTACTTAGGGTATACGAGAGGGGTTTCTTGCAGTTCTTAATGGAAACAGAGTTCCACGAGTCTGGGCCCGGGGCTGAGTGCATAGGCATGTTGTCAATGGCTTTTTCGAAATCTATCGGAGTTAGGGTAATGTCGGAAATCTGGCATACATTTATGGAGTTTTGAGGCTCATTCATGAAGAAATCATTTGGGTCGTCGATCCTCAGACTGATTAGTGGTTCACTAAACACAGAGTCGTACTGGGATTTCAATATTTCACTCATTTCCTTGTTGTCATCTGTGTAAGTCCCATCCTGTCTGAGTAAGGGCCCGATACTAAATGTGGTATTTGCCTTGTTTTTGGCATATGAAAAGAAATATTTTGAATTTCTTTCAATTTCACTATTAGCTTTAAGCTCCTCCTGTCTCTCCTGGTTCCTGTAAGAGTCATTTAACTGAAGTTCGATAGTTCCCACTTCCTTGGTCAGCGCCTCCTTTCGTGTATCAGATATTCTAGCACTCCTGAGGAGCTCAGTGACTCTTCATCGTCTTCTGTACAGGGAGCATCTTTCTCTCTCCAGTTTACTCCTGCTCTTCTTCTTTCTTAGGGGAATATGCCTAGAACATGCTTCGGCTACCAGGAAGTTGATCCTTTCAAGGCACTGGTTTGGATCCATGTCATTTAAGACATCTTCCCAACATGTTTCGTTTAGGACATGGTTTACCTGGTCCCAGTTGATGTTCTTGTTGTTAAGTTGTATTTTGTGAAGACACCTTCACAGGTACATGCATTCTGCTGATCAGGACCCCTATGCATGTACGTCTGGACTTCGATTAGGTTGTGATCGGAATTAGTTGTTTTTGATATTCTTATGTCTCTTATCAGGTCCTCATTATTTGTGAAGATAAGGTCAAGTGTGTTTTCTAGTTTGTTGGCTCCACTATCTGCTGGCTTAAGGTGTGTTTTTCGCAGAGATTTAGTAGCTCATGTGTGTGTGATCTTTCATCTGCGCTACCTCCGGGGATTGTTTCAGCTATAACATTATTCACTACATTCTTCCATTTTGTATGCCTTAGGTTGAAATCACCAAGCAGTAAGATATTTGGGGATGGAGCTGGAAGGTTTTCCAGACAGTAATCAATTTTCAGTAGCTGTTCCTTGAACTGTTGTGAGGTTGCATCTGGTGGCTTATACACAACCACAATGACTAGGTTTTGGTTCTCGATCTTTATTGATAGAACTTCAACTACTTCATTTTTGGTGTTCAGCAACTCCGTGCTGATGAGGGACTCTTTGACATACAGGCCAAATTCCCCCCTTGTTGCTTGTTCTTTCTGTCGCATCTAAAAAGGTTGTAACCACTTATCCATATTTCACTGTCAAAGTGATCTTTTGTGTGAGTCTCTGTGAAGGCTGCAAACATTGCATTAGACTCCTCTAGAAGTCCACTGATAAAAGGTATTTTGTTGTTGGTGGATGGCTTAAGGCCCTGTATATTAGCAAATATGAACGAGGTTGTATACTGTATTTGTTGGGGGGGATTTTGTTATTGGCATCAATAGTTGTAGTTCTGGAGGGCCATGGGTGACCACTGGCTGCGCCTCCAGTCCAACAAGGCTCCAAGGTGGTGGACTATTTTTGTTATTTCCTTCCATTTTCTTTTTCCGTTTCCTGCCACTAAAAAATCACCTGGAGTTGGGTTGTCGTAGCTACTATTGTTTGTCTTGTGGGGTCTGTGCCTCCTGGTCCCTTTTAGATGGTATGCAGGGCTCTCGATGTTGTAACACTGCTTCTGGAGGACCGAGGAGTGACACATTTTTGGGTGAAAGAAAGTACAGGAAGAAAAACGACACACTCCTTTAGACATGAGGTCGCTTCATTTTTTGGGATGCTCAAAGTTGCATGTCCCATTTTTTTTCCTGATATTCCATGGTTACAGATGCCCCAAGCATAATATTTGCACAAATTCACCTGACTGGTTCCAGTCCCTACTCACAGGGCAACAGACTGACTGCTTCCAGTCAGCATTGCTTGGGGGAATTTATACTTTCTCTACTATTAAAATTCTTAAGTAGAGAAAGTATATGAAGACAGTTTTGATGGTCAGTAAAACCAACATATTCATGGTTGAATATGTTGGTTTGTCATTTATTGAATTGTAAAAAGTATTTCTAACAGTTTTAAAGGATTTATCAATTACATATTTTGGGTATTTTACATCATTAGCTATTTCATAAATCTTCAAGATTTCTTCATCTATGTACTCTGGGCAGCAAATATACAAACTTCTCAAAAACTTTTATGAAAATACAGAAAATTTAAGTGTGTCAAGATGTGAAGAGTCACAGTGCACAAGACAACAGTTATTTCTTGTTTTTCTGTGTATGTTTACTTTAAAATTATAGTTTCCTTTAATAATTAAAATATCTAAAAAAAAGGCAATGAGTTATTTTCTTCAAACTCGACAGTAAAGTTTATGGAAGAACCGGGATTATTTAATTTAACAGTGAAGTGGTATATATCTTTATTCTTAGGCACAAGACACACAACATCATCATTATATCTGTACCTCTGTAATAAAGTTTATTATGACCAGACTGGGAACAACCTTGAACTAACATTACAACACCATAAATATAACAGTAGAACTGAACAAGTCTAATGTTCACTTTACTTAAACCTCTACGTACATATATATATATATATATATATACATATATATATATATATATATATATATATTATATATATATTATATATATATATATATATATTGTATGTATGTTGTATATATATATTTATATATAATTGTGTCTGCCGGACTTCCTCTGTCCCTCAATATTTCTATACATCACAATAACTGTAATTCTGAATGCTATGCAGCTTCGCAGAACTGCATTGTTACATACGTCCCTCTCGGCTGCGGCTTACATTCACACTTTTCTCAGCCTTTAGAGCCTCCTGTAACATCGCGTGACAGAAATAATCATAATGGAGCTGACATGGGTAGTGGGATGCTGACTAGTGATGGAGGGTGTTGGTGGGATGCTGACTAGTGATGGAGGGTGTTGGTGGGATGCTGACTAGTGATGGAGGGTGATGGTGGGATGCTGACTAGTGATGGAGGGTGTTGGTGGGATGCAGACTAGTGATGGAGGGTGTTGGTGTGATGCTGACTAGTGATGGAGGGTGTTGGTGGGATGCAGACTAGTGATGGAGGGTGTTGGTGGGATGCTGACTAGTGATAGAGGGTGTTGGTGTGATGCTGACTAGTGATAGAGGGTGTTGGTGGGATGCTGACTAGTGATGGAGGGTGTTGGTGGGATGCTGACTAGTGATGGAGGGTGTTGGTGTGATGCTGACTAGTGATAGAGGGTGTTGCTGGGATGTTGACTAGTGATGGAGGGTGTTGGTGGGATGCTGACTAGTGATGGAGGGTGTTGGTGTGATGCTGACTAGTGATGGAGGGTTGTTGGTGGGATGCTGACTAGTGATGGAGGGTGTTGGTGGGATGCTGACTAGTGATGGAGGGTGTTGTGTGATGCTGACTAGTGATGGAGGGTGTTGGTGGGATGCTGACTAGTGATGGAGGGTGTTGGTGTGATGCTGACTAGTGATGGAGGGTGTTGGTGGGATGCTGACTAGTGATGGAGGGTGTTGGTGTGATGCTGATTAGTGATGGAGGGTGTTGGTGGGATGCTGACTAGTGATGGAGGATCTTGGTGGGATGCTGACTAGTGATGGAGGGTGTTGGTGGGATGCTGACTAACGATGGAAGGTGTTGGTGTGATGCTGACTAGTGATGGAGGGTGTTGGTGTGATGCTGACTAGTGTTGGAGGGTGTTGGTGGGATGCTGACTAGTGATGGAGGGTGTTGGAGGGATGCAGACTAGTGATGGAGGGTGTTGGTGGGATGCTGACTAGTGATGGAGGGTGTTGGTGGATGCTGACTAGTGATGGAGGGTGTTGGTGGGATGCTGACTAGTGATGGAGGGTGTTGGTGGGATGCTGACTAGTGGAAAGGTGTTGGTGTGATGCTGACTAGTGATGGAGGGTGTTGGTGTGATGCTGACTAGTGATGGAGGGTGTTGGTGGGATGCTGACTAGTGATGGAGGGTGTTGGTGGGATGCTGACTAGTGATGGAGGGTGTTGGTGGGATGCTGACTAGTGATGGAGGGTGTTGGTGGGATGCTGACTAGTGATGGAGGGTGTTGGTGGGATGCTGACTAGTGATGGAGGGTGTTGGTGGGATGCTGACTAGTGATGGAGGGTGTTGGTGGGTATGCTGACTAGTGATGGAGGGTGTTGGTGGGATGCTGACTAGTGATGGAGGGTGTTGGTGGGATGCAGGACTAGTGATGGAGGGTGTTGGTGGGATGCTGACTAGTGATGGAGGGTGTTGGTGGGATGCAGACTAGTGATGGAGGGGGTTGGTGGGATGCTGACTAGTGATGGAGGTGTTGGTGGGATACTGACTAGTGATGGAGGGTGTGGTGGGATGCTGACTAGTGATGGAGGGTGTTGGTGGGATGCTGACTAGTGATGGAGGGTGTTGGTGGGATGCAGACTAGTGATGAGGAGGGTGTTGGTGGGATGCTGACTAGTGATGGAGGGTGTTGGTGGGATGCTGACTAGTGATGGAGGGTGTTGGTGTGATGCTGACTAGTGATGGAGGGTGTTGGTGGGATGCTGACTAGTGATGGAGGGTGTTGGTGTGATGCTGACTAGTGATGGAGGGTGTTGGTGGGATGCTGACTAGTGATGGAGGGTGTTGGTGTGATGCTGATTAGTGATGGAGGGTGTTTGGTGGGATGCTGACTAGTGATGGAGGATCTTGGTGGGATGCTGACTAGTGATGGAGGGTGTTGGTGGGATGCTGACTAATGATGGAAGGTGTTGGTGTGATGCTGACTAGTGATGGAGGGTGTTGGTGTGATGCTGACTAGTGTTGGAGGGTGTTGGTGGGATGCTGACTAGTGATGGAGGGTGTTGGAGGGATGCAGACTAGTGATGGAGGGTGTTGGTGGGATGCTGACTAGTGATGGAGGGTGTTGGTGGGATGCTGACTAGTGATGGAGGGTGTTGGTGGGATGCTGACTAGTGATGGAGGGTGTTGGTGGGATGCTGACTAGTGATGAAAGGTGTTGGTGTGATGCTGACTAGTGATGGAGGGTGTTGGTGTGATGCTGACTAGTGATGGAGGGTGTTGGTGGGATGCTGACTAGTGATGGAGGGGTGTTGGTGGGATGCTGACTAGTGATGGAGGGTGTTGGTGGGATGCTGACTAGTGATGGAGGGTGTTGGTGGGATGCTGACTAGTGATGGAGGGTGTTGGTGGGATGCTGACTAGTGATGGAGGGTGTTGGTGGGATGCTGACTAGTGATGGAGGGTGTTGGTGGGATGCTGACTATTGATGGAGGGTGTTGGTGGGATGCTGACTAGTGATGGAGGGTGTTGGTGGGATGCAGACTAGTGATGGAGGGTGTTGGTGGGATGCTGACTAGTGATGGAGGGTGTTGGTGGGATGCAGACTAGTGATGGAGGGTTGTTGGTGGGATGCTGACTAGTGATGGAGGGTGTTGGTGGGGATCTGACTAGTGATGGAGGGTGTTGGTTGGATGCTGACTAGTGATGGAGGGTGTTGGTGGGATGCTGACTAGTGATGGAGGGTGTTGGTGGGATGCAGACTAGTGATGGAGGGTGTTGGTGGGATGCTGACTAGTGATGGAGGGTGTTGGTGTGATGCTGACTGTGATGGAGGGTGTTGGTGGGATGCTGACTAGTGATGGAGGGTGTTGGTGGGATGCTGACTAGTGATGGAGGGTGTTGGTGGGATGCAGACTACTGATGGAGGGTGTTGGTGGGATGCTGACTAGTGATGGAGGGTGTTGGTGGGATGCTGACTAGTGATGGAGGGTGGTTGGTGGGATGCTGACTAGTGATGGAGGGTGTTTGTGGGATGCTGACTAGTGATGGAGGGTGTTGGTGGGATGCTGACTAATGATGGAGGGTCTTGGTGGAATGCTGACTAGTGATGGAGGGTGTTGGTGGGATGCAGACTAGTGATGGAGGGTGTGGTGGGATGCTGACTAGTGATGGAGGGTGTTGGTGGGATGCTGACTAGTGATGGAGGGTGTTGGTGGGATGCTGACTAGAGAAGGAGGGTGTTGATGGGATGCAGACTAGTGATGGAGGTTGTTGGTGGGATGCTGACTAGTGATGGAGGGTGTTGGTGGGATACAGACTAGTGATGGAGGGTGTTGGTGGGATGCTGACTAGTGATGGAGGGTGTTGGTGGGATGCAGACTAGTGACAGAGGGTGTTGGTGGAATGCAGACTAGTGATGGAGGGTGTTGGTGGGATGCTGACTAGTGATGGAGGGTGTTGGTGGGATGCAGACTAGTGATGGAGGGTGTTGGTGGGATGAAGACTAGTGATGGAGGGTGTTGGTGGGATGCTGACTAGTGATGGAGGGGGTTGGTGGGATGCAGACTAGTGATGGAGGGTGTTGGTGGGATGCAGACTAGTGATGGAGGGTGTTGGTGGGATGCTGACTAGTGATGGAGGGTGTTGGTGGGATGCTGACTAGAGAAGGAGGGTGTTGATGGGATGCAGACTAGTGATGGAGGTTGTTGGTGGGATGCTGACTAGTGATGGAGGTGTTGGTGGGATACAGACTAGTGATGGAGGGTGTTGGTGGGATGCTGACTAGTGATGGAGGGTGTTGGTGGGATGCAGACTAGTGACAGAGGGTGTTGGTGGAATGCGGACTAGTGATGGAGGGTGTTGGTGGGATGCTGACTAGTGATGGAGGGTGTTGGTGGGATGCGACTAGTGATGGAGGGTGTTGGTGGGATGAAGACTAGTGATGGAGGGTGTTGGTGGGATGCTGACTGTGATGGAGGGGGTTGGTGGGATGCAGACTAGTGATGGAGGGTGTTGGTGGGATGCAGACTAGTGATGGAGGGTGTTGGTGGGATGCAGACTAGTGATGGAGGGTGTTGGTGAGACGCTGACTAGTGATGGAGGGTGTTGGTGGGATGCTGACTAGTGAAGGAGGGTGTTGGTGGGATGCTGACTAGTTGGTGGGATGCTGACTAGTGATGGAGAGTGTTGGTGGGATGCTGACTAGTGATGGAGGATGCTGGTAGGATGCTGACTAGTGATGAAGGGTGTTGGTGGGATGCTGACTAGTGATGGAGGATGTTGGTGGGATGCTGACTAGTGATGGAGGGTGTTTGTGGGATGCAGACTAGTGATGGAGGGTGTTGGTGGGATGCAGACTAGTGATGGAGGGTGTTGGTGGGATGCTGACTAGTGATGGAGGATGTTTGTGGGATGCAGACTAGTGATGGAGGGTGTTGGTGGGATGCTGACTAGTGATGGAGGGTGTTTGTGGGATGCAGACTAGTGATGGAGGGTGTTGGTTGGATGTTGACTAGTGATGGAGGGTGTTGGTGGGATGCAGACTAGTGATGGAGGGTGTTGGTGGGATGCTGACTAGTGATGGGATGCTGACTAGTGATGGAGGGTGTTGGTGGGATGCTGACTAGTGATGGAGGGTGTTGGTGGGATGCTGACTAGTGAAGGAGGGTGTTGGTGGGATGCAGACTAGTGATGGAGGGTGTTGGTGGGATGCTGACTAGTGATGGAGGGTGTTGGTGGGATGCTGACTAGTGATGGAGGGTGTTGGTGGGATGCAAACTAGTGATGGAGGGTGTTGGTGGGATGCTGACTAGTGATGGAGGGTGTTGGAGGGATGCAGACTAGTGATGGAGGGTGTTGGTGGGATGCAGACTAGTGATGGAGGGTGTTGGTGGGATGCTGACTAGTTGGTGGGATGCTGACTAGTGATGGAGGGTGTTGGTGGGATGCTGACTAGTGATGGAGGGTGTTAATGGGATGCTGACTAGTGAAGGAGGGTGTTGGTGGGATGCAGACTAGTGATGGACGGTGTTGGTGGGATGCTGACTAGTGATTGAGGGTGTTGGTGGGATGCAGACTAGTGATGGAGGGTGTTGGTGGGATGCTGACTAGTGATGGAGGGTGTTGGTGGGATGCAGACTAGTGATGGAGGGTGTTGGTGGGATGCAGACTAGTGATGGAGGGTGTTGGTGGGATGCTGACTAGTGATGGAGGGTGTTGGTGGGATGCTGACTAGTGATGGAAGGTGTTGGTTGGATGCTGACTAGTGATGGAGGGTGTTGGTGGGATGCTGACTAGTGGTGGAGGGTGTTGGTGGGATGCTGACTATTGATGGAGGGTGTTGGTGGGATGCAGACTAGTGATGGAGGGTGTTGGTGGATGCAGACTAGTGATGGAGGGTGTTGGTGGGATGCAGACTAGTGATGGAGGGTGTTGGTGGGATGCTGACTAGTGATGGAGGGTGTTGGTGCGATGCTGACTAGTGATGGAAGGTGTTGGTTGGATGCTGACTAGTGATGGAGGGTGTTGGTGGGATGCTGACTAGTGGTGGAGGGTGTTGGTGGGATGCTGACTAGTGATGGAGGGTGTTGGTGGGATGCAGACTAGTGATGTAGGGTGTTGGTGGGATGCTGACTAGTGATGGAGGGTGTTGGTGGGATGCAGACTAGTGATGGAGGGTGTTGGTGGGATGCTGACTAGTGATGGAGAGTGTTGGTGGGATGCTGACTAGTGGTGGAGGGTGTTGGTGGGATGCTGACTAGTGGTGGAGGGTTTTGGTGGGATGCTGACTAGTGGTGGAGGGTGTGGTGGGATGCTGACTAGTGGTGGAGAGTGTTGGTGGGATGCTGACTAGTGATGGAGGGTGTTGGTGGGGATGCTGACTAGTGATGGAGGGTGTTGGTGGGATGCAGACTAGTGATGGAGGGTGTTGGTGGGATGCAGACTAGTGATGGAGGGTGTTGGTGGGATGCAGACTAGTGATGGAGAGTGTTGGTGGGATGCTGACTAGTGGTGGAGGGTGTTGGTGGGATGCTAACTAGTGGTGGAGGGTTTTGGTGGGATGCTGACTAGTGGTGGAGGGTGTTGGTGGGATGCTGACTAGTGGTGGAGAGTGTTGGTTGGATGCTGACTAGTGATGGAGGGTGTTGGTGGGATGCTGACTAGTGATGGAGGGTGTTGGTGGGATGCAGACTAGTGATGGAGGGTGTTGGTGGGATGCAGACTAGTGATGGAGGGTGTTGGTGTGATGCAGACTAGTGATGGAGGGTGTTGGTGGGATGCAGACTAGTGATGGAGGGTGTTGGTGGGATGCTGACTAGTGATGGAGGGTGTTGGTGGGATGCTGACTAGTGATGGAGGGTGTTGGTGGGATGCTGACTAGTGATGGAGGATGTTGGTGGGATGCTGACTAGTGATGGAGGATGTTGGTGGGATGCTGACTAGTGATGGAGGGTGTTGGTGGGACGCTGAATAGTGATGGAGGGTGTTGGTGGGATGCAGACTAGTGATGGAGGGTGTTGGTGGGATGCTGACTAGTGATGGAGGGTGTTGGTGGGATGCTGACTAGTGATGGAGGGTGTTGGTGGGATGCTGACTGGTGATGGAGGGTGTTGGTGGGATGCTGTCTATTGATGGAGGATGTTGGTGGGATGCTGACTAGTGATGGAGGATGTTGGTGGGATGCTGACTAGTGATGGAGGGTGTTGGTGGGATGCTGACTAGTGATGGAGGATGTTGGTGGGATGCTGACTAGTGATGGAGGGTGTTGGTGGGATGCTGACTAGTGATGGAGGGTTGTTGGTGGGATGCTGACTAGTGATGGAGGATGTTGGTGGGATGCTGACTAGTGATGGAGGGTGTTGGTGGGATGCTGACTAGTGATGGAGGGTGTTGGTGGGATGCTGACTAGTGATGGAGGGTGTTGGTGGGATGCAGACTAGTGATGGAGGGTGTTGGTGGGATGCAGACTAGTGATGGAGGGTGTTGGTGGGATGCTGACTAGTGATGGAGGGCGTTGGTGGGATGGAAAGATAATCTTAGCCGAGAGATCACCAAGATTGAACAAGAGTCTTCACTGTCGTACCGGACGGGAAAAAACAATTACGGAACAAAACTCCTTCTAATATATTGCACGAAACCCATATATTTCCATAAATACGTAGAATCCTAGTTAAGAACTGCTGTTGAATGGGACCATTACTAACAGGAGGTTTATATACGGACGATGAACAGGAAATGAGCGAAATTCTAAGCTATCAACAGGAGTTGGTGTTCAACATCCCACTAAATAACAAGGTGGAGAATGCAGATTTTTATTTTTAATTTTGTTTCAAGGCTACACATGTCATGTAGCTGACATTAGCATCAATCCCGTATAATTAGACAGAAACAGAAAATATGCCTATTCATGCATCATCTGGACTGGATTCGTGATATTCCTTGTTTATAAAATAAAAAGTGGAAGATGCCACTAGCAGGAAGACTCACTGTCCTACGGAGAAAGAGCTTAGATCTAAATGAAGTACCGGAGGCCTTAAAGAGTGCAGACATAACTACACATGGGAGGTAATAGAGTACTAGTCAAAAATTACAGACCAGTAGCACTAACATCCCACATCATAAAATTCTTCGAAAGTGTCCAGAAACACCAATTTACAACGTTTATAGCATAAAACAACCTACATAATCCACACCAGCGCTGACTTAGATCAGGAAGATCGCAATTGTCTCAACTACTAAACCACTTTTAGAGAGTTATGGAAGCGTAGGAAGGAAAGTATAATACAGATATGGTGAACACGGATTTCTCAAACGCTTTTGACAGATGCGATCATAAGGTGATTGCAAACAAAATGAGTGACAGGAATGACCGGGGAAATTTTGCAAATGAATTTTTAACTTTCTGACAGATACAACACAGAGCTACTAGTAGCAAACAAGGTACAAATAAGGTACTCCAAGGCACTGTCCTGGCACTTCTTCAGTTTCTATCTTCACTGCAGACAAATGAAAACTTTCGCCACAGTTTCATATCGTCAGTTCCTGATGATACTAAACTAAGCATGATAATCACCTTTGTAGAAAACATGGAAAAATGCAAGAAGATATAAACAAAGTTTTCCAGATTACATTGAAGAATAACATGACGTTCACTGGTGACAGGTTCCAACTGCTTAGATGTAGCAAGAAAGAAGAACTCAAAGGACACCGTATACAGAACACAAGAGGATCATCATCCAGAAGTAAATGATCACATGAAGGACGGAAATAATGATGTTTGATAACTTCTTTCAAAGAACACAATAAGGTAACTATCACGACAGCCAGGAAGATGATGGCAGGTAATGAGAACTTTCTAAACAATGGAAATAGAACAAATGGTTTCACTATTCAAATAGCTTGTGCTCTCTCATTCAGAGTATTGCTCAGTGTTGACGGCCCCGTTCAGGGCAGGACATACATAAGAGATGGAACAAATAGAAATCAAAACACCAACAAAAAAAAAAAAAAAATTGAAAATGCTATGAATGCCTCAAAATTTCTAAATTCTAAATATTTTATTCCTTTTGAACACTAAACCTTTATAGAACATACTGCACTTGTGTTATGAGATGAAATAAGATTCAGCATACTCGTATTTTGTCGAGAAATATACTTCATATACAACGAACATTTCTCAAGTATTTTGAGCGACTTATAAACTACACTTATCCAAACTACCCAGAACTGACTACGTGGAGGTGTTTGCTCTTCCAGTTAGGCCTCGAAGTTCTAAATATGTACTCACTGAGGAGGAGGATAGAGAGATATATGATAAATATACATGGAAGGTGGTCGAGAGCCTAGTCTCAAGCCTGCACACTGCCATAAAAAACATACTCGAGTGAGAGATATGGGTAAAAACGTAAAATAAACCTATCGAAAAGCAGGAGCGCCGTGGGCACACTAAGAGAACATTGTATCAACATCTTTGGTTCCAGACTATTTACCATCTTACCAGAAGATGTCAAAAATACTGCTGAAACAAGTGTGGAAGTCCTCATCAGGAAACTGTAGAAGTACCTCCACCAGGTAGCAAATCTAACACTCTGTGAGGGATATGTGGGCCAGCAGGGCGTGTCAGCAATAATAATTCATCAAAGGTATGTCAAAGGAATATGAAAGGTGCCTAGGGAGTGAGGGTGTCAGTGGATGGTCCCAGGGAGGGAGTGAGTCAGTGAGAGATCCCAGGGAGGGAGTGTGTCAGTGGAAGGTCCCAGGGAGGGAGGGTGTCAGTGGAAGGTCCCAGGGAGGGAGGGTGTCAGTGGAAGGTCCCAGGGAGGGAGGGTGTCAGTGGAAGGTCCAAGGGAAGGAGTGTGTCAGAGGATGGTCCCAGGGAGGGAGGGTGTCAGTGGAAGGTCGCAGGGAGGGAGTGTGTCAGTGGAAGGTCCAAGGGAGGGAGGGTGTCAGTGGATGGTCCCAGGGAGGGAGGGTGTCAGTGGATGGTCCCAGGGAGCGAGGGTGTCAGTGGAAGGTCCCAGGGAGGGAGGGAGTCAGTGGAAGGTCCCAGGGAGGGAGGGTGTCAGTGGAAGGTCGCAGGGAGGGAGGGTGTCAGTGGAAGGTCCCAGGGAGGGAGGGTGTCAGTGGAAGGTCCCAGGGAGGGAGGGTGTCAGTGGAAGGTCCCCAGGGAGGGAGGGTGTCAGTGGAAGGTCCCAGGGAGGAGGGTGTCAGTGGAAGGTCCCAGGGAGGGAGGGTGTCAGTGGATGGTCCCAGGGAGGGAGTGTGTCAGTGGATGGTCCCAGGGAGGGAGGGTGTCAGTGGAAGGTCCCAGGGAGGGAGTGTGTCAGTAGAAGGTCACAGGGAGGTCCCAGGGAGGGAGGGTGTCAGTGGAAGGTCCCAGGGAGGGAGGGTGTCAGTGGAAGGTCCAACGGAGGGAGTGTGTCAGAGGATGGTCCCAGGGAGGGAGGGTGTCAGTGGAAGGTCCCAGGGAAGGAGAGTGTCAGTGGAAGGTGCCAGGGAGGGAGGGTGTCAGTGGAAGGTCCCAGGGAGGGAGGGTGTCAGTGGAAGGTCCAAGGGAGGGAGTGTGTCAGAGGATGGTCCCAGGGAGGGAGGGTGTCAGTGAAAGGTCCCAGGGAGGGAGTGTGTCAGTGGAAGGTCACAGGGAGGGAGTGTGTCAGTGGAAGGTCCCAGGGAGGGAGGGTGTCAGTGGAAGGTCCCAGGGAGGGAGGGTGTCAGTGGAACGTCCAAGGGAGGGAGGGTGTCAGTGGAAGGTCCCAGGGAGGGAGGGTGTCAGTGGAAGGTCCCAGGGAGGGAGGGTGTGAGTGGAAGGTCCAAGGGAGGGAGTGTGTCAGAGGATGGTCCCAGGGAGGGAGGGTGTCAGTGGAAGGTCCCAGGGAAAGAGTGTGTCAGTGGAGGTCCCAGGGAGGGAGGGTGTCAGTGGATGGTCCCAGGAGGGAGGGTGTCAGTGGAAGGTCCCAGGGAGGGAGGGTGTCAGTGGAAGGTCCCAGGGAGGGAGGGTGTCAGTGGAAGGTCCAAGGGAGGGAGTGTGTCAGAGGATGGTCCCAGGGAGGGAGGGTGTCAGTGGAAGGTCCCAGGGAGGGAGAGTGTCAGTGGAAGGTCCCAGGGAGGGAGGGTGTCAGTGGAAGGTCCCAGGGAGGGAGGGTGTCAGTGGAAGGTCCCAGGGAGGGAGGGTGTCAGTGGAAGGTCCCAGGGAGGGAGGGTGTCAGTGGATGGTCCCAGGGAGGGAGTGTGTCAGTGGATGGTCCCAGGGAGGGAGGGTGTCAGTGA
>NC_069399.1:67534645-67659645 GCF_026875155.1 Cherax quadricarinatus | reverse complement strand
GTATATCATGATGGTATACCACCATGGTATACTATCACGGTATATCATGATGGTATACCACCATGGTATAATATCACGGTATATCATGATGGTATACCACTATGGTATACTATCACGGTATACCATGATGGTATACCACCATGGTATACTATCACGGTATATCATGATGGTATACCACTATGGTATACTATCACGGTATACCATGATGGTATACCACCATGGTATACTATCACGGTATACCATGATGGTATACCACTATGGTATACTATCACGGTATACCATGATGGTATACCACTATGGTATACTATCACGGTATATCATGATGGTATACCCACCATGGTATAATATCACGGTATATCATGATGGTATACCACTATGGTATACTATCACGGTATACCATGATGGTATACCACCATGGTATACTATCACGGTATATCATGATGGTATACCACTATGGTATACTATCACGGTATACCATGATGGTATACCACCATGGTATACTATCACGGTATACCATGATGGTATACCACTATGGTATACTATCACGGTATACCATGATGGTATACCACTATGGTATACTATCACGGTATACCATGATGGTAACCATATGGTATACCCATCACGGTAAAACCATGATGGTTTTAAAAACTATGGTATACTATCAAGGATACCATGAGGTATAAACCCCTATGGTTAAATACACGTATACCAAGATGGTTTTACCCCCATGGAATTTTCACGGATTCCATGATTTGGGAAACCCCCAAAGGGGGACTATCACGGTATCCCCTTTGGAAAACAAAAATGGACAAATTTTTAAAGGTAAACCATGATGATATACCACCATTGGGTATACTATACGGGGATATATTTAAAGGGATACCACCTGGTTACTAAACACGGGGATACCAATGGGTGGTATCCACCATGGTTTAATTTCACGGTTTTACTTTTTGGGATACCACCATTGGGAACCCATCAGGTATACCATATAGTATACCCCCCAAGGAAAACTTTTTCACGGGATTAACCAAAGATGGTATACCACCATGGTATTTTTTTTTACGGGGGTTTCCATGTGATATCCCCCCATGGTATACATCAAAGGGATATCTTTATGGTATACCCCCCATGGTAACTATCACGGGGATACCATGTTTGGGATACTACCATGGTAACTATCACGGTATATCATGATTGGGATACCAAAAATGGTATACCCATCACGGTATTTCCATGATTTGTTTACCACCAAGGTATACTTTTACGGTTTTTTTTTTTTTTTTTTTTTTTTTTTTTTTTTTTACCATGAATGGGGAAAAACCCCCATGGTATACTATCACGGTTTTACCATGATGATATTTCCACCATGGTTTAACCCATCCCCGGTATATCATGATGGTATACCCCCATGGTATACCCATCCAAAGGGTTTTTAAAACCCTGATGGTATACTTTCCCCTGGTATACCATCACGGTATATCTATGGTTACCACCAAGGGGCTCTATTTACGGTAACCATGATGGAAAACCACCATGGGAACTATCCGGGATACCCCTGATGGGAACCACCATGGTTTAAATATCACGGTTTTACCAGGCAAATTTTAGGGGTTGCTTTTTGTTTTAAAAGTTTTGGGTTAAAGATACAGTGAGAGAGAGAAACGTTTGACCTGTCAGACCATGAGAGAAAGTACATTTTTCCCCCTCTCTCTCTCTCTCTCTCTGCTTTTCTCAAATACTGTGGTGTGTGTTGTGTGTGTGAGAGGGGAGAGAGGGGGTGAGAGAGGAGAGAGAGGAGGGAGTGAGGAGAGAAAAGAGGGGAGGGAGTGAGAGGGAGAGAGAGAGAGGGAGTGAGAAAAGAGGAGAGAGAGGAAAAGGGAAAGGGGGGGTAGGAGAGAGAGAGAGGGGAAGAGGGGAGAGGAGAGAGAGAGAGGAGAGGGGGAGGAGAGAGAGAGAGAGAAGGAGAGAGAAAAGAGAGAGGGGAAGGGGAGGAGAAGAGAGGGGGTGAGAGAGAGAGAGAGAGAGAGGGGGAGAGAGAGGGAGTGAGAGGTGAGAGAGTGAGAGAGGGGGAGAGGAGAGAGAAGAAAAGGAGAGAGGGGAGTGAAGAGAGGGGAGAGAAAAGAGAGAGGAGAGAGAGGAAGAGAGAAAAGAGAGAAGAGGAGAGAAGAGAGAGAGAGAGAAGAGAGAGAGGGGGGAGTGAGAGGGGAGAAAAGAGGGGAGGGGAGTGAGAAGAGAGAAAAGAGAGGGAGTGAAAAGAGAGAGGGGAAAAGAGAGGGGTGAGGGGAGGGGAGGGGAGGGAGGGGGTGAGAGAGAGAGAGAGAGAGGGAGTGAGGGGAGAGAGAGAGAGAGGGAGTTTAGAGAGAGAGAAGAGAGGGAGTGAGAGGAGGAGAGAGAGGGGGGAGGGAGGAGAGAGAGAGAGAAAAGAGAGAGAAAAGAGAGAAAAGAGAGAGAGGGGGAGAGAGAGGGGGAGAGGAGAGAGAGAGAGAAAAGAGAAAAAGGGGAGAGAAAAGAGAGAGAGAAGGAAAAAAGGGGGGCCCGATAAGGGGGAAAAGGGGGTTTGGGGAAAGGGGAAAAGGTTTGGGGGAAAAATTTCCCGGGGGGGAAGGGGGTTTGGGGTGGGGAACTTTTTGGGGGGAAAGGGGGTTTTTTGGTTTGTTTAGGGAAAAATTTTTTTAAATTTTGGGGAAAAGGGGGTGGGGGGCCCTTTTGGGGCAAAAAAGGGGGGACCCCCCCCGGGGGCCCCAAAAAAAAAGGGGGGGGGGGTTTTTTAAAATTTTTTTTTTGGGGGGGGGGGGGGGGGGCCCCCCCCCGGGGTTTTTAAAAGGGGGGTTTTTTTTTAAAAAAAAAGGGGGGGGGGGGGTTTTTTAGGAACCTTTTTGGGGTTTTGGGGAAAAAAATTTTAAAAAAGGGGGGTTTTTTTTGGGGGGGGGGGGGGGTGGGGGGGGAAAAGGGGGGAAAATTTCCCCCCGGCCAAAACCGGGGAAAAATTTTGGGGTTTTTTGGGGGGCCCTTTTGGGGGAAAAGGGGCCGGAAATATTAAGAGAAGGTTTAATGAACCCAAGCCAAAAAGCTTTTCGAATTATATTTTTGAGTGAATTTTTAAGTTTGTTGGGGGAAAAACCCCGGTCCGGGCGGAATGACGCCCAATTTTCTTCCCTTGTTAAACAAATTAAAAATGAATTTTTCGAGGGTTTTTAAAAGAAAATCCGGGGGGGAAAAACCCAAATTTTTTCCGATTGTGGATAAATCTTGTTTTTTTGGCTGATTGATATGGCCCAGTTAAAAAATTTTGCCCGTCAAATTTAAAAACACCGGGGGGAAAAAAATTAAACTAAAAATTAAATCTTAGATGTGTTGGATACCCGGGTTAATAAAACTTCCCAAATTTTACAGGAAAACAGGAAAGGGACTAAAAGTATTTCTCATACATTTTTCCCACTAAACCAACCCCTGAGCCAAAAGAAAAAAGGAGTTACTTTCTCACTATGTTTCCGAAAGCTTACCGAGTGAAACCCAGAGTTTCTCGTTGAAGAAATTAGGAAAATATTTGATACTGCCATGAAACTGCTGTACCTTAAGGAGTTTATAGAAACAGTGTTGCTGGCAGATTAACACCTCAGATCAAGAATGTGCTGATTCTATCATACAATGAGAATTTATCTGTCCTGCCAAATGCCATAAAGAGATTCATCATACAAGTAGTGTTTAAGAATTCACGGACTGTTAAAAACATTTTGATAAAGAATTCTCCTCAATGCTATGTTGGTAGTGTCTACAGGATCGGTTGTAATGGCTGTAACTTATCCTATGTGAGAGACTGGCAAACCTCTAGATGTCAGGATATCACAACACTGATATTCGATATGAACTGTGCAGGACTCAAATGCCACATTAGGGTCTGCAATAATTCTGCAAATTGGTCAGAAGCCAAAGTATTTGTTCATTGTTCCTCTTGGCTTTAATGAGATATTATAGAATCGGTAATTACAAAACATGATAAACCTTCATTATATAATAGCAGTGGCGGCTTATTCAGACTCAATAACTTTATAACTGAAGACATTGTACACAATCTGAAGCAGGATTCCCAATGGAAATAAGTTTGTCTGGCTTCTTTGGGGGCTATCCTAGGTTCTTTACACATATGTTGCTATGTATGATAATCTATGTAACTGTATTTGCGTTAACTTGAATAAACTTACTTAATAAACTAGTTGGAATATCGTAAATTCATTTCTACACTTGAAATGTCATCTGCAGCTCTCGAGTCAATCATATGGATAAACCATCATTTACCTGAGGGTGAATTTGGTCAGCCTCTGGAAATAGAAAAGTTTTCATGTTCGGTGTTTCCTCATTGTCTTCGTATGCGATGGAATTTTCCCATCTGATAGATACCAGATATCTTTGAGATTAGGATATTACAGTTTTTATGATGTGATACGAAGTTTGAGGGTATATTTGTGTGATAGTTGTCATGTCACTGTTGTTGTGGTCGCTAGGTCATTGCTAAATATTTAATGTTGGTGGGCTGCTATATGCTTCAACTGTTACTGTTTTTAATATCTTACCTTCATCTCTCTGGCACCTGCCACTGGTCTGCCTGATGCTATCTCAGTCTGGCTAGAGTTGTTCCCTTGAGTGCATCTACCTGGACTTCCTGCTCATTTCTGCAACATTGTAAATTCCTGATAATGTGTTGCAAGGCCTAGACTTATCTTTCAAATCCCCCCTTAGTTATTTATATATATATATATATATATATATATATATATTATATATATATATATATTTTAAAATTTTATATATAAAATATATATATTATATATATTTTAATATATATATATAAAATATATATATATTATATAATATATATAATATAATTTATATATATAATATATATATATATTTATTTATTTATTTTATTTTATTTTATTATCACACTGGCCGATTCCATCAAGACAGGGTGGCCGAAAAAGAAAAACTTTCCCCATCATTCACTCCATCACTGTCTTCCCAGAAAGGGCTTTACACTACATTTTTTTAAACCCTGAAAAATTAACACCCCCTTTCAAGTGCAGGAAATGTATTCCCCATCCCCAGGACCCCCAAGCCCGGGCCTTGGCCGGGTTTTCCCCTGAACCCCTTCATAAATTTTTACTTTCCCTACACTCCAACAGCACGTAAAGAAAAAAAAAAACCATTTGTCCCCATTCACCCTATAAAAACCACGTAGGCTTTCCCTGCGGGAAGCCCAACCCCCTTCGCACAAAAAAACCCCCTTTACCCCCTCCCCCCAAACCCTTTCCCTAGGCCCCCCCTACCCCCCCTTTCCTTCCACACAGGGGGATACATTTTTGAAGTCTTCTGTTTCGCCCCATTCTCTCTACATTTTCCGAACCCCCTCAAAAACCCCTTTCCCTAAACCCTCGGACCACATTTTTGGGGTAATCCCCCCACCCCCTTCCAAACTTCCAACTACGAATTCTCTGCTTTTATATTCACACCACACATTCCCCTTTCCAGCCCTGACATCTCCACTCCCTCCAGCCTTCTCCTCGTTTGAAAACTTTCCCTTCCCCATGCTTCACCCCCATTAAAAAGCGTTGGGTTAAAAACTATACTCTAATCCCATTCCCCCCCTTTCCCTCCAAGGACAAATTTTCTTTGTCCTCCACAGACTCCAAAGTGCCCCAAATCACTTTTTCCCCCTCATCAATTTCTATGTTTTCACCCCCTTTTTCATAAAACCCACCCGCTGACCGTCCACCCCCCAAAAAATTGTTTACTTTCACCCCCTTCCATACTCTCTCCCCCCAATCTGATATTCAATTTTATCCCCCAAATCATTTTTTTTTCCCTCAAAACCCTTTTACTCTTTCCTGTATTCCCTTTAATTTTTTTCTTTTGCACCCCCTACCAAATTCCCCACCCAATCTCTGCAACTTCTCTTAAATCTTCCCCCAAGAAAAACCAGTGCCCATCAGCAAAGAGCAGCTGTGACAACCCCCACTTGTGGGTGATTCTTTTTATTTTTTAAATAAACCCCTCTTGTAAAGGACCCCTCCATTTACTTTTTAAAAAAACCCCACTTAAATATATTAAAAAAACCACGGTGACATCACACATCCTTGGGTTCAAAGGGCCTACTTTTACTGGGAAAAAATTTTCCCCTCTTTCCTACATACTCTAATTGGGGGCCCCCTTTTTTCCTCTTTTAAAAAACTCTTCACTGCTTTCGAAAAACCTACCCCCTACACCCTACCCCGGGGCAACATTTTGCCACTTTTCCCCCCTATCCCACCCGTTTTCCCCTTTTTCCCAAAAATCCATAAATCCCAAAAAGCCTCTTTCCCTTATTAAATACTGTTAAACTTATATTTTCCCCACTGTAAACCCTTTGCCCACACCCCCCCTCCCTTTTCCCTATACCCTCCTTGTTACTGTTTTTTCCTATTATCCGTTTACTCTGAAAGTCTTTCAATAAAAACTCTCCCCTTTTCATTTTAAACCGGGTTTATCCCTCAGCAAAATTATCCCCTATAATTTTTGCCCCCTTTTTTTTATTCCCTTTCCCTTTTAAAAGGAATTATCCCTGCTCTCTCCCCAACCCCTAGGTCCCTTTTCCCTCTTCCATAAATTTATTAAAATATTGCACCAACCATCCAAAACTTTACCCCCCACCTGCTTTTAAATTTCTATTTTTTTCCCAAAATCAATCCCGGTGCCTTCCCCCCTTTAATTTTACCAACTGCCTCACAAAATTTCTCCCCTCACCCCAAAAACTGGTTCTTCTCACCCCTTTACAAGAGGGTTTTTCCCTTTCCTTGCCCTTTTACACAAAAACCACAGTTTCCCTATCTTCTTTTAAAACATTTAAAAAATTCCTAAAATTTTCCCCTCCATTTTCCCCAATACCTTTAAAATTCCCCCCTTTAAAAACTCTCCTCTCCTTTTTTTTAACTGAAAATTCCATTTGTTCTCTAGGTTTTTTTAACTTTTTTAAACTCACTTCAAAAAATTTTTTTATTTTCAACAAAATTTGTTGAAAATTCACCCACTCTTTCATTTGCTTTTCCTTTTTTCATTGTTCCCCCCTCTCTTTAACCCCTCTCTTTTTTCCATTTTATCTTCCCTCCTTGCATCCTTCTACTTTTGTTAAAAAATTTTTATATGCTAACTTTTTTTCCCTTTTCTACTTCTTTTATATTCATTTCCCCCCCAATCGGGTCCCCTTCCCTCCCCCACCCACTTTCTGTAAACCCCAAAATTTTTTGCTGAACACTCTAACATACATTTTTAAAACCTACCCTTAAACCCCTTCGCCCAATTTCCTTTGCTCTATTAGCCATCTATCCCCCAAAAGTGTTTAAAATTTACCCTAACTGGTCCTTTTTGTTTAAAAAACCTTCCCTCTCTTTTCCCCGATCTTTTATTCTCCTTGTATCCCATCTACCTTTTACTCCAGTGTGCTACAACTAGAAAATGATTGATTTTGTCTGTTTGGCCCCCTATAAAAAAGTTACTCCTGAAGGTTTTTATAAAACATATTTATATAAAATAAATATATATATATATATTATATTTATATAATATTATATTTTATATATATTTATATATATATGTATATATTATTTATAATATATATATATATATATATTATATATATATATATATATATATATTTATATATATATTATATATATATATATATATATATATATATAAATATATACATATATATATGGAGGAGTGATTCACAAGTTATATATAGGAAGACTGACTCACTGAGTGACGTCTCTGTCAAGATATATAAAGAAAAAGTTAGAAATCTTGGCAGTATTAACAAGTCGGCGTCTCGGCATTTCCTCTGCCTAAAGCAAATTTTTACAATTATTTTTTTTTGTTTAACCTGCCGTTTCTTACCGAGGAGCGCTAAACCCTTAGGGATCATTCAGTGCCTGAACCATGGGGTTCAATGTACTTCTGAGGATGTTCTCTTTGTAGTTCTCATCGCTCTAGTTAGTCTTCTTGATCCAATTGTATCGATGTATACACTGAGATGTATATTTCTCTCAGCGTATACACACTGAGATGTATATTTCTCTCAGCGTATACACACTGAGATGTATATTTCTCTCAGCGTATACACACTGAGATGTATATTTCTCTCAGCGTATACACACTGAGATGTATACTTCTCTCCAGCGTATACACACTGAGATGTATATTTCTCTCAGCGTATACACACTGAGATGTATATTTCTCTCAGCGTATACACACTGAGATGTATATTTCTCTCAGCGTATACACACTGAGATGTATATTTCTCTCAGCGTATACACACTGAGATGTGTATTTCTCTCAGTGTATACACACTGAGATGTGTATTTCTCTCAGCGTATACACACTGAGATGTGTATTTCTCTCAGTGTATACACACTGAGATGTATATTTCTCTCAGCGTATACACACTGAGATGTGTATTTCTCTCAGTGTATACACACTGAGATGTGTATTTCTCTCAACGTATATACACTGACATGTGTACTTATCTTAGTATACACACTGAGATGTGTATTTCTCTCAGTATACACACTATGATGTGTATTTCTCACAGTATACACACTGACATGTGTATTTCTCTCAGTATACACACTGACATGTGTATTTCTCTCAGTATACACACTGAGATGTGTATTTCTCTCAGTATACACACTGACATGTGTATTTCTCTCAGTATACACACTAACATATGTATTTCTGTCAGTATACACACTGAGATGTGTATTTCTTTCAGTATACACACTGACATGTGTATTTCTCTCAGTATACACACTATGATGTGTATTTCTCTCAGTATACACACTGACATGTGTATTTCTCTCAGTATACACACTAACATGTGTATTTCTGTCAGTATACACACTGAGATGTGTATTTCTCTCAGTATACACACTGACATGTGTATTTCCCTCAGTATACACACTGACATGTGTATTTCTCTCAGTATACACACTGACATGTGTATTTCCCTCAGTATACACACTGACATGTGTATTTCTCTCAGTATACACACTGACATGTGTATTTCTCTCAGTATACACACTGAGATGAGTATTTCTCTCAGTATACACACTGAGATGTGTATTTCTCTCAGTATACACACTATGATGTGTATTTCTGTCAGTATACACACTGATATGCGTTTTTCTCTCAGTATACACACTGAGATGAGTATTTCTCTCAGTATACACACTGAGATGTGTATTTCTCTCAGTATACACACTATGATGTGTATTTCTGTCAGTATACACACTGATATGCGTTTTTCTCTCAGTATACACACTGACATGTGTATTTCTCTCAGTATACACACTGACATGTGTATTTCTCTCAGTATACACACTAACATGTGTATTTCTCTCAGTATACACACTAACATGTGTATTTCTCTCAGTATACACACTGACATGTGTATATATTCATGGCTGTACAAAAATACAGGGTAACAGCAGTTTATTTTTAAGTCTAAATTACTAAGTCTGAATTGCTAAAAATAAGAAGAAAATCATGAGTATGTTGACTCAGCTTGACGAGTCAGACTCAGCTTGACGAGTCAGACTCAGCTTGATGAGTCAGACTCAGCTTGACGAGTCAGACTCAGCTTGATGAGTCAGACTCAGCTTGATGAGTCAGAACTCAGCTTGACGAGCCAGACTCAGCTTGACGAGTCAGACTCAGCTTGACGAGTCAGACTCAGCTTGACGAGTCAGACTCAGCTTGATGAGTCAGACTCAGCTTGACGAGTCAGACTCAGCTTGACGAGTCAGACTCAGCTTGATGAGTCAGACTCAGCTTGACGAGCCAGACTCAGCTTGACGAGTCAGACTCAGCTTGACGAGTCAGACTCAGCTTGACGAGTCAGACTCAGCTGTAACATCTGGATGTCTTTACTGAGGAAACTTTCCTTCGGTTGAATGCAACACTAGATACAGTATTCACCTGTATAACACGAAGAATGTATATATATATATATATATATATATTAATATATATATTATATATATATATATATATATATTATATATATATATATATATATTATATATGCAAACAACCATTGTGAAAGAATAGAGAAATTCCAAGCGCTTTCGTGGCTACTCACATTATCAAGGAACTATGAAAGTAAAGCATCCAAGGAAACTATATAAGGGGTCCGGCCAGCACCTCACTATCAGATCCCACAACGGTTAAACATGTGACGCGCGGCGAGCCAACTTGGATAGGTCCTTTGCACAACCACCAACAAACTATTCTACCCAAGAAAATTTTAAAAATTATTATTTGTCTATTGTATTAATAAATTCTTCCCAAATTCTATTAATTATAAATGGATCTAATTTATATAAACCAAAGGAAATATTCATATTATTGTCAAAACTGCTTTTTATGAAACAAAATTCAATTATATTCCTGTCGACCATGGACTTGCTTGATGCTACTTTCTCAACTTTTTGAAAATCAATTGGATGGTTAAAATCTCTTACATGAATAAATAGAGCATTGGAATCTTGTCCAGTTCTAATGCTATATTTATGTTGTTTTTAATCTTAGTTCGAGATTTTACCAGTTTGACCGTAATAAACTTTAATCGCAAATTTTACAAGGAATCTTATAGACACATCCATCAGCATTTTGGGGGGAATTCTTTATCAAAAGTTTTTTTACTGTATCAAGATTTTTGAATACAACTTTAATATTAAAAGTCTTAAGAAGAGAAGGCATATCAACCAAGTTTTCATGGTAAGGGAGAACCAACATATTCTCAGTTGAATAAGGCTGGTTGTCCCTTTTTGGATTGTAAAAAGTATTTCTAGCAACTTTAAAAGATTTATCAATTACATTTCTTGGGTATTTTAAATCATTACCTATTTCATAAATTTTGGATATTTCCTCATCTATGAACTCTGGACTACAAATTCGTAAAGCTCTCAAAAACATTGATGAGAAAACAGACAGTTTGACTCTATCTTGATGCGAGGAATAATAGTGTACATTAATGTTAATGTAAATTTTTTTAATTTTGCACGAAAAGAAACTTAGAAAACTTACCTAACCTTGTTTTAACAAGAGCAATTTATTTTAGCCTAACCCAACTAAATATATTTTAGATTTTTTTACAGTAATTTAATAGTAAACAAACATCGTGAAATATATTTTTTTCCTTAGGTTCAGAATGATTTTAGCGAAATTATTGCATACACAAATTTTCGCTAGTCCTATATGGCAAGATAAGCGTTGCTATTTAAGCCAAGATCGCCAGTTCTGCCTATTCGGCACGACATACATATATATATATATATATATATATAATATATTATATATATATATATATATATATTATATATATATATATATTTATATATATATATATATATATATATATATTATATATATATATATATATATATATATATATATTATATATATATAACATATAATGAAAACCTCTCTCACATGCCATAAGCTGTTAAATACTGTGAATCAAAACAAAACAATAAAACTTCCTGCAGGTTGTTGAGTATATTTCATTATAAGTAAAAGTTGTGATAACTTTTATTCCAGACAAACTCGTAATTCTCTTGAGGCCAGAATTATATATTTAACATCCAGTAGACGAGAGTCCAGCTTTGTTAGTTAATGAGGGATACTCGTCGTTGTTAGTTAATGAGGGATACTCGTCATTGTTAGTTAATGAGAGATGCTCGTCATTGTTAGTTCCTGAGGGATACATGTCATTGTTAGTTAATGCGGGATACTCGTCATTGTTAGTTAATGAGGGATACTCGTCATTGTTAGTTAATGAGGGATACATATCATTGTTAGTTAATGAGGGATACTCGTCATTGTTAGTTAATGAGGGATACACGTCATTGTTAGTTAATGAGGGATACTCGTCATTGTTAGTTCATGAGGGATACACGTCATTGTTAGTTAATGAGGGATACTCGTCATTGTTATTTAATGAGGGATACATGTCATTGTTAGTTAATGAGGGATACACGTCATTGTTAGTTAATGAGGGATACACGTCATTGTTAGTTAATGAGGGATACATATCATTGTTAGTTAATGAGGGATACTCGTCATTGTTAGTTAATGAGTAATACTCGTCATTGTTCGTTAATGAGGGATACACGTCATTGTTAGTTAATGAGGGATACTCGTCACTATTAGTTAATGAGGGATACTCGTCATTGTTAGTTAATGAGTAATACTCGTCATTGTTAGTTAATGAGTAATACTCGTCATTGTTCGTTAATGAGGGATACTCGTCACTGTTAGTTAATGAGGGATACATGTCATTGTTAGTTAATGAGTAATACTCGTCATTGTTAGTTAATGAGTAATACTCGTCATTGTTAGTTAATGAGTAATACTCGTCATTGTTAGTTAATGAGGGATACATGTCATTGTTAGTTAATGAGGGATACTCGTCACTATTAGTTAATGAGGGATACATGTCATTGTTAGTTAATGAGTAATACTCGTCATTGTTAGTTAATGAATAATACTCGTCATTGTTAGTTAATGAGGGATACATGTCATTGTTAGTTAATGAGGGATACTCGTCATTGTTCGTTAATGAGGGATGCTCGTCATTGTTCGTTAATGAGTGATAAGGGTCATTGTTAGTTAATGAGGGATACATGTCATTGTTAGTTAATGATAGATACATATCATTGTTAGTTATTGAGGGATACTCGTCATTGTTAGTTAATGAGGGATACATGTCATTGTTAGTTAATGAGGGATACACGTCATTGTTAGTTAATGAGGGATACACGTCATTGTTAGTTAATGAGGGATACACGTCATTGTTAATGAGGGATACTCGTCATTGTTAAAGAGGGATACGCGTCATTTTTAGTTAATGAGGGATACACGTCATTGTTAGTTAATGAGGGATACTCGTCATTGTTGGTTAATGAGGGATACACGTCATTGTTAGTTAATGAGGGATACACGTCATTGTTAGTTAATGAGGGACACATGTCATTGTTAGTTAATGAGGGATACACGTCATTATTAGTTAATGAGGGATACACGTCATTGTTAGTTAATGAGGGATACACGTCATTGTTAATGAGGGATACTCGTCATTGTTAATGAGGGATACACGTCATTGTTAGTTAATGAGGGATACACGTCATTGTTAGTTAATGAAGGATACACGTCATTGTTCGTTAATGAGGGATACTCGTCATTGTTAGTTAATGAGGGATAAACGTTATTGTTAGTTAATGAGGGATACACGTCTTTGTTAGTTAATGAGGTATACATGTCATTGTTAGTTAATGAGGGATACTCGTCATTGTTAGTTAATGAAGTATACATGTCATTGTTAGTTAATGAGGGATACGCGTCATTGTTAGTTATTGAGGGATACGCGTCATTGTTAGTTAATGAGGGATACACGTCATTGTTAGTTAATGAGGGATACACGTCATTGTTAGTTAATGAGGGATACACGTCATTGTTAGTTAATGAGGGATACACGTCATTGTTAGTTAATGAGGGATACACGTCATTGTTAGTTAATGAGGGATACGCGTCATTGTTAGTTAATGAGAGATACACGTCACTGTTAGTTAATTAGGGATACACGTCATTGTTAATGAAGGATACACGTCATTGTTAGTTAATGAGGGATACTCGTCATTGTTAGTTAATGAGGGATAATCGTTATTGTTAGTTAATGAGGGATACACGTCATTGTTAGTTAATGAGGGATGCACTTCATTGTTAGTTTATGAGGGATACACATCATTGTGTAGATTGGTGTAATACCAAAGAATTATTCCCTATAATTCTAAACATATTATGGAATCATCAAACATAAAGCAAAACATATTTCAATTTTGAGTTCTGGAATATATAAACTTGACAGTTTTATTGTCCAAAATGCTGTTCATAATATACTTTCATACTATATTTTCGCAAAAAATATAGTATATTCTTTGTCAGGCGAAATATTTAAGATGATGTTGGACAAATGTATGTGTGGGTTAGACATGTACGGGACGTGTTTGTGAGAGGTGTTGTCACCATCTCTGAGTCAGGTGTCACCTCACTGTTTAACGTTTCTAGTTTTTCATTTGCCTATTCTTCCCATTTCTCCGAAGATGAGTGTGTAAGTACATGAAAGTGCTCAGGTTTTATTTTCAATTTTACTTTGGTATTTTTTCACATGCACACCCACACACAGACACACACACACACACACACACACACACACACACACACACACACACACACACACACACACACACTACATAATAGCTACAATTCAGTCTGAGGAACATAAGGTAGTCGTTGCAGTTATGTATAACCCACCACAGAACTGCAGGAGGCCAAGAGAGGAATATGAAGAGAACAAAAGAGCGATGGTGGACACACTGGCTGAGGTGGCAAGAAGAGCTCACTCGAGCAAAGTTACTGGTTACGGGTGATTTCAACCACAGGGAGATCAACTGGGAAAACCTGGAGTCTCACGGGGGTCCTGACACATGGAGAGCCAAGATATTGGATGTGGTACTGGAAAACCTCATGCATCAACACGTCAGGGACTCTACGAGGGAGAGAGGGGAGGATGAACCAGCAAGGCTGGACCTTGTGTTCACCCTGAGGATATCAGACACTGAGGACATCACATATGAGAGGCCCCTTGGAGCTAGCGATCACGTGGTTCTGAGTTTTGATTACATAGTAGAGCTGCAAGTGGAGAGAGTAGCAAGGGTCGAGTGGGAAAAGCCAAACTATAAAAGGGGGGACTACACAGGTATGAAGAACTTCATGCGGGAGGTTCAGCGGGACAGAGAGCTGGTAGGAAAGTCAGTGAATGAAATGATGGATTATGTAACAACAAAATGTAAGGCCAACAGAATCAATGGGAAGACCATAGTGAGTCCTTGGTTTACCCAAAGGTGTTGGGAGGCAAAAACTAAGTGTAATAGAGAATCGAAGAGGTACAGAAGGCAAAGGACCCAGGAAAATAAGGAGGTCAGTCGAAGAGCCAGAAACGAGTATGCGCAGATAAGGAGGGAGGCCCAGCTACAGTATGAAAACGACATAGCATCAAAAGTCAAGTCTGACCCGAAACTGCTGTATAGCCACATTAGGAGAAAGACAACAGTCAAAGACCAGGTGATCAGACTGAGGAAAGAAGGTGGGGAACTCACACGAAACCATCAAGAGGTATGTGAGGAGCTCAACAAGAGATTTAAGGAAGTATTCACTGTGGAGACAGGAAGGACTCTGGGAAGACAGGAGAGAGAGGGACACCAACAGGGAATACACCGACAAGTGCTGGATGACATACACACAACTCAGGAGGAGGTGAAGAAGCTGCTAAATGACCTTGATACCTCAGAGGCAATGGGACCGGACATCTCCCTGTGGGTCCTTAGAGAGGGAGCAGAAATGCTGTGTGTCCCATTAACCACAATCTTCAACACATCCCTTGAAACTGGACAACTACCTGAGGTATGGAAGACGGCAAATGTAGTTCCCATTTTTAAAAAAAGAAACAGAAAAGAGGCGCTAAACCACAGACCAGTGTCACTGACGTGTATAGTATGCAAAGTCATGGAGAAGATTATCAGGAGGAGAGTGGTGGAGCACCTGGAACGGAACAAGAGTATAAATGCCAACCAGCATGGACTCATGGAAGGCAAATCCTGTGTCACAAACCTTCTGGAGTTTTATGATAAAGTAACAGAAGTAAGAGACGAGAGGGAGGGGTGGGTTGATTGCATCTTCTTGGACTGCAAGAAGGCCTTCGACACGGTTCCTCACAAGAGATTAGTGCAGAAACTAGAGGATGAGGCGCGTATAACAGGAAGGGCACTTCAATGGATCAGAGAATACCTGACAGGGAGGCAACAACGAGTCATGGTACGTGATGAGGTATCACAGTGGGCACCTGTGACGAGCAGGGTCCCACAGGGGTCGGTCCTAGGACCAGTGCTATTTTTGGCATACGTGAATGGCATGATGGAAGGGATAGACTCAGAGGTGTCTCTGTTCGCAGATGATGTGAAGTTAATGAGGAGAATTAAATCAGATGAGGATCAGGCAGGGCTTCAAAGAGACCTGGACAGACTGGACACCTGGTCCAGCAACTGGCTTCTCGAATTTAGCCCTGCCAAATGCAAAGTCATGAAGATTGGAGAAGGGCAAAGAAGACCGCAGACGGAGTATAGGCTAGGTGGCCAACGACTGCAAACCTCACTCAAGGAGAAAGATCTTGGCCTGATTATAACACAGAACACGTCTCCGGAAGCACACATCAACCAGATAACTGCTGCAGCATATGGGCACCTGGCAAACCTGAGATCAGCACTTCGTTACCTAAGTAAGGAATCTTCCAAGACACTGTACACCGTGTACGTCAGATCCATACTGGAGAATGCAGCACCTGTTTGGAACCCGCACCGGGTCAAGCACGTTAAGAAATTAGAGAAAGTGCAAAGGTTTGCGACAAGGTTAATTCCAGAGCAAAGGGGAATGTCCTATGAAGAAAGGTTGAGGGAAATCGGCCTGAAGACACTGGAGGACAGGAGGGATAGGGAAGACATGATAGCGACATACAAAATACTGAGTGAAATAGACAAGGTGGACAGAGACAAGATGTTCCAGAGATGGGACACAGAAACGAGGGGTCACTCTTGGAAGCTGAAGACTCAGATGAGTCATAGGGATGTTAGGAAGCATTTCTTCAGCTATAGAGTGGTCAAGAAGTGGAACAGTCTGGCGAGCGTATAGTGGAGGCAGGTACCATACATAGCTTTAAGACGAGGTGTGATAAAGCTCGTGGAGCAGGGAGAGAAAGGACCTAGTAGCGTTCAGTGAAGAGGCGAGGCCAGGAGCTGAGTCTCGACCCCTGCAACTACAATTAGGTGAGTACAATTAGGTAAGTACACACACACACACACACACACACACACACACACACACACACACACACACACACACACACACACACACACACACACACACACACACTCACATACACACACGCGTCACAAAATTAGAGAAAGTACAAAGGTTTGCAACAAGGCTAGTTCCAGAGATCAGGGGAATGTCATACAAAGAAAGGTTAAGGGAAATCGACCTGACGACACTGGAATACAGGAGGGTTAGTGGAGACATGATAACGACTTACAAAATCCTGCGTGGAATAGATAAGGTGGACAAAGGCAGTATGTTCCAGAGATGGGATCACAGCAACAAGGGTTCACAGTTTGAAGTTGAAGACTCAGACGAGTCAAAGAGATGTTAGGAAGCATTTCTTTAGTAACAGAGTTGCCAGGAAGCTTAATAGTTTGGCAAGTGACGTAGTGGAGGCAGGAACCATACATAGTTTTAAGACGAGGTATTATAAAGCTCATGGAGCAGAGAGAGAGAGAGGACCTAGTAGCGATCAGTGAAGAAGTGGGGCCAGGAGCTATGTATTGACCCCTGCATCCACAAATAGTGAGTACAACTAGGTTAGTACACGCTCACACACACACGAAGGGAAAAAACCGGCCGGTCAAGCTGATTTTCGAGACAGAAACGGTGTGAAACAGGATCCCGAAGAGAAATCAAGGCTGAAGGAATCGTCAGCATACAGGAGGGTGTTCCTATACAGAGACAGAACAAGATCAGAATGACAGCAGCTGAGGGAGATGACAAAGAAGCGAAAGGGTCTAGTAGGAGAGAAAAGGACAGAAACAACAGAGGACAAAAAGAGCAGGGCAGAGCAACAAGAGCAGACACACACAGAACCACCCCTAGAACCCCACAACCAAACACACTATCTCAGCACAAACCACAATCCACACCTACAGGCCCCCCACACACTACACTGTAGAATCCCACAGTACACTGCGAGGTCACCCACCCTCACATACAGTGGTGGAGAGGAAACTTAAGGTATGGTACACCAGCGCTGATAGAATAACGGATGAGTGGGAGTGGCAGCACGAAAGAGCCATAAAGGCATCACCGAACATCATAGCTCTCACAGAAACCAAGCTCACAGGAATGATAACAGATACCATCTTTCCAACGAGATATAAGATCCTGAGGAAAGACAGAGGGAACAGAGGTGGTGGAAGAGTGGTAATGCTCATCAAAAACCGATGGGAGTTTGACGAGCTGGAGAGAGGAGACAGATAGGAAGCAAGAGACTACATAATAGGAGCACTTCAGTATGGAGGTCCCAAGGTGGTAATTGCAGAGATGTATAATCCACCACATAACAGCAGGAGGCCAAAGCAAGAGTATGATGAGAGTAATGGAGCAATGACTGAAATGGCCAGAAGGGCTCATGCAAGCAGGGCAAAGCTGCTGTTTATGGGCAACTTCAACCACAGGGAAATCGACTGGGAAAACCTGGAGCCACATGGGGGCCCAGAAACGTGGAGGGCTAAGATGATGGAGGTGATACTGGAAAATCTCATGTACCAACACGTAAAGGAGGAGTGGATGAACCAGCGAGACTGGTCCTAATATTCACCTTGGGTAGAACAGATACTGAGAACATCACGTTTGAAAGACCCCTCGATGCCAGTGATCAAGTGGTTCTGAGCTTCGAATACACAGTAGAGTTACAAGTGGAGAGGGAAGCAGGAAGGGCAGGACGAATGAAGCCAAACTACAAGAGAGGGATTACACAGGCATGAAGAATTTCCTGCATAGGGTTCAGTGGGACAGAGAACTGGCAGGGAAGTCAGTAAACAAGATGAT
This sequence comes from Cherax quadricarinatus, assembly GCF_026875155.1. Taxonomy (NCBI): domain Eukaryota; kingdom Metazoa; phylum Arthropoda; class Malacostraca; order Decapoda; family Parastacidae; genus Cherax; species Cherax quadricarinatus. The sequence goes on along the minus strand of NC_069399.1, from coordinate 67,640,844 downwards.
GGAATATGTGACAGCCATATGCAAGGAAGCTGGAAAGAGGTTTGTACCCAAGGGTAACAGAAATAACGAGAAAGCCAGGATGAGGCCTTGGTTCACCCAAAGGTGTAGAGAGACCAAAACCAAGTGTACTAGAGAATGGAATTATAGAAGGCAATAAGGAGAATGAAGAGAGAAGACGTAGAGCTGGAAATGAATATGCACAGGTAAGAAGGGACACCCAACGGCAATAGGAAAATGACATAGCAGCAAAAGCCAGATCTGGCCTGAAGCTGTTGTACAGCCACATCAGAAGGAAAACGACAGTCAAGGACCAGGTAATCAGGCGAGGAAGGAAGCAAGGGAGGTCGCAAGAAACGACCGTGAAGAATGTGAGATCAATGTGAGATTTAAAGAAGTGTTTAGAGAGGAGACAGAAGGGACTCCAGAAAGACTGTGAGGTGAGGTACTTCAAGTGTTGGACACAATGCATACAACCGAGAAAGAAGTGAAGTAGCTGCTAAGCGAGCTACATACCTCAAAGGCGATGGGGCCGGAAAACATCTCTCCATAGGTCCTGAGAAAGGGAGTAGAGGCGTTATGTGAACCCCTAACAACAATCTTCAACACATATGTAGAAACAGGGCTACTACCTAAGATATGGAAGACAGCAAATGCAGTACCAGTTTTTAAAAAAGGAGACAGACTCGAAGCATTAAACTGCAGATCAGTGTCACTCACATGTATAGTATGCAAAGTCATGGAGAAGATTATCAGAAGAATGGTTGAACACCAAGAAAGGAAGGAGCTTATCAATGACAGCCAGCACGGTTTCAAAGATGGGAAATCCTGTGTCACAACCCTCCTGGAGTTCTATGACAGGGTGACAGCAGTAAAATAAGAGAGAGAGGGATGAGAAGATTGCATTTTCTTGGACTGTAAGAAGGTGCTTGACACAGTTCCACGCAAGGGCCTAGTGCAAAAGCTGGAGGACCAGGCAGGGACAACAGGGAAGGCACTGCAATGGATCAGGGAATACCTGTCAGGAAGACAACAGCGGATCATGGTACGTGGCGAGGCGTCAGAGTGGGCGCCTGCGACGAGTGGGGTTCCACAGGGGTCAGTCCTAGGACCGGCGCTGTTACTGGTGTTTGTAAACGACATGACGGAAGGAATAGACTCTGAAGTGTCGCTGTTTGCAGATGATGTAAAGTTGATGAGAAGAATTCAATCGGACGGGGACCAGGCAGAACTCCAAAGGGATCTGGACAGGCTGCAGATATACATATATATATATATATATATATATATATATATATATATATATATATATATATATATAAAATATATATATAATATATATATTATATATATATATTTATATATATATATATAATATATAATATATATATATATATATAAAATATATATATATATAATATATATATATATATATATATATATAATATATATATATACATATATACATATATATATATATATATATATATATATATATATATATATATATATATATATATATGTATATATATATGTATATATATATATATATATATATATATATATATATATATGTATATATATATATATATATATATATATATATATATATATATATATATATATATATATATATATATATCTATATATATAAATATATATATATATATATATATATATATATATATAATATATATATATATATACATATATAATATATATATATATATATATATATATATATATATATATATATATATATATATATATATATATATATATATATATATATATATATATGCTTACCTACAAGTGCCTCACATACTACACAAGTGTCACACATACCAAACAAGTGCCTCACATGCAACATAAGTGTCACATACCACACAAGTGTCACACATACCATACAAGTGTCACACATACCACACAAGTGCCTCACATGGCACACAAGTGTCACATACCACACAAGTGTCACACATACCACACAAGTGTCAAACATACCACAGAAGTGCCTCACATGCCACACAAGTGTCACATACCACACAAGTGTCACACATACCACACAAGTGTCACACATACCACACAAGTGTCACACATACCAAACAAGGGCCTCTCATACCACACAAGTGCCACACATACCATTCAAGTGTCGCACATATTACACAAGTGCCTCATATGTCACACAAGTGCCTCTCTTACCACACAATTGTCACAAATACCTCACAAGTCCCCCACATGGCACACAAGTGTCACATACCACACAAGTGTCTCTCTTACCACACAGGTGTCACACATACGTCACAAGGGCCTCGCATGAAATACATGTGTCACATACCACACAAGTGTCACATACCACACAAGTGTCAAACATACCACTCATGTGTCACAGATACCACACAAGTGTCAAACATACTACACAAGTGTCACTCATACCACACAAGTGTCACACATACCACACAAGTATCACAGATACCACACAAGTGTCACCCATACCACACAAGTGTCACACATACCACACAAGTATCACAGATACCACACAAGTGTCACCCATACCACACAAGTGTCACACATATAACACAAGTCTCACAGGTACCACACAAGTGTCACCCATACCACACAAGTGTCACAGATACCACACAAGTTTGACACATACCTCACAAGTGTCACACATGCCACAAGTGTCACACATATCACACAAGTGTCACACATACCACACAACTGTCCCACATACCACACAAGTGTCACACATACCACGCAAGTGACTCACATACCACACGTATCACACATACCACAAAAGTGTCACACATTCCACACAAGTGCCTCACATACCACACAAGTGTCACGCAAACAGTAGACAGACAGACAGCAGAATCAAGGCCTCTAAACACCTCTCACTTTGTTTCTCCTTATATCTCTTTTACACAGGTTTTACAAGATTATGTTAAATGTTCTTATTCTTATTGACAAGCTAAGAGCTGTTACCTACATCAGCTCATTTGAGACATGCAAGTAGGGAAGAGGATGATGCAACCATCTGTGGTTCAGCATTTTCATTTGATCAACTGACTTTATCTCGTTGGCATCATAATGCTGTACGAACGTGTTCCAGATTCGAGTCATCCTGAGAATAAATGATCTCAGATGAAGTCATGTTTTGGGGAAGAGTACAGGCAGAGTGAAGCTGCTGCTTGCTGCCCGTCTTGTGGTATAGAAGCTTGCTTTTCGCTGTCCTCGGAGTGGAGCCAAGTGTGGTACTTTGACAATATTGGCCTTGTACACAACAGTAAGTCCACCCATATCCCTACAGTGTTGAAGGCTCTGCCGAAATGACAGATCTGTCCAGGCTGGGTCCATGCGAGAGATGAGTCGTCTTGCTCCTCTCTCTATTCTCTAAAGAAGTCACAGATGAGATGGGGGGCAGGTAGTCCAAGAAAGTGGAACATATTCAAGGTGTGAGCGTACTTGTGCCTCGTACAGAATCTTACAACCTCTACTGTCAATCAGATACGTCGAAGTGCTGTAAACTTCCTGGCCGCTTTGTTTGCCAGATTTACAACATGGTTCTTCACAGTCAGTGTGGAGTCAAATTTCACTCCAAGGATATTCACCTCATCCCTGGGTACCAATACTTCCATTCATTCTTACCTCAGTTCCATCATTACCATCATGGTGCTAGAGACCATCATCATTTGTGTTTTCTCAGAAGCAAATGTTACCTGCCACCGTTTTCCCCAGGGTGATATAGCTCTTACCTGATGATTGATGTCACTTAAAACAGCTGGCATTTCCTCTCTTAGATAAGTAAATGCCAGAGTACAGTCGTCTGCATATGCATGGGATTCTGGGAAGAGCTGAAAAAGGTCACTGAAGTAGACATTCCATAACAATGGCCCCAGCACACTTCCCTGTGGAACACTTGCCCCAACAGAAAGACTTGTTGAGTTTGTCCTATTGAAAACTACTCTTAGAGACCTACCTTGAAGGTAATCACTGAAGAAAATGGACACAAATGCAAGTATTGCGACATTTTATTATAGCAACGTTTCGCTCTCCAGGAGCTTTGACAAAGCTCCTAAACAGCGAAACGTTGCCACAATAAAATGTTACATTAGTCGCACCTGTGACCATTTATCTAATATTTTGTCTGTAATTCTACCATTATTATTAATAAATGAGGAGGCACAGTGCACAGCCAGCGACTCCTAGCGCTTGCAGTTCTGCCAAGAGTCCCTGGTGCCATAGTTGGTCAACAGCAGCACCAGCAGTACCCAGTGCTACTGTCTCTCTCTCTCTCTCTCTCTCTCTCTCTCTCTCTCTCTCTCTCTCTCTCTCTCTCTCTCCTCTCTCTCTCTCACTCAGCAGGTTCAGACAGCTTCACGGAACATAACAGCTGTCACAACAAATTCATCTTAATTCCTCGTGCGTTTTTGTCGATGTTTTTGCTAACATCCTGGCAACATCTTGACCAGACACACGAGGGAGGCGGAGCAAACACACGTTCATGTTAGAGAAACATCTGTACGGGGAAGTACTTTGAAGAAAATACAAACATACAAAATGCAGAAATTGGCTCGAAATGTCATACTGCAGAAAATAATTGAACAAAAAAATCACTCGTTGCAGAAAACAGCTTTAACTGGGACGACGTGTTGCTGTGTGGGGAGACGTTATCGTGTTATGTTTCGTTCTGTGCAGCGCTTCCATTGTGTTATGTTTTTCCTGCGATGTTTCGCTCGCTGCAAAACTCTGCAAAGAGTGTAGCGTCGTCTCAATGAAAGAAGGAAACAGCCAGGGACAGAGACAGAAGGAACAGGCAGTAATAGAGATAAAGAGGGATATATATATATATATATATATATTAATATATATATATATATATATATATATATATATATATATATATATATATATATATATATATATGCAATAAGATCACAGTAAACAGGTGATTTCAGAATATGCAAAACAACCACTCTGAAAGAATAGAGAAATTCCAAGCGCTTTCGTGACTACTCACATTATCAAGGAACTATGAAAGTAAAGCATCCAAGGAAGGTATATAAGGGGTCTGGCCAGCACCTCACTATCAGATCCCACAACGGTTAAACACCTGACGCGCGCCGACTCAACTTGGATAGGTCCTTTGCACAACTCACCCACAAACTATTCTACCCAAGAAAATTTAAAAATTATTTGTCCGGTGTATTATTAAATTCTTCCCAAATTCTATTAATTATAAATGGATCTAATTTATATAAACCAAAGGAAATATTCATATTATTGTCAAAACTGCTTTTTATGAAACAAGATTCAATTATATTCCTGTCAACCATGGACTTGCTTGATACTACTTTCTCAACTTTTTGAAAATCAATTGGATGGTTAAAATCTCTTACATGAATAAATAGAGCATTGGAATCTTGTCCAGTTCTAATGCTATATTTATGTTGTTTTAATCTTAGTTCGAGATTTTTACCAGTTAGACCGTAATAAACTTTATCGCAAATTTTACGAGGAATCTTATAGACACATCCATCAGCATTTTGGGGGGAATTCTTTATCAAAAGTTTTTTTACTGTATCAAGATTTTTGAATACAACTTTAATATTAAAAGTCTTAAGAAGAGAAGGCATATCAACCAAGTTTTCATGGTAAGGGAGAACCAACATATTTTTAGTTGAATAAGGCTGGTTGTCCCTTTTTGGATTGTAAAAAGTATTTCTAGCAACTTTAAAAGGTTTATCAATTACATTTCTTGGGTATTTTAAATCATTACCTATTTCATAAATTTTGGATATTTCCTCATCTATAAACTCAGGACTACAAATTCGTAAAGCTCTCAAAAACGTTGATGAGAAAACAGACAGTTTGACTCTATCTTGATGCGAGGAATAATAATGGACATAGGAACAGTTATTTGTAGGTTTTCTGTAAATTTTAAATTTGAATTCATTAGTACCCTTAATAATTAAAACATCTAGAAAAGGCAATGAGTTATTTTCTTCAAACTCAACAGTAAAGTTTATAGAATGGGCTAAGCTATTTAATTTTCCAAGGATATGGTGTATATCTACATTTTTGGGCATAAGACACAAAATATCATCAACATATCTGAACCATTTTGCTCTATTAGGGAGGATTGTGTTAAGCAACCTTGTTTCAAAAAATTCCATGTATAGGTTACTAAGAACAGGTGAAAGAGGATTTCCCATTGCCATACCAAACTTCTGAGTGTAAAACTTATCATTAGATACAAATTTTGCATCAACAATGCAAAGTTTAATAAGTTTAATGATAGTAGGAACTGGCAATGGTAAATCATAGTTAACGAGTTCTTCAGATAAGAAACTTAATAAATCATCAACAGGAACTTTCGTAAACAAGGAAGTAACATCAAAACTAACCATGTTAAAATAATTTAAGTCAGTCAAGGAGCTTAATTTATCAACCAAGTCTATGTTGTTTTTAACATTAAAGTTAGAAATTTTGCCAACAATAGGGCTCAAAATATCAACAAGCCATTTGGATAATTTATTTGAAACTGACCCTATGGAGCTAATAATTGGTCTGACTGGATTCCCTGGTTTGTGTGTTTTTATTAGTCCATACATGTAAGGTAAAGATGGATTAGTGGAAGTAAATTGTTTGACTAATTCATCTTTGCCTTTCAGTAGAAGTTTTATTGTTTTATTGAAATTGCTGTTTACGGTTTCTAGAGGATTTTTCCTAAGTTTAGAATAGGTTTCAGTATCATCTAAGAGATTATTAATTTTTTCTTGGTAATCATTTTCTTTCATAATTACCATTGAATTTATTTTGTCTGCTTCAGTAAGGCGCAAATTTTTATTGTTATTAAGTGTATCATAAGAATTAAAGAATCTTTGAGGGCAATTGGGAATGTTTGGTTTTAACATAGAGCTATATACCATTCCTTTACTAATATTAATTTCATCAGAGGATAAGTCAGAAAATTTTTCAAAGTTACAATCCTCCCTAATAGAGCTAAATGGTTCAGATATGTTGATGATATTTTGTGTCTTATGCCCAAAAATGTAGATATACACCATTTCCTTGGAAAATTAAATAGCTTAGCCCATTCTATAAACTTTACTGTTGAGTTTGAAGAAAATAACTCATTGCCTTTTCTAGATGTTTTAATTATTAAGGGTAATAATGAATTCAAATTTAAAATTTACAGAAAACCTACAAATAACTGTTCCTATGTCCACTATTATTCCTCGCATCAAGATAGAGTCAAACTGTCTGTTTTCTCATCAATGTTTCTGAGAGCTTTACGAATTTGAAGTCCTGAGTTCATAGATGAGGAAATATCCAAAATTTATGAAATAGGTAATGATTTAAAATACCCAAGAAATGTAATTGATAAATCTTTTAAAGTTGCTAGAAATGCTTTTTACAATCCAAAAAGGGACAACCAGCCTTATTCAACTAAAAATATGTTGGTTCTCCCTTACCATGAAAACTTGGTTGATATGCCTTCTCTTCTTAAGACTTTTAATATTAAAGTTGTATTCAAAAATCTTGATACAGTAAAAAAACTTTTGATAAAGAATTCCCCCCAAAATGCTGATGGATGTGTCTATAAGATTCCTTGTAAAATTTGCGATAAAGTTTATTACGGTCAAACTGGTAAAAATCTCGAACTAAGATTAAAACAACATAAATATAGCATTAAAAACTGGACAAGATTCCAATGCTCTATTTATTCATGTAAGAGATTTTAACCATCCAATTGATTTTCAAAAAGTTGAGAAAGTAGTATCAAGCAAGTCCATGGTCGACAGGAATATAATTGAATCTTGTTTCATAAAAAGCAGTTTTAACAATAATATGAATATTTCCTTTGGTTTATATAAATTAGATCCATTTATAATTAATAGAATTTGGGAAGAATTTAATAATACACTGGACAAATAATAATTTTTAAATTTTCTTGGGTAGAATAGTTTGTGGGTGAGTTGTGCAAAGGACCTATCCAAGTTGGGTCGGCGCACGTCACGTGTTTAACCGTTGTGGGATCTGATAGTGAGGTGCTGGCCAGACCCCTTATATACCTTCCTTGGATGCTTTACTTTCATAGTTCCTTGATAATGTGAGTAGTCACGAAAGCGCTTGGAATTTCTCTATTCTTTCAGAGTGGTTTGTTTTGCAATATATATATATATATATATATATATATATATATATATATATATATATATATATATATATATATATATATATATATATATATATATATATATATATATATATATATATATATATATATATATATATATATATATATATATATATATATATATATATATATATATATATATATATATATATATATATATATATATATATACATATGTGTGTGTATGTATATATATATATGTGTGTGTATGTATATATATATATATATATATATATATATATATATATATATATATATATATATATATATATATATATATATATATATATATATATATATACATATATATAGACAGGGCTATACGGGGACACAGAAGACAGAGGGAGCAACAGACTAGACACAGCCGGGCGCAGTGGATCAAAGAAGGCAGTCAGGGAGGTGCCCAGCAGAGCCGATCAGATAGTCTACTGAGTGGTTAGAGACGCCTCGGGACGAGAGGATAGCGGGGGATAGGAGAGAAGGGAAGGGCGTGGTAGGGATAGTAGTAGTAGTAGTAGTAGTCGTGGAGACAGAGAGAAAGAGAGAGAGAGAGAGAGAGAGAGACAGAGAGAGAGAGAGAGAAGAGAGGGGAGAGAGAGAGAGAGAGAGAGAGAGAGAGAGAGAGAGAGAGAGAGAGAGAGAGAGAGAGAGAGAGAGAGAGAGGAGAGAGAGAGAGAGAGAGAGAGAGAGAGAGAGAGAGGAGAGAGAGAGAGAGAGAGAGAGAGAGAGAGAGAGAGAGAGAGGAGAGAGAGAGAGAGAGAGAGAGAGAGAGAGAGAGAGAGAGAGAGAGAGAGAGAGAGAGAGAGAGAGAGAGAGAGAAGGAGAGAGAGAGAGAGAGGAGAGAGAGAGAGAGAGAGAGGAGAGAGAGAGAGAGAGAGAGAGAGGAGAGAGAGAGAGAGAGGAGGAGAGAGAGAGAGAGAGAGAGAGAGGAGAGAGAGAGAGAGAGGAGTATTATACGTGAAGAGTGACTAGTTATTGTGACCTTGTATCTATCCTGGGGATAGTAGTGGCAGTTTAATTGTGTACCTTGTATCTATCCTGGGGATAGTAGTGGCTAGTTTATTGTGCACCTTGTATCTATTCTGGGGATAGTAGTGGCTAGTTTATTGTGTACCTTTTATCTATCCTGGGGATAGTAGTGGCTAGTTTATTGTGTACCTTGTATCTATCCTGGGGATAGTAGTGGCTAGTTTATTGTGTACCTTGTATCTATCCTGGGGATAGTAGTGGCTAGTTTATTGTGTACCTTGTATCTATCCTGGGGATAGTAGTGGCTAGTTTATTGTGTACCTTGTATCTATCCTGGGGATAGTAGTGGCTAGTTTATTGTGTACCTTGTATCTATCCTGGGGATAGTAGTGGCTAGTTTATTGTGTACCTTGTATCTATCCTGGGGATAGTAGTGGCTAGTTTATTGTGTACCTTGTATCTATCCTGGGGATTAGTAGTGGCTAGTTTATTGTGTACCTTGTATCTATCCTGGGGATAGTAGTGGCTAGTTTATTGTGTACCTTGTATCTATCCTGGGGATAGTAGTGGCTAGTTTATTGTGTACCTTGTATCTATCCTGGGGATAGTAGTGGCTAGTTTATTGTGTACCTTGTATCTATCCTGGGGATAGTAGTGGCTAGTTTATTGTGTACCTTGTATCTATCCTGGGGATAGTAGTGGCTAGTTTATTGTGTACCTTGTATCTATCCTGGGGATAGTAGTGGCTAGTTTATTGTGCACCTTGTATCTATCCTGGGGATAGTAGTGGCTAGTTTATTGTGCACCTAACATCCATTCAGTGAAGGGAAGCACAAGAGCACAAGGATACACAAGAGTCCTAAGAACTAGGAACTAGGAACTAGGAACTAGGAACTAGGAACTAGGAACTAGGAACTAGGAACTAGGCCCCAAAAGAGTTGACAGATGTACATCTGGATTTATATCTATAATTGTCTTATCCGTTATAAGGAAATTTAGAAAATTTACTTAATATGTCTGGTATCTTATTTTCATTAATAAGTTATCTTGACATATCACATAGGTTATTATACTGTCTCAATATTAGTCGATAAGTGGACAATTAAGCACATAGTGTTCAAGACAGTGACCATACGACTGACCACATACGTTGCCTTTGGTTTGATCATCATCTGTGTGTTTGCCAGACTGCTAGAAGTACTTGTAACCAAGCTTAAGCCTGGTAACTACAACATCAGTCAGTACTTGTAACCAAGCTTAAGGTTTGCCACTAAAACATCAGTCAGTACTTGTAACCAAGCTTAAGCCTGGTAACTACAACATCAGTCAGTACTTGTAACCAAGCTTAAGGTTTGCCACTAAAACATCAGTCAGTACTTGTAACCAAGCTTAAGCCTGGTAACTACAACATCAGTCAGTACTTGTAACCAAGCTTAAGCCTAGCCACTACAATATCAGTCAGTACTTGTAACCAAGCTTAAGCCTTGCCACTACAACATCAGTCAGTACTTGTAACCAAGCTTAAGTTTTGCCACTACAACATCAGTCAGTACTTGTGACCAAGCTTAAGCCTAGCCACTACAACATCAGTCAGTACTTGTAACCAAGCTTAAGCCTTGCCACTACAACATCAGTCAGTACTTGTAACCAAGCCTAAGCCTTGCCACTACAACATCAGCCAGTACTTGTAACAAAGCTTAAGCATAGCCACTACAACATCAGTCAGTACTTGTAACCAAGCCTAAGCCTTGCCACTACAACATCAGTCAGTACTTGTAACCAAGCTTAAGCATAGCCACTACAACATCAGTCAGTACTTGTAACCAAGCTTAAGCCTGGCCACTACAACATCAGTCAGTACTTGTAACCAAGCCTAAGCCTTGCCACTACAACATCAGTCAGTACTTGTAACCAAGCTTAAGCATAGCCACTACAACATCAGTCAGTACTTGTAACCAAGCCTAAGCCTTGCCACTACAACATCAGTCAGTACTTGTAACCAAGCTTAAGCAAAGCCACTACAACATCAGTCAGTACTTGTAACCAAGCCTAAGCCTTGCCACTACAACATCAGTCAGTACTTATAACCAAGCTTAAGCCTTGCCACTACAACATCAGTCAGTACTTGTAACCAAGCTTAAGCCTTGCCACTACAACATCAGCTAGTATTTGTAACCAAGCTTAAGCCTTGCCACTACAACATCAGTCAGTACTTGTGACCAAGCTTAAGCCTTGCCACTACAACATCAGTCAGTACTTGTAACCAAGCCTAAGCCTTGCCACTACAACATCAGCCAGTACTTGTAACCAAGCTTAAGCCTGGCCACTACAACATCAGTCAGTACTTGTAACCAAGCCTAAGCCTTGCCACTACAACATCAGTCAGTACTTGTAACCAAGCTTAAGCATAGCCACTACAACATCAGTCAGTACTTGTAACCAAGCCTAAGCCTTGCCACTACAACATCAGTCAGTACTTATAACCAAGCTTAAGCCTGGCCACTGCAACATCAGTCAGTACTTATACCCAAGCTTAAGCCTTGCCACTACAACATCAGCCAGTACTTGTAACCAAGCTTAAGCCTTGCCTCTACAACATCAGCCAGTACTTGTAACCAAGCTTAAGCCTTGCCACTACAACATCAGCAAGTACTTGTAACCAAGCTTAAGCCTTGCCACTACAACATCAGCTAGTATTTGTAACCAAGCTTAAGCCTTGCCACTACAACATCAGTCAGCACTTGTAACCAAGCTTAAGCCTTGCCACTACAACATCAGCCAGTACTTGCAACCAAGCTTAAGCCTTGCCACTACAACATCAGCCAGTACTTGTAACCAAGCTTAAGCCTTGCCACTACAACATCAGTCAGTACTTGTAACCAAGCTTAAGCCTTGCCACTACAACATCAGTCAGTACTTGTAACCAAGCTTAAGCCTTGCCACTACAACATCAGTCAGTACTTGTAACCAAGCCTAAGCCTTGCCACTACAACATCAGTCAGTACTTATAACCAAGCTTAAGCCTTGCCACTACAACATCAGTCAGTACTTGTAACCAAGCTTAAGCCTTGCCACTACAACATCAGTCAGTACTTGTAACCAAGCTTAAGCCTTGCCACTACAACATCAGTCAGTACTTGTAACCAAGCCTAAGCCTTGCCACTACAACATCAGTCAGTACTTGTAACCAAGCTTAAGCCTTGCCACTACAACATCAGTCAGTACTTATAACCAAGCTTAAGCCTTGCCACTACAACATCAGCCAGTACTTGTAACCAAGCTTAAGCCTTGCCACTACAACATCAGCCAGTACTTATAACCAAGCTTAAGCCTTGCCACTACAACATCAGTCAGTACTTGTAACCAAGCTTAAGCCTTGCCACTACAACATCAGTCAGTACTTGTAACCAAGCTTAAGCCTTGCCACTACAACATCAGTCAGTACTTGTAACCAAGCTTAAGCCTTGCCACTACAACATCAGCCAGTACTTGTAACAAGCTTAAGCCTTGCCACTACAACATCAGTCAGTACTTGTAACCAAGCTTAAGCCTTGCCACTACAACATCAGTCAGTACTTGTAACCAAGCTTAAGCCTGGCTACTACTACAACATCACTCAGTGTTCACAAGTTGATCCATAAACGTGCTTCTCTACGTTCATGTTATTATAGCCAGTGATAGATCTACTCAGGCTTCTAATTGCATCCCTAAAACATTCAGTTTCATTATTTACTTTTTTCTAATATTATTCCTAATGTTAGACACGGACACATCCAAGTTATATTCTACATTTGCCTTCACGTTACTGTTTTGGCTAAGTTGTGTGGCCCGGTGGCCTGGTGGCTAAAGCTCCCGCTTCACACACGGAGGGCCCGGGTTCGATTCCCGGCGGGTGGAAACATTTCGACACGTTTCCTTACACCTGTTGTCCTGTTCACCTAGCAGCAAATAGGTACCTGGGTGTTAGTCGACTGGTGTGGGTCGCATCCTGGGGGACAAGATTAAGGACCCCAATGGAAATAAGTTAGACAGTCCTCGATGACGCACTGACTTTCTTGGGTTATCCTGGGTGGCTAACCCTCCGGGGTTAAAAATCCGAACGAAATCTTATCTTATCTTATCATGATGGAGTAATTCACCGTGTGATGGAATCCATAGCAATAGTACAGTAATTCCTTTTTCTCTGATTTTTGAGTATTTATATCTGGCTTCTGCAATGAGTATGTTGTTAGAGTCATAATGTGAGTCAAGAGTCTTCAGTGATGACATGGAATCAGTAATAATCATAGAGTCAAGCTCAGTATCATAAGTTAACTTTAACGTCATTAGAATGGCAAACAATCCAGTTTGCAGTTTAGACGCCCAGTTGTTAATTCTTATACCTAACTCAACAAGGTTGTTATAGTTGTTATCTAGTGAGGTGGCAACAAGAGCAGATGCAGCCCTGCCACCCCACTCCTGCTTAGTGAGGTGGCAACAAGAGCAGATGCAGCCCTGCCACCCCACTCCTGCTTAGTGAGGTGGCAACAAGAGCAGATGAAGCCCTGCCACCCCACTCCTGCTTAGTGAGGTGGCGACAAGAGCAGATGCAGCCCTGCCACCCCACTCCTGCTTAGTGAGGTGGCAACAAGAGCAGATGCAGCCCTGCCACCCCACTCCTGCTTAGTGAGGTGGCGACAAGAGAAGATGCAGCCCTGCCACCCCACTCCTGCTTAGTGAGGTGGCAACAAGAGCAGATGCAGCCCTGCCACCCCATCCTGCTTAGTGAGGTGGCAACAAGAGCAGATGCAGCCCTGCCACCCCACTCCTGCTTAGTGAGGTGGCAACAAGAGCAGATGCAGCCCTGCCACCCCACTCCTGCTTAGTGAGGTGGCAACAAGAGCAGATGCAGGCCTGCCACCCCACTCCTGCTTACATCCATCGGTATATATAAATTTTGATATATTATTACTAACAGTTAAGTGAGAAATTTCTTCTTGAGCAGCTGCTTTTACAAGTGAATTCAGGAAGGTATTACTAGTAACAAGCTTCTTCGGAGGGACTTGCGGGTATGTGATATTAAATGAACATATCTTATATGGAGGGGTGAGATATTACTCCAGGGAACAGAGGAAGAGTGGGGGATGAGAGGGAGAGAGTGGGAGAAGAGGAAGAGGGTAAAAGAAGTGAAGGTGCAAAGAAGAGTCGAGGAGGAGAGGTTAAGAGTGATGTAGACTGGAGGAACAAGGAAGAAGGAAGGGATGTTGGAGAGGGGGGGGGGAGGTGGTAGTTGTTTTTAGTAGTGGTGGTAGTGGTGGTAGTAGTGATGATAGTAGTGATAATGGCGGTGATAGTAGTAGTAGTAGTAGTAGTTGTGGTGGTAGTAGTGGCAACAATGGTGGTAGTAGCAGTGATAGTAGTGGTGGTGGTAGTGATGGTAGTAGTGATAGTAGTGGTGGTAGTAGTGGTGATAGTATGATAATAGCAGTGATAGTAGTGGTAGTAGTAGTAGTAGTAGTAGTAGTAGAAGTAGTGGTGGTGGTTGCGGTGGTAGTTGTGTTGGTGGTAGTAGCAGTGGTGGTAGTAGTGGTGATAGTAGCAGTGGTGGTAGTAGTGGTAGTAGTGGTGATAGTAGTGGTGTTAGTAGTGATAGTAGTATGGTAGTAGTGGTGGTAGTAGTGGTGGTGGAGATTGGTGATGGTAGAAGTGGTGGTAGTAGTGATAGTGGTGGTAGCAGTGGTAGTAGTAGTAGTAGTAGTAGTAGTGGTTGTGGTGGTGGTAGCGGTGGTGGTGGTGGTAGTGGTGGTGGTAGTGGTGGTGGCAGTGGTGGTAGTGATGGTGGTAGTGGTGGTAGTAGTAATAGTGGTGGTGGTAGTAGTAGTAGTGGTAGTGGTAGTGGTGGTAGTAGTGGTGGTGGCGGTGGTGGTGGTAGTAATGGTGGTAGTAGTCATAGGGGTGGTAGTAGTAGTAGTGGTGGTAGTGGTCGCAGTAGTGGTGGTGGCGGTGGTGGTAGTAATGGTGGTAGTAGTAGTAGTAGTAGTGGTAGTGGTCGCAATAGTGGCGGTGGTGGTGGTGGTAGTAGTGGTGGTAGTGGTAGCGGCGGCTGGGTGTCAGGCACGGTACTAGCACCATCAACTCTGCAGTAAATAGCAAGCCACAGCAAGAACCAACCAGCGAATGACACAACATAGAAGAAAACAAACAACATGGATGGAAACAAGCAACATAGATGGAAACAAGCAACATAGATGGAAACAAGCAACATAGACGGAAACAAACAACATAGATGGAAATAAACAACATAGATGGAAACAAACAACATAGAAGAAAACAAACAACATAGAAGAAAAAAAGCAACATAGACAGAAACAAACAACATAGATGGAAACAAACAACATAGATGGAAACAAACAACATAGAAGAAAACAAACATAGAAGAAAAAAAGCAACATAGACGGAAACAAACAACATAGATGGAAACAAACAACATAAAAGAAAACAAGCAACATAGACGGAAACAAACAATGTAGATGGAAACAAACAACATAGATGGAAACAAAGAACATAGATGGAAACAAGCAACATAGATGGAAACAAACAACATAGATGTAAACAAACAACATAGATGGAAACAAACAACATAGATGGAAACAAGCAACATAGATGGAAACAAACAACATAGATGGAAACAAACAACATAGATGGGAACAAACAACATAGATGGAAACAAACAACATAAAAGAAAACAAGCAACATAGACGGAAACAAACAACATAGATGGAAACAAACAACATAGATGGAAACAAACAACATAGATGGAAACAAACAACATAGATGGAAACAAACAACATGGATGGAAACAAGCAACATAGATGGAAACAAACAACATAGATGGAAACAAACAACATGGATGGAAACAAGCAACATAGATGGAAACAAACAACATGGATGGAAACAAACAACATAGATGGAAACAAACAACATTGATGGAAACAAGCAACATAGATGGAAACAAACAACATGGATGGAAACAAACAACATAGATGGAAACAAACAACATGGATGGAAACAAGCAACATAGATGGAAACAAACAACATGGATGGAAACAAGCAACATAGATGGAAACAAACAACATGGATGGAAACAAGCAACATAGATGGAAACAAACAACATGGATGGAAACAAACAACATAGATGGAAACAAACAACATAGATGGAAACAAACAACATAGATGTAAACAAACAACATAGATGGAAACAAACAACATAGATGGAAACAAACAACATAGATGGAAACAAACAACATAGATGGAAACAAACAACATAGATGGAAACAAACAACATAGATGGAAACAAACAACATAGATGGAAACAAACACAACACACAGGTATTAAAGACTAACTGATCAATGCAGTATGGGTACCGAGCTTCAGTTTACTTAGATACAACCAAAAAAAGCCAAGCAATACTGGGGAGGGAAGTTATATGTCAGGGAGTCACTCTCTAGCACTGACTTACTTAACAACACAAATAATATAGTAGGAGTTTGGGCGGTAGACTGGGAAACCAGAATCTGGTTAGTGTACTTGTATACAAACCACCAGATGCAACTCCCCACCAATTTAAAACCCAACTATTGAAAACATAGTTCTGTCTGAAAAGTGTCAAACTTAGCCTCTCAAAATCCTGATGACTAAAACACGTTTCGCCAACACAGTAAGCTTCTTCATCAGTCAAGTACAGAGGCAGCAGGTGTAATAGTGAAATGAAGATGATGTAATCAGTCTATTAACCTTGAAGAAATATTATTTGAGGTGGTCAGTCCCTCAGCCTGGAGAAGAGTTCAGTTCCATGGTCTGGAACGATATCAAGTTGAAGCATGAGAATGGAGTCTTAATACTGTCGAAGGTAAAGTGAAAGATCTCAGAAACGTTGTAGGGGACTTCACTAGTAGAAGTAAGAAGGTAGCTTTCTCTGGAATCCAACCCTTCTCACTCATAACTAGTAGTTACGCGACTAAGTATGGAAGATGTCCTCTGTACCGAGCTACCGTTGTGCTGCAGTGTCCGACAGTTTTGTTGAAAATAGTATATAATGCCAATAAGTTCATGATTGAGATACATGTGCAACTGTTGCAGATGTGTCTTAATCATCAACTTCCGACTTCAACATTGTGACTTCAACTTAAGATATCTGAACTGGAAGAGTGTAGCAAACACTGTAATAACCAAGAAAATTCCAGGACCCAGTTTGGACGAACAGTCACACAAACGCTCTACTAAGCCAGCAAACAGTGGAACTGACAAGACAAGACATTACCTTTGACCTTATATTCACGAACAATGATGATCTGGTACGAAATATAACTGTGCAAGAGAGTAAATCCCAACCACAACTTGGTCGAGGTCCAGACCTGCATGCATATGGCTCCTGAGCATCAAAACACAAATAGTCGTAAGGATTTTTTCACCAAATTCGACTCCAATAACAAAACATCAACTGAGATCAAATAAGCCATGTACTAATTGAAACATGCTGGGATGATATTCTGAGTACCATGTAACCCAACCAGTATCCACAACAAAGATCAACTGGCTTTACTGTTAGTAATAATATATCACAAGTTATATACACTGATGGATCTAAGCAGGAGTTAACTGGCAGTGCAGCATCTGCTCTTGTTGCCACCTCCCTAGATAAGAATTATAGCAACCATGTTGAGTTAGGTATAGGAATTAACAACTGGGCGTCTACACTGCAAACTGGATTCTTTGCAATCCTAATGACGCTAAAGTAAACTTATGACACTGAGCTTGACTATGATTATTACTGATTCTGCGTCATCACTGAAGACTCTTGACTCACATAATAGCTGAGATGCTTATTATAGAAATTAGATACGCTGAAAATGGATTCAGTCACACAGTGAATTACTCTTTCATGATAAAGTTGATAAGTTAGCCAGAGAGAAAGTTCCCTGAAGGTAAATACGGAAAATAACTTTGGTATATGTATCTATCATTAGGATCATATTGAAAGGAAAGTAAATAATGAAACTGAATGTTATAGGAATGCAGTTAAAAGCCCGAGTAGATCTATCACTCAGTATAACACGAAACTAGATAAGGGTTAATCTAGACGGTAGAGCGTTGAACTGTCAATTCATGGACCGTGGTTCAAGCCCCTCTTCCACCCTTCTATTTATTCATTGACAGTAGTTTATTACAACTTAGTAGGAGTTCATAGTTAAGTACATTCATGTACCAACTAACAATGTGAACAGACAGAAACCTCGTTCTGTAGAGGTAAGCACCTTAGGCTTAGTAGACATAATCAATTTAAATACCTTAAGGCTAGCTGAATAAAGGGAACCCAATAGAGGTACAACAAAACATTGAACAACGGATTAAAATTTGACACAGTATACAGTGGATCATTTAATTAACAGTCTCTCGACACCGAGCAAGAGACGAGAGTACAAGATCTGTGAAGAACCATTCGTAGGATGAATGTTAATGTTCTTGTATGTGTGTAACCATCACATGGCATAGTTGGTAGCACTCTCAGCTTACCTACTAAGAGTCCAAGTGTGGTGTTAGCGCGCTACTGTTGTGTGATGTTGGTGTTACTGGTGTGTGTGTGATGTTAGTGTTACTGGTGTGTGATGTTAGTGTTACTGGTGTGTGTTGTTAGTGTTACTGATGTGTGTTGTTAGTGTTACTGGTGTGTGATGTTAGTGTTACTGGTGTGTGTTGTTAGTGTTACTGATGTGTGTTGTTAGTGTTACTGGTGTGTGATGTTAGTGTTACTGGTGTGTTGTTAGTGTTACTGATGTGTGTTGTTAGTGTTACTGGTGTGTGATGTTAGTGTTACTGGTGTGTGATGTTAGTGCTACTGGTGTGTGATGTTAGTGTTACTGGTGTGTGTGTGATGTTAGTGTTTAACATGACTCAAGAAATCGTAATGACACGATTGCAAATAAACCATACCCCCGGCCGGGATTGAACCCGCGGTCATAGAGTCTCAAAAATCCAGCCCGTCGCGTTAGCCACTAGACCAGCTAGCCACAATAAGATTCATCCAACTAGGTATATTTCTACACCATAGGAAGGTTAGCACAGGCACCTCTGTGACCACAAATGCAAGTTTTTACAGACGAATCTCCAGCTAGCGTGGCCGTGACGAACTTGAGCTGGAGTTTTGAGACTCTATGACCGCGGGTTCAATCCCGGCCGGGGGTACGGTTGATGTTAGTGTTATTTGTGTGTGATGTTAGTGTTACTGGTGTGTGTTGTTAGTGTTACTGGTGTGTGATGTTAGTGTTACTGGTGTGTGTTGTTAGTGTTACTGGTGTGTGATGTTAGTGTTATTGGGGTGTGATGTTAGTGCTACTGGTGTGTGATGTTAGTGCTACTGTGTGTGCGTGTGATGTTAGTGTTATTGGTGTGTGATGTTAGTGTTACTGGTGTGTGATGTTAGTGTTATTGGTGTGTGATGTTAGTGCTACTGGTGTGTGTTGTTAGTGTTACTGGTGTGTGATGTCAGTGTTACTGGTGTGTGTGTGATGTTAGTGTTATTGGTGTGTGATGTTAGTGTTACTGGTGTGTGTTGTTAGTGTTACTGGTGTGTGAAGTTAGTGCTACTGGTTGGTGTGTGATGTTAGCGTTACTGATGTGTGATGTTAGTGTTATGGTGTTGTGATGTTAGTGTTACTGGTGTGTGATGTTAGTGTTACTGGTGTGTGTTGTTAGTGTTACTGGTGTGTGATGTTAGTGTTACTGGTGTGTGATGTTAGTGCTACTGGTGTGTGATGTTAGTGTTACTAGTGTGTGATGTTAGTGTTACTGGTGTATGTTGTTAGTGTTACTGGTGTGTGATATTTTAGTGTTACTGGTGTGTGGATGTTAGTGCTACTGGTGTGTGATGTTAGTGCTACTGGTGTGTGATGTTAGTGTTACTGGTGTATGTGTGATGTTAGTGTTACTGGTGTGTGATGTTAGTGTTATGGTGTGTGATGTTAGTGTTACTGGTCTGAGATGTTAGTGCTACTGGAGTGTGATGTTAGTGTTACTGGGTGTGAGAGGTTAGTGTTACTGGTGTGTTATGTTAATGGTACTGGTCTGTGATGTTAGTGCTACTGGTGTGTGATGTTAGTGTTACTGGTGTGTGATGTTAGTGTTACTGGTCTGAGATGTTAGTGTTACTGGAGTGTGAAGTTAGTGTTACTGGTGTGTGAGGTTAGTGTTACTTGTGTGTTATGTTAGTGTTACTGGTGTGTAATGTTAGTGTTACTGGTGTCTGATGTTAGTGTTACTAGTGAGTGATGTTAGTGTTACTGGTATGTGATGTTAGTATTAGGGGGTGTGATGTTAGTGTTACTGGTGTGTGATGTTAGTGCTACTCTTGTGTGATGTTAGTGTTACTCGTATGTGATGTTAGTATTAGTGGGGAGTGATGTTAATGTTACTGGTGTGTGATGTTAGTGTTACGGGTATGTGAGGTTAATGTTACTGGAGTGTGATGTTAGTGTTACTGGTGTGTGATGTTAGTGTTACTGGTCTGTGATGTAAGTGTTACTGGTGTGTGATGTTAGTGTTATGGGCGTGTGATGTTAGTGTTACTGGATTTTGATGTTAGTGTTCCTGGTGTGTGATGTTAGAGTTACAGGTATTTGTGAGTGACGTTAGTGTTACTGGCACGTGAGTGTGAAGTTAGTGTTACGAATCTGTGAGTGATGATAATGCTACTGATGTATGTGTGTGATGTTAGTGCTACTGATGTGTGTGTGATGTTAGTGCTACTGATGTGTGTGTGATGTTAGTGCTACAGATGTGTGTGTGATGTTAGTGTTACTGATGTGTGTGTGATGTTAGTGCTACTGATATGTGTGTGATGTTAGTGCTACTAATGTGTGTGTGATGTTAGTGCTACTGATGTGTGTGTGATGTTAGTGCTACTGATGTGTGTGTGATGTTAGTGCTACTGATATGTGTGTGATGTTAGTGCTACTGATGTGTGTGTGATGTTAGTGCTACTGATGTGTGTGTGATGTTAGTGTACTGATATGTGTGTGATGTTAGTGCTACTGATGTGTGTGTGATGTTAGTGTTACTGATGTGTGTGTGATGTTAGTGCTACTGATGTGTGTGTGGATGTTAGTGCTACTGATGTGTGTGTGATGTTAGTGCTACTGATATGTGTGTGATGTAGTGCTACTGATGTGTGTGTAATGTTAGTGCTACTGATGTGTGTGTGATGTTAGTGCTACTGATATGTGTGTGATGTTAGTGCTACTGATGTGTGTGTGATGTTAGTGCTACTGATGTGTGTGTGATGTTAGTGCTACTGATATGTGTGTGGTGTTAGTGCTACTGATGTGTGTGTGATGTTAGTGTTACTGATGTGTGTGTGATGTTAGTGTTACTGATATGTGTGTGATGTTAGTGCTACTGATATGTGTGATGTTAGTGCTTACTAATGTGTGTGTGATGTTAGTGCTACTAATGTGTGTGTGATGTTATTGCTACTAATGTGGTGTGTGATGTTGTGTTACTGGTGTATGATGTTAGTGTTCTTGTTGTGTGATGTTGGTATTACTGGTCTGCGATGTTAGTGTTACTGATTGTGATGTTAGTGTTGCCGGTTTGTGATGTTAGTGTTACTGGTGTGTGTGTGTGTATGTTAGTGTTACTGGTATGTGATGTTAGTGTTACTGGTGTGTGATGTTAGTGTTGCGGTGTGTGATGCTGTGTTACTGGTGTGTGATGGTAGTGTTATTGTTGTGTGATGTTAGTGTTACTATTGTGTGATGTTCGTGTTACTGGTATGTGATGTTAGTGTTACTGATGTGTGTGTGATGTTAGTGCTACTGATGTGTGTGATGTTAGTGTTACTGATGTGTGTGTGATGTTAGTGTTACTGATGTGTGTGTGATGTTAATGCTACTGATGTGTGTGCGATGTTAATGCTACTGATGTGTGTGTGATGTTAGTGTACTGATGTGTGTGTGATGTTAGTGCTACTGATGTGTGTGTGATGTTATGCTACTGATGTGTGTGTGATGTTAGTGCTACTGATGTGTGTGTGATGTTAGTGCTACTGATGTGTGTGTGATGTTAGTGTTACTGATGTGTGTGTGATGTTAGTGTTACTGATGTGTGTGTGATGTTAGTGTTACTGATGTGAGTGTGATGTTAATGCTACTGATGTGTGTGTGATGTTAGTGTTACTGATGTGTGTGTGATGTTAGTGTTACTGATGTGTGTGTGATGTTATTGCTACTGATGTGAGTGTGATGTTAGTGTTGCTGATGTGTGTGTGATGTTAGTGCTACTGATGTGTGTGTGATGTTAGTGCTACTGATGTGGGTGTGATGTTAATACTACTGATGTGTGAGTGATGTTAGTGCTACTGATGTGTGTGTGATGCTAGTGCTACTGATGTGTGAGTGATGTTAGTGTTGCTGATGTGTGTGTGATGCTAGTGCTACTGATGTGTGAGTGATGTTAGTGCTACTGATGTGTGTGTGATGTTAGTGCTACTGATGTGTGTGTGATGTTAGTGCTACTGATGTGTGAGTGATGTTAGTGCTACTGATGTGTGTGTGATGTTAGTGCTACTGATGTGTGTGTGATGTTAATGCTACTGATGTGTGTGTGATGTTAATGCTACTGATGTGAGTGTGATGTTAGTGTTACTGATGTGTGTGTGTGATGCTAGTGCTATTGATGTGTGTGTGATGTTAATTGCTACTGATGTGGTGTGATGTTGTGCTACTGATTGTGTGTGTGATGTTAGTGCTACTGATGTGGGTGTGATGTTAATGCTACTGATGTGTGAGTGATGTTAGTGCTACTGATGTGTGAGTGATGTTAGTGCTACTGATGTGTGTGTGATGTTTGTGTTACTGATGTGTGAGTGATGTTAGCGCTACTGATGTGTGTGTGATGTTTGTGTTACTGATGTGTGTGTGATGCTAGTGTTACTGATGTGTGTGTGATGTTAGTGCTACTGATGTGGGTGTGATGTTAGTGCTACTGATGTGTGTGTGATGTTAGTGTTACTGATGTGGGTGTGATGTTAGTGCTACTGATGTGTGTGTGATGTTAGTGTTACTGATGTGTGTGTGATGTTAATGTTACTGATGTGTGAGTGATGTTAGTGGTACTGATGTGTGTGTGATGTTAGTGCTACTGATGTGTGTGTGATGTTAGTGCTACTGATGTGTAGTGATGTTAGTGCTACTGATGTGTGTGTGATGTTAGTGCTACTGATGTGTGTGTGATGTTAATGATACTGATGTGTGTGTGATGTTAGTGTTACTGATGTGTGTGTGATGTTAGTGCTACGGATTGTGTGTGTGATGTTAGTGCTACTGATGTGTGTGTGAGTTAATGCTACTGATGTGAGTGTGATGTTAGTGTTACTGATGTGTGTGTGTGATGTTAGTGCTATTGATGTGTGTCTGATGTTAATGCTATTGATGTGAGTGTGATGTTACTGCTACTGATGTGTGTGTGATGTTAGTGTTACTGATGTGGGTGTGATGTTAATGCTACTGATGTGTGAGTGATGTTAGTGCTTCTGATGTGTGAGTGATGTTAGTGCTACGGATGTGTGTGTGATGTTAGTGTTACTGATGTGTGCGTGATGTTAGTGCTACTGATGTGTGTGTGATGTTAGTACTACGATGTATGTGTGATGTTAATGCTACTGATGTGAGTGTGATGTTAGTGTTACTGATGCGTGTGTGATGTTAGTGCTACTGATGTGTGAGTGATGTTAGTGCTACTGATGTGTGTGTGATGTTTGTGTTACTAATGGTGTGTGATGTTAGTGCTACTGATGTGTGTGTGATGTTAGTGTTACTGATGTGTGTGTGATGTTTGTGTTACTGATGTGTGAGTGATGTTAGTGCTACTGATGTGTGGGGTGATGTTAGTGCTACTGATGTGTGTGTGGATGTTAGTGTTACTGATGTATGTGTGATGTTAGTGCTACTGATGTGTGAGGTGATGTTAGTGCTACTGTGTGTGTGTGATGTTTGTGTTACTGATGTGTATGTGATGTTAGTGCTACTGATGTGTGGGTGATGTTAGTGCTACTGATGTGTGTGTGATGTTAGTGTTACTGATGTGTGTGTGATGTTAGAGCTACTGATGTGTGTGTGATGTTAGTGTTACTGATGTGTTGTGTGATGTTAGTGTTACTGATGTGGGTGTGATGTTAGTGCTACTGATGTGTGTGTGATGTTAGTGCTACTGATGTGGGTGTGATGTTAGTGCTATGATGTGTGTGTGATGTTAGTGTTACTGATGTGTGTGTGATGTTAGTGCTACTGATGTGTGTGTGATGTTAGTGCTACTTATGTGTGTGTGATGTTAACGCTACTGATGTGTGTGTGATGTTAGTGCTACTGATGTGTGTGTGATGTTAGTGCTACTGATGTGTGTGTGATGTTAGTATTACTGATGTGTGTGTGATGTTAGTGTTACTGATGTGTGTGTGATGTTAGTGTTACTGATGTGTGTGTGATGTTAGTGCTACTGATGTGTGTGTGATGTTAGTGCTACTGATTGTGTGTGTGATGTTAGTGCTACTGATGTGTGTGTGATGTTAGTGCTACTGATGTGTGTGTGATGTTAGTGCTACTGATGTGTGTGTGATGTTAGTGCTACTGATGTGGGTGTGATGTTAGTGCTACTGATGTGTGTGTGATGTTAGTGTTACTGATGTGTGTGTGATGTTTAGTGCTACTGATGTGTTGTGTGATGTTTAGTGCTACTGATGTGTGTGTGATTGTTAGCGCTACTGATGGGTGTGTGATGTTAGTGCTACTGATGTGTGTGTGATGTTAGTGCTACCGATGTGTGTGTGATGTTAGCATTACTGATGTGTGTGTGATGTTAGTGTTACTGATGTGTGTGTGATGTTAGTGTTACTGATGTGTGTGTGATGTTAGTGCTACTGATGTGTGTGTGATGTTAGTGCTACTGATGTGTGTGTGTGATGTTAGTGCTACTGATGTGTGTGTGATGTTAGTGCTACTGATGTATGTGTGATGTTAGTGCTACTGATGTGTGTGTGATGTTAGTGTTACTGATGTGTGTGTGATGTTAGTGTTACTGATGTGTGTGTGATGTTAGTGTTATGTGATGTGTGTGTGATGTTAGTGTTACTGATGTGTGTGTGATGCTAGTGTTACTGATGTGTGTGTGATGTTAGTGCTACTGATATGTGTGTGATGTTAGTGTTACTGTGTGAGTGTGATGTTAGTGCTACTGATGTGTGTGTGATGTTAGTGTTACTGATGTGTGTGTGATGTTAGTGTTACTGATGTGTGTGTTGATGTTAGTGCTACTGATATGTGTGTGATGTTAGTGTTACTGATGTGAGTGTGATGTTAGTGTTACTGATGTGTGTGTGATGTTAGTGCTATTGATGAGTGTGTGATGTTAGTGTTACTGATGTGAGTGTGATGTTAGTGCTACTGATGTGTGTGTGATGTTAGTGCTACTGATGTGTGTGTGATGTTAGTGCTACTGATGTGTGTGTGATGTTAGTGCTACTGATGTGTGTGTGATGTTAGTGCTACTGATGTGTGTGTGATGTTAGTGCTACTGATGTGGGTGTGATGTTAGTGTTACTGATGTGTGTGTGATGTTAGTGCTACTGATGTGTGTGTGATGTTAGTGCTACTGATGTGTGTGTGATGTTAATGTTTGTAAACAGATTATGGTGAATATGGATTTTATCTTATCTGATAAATTACTTGTACAGCTGACAACAAAAAAATAAGAAAAATCTTGGTGGACCTTGGATGTCACTGTCTCTCAGCTGAGGAGCAAAAGTAAGTTATTAATTTTTTATATTTCTGGAATGTCGTAAAGTTCTGGAAGATGGTTGCATGTGCTGGACGAGTCCAGGATGTCCGGATTTGCGAGCGGATTTCAGTCACCAACTGCCCTTCCAAGTTACCTCATAAACAGTGTGAATAAGTTGCTGAACAGGAATGTAGGGTGAGAGAGAGAGAGAATGAGAGAGAGAAAGAGAGAGAGAGAGAGACAGAGGGAGATATCCTTCACAAGATTTAAACAAGACACCAATGTTGACTTTAATTAATAAAGCTTTGACGGAATTCGATTCTTTTTAAGTTATCACTGAGGACATTTGAACCCGCTAATTGTCCACAACAAAATATTGAGTCACACACACACACACACACACACACACACACACACACACACACACACACACACACACACACACACACACACACACTCACACACACACATCAATCGGACGAGGATCAGGCAGGGATACAAAGAGACCTGGATAGGCTACAAGCCTGGTCCAGCAACTGGCTCCTTGAGTTTAACCCCGCCAAATGCAAAGTCATGAAGATTGGGGAAGGGCAAAGAAGACCGTAGACACAATATAGTCTAGATGGCCCAAGACTGCAAACCTCACTCAAGGAAAAAGATCTGGGGTGAGTATAACACCGAGCATATCTCCTGAGGCGCACATCAATCAGATAACTGCTGCACCATACGGGCGCCTGGCAAACCTACGGATAGCGTTCCGTTACCTCAGTAAGGATTCGTTCAAGATTCTGTATACCATTTACGTCAGGCCCATACTGGAGTATGCAGCACCAGTTTGGAATCCACACCTAGTCAAGCACGTCAAGAAATTAGAGAAAGTGCCAAGGTTTGCAACAAGACTAGTCCCAGAGCTAAGGGGATTGTCCTACGAAGAAAGGTTGAGGGAAATCGGCCTGACGACACTGGAGGACAGGAGGGTCAGGGGAGACATGATAACGACATATAAAATACTGCGCGGAATAGACAAGGTGGACAAATACGGGATGTTCCAGAGATGGGACACAAAAACAAGAGGTCACAATTGGAAGTTGAAGACTCAGATGAATCAAAGGGATGTTAGGAAGTATTTCTTCAGTCATAGAGTTGTCAGGAAGTGGAATAGCCTAGAAAGTGACGTAGTGGACGCGGGAACCATACATAGTTTTAAGGCAAGGTATTATAAAGCTCATGGAGCAGGGAGAGAGAGGACCTAGTAGCAATCAGTGAAGAGGCGGGGCCAGGAGCTATGACTGGACCCCTGCAACCACAAATAGGTGAGTACAAATAGGTGAGTACACACACACACACACACACACACACACACACACACACACACACACACACACACACAGTCATGAGGATTGGGAAAGGGCAAAGAAGACCGCAGACGGAGTACAGTCTAGGGGGCCAGAGACTACAAACATCACTCAAGGAAAAAGATCTTGGGGTGAGTATAACACCAGGCACATCTCCTGAAGCGCACATCAACCAAATAACTGCTGCAGCATATGGGCGCCTGGCAAACCTCAGAACAGCATTCCGACATCTTAATAAGGAATCGTTCAGGACCCTGTACACCGTGTACGTTAGGCCCATATTGGAGTATGCGGCACCAGTTTGGAACCCACACCTAGCCAAGCATGTAAAGAAACTAGAGAAAGTGCAAAGGTTTGCAACAAGACTAGTCCCAGAGTTAAGAGGTATGTCCTATGAGGAGAGGTTAAAGGAAATCAACCTGACGACACTGGAGGACAGGAGAGATAGGGGGGACATGATAACGACTTACAAAATACTGAGAGGAATTGACAAGGTGGACAAAGACAGGATGTTCAAGAGACTGGACACAGTAACACGGGGACACAGTTGGAAGCTGAAGACACAGATGAATCAAAGGGATGTTAGGAAGTATTTCTTCAGCCACAGATTAGTCAGTAAGTGGAATAGTTTGGGAAGCGATGTAGTGGAGGCAGGATCCTTACATAGCTTTAAGCAGAGGTATGATGAAGCTCACGGCTCAGGGAGAGTGACCTAGTAGCGAGAGCTCGGACTCGACCCCCGCAACCTCAACTAGGTGAGTACAACTAGGTGAGTACACACATGGTATTATAGTGTGTGAGGAGTCAGATGTACACAGAGTGCTGGTAGTGTGTATAGTGAGGCGGGGGCGGACATATATGGTTGTCAACAGTCAGTCTGGTCCTGCAGATAATGGAATGAGCTGACCTGCTCCTACCTTCAACTTTCCCTGGCTTACTTTCTGTGTGTGTGTGTGTGTGTGTGTGTGTGTGTGTGTGTGTGTGTGTGTTGTGTGTTGTGTGTGTGTGTGTTGTGTGTGTGTGTGTGTGTGTGTGTGTGTACTCACCTAGTTGTACTCACCTAGTTGAGGTTGCGGGGGTCGAATCCGAGCCCCGGGCCCCGCCTCTTCACTGATCGCTACTAGGTCACTCTCCCTGAGCCGTGAGCTTTATCATACCTCTGCTTAAAGCTATGTATGGATCCTGCCTCCACTACATCGCTTCCCAAACTATTCCACTTACTGACTACTCTGTGGCTGAAGAAATACTTCCTAACATCCCTGTGATTCATCTGTGTCTTCAGCTTCCAACTGTGTCCCCTTGTTACTGTGTCCAATCTCTGGAACATCCTGTCTTTGTCCACCTTGTCAATTGCTCTCAGTATTTTGTATGTCGTTATCATGTCCCCCCTATCTCTCCTGTCCTCCAGTGTCGTCAGGTTGATTTCCCTTAACCTCTCCTCGTAGGATATACCTCTTAGCTCTGGGACTAGTCTTGTTGCAAACCTTTGCACTTTCTCTAGTTTCTTCACGTGCTTGGCTAGGTGTGGGTTCCAAACTGGTGCCGCATACTCCAATATGGGCCTAACGTACACGGTGTACAGGGTCCTGAATGATTCCTTATTAAGATGTCGGAATGCTGTTCTGAGGTTTGCTAGGCGCCCATATGCTGCAGCAGTTATTTGGTTGATGTGCGCTTCAGGAGATGTGCCTGGTGTTATACTCACCCAGATCTTTTTCCTTGAGTGAGGTTTGTAGTCTCTGACCCCCTAGACTGTATTTCGTCTGCGGCCTTCTTTGCCCTTCCCCAATCTTCATGACTTTGTGTGTGTGTGTGTGTGTGTGTGTGTGTGTGTGTGTGTGTGTGTGTGTGTGTGTGTGTGTGTGTGTGTGTGTGTGTGTGTGTGTGTGTGTGTGTGTGTGTGTGTGTGTGTGTGCTCTCCTTTTTGTACTCACCTGTTTGTGGTTACAGTGGTCTAGTCTCAGCTCCTGGTCCCGCTTCTGTGATGGCTGCTAATGGGTTCACTCTCCCCTGACTGAACTTACCTGTTCTCGAAACTGCGTATAAATTCTGCTTCTACTATTTCGCTGTCTAGGTTGTTCCACTTTCTGACATAAGATCCCTGTGACTCAGTCTTGTTTTTATCTTCCACTTGTGACCTCGTGTGCCTGAGACTCACCTCTCGGACTGACTCGCCTTGTCTACCCTCTCAGCTCCTCTCGGAATTTTGTATGTCGTAATCAAGTCACCTTTGATCCTTCTGTCCTATAGTTTGGTCAGGTTTAGCTCCTCTAGCCACTCCTCATTACTCATACTCTTTAATTTTGCGGCTATTTTTGTTTGCTAACCTTGGCACTTTTCTAGTTTCTTGAATTCTTTACCTGATGCGGGTTCCATACTTGTGCTGCGTACTCCAGGATCCACCTGACATTTGCTGTGTATAAGGTAGTGAATGTCTCCTTGTTGATGTTTCTGAAAGTTACCCTTAAATTTGTCAGTCTCGAGTTTGTTGCAGCAGTTATTCGGTTGATGTGTGACTCAGGTGAGATGCTCGGAACTGTGCTCACCCCGAGGTCCTCTTTAATGGAGGTTTTCAAATTTGTGTCCCTAGCCTGTACTCTGTTTCCGGTCGTTTATCCTGTTCTCTGACTTTCACAACTTTACATCTTTTGGGATTAAATTCCGTAGCTTGAATTTAATCCCAAGCTACAAGATCCCAGAGCATTCCTGCAATTTGTCCAGATCCATTTCTAGTCTTTCCTGGTGTAATCCTGTTTCTGTTCTCCTGTTTAGTTTACATCATCTGCGGGCAGGAGTAAGTGGACTTTCGTCCACTTACTCCTGACTAACTCGCTTACACACGCATCTTGCATGTCCAAGCCCATAGCACTGAAAACCTTCACTTCCTCCCTCCAACCTTTCCTAGGATGACCCCTACCACGCCTACCGCCGCTACAGATTTATATGCCCTCCAAGTCATACTATTTTGTTCCATCCTCTCTAGATGTTCGGACAACGTCAACAACCCCTCTTCAGCCCTCTGGATAATATTTTTAGTGACCTCGCACCTCTTTCTAATCTCCAAGGTACGAATGCTCTGCATAATATTCACACCACACTTTGCCCTCATACACGACATCACCATTGCCTCCAGCCGTCTCCTTGTTGTAACATTTACAACCCATGCTTCACACCCATATATGAGCATTGGTACCACTATACTCTCATACATTTCTCTCTTTGCTTCCATAGATAACGTTCTTTGTCTCTACAGAGTCCTCAGTGCACAACTAACCTTTTTTCAGCTTTCAATTCTTTGGTTCACCTCGTCCTTCATAGACCCATCTGCTGACAAGTCAACTCTCAAATATGTGATCACATTCACTGCTTCCATACTCCCTCCTTCCAGTATGATATCCTCTCTTTCATTACTTAGATGTTTTCTTACTCTCATCACTTTGCTATTTCCTTTGATTACTGTTAATTTCCATCTCTTCCATATTCCCAAATTCCTCCAACAACGTTTATAACTTAGCTAAAACATCTCCTAACAGCACCGAGTCATATATATATATATATATATATATATATATATATATATATATATATATATATATATATATATATATATATATATATATATATATATAAGAAGAGAGAGGAGAGAGAGAGAGAGAGAGAGAGAGAGGAGAGAGAGAGAGAGAGAGAGAGAGAGAGAGAGAGAGAGTTGGACAAGTGACCTTTATCTGAGTTATCTTTAGATTTGGTGAAAAGGAAAGTGAACAATGAATGAGGAAATTTGTCGCCCCGAGAAAGACAGTAATATCTTCCTTAAGTGATTAAGTCAGGGAGGAAGATGATATTACTCACCCTGAGTCAGGGAGGAAGATGATATTACTCACCCTGAGTCAGGGAGGAAGATGATATTACTCACCCTGAGTCAGGGAGGAAGATGATATTACTCACCCTGAGTCAGGGAGGAAGATGATATTACTCACCCTGAGTCAGGGAGGAAGATGATATTACTCACCCTGAGTCAGGGAGGAAGATGATATTACTCACCCTGAGTCAGGGAGGAAGACTGTGTTACTCCAAGTGAGAAAGAAATTACCCTGAGTGAGGCAGATATTAATCACCCAGAGAGAGGCAGATATTAATCACCGTGAGTGAAGAACATATTACTCACCCTGAGGGAGGAAGATATTAATCACCCTGAGGGAGGCAGATATTACTCACCTTCAGCAAGACAGATATTACTCACCCAGAGAGAGGCAGACATTACTCACCCTGAGGGAGGCAAATGTTACTCACCCTGAGGGAAGCAGATATTACTCACCCTGAGGGAGGCAGATATTACTCACCCTGAGGGAGGCAGATGTTACTCACCCTGAGGGAGGCAGATATTGCTCACTCTGAGGGAGGCAGATATTACTCACCCTGAGGGACACAGATATTACTCACCCTGAGGGAAGCAGATATTACTCACTCTGAGGGAAGCAGATATTGCTCACCCTGAGGGAGGCAGATATTACTCACCCTGAGGGAAGCAGATATTACTCACCCTGAGGGAGGCAGATATTACTCACCCTGAGGGAAGCAGATATTACTCACTCTGAGGGAAGCAGATATTACTCACCCTGAGGGAGGCAGATATTACTCACCCTGAGGGAGGCAGATATTACTCACCCTGAGGGAGGCAGATATTACTCACCCTGAGGGAAGCAGATATTACTCACCCTGAGGGAGGCAGATATTACTCACCCTGAGGGAGGCAGATATTACTCACCCTGAGGGAGGCAGATATTACTCACCCTGAGGGAGGCAGATATTACTCACCTTGAGGAAGGCAGATATTACTCACTCTGAGGGAGGTAGATATTACTCACCCTGAGGGAAGCAGATATTACTCACCCTGAGGGAGGCAGATATTACTCACCCTGAGGGAAGCAGATATTACTCACCCTGAGGGAGGCAGATATTACTCACCCTGAGGGAGGCAGATATTACTCACCCTGAGGGAGGCAGATATTACTCACCCTGAGGAAAGCAGATATTACTCACCCTGAGGGAGGCAGATATTACTCACCCTGAGGGAGGCAGATATTACTCACCCTGAGGGAGGCAGATATTACTCACCCTGAGGGAGGCAGATATTACTCACCCTGAGGGAGGCGGATATTACTCACTCTGAGGGAGGTAGATATTACTCACCCTGAGGGAAGCAGATATTACTCACCCTGAGGGAGGCAGATATTACTCACCCTGAGGGAAGCAGATATTACTCACCCTGAGGGAGGCAGATATTACTCACCCTGAGGGAAGCAGATATTACTCACCCTGAGGGAAGCAGATATTACTCACCCTGAGGGAGGCAGATATTACTCACCCTGAGGGAGGCAGATATTACTCACCCTGAGGGAGGCAGATATTAGTCACCCTGAGGGACGCAGATATTACTCACCCTGAGGGAGGCAGATATTACTCACCTTGAGGGAGGCAGATATTACTCACCCTGAGGGAAGCAGATATTACTCACCCTGAGGGAGGCAGATATTACTCACCCTGAGGGAGGCAGATATTACTCACCCTGAGGGACACAGATATTACTCACCCTGAGGGAGGCAGATATTACTTACCCTGAGGGAAGCAGATATTACTCACCCTGAGGGAGGCAGATATTACTCACCCTGAGGGAGGCAGATACTATTCACCCTGAGGGAAGCAGATATTACTCACCCTGAGGGAGGCAGATATTACTCACCCTGAGGGAGGCAGATATTACTCACCCTGAGGGACGCAGATATTACTCACCCTGAGGGAGGCAGATATTACTCACCCTGAGGGAAGCAGATATCACTCACCCTGAGGGAGGCAGATATTACTCACCCTGAGGGAGGCAGATATTACTCACCCTGAGGGAAGCAGATATTACTCACCCTGAGGGAGGCAGATATTACTCACCCTGAGGGAGGCAGATATTACTCACCCTGAGGGAGGCAGATATTACTCACCCTGAGGGAGGCAGATATTACTCACCCTGAGGGAGGCAGATATTACTCACCCTGAGGGAGGCAGATAATACTCACCCTGAGGGAAGCAGATATTACTCACCCAGAGGGAAGCAGATATTACTCACCCAGAGGGAAGCAGATATTACTCACCCTGAGGGACGCAGATATTACTCACCCTGAGGGAGGCAGATATTACTCACCCTGAGGGAGGCAGATATTACTCACCCTGAGGGAAGCAGATATTACTCACCCTGAGGGACGCAGATATTACTCACCCAGAGGGAAGCAGATATTACTCACCCTGAGGGAGGCAGATATTACTCACCCAGAGGGAAGCAGATATTACTCACCCTGAGGGAGGCAGATATTACTCACCCAGAGGGAAGCAGATATTACTCACCCAGAGGGAAGCAGATATTACTCACCCTGAGGGAAGCAGATATTACTCACCCTGAGGGAGGCAGATATTACTCACCCAGAGGGAAGCAGATATTACTCACCCAGAGGGAAGCAGATATTACTCACCCTGAGGGAGGCAGATATTACTCACCCAGAGGGAAGCAGATATTACTCACCCAGAGGGAAGCAGATATTACTCACCGTGAGGGAAGCAGATATTACTCACCCAGAGGGAAGCAGATATTACTCACCCAGAGGGAAGCAGATATTACTCACCCTGAGGGAAGCAGATATTACTCACCCTGAGGGAAGCAGATATTACTCACCCTGAGGGAGGCAGATATTACTCACCCTGAAAGAGGAAGATTTGAAGATGTGGTTCAAACAGTAAAAAAAAAAATCTGGAACGGTCAAGCTCCGCGTGATACCTCGAGAATGACTCACCAGATAGGCTTGAAATTTTCACCGCCCGTGTGGTAAGCTGAACATAATTGCAGCTTTAATATCGGGTACAGTAAATACCAGTTTTTCGGGTTTACAGAATTAGAGTGACATATATATATAGGCAGTAGATAAGGAATAATTCTTCAGATCGGCTCTAAATTATTCACCCAAGATTTATTCTGTGTTAAGGATGAGAACTTTCAAGTTCACTCTGAGTGTGAACAAATCTTCTGAAATTGGTAAAATACTTGAAAGAACTGAAATCTGATCAATTGCTGGAGAATGCTTCTCTTGATCGGTTTCAAACTTTTAGCATTAGTGGGCTTTATTAAAAGGGATTTCTGCCTTCACTTTCTGCTGTTTAAATTTCAATTTGCCAGTTTTATTCAGTATATTATTTCTCAAGTAATGAATATCAAGAGAATGCCTCTTCTGACAGGCTTCAAACCTTAAAGTCTGATGTATGTTAAGTGGAAGTAAATTTGTGTTGGTTGTGGCTGATGTTGTCGCCAGTCTGCTGCCTGGTTTTTATTTTTTTTGTATTTTCTTATAACATTAAAATAAAATATTTTTTTTCTTATATGATTGTTGGCAATTTGCAAAAAAAAAAATGAATAAACGAGTAAAAGAAAACTTAAAAAAAAAAAAAGAACAAAAATAATGTTTTTCTTGTGTTTTTAAAGTTATGGAGAAGAAAACTTCGTATTTTCGGAAGATTTCTCATAATTATTTTTCATTCATATCTCGAGAATGCTTTATTCGATCGGGGTCAAATTTTCAAGGCTGGAGTAGATTGTCTGGGGTGACGTTGACGGGGCTACTCGCTCTCTGCTCTCACAACTTTCCCACCTTCAGTATTCGTGTCATAACCAGAGAATCCCTGACTCACGAAATCGTAATGACATGATTGCAAACAAACCATACCACAGGAGGAGATAGAACCCGCGGTCATAGAGTCTCAAAACTCCAGCCCGTCGCGTTAGCCACTGGACCAGCTAGCCACAATAAGATTCGTCCAACTAGGTATATTTCTACACCATAGGAAGGTTAGCACAGGCACCACTGTGACCAAAAATGCAAGATTTTACAGACGAATCTCCAGCTAGCGTGGCCGTGACGAACTCTAGCTCAAGTCCCTTCAATGCCGTCAACATGACTCACGAAATCGTAATGTAAAAAATTGCATTTGTGGTCACAGTCATTTGTGGTGTAGAAATATACCTAGTTGGACGAATCTTATTGTGGCTAGCTGGTCCAGTGGCTAACACGACGGTCTGGAGTTTTAAGACTCTCTGACCGCGGGCTCTATCCCCGCCAGTGGTATGTTTTTTTCAGAGAATCCCTCTTCTGATCGTCTTCAAACTTTTACTATAGATGCCTGTTACTATGAGGAAGATATTGTAGTGGTTCTTGTAACTTCTGTTTTACAAATTTCTTTAAGACGAACCTGGAAATAAGATACCACAAGGTTAAGACACCTTAAACAACGTGATCCAATACTACGTCATGTCTTATACGATCCTCTTAACCCGATTACCAGATAAATTTTCTGTATAAAATCCACAGCTAATGTTCAATGATGAGTTGAATTTAAAATACTTTTATTTGTTTATACTTCTGATATAAACGACACAACAAACATCTGGAAAAAAAAACTTTTGTTTTCGACTCTTTGAACACCGACAAATGTATTTTTTAAGTTAATTCTGGAGGAACTGACTTAATTGTTAATATTCTCACACATATATATATGCAGCTGTGTGTATGCTGCATACAAACAAGGATACATACGCATGTATAAACACAAGCATACATATACACACGCATACATCATGCACTCATGTGGCATTATATATATATATATATATATATATATATATATATATATATATATATATATATATATATATATATGTATATATATATATTTAAGTACATAAGAACACATACACACATACATATGCAAAACCTTAAGTACGTGCAAACGTACATACACATATGCATACATACATATGTAAGTATACAGATGCATATATTTATAATCTACTGCAATGGAAATTTTCTCACCACTCTGCACTGTTCCTTTTGCCTGCCTTGAGGTAGAGAAGGCTGGGTTTTCGAAATACGTGGATACCTCTCTCGGAATTGCACAGCAACCGAAATACATATTTTTACTTCAAAAGTTCATTGTACTCATGGGGTGGTTTAAATGGCTAACGGCTTGGGCGTCCAGCAGGCTTGCTTGTGAGTGTTAGACAGGCGTTACTGAAGACCAGGGGCTACGGCAGGTTGACTTGCTGTTGGAGTGTGAGCACGTTAACATTTACGAAGGAAGTCAGGGAAACCAGTTAGCCGGACTTGAAACTGGAGGTTAGACGTACAGTGACTGTCTTCTGATGGACCGCTGCAGATAATAATAATAATAATAATAATAATAATAATAATAATAATAATAATAATAATAATAATAATAAATAATAATAATAATGAGAAAACGAAGGAGAAGAGCTAAAATACAGAGGAGGAGGAGAAAGCAGGAGGAGTGATGAAGGTCACAGAGAAGGATGAAGAAACACATTATGCCACAAGAATCTCCCAGGTATACCAGGGTATACCTAGGAGTATTCTGACATACCAAGGTATACCCAAGGAAATCCAGGAATACCCAGACATATACAGTCATAAAAAGGTATACTCAAGAATACCCTGGTATATCCAGGCATACTCAGGGATACCTAAGAATACCCAGGGATACCCAGGCACACCCAGGGGGACCCAGGCATACCCAGACATACCCAGACATACCCAGGTATACCCACGCATTCCCATGTATGTCTGGGTACACCTTGGTATGCAGAGAAAGGTGGAGGAGACTGTCTGGCTTCACCTAGTGTGGTACCTTGAACCCTGGTACCTAGTACCTGGTGTTTTAGACTATTGAACCTTGTACCTAGTACCTGGTGTTTAAGACTATTGAACCCTGGTACGTGATGTTTAAGGGTATTGAACCCTGGTACCTTGTGTTTAAGACTATTGAACCCTCGTACCTGGTGTTTAAGACTACTGAACCCTCGTACTTGGCACCTGGTATTTAAAACTATTGAACCCTGGTGTCTGGTACTTGGTGTTCAAGACTATTGAACCCTGGTACCTGGTACCTGGTGTTTAAGATTATTGAACCCTGGTACCTGGTGTTTAAGACTATTGAACCCTGGTACCTGGTGTTTAAAACTATTGAACCCTGGTATCTGGTACCTGGTGTTTAAGATTATTGAACCCTGGTACCTGGTGTTTAAGACTATTGAACCCTGGTAACTGGTGTTTAAAACTATTGAACCCTGGTACCTGGTACCTGGTGTTTAAGATTACTGAACCCTGGTACCTGTTGTTTAAGACTATTGAACCCTGGTACCTGGTGTTCAAAACTATTGAACCCTGGTACCTGGTACCTGGTGTTTAAGATTATTGAACCCTGGTACCTGGTGTTTAAGACTATTGAACCCTGGTACCTGGTGTTTAAAACTATTGAACCCTGGTATCTGGTACCTGGTGTTTAAGATTATTGAATCCTGGTACCTGGTGTTTAAGACTACTGAACCCTGGTACCTGGTGTTTAAAACTATTGAACCCTGGTACCTGGTACCTGGTGTTTAAGATTACTGAACCCTGGTACCTGTTGTTTAAGACTATTGAACCCTGGTACCTGGTGTTCAAAACTATTGAACCCTGGTACCTGGTACCTGGTGTTTAAGATTATTGAACCCTGGTACCTGGTGTTTAAGACTAGTGAATCCTGGTACCTGGTGTTTATAACTATTGAACCTTGGTACCTGGTACCTAGTGTTTAAGACTATTGAACCCTGGTACCTGGTGTTTAAGACTATTGAACCCTGGTACCTGGTACCTGGTATTAAAGAGAGAGAGATGAATCATCCCCAACATCACCTCCCAACCTTCACTTTCTCATTTTCCTCCCCGCCCTTTCCTTCCCCTCCCTCTCCTACCCTCCCTTCCCCTCCCCTCTCCTACCCTCCCTTCCCCTCCCTCTCCTACCCTCCCTTCCCCTCCCTCTCCTACCCTCCCTTCCCCTCCCTCTCCTACCCTCCCTTCCCCTCATTCTCCTACCCTCCCTTCCCCTCCCTCTCCTACCCTCCCTTCCCCTCCCTCTTCTACCCTTCCTTCCCCCTCCCTCTCTACCCTCTCCTACCCTCCCTTCCCCTCCCTCTCCTACCCTCCCTTCCCCTCTCTCTCCTACCCTCCCTTCCGCTCCCTCTCCTACCCTCCCTTCCCCTCCTCTCCTACCCTCCCTTCCCCTCCATCTCGTACCCTCCCTTCCCCTTCCTCTCCTACCCTCCCTTCCCTCCCTCTCCTACCCTCCCTTCTCCTCCCTCTCCTACCCTCACTTCCCCTCCCTCTCCTACCCTTCCTTCCCCTCCCTCTCCTACCCTCCCTTCCCCTCCCTCTCCTACCCTCCCTTCCCCTCCCTCTCCTACCCTCCCTTCCCCTCCCTCTCCTACCCTCCCTTCCCTCCCTCTCCTCTCCTCCCTTCCCCTCCCTCTCCTACCCTCCCTTCCCCTTCCTCTCCTACCCTCCCTTCCCCTCCCTCTTCTACCCTGCCTTACCCTCCCTGTCCTACCCTCCCTTCCCCTTCCTCTCCTACCCTCCCTTCCCCTCCCTCTGCTACCCTCCCCTCCTCTCCCCTCCATCTCCTCCCATCCCCTCCCCTCTTCTACCCTCCCCTCCTCTTCTCTCTCCTTCACTCCCTTTCTTACATCCCTTCCCCACCCAATTTCTCAATAACCCACCAGTCACTCACTAACCCTCTCATTCATTCACTAACTCACTCCATCACTCACTAACCCATCCAGTCACTCATTAGCGCACACCAGTCACTCACTAACCCACCCAGTCCCTCACTAACTTACCCAGTTACTCACTAACCCACCCAGACACTCACTAACCCATCGAGACACTCACATACTCATCCAGACACTCACTAATCCGCCCAACCACTCAATAATAATAATAATAATAATAATAATAATAATAATAATAATAATAATAATAATAATAATAATAATAGTTGTCAGATCACTTTGCCAGAGTTCGCTTCCTAGCAGTAAGACCACCACATGCTAGGTATTTCCTATTGATATTCCTCATGGCTGCCCGTCACATGGTGTAATAACTGAACCGAGTGGGGGATGTTGGAAACATCGGTCTTTTAACATAAAGTTGATGCTAAATAAATCTACTTAGTGTTGAAGTGCCAGGTGAAGTGTTAGGTGCCACCTGGCTAGGGAGGGCCAGAGGTAAGTCGCCTTGCACGGTCATCTCTCTGCCTACTCTAGATGCCAGAGAAGAAATGAGAAGAAGGAAATCAAAGAGAGTAGTGCATACTCATGGTGAGAGAAAAGAAGTCAAAGAGAATGGTGCTGAGAGCAGTGATATCACGTGTGTGTGTGTGTATGTGTGTGTGTGAGTGTGTGTGTGTGTGTGTGTGTGTGTGTGTGTGTGTGTGTGTGTGTGTGTGTGTGTGTGTGTGTGTGTGTGTGTGTGTGTATGTGAGTGATGGCATCTGCATAGACTTGAAGTCCTGAGATGATGTGAAACAGGTCACTTATGAAGACGTTCTCTCTTGCTCGCTCTCTAACTTACATACACATACACACACGTACACACACACACACACACACACACACACACACACACACACACACACACACACACACACACACACACACACACACACACAGGGGCCAGGAGCTCGGACTCGACCCCTGCTACCTCAACTAGGTGAGTACAGGAGGCCAATAGATGAGTACGAAGAAAACAACAGAGCGATGGTGGACACACTGGCTGAGATGGCAAGAAGAGCTCACTCGAGCA
Source organism: Cherax quadricarinatus (assembly GCF_026875155.1). Lineage (NCBI taxonomy): Eukaryota > Metazoa > Arthropoda > Malacostraca > Decapoda > Parastacidae > Cherax > Cherax quadricarinatus. The sequence goes on along the minus strand of NC_069399.1, from coordinate 67,600,797 downwards.
GAGCAAAGTTACTGGTAATGGGCGATTTCAACCACAGGGAGATCGACTGAGAAAACCTGGAGCCACATGTGGGTCCCGAAACATGGAGAGCCAAGATGATGGATGTGGTACTTGAAAACCTCATGCATCAACATGTCAGGGACACTACCAGAGAGAGAGGGGAGGATGAGCCAGCAAGACTGGATCTTGTGCTCACCCTGAGCAGTTCAGACATTGAGGACATCACTTACGAGAGGCCCCTCGGAGCTAGCGATCATGTGGTGCTGAGTTTTGATTATATAGTAGAGTTACAAGTGGAGAAGGTAACAGGAATTGAATGGGAAAAGCCAATCTACAAAAGGGGGCACTACACAGGTATGAGGAACTTCCTGCAGGAGGTTCAGTGGGACAGAGAACTGGTAGGAAAATCAGTAAATGAGATGATGGAATACGTGCCAACAAAGTGCAAGGAGGCAGAGGAAAGGTTTGTTCCCAAGGGAAACAGAAATAATAAGAAGACCAAAGCGAGTCCTTGGTTTACCCGAAGGTGTAGGGAGGCAAAAACTAAGTGCACCAGAGAATGGAAAAGGTACAGGAGGCAAAGGACCCAGGAAAATAAGGAGATTAGTAGAAGAACCAGAAACGAGTACGCACAGATAGGGAGGGAGGCCCAGCGACAGTACGAAAACGACATAGCATCGAAAGTCAAGTTTGACCCGAAACTGCTGTAGGAGGAAGACAACAGTCAAAGACCAGGTGATAAGGCTAAGGAAAGAAGGTGGGGAACTCACAAGAATCGATCAAGAGGTATGTGAAGAGCTCAACATGAGATTTAAGGAAGTATTTACAGTGGAGACAGGAAGGCCTCTCGGGGGACAGACCAGATGGGGACACCAGCAAGGAATATACCAACAAGTGTTGGATGACATACATACAGATGAGGAGGAGGTGAAGAAACTGCTAAGGGACATCGATACCTCAAAGGCAATGGGCCCAGACATCTCCCCGTGGGTCCTTAGAGAGGGAGCAGATATGTTGTGTGTGCCACTTACCACAATCTTCAACACATCCCTGGAAACTGGGCAACTACCTGAGGTATGGAAGACGGCAAATGTAGTTCCCATTTTTAAAAAAAGAGACAGAAAAGAGGCACTAAACTATAGACCAGTGTCACTGACGTGTATAGTATGCAAAGTTATGGAGAAGATTATCAGGAGGAGAGTGGTGGAACACCTGGAACGGAACAAGAGTATAAACGCCAACCAGCATGGATTCATGGAAGGAAAATCCTGTGTCACAAACCTTCTGAAGTTTTATGATAAAGCAACAGAAGTAAGACACGAGAGAGAGGGGTGGGTTGATTGCATCTTCTTGGACTGCAAGAAGGCCTTTGACACAGTTCCTCACAAGAGATTAGTGCAGAAGCTAGAGGATCAGGCTCATATAATAGGAAGGGCACTGCAATGGATCAGAGAATACCTGACAGGGAGGCAACAACGAGTTATGGTACGGAATGATGTATCACAGTGGGCACCTGTGACGAGCGGGGTCCCACAGGGGTCGGTCCTAGGACCAGTGCTATTTTTGGTATATGTGAATGACATGATGGAAGGGTTAGACTCAGAAGTGTGCCTGTTCCCAGATGATGTGAAGTTAATGAGGAGAATTAAATCAGATGAGGACCGGGAAGGACTTCAAAGAGACCTGGACAGACTGGACACCTGGTCCAGCAACTGCCTTCTCGAATTTAATCCAGCCAAATGCAAAGCCATGAAGATAGGGGAAGGGCACAGAAGACCGCAAACAGAGTATAGGCTAGTTGGCCAAAGACTGCAAACCTCGCTCAAGGAGAAAGATCTTGGAGTGAGTATATCACCGAGCATGTCTCCGGAAGCACACATCAACCAGGCGCCCATATACTGCAGCATATGGGCGCCTGGCAAACCTGAGAACAGCGTTCCGATACCTTAGTAAGGAATCGTTCAAGACACTGTACACCGTGTACGTCAGGCCCATACTGGAGTACGCAGCACATGTTTGGAACCCGCACTTGATAAAGCACGTCAAAAAACTAGAGAAAGTGCAAAGGTTTGCGACAAGGTTAGTTCCAGAGCTAAGGGGAATGTCCTATGAAGAAAGGTTATGGGAAATCGGCCTGACGACACTAGAGGACAGGAAGGTCAGGGAAGACATGATAACGACTTATAAAATACTGCGCGGTATAGACAAGGTGAACAAAGACAGGATGTTCCAGGGAGGGGACACAGAAAAAAGAGGTCACAATTGGAAGTTGAAAACACAGATGAGTTAGAGAGATATTAGGAAGTGTTTCTTCAGTCACAGAGTTATCAGGCAGTGGAACAGCCTAGAAAGTGACGTAGTGGAGGCAGGAACCATACATAGTTTTAAGACGAGGTTTGATAAAGCTCATGGAGCGGGGAGAGAGAGGACCCAGTAGCAACCGGTGAAGAGGCGGGGCCAGGAGCTAAGACTCGACCCCTACAACCACAAACAGGTGAGTACAAATAGGTGAGTACACACACACACACACACACACACACACACACACACACACACACTCACACACACATACACACACACACACACACACACCTGAGTATAACACTGGGGTATAACAACAACTACTAATTATCAGAAGTGATGAAGGTTCTAGTGACTTCATCAGTGGTAATAATTATGGTTCACGAGGACACTGGTGATGAAACATTTCATTCAATAAATGTTGTGAACTGTTATGTTGAAATTGTTATAAAATAGTGACAAGTTGAAGAGTAAGATACATGTGCAACAGCTGGTGTGTTTAGTGCTGAGACATTCCACCTGGAGAAGAGTTCACCTGTGCAACAGCTGGTGTGTTTAGTGCTGAAACATTCCACCTGGAGAAGAGTTCACCTCTACGGTGCTGAACTCTTCTCCAGGCTCACCGACTGACCATCTCAAATACTGCTTCTCCAAGGTTGACGGACTGATTACATCATCTTCTTTTCACTACCATACTTGCTGCCTCTTTATTTGACTGAGGAAGGCCACTGTGTACGGGAAACGTGTCAACAATAAAGGCAACTAACTGCTGCACATGAATAAAAACCATACTACGGGTTGGGATAGAACCCGCGGTTATTGAGTCGTAAAACTCATCGTCCTCAATAGTTTTCCACAGTTAGTCGGTACCAGCAGACCATTTACAGAGTAACACAAGAGTACAATGGGATTACAGTGGTTACATGACGGTCCAGGCACAACTTTGCTTGTACACCAGCAGACAACAACACTACAGGATACATGGAGACAGTGACGAGACAAATCATAATCGCTGCCAAGACGTTAAAGGAAGTAGAAGTCACCAGAAAACAAGACTTCTTTTCCCCCTTTTTTTACTGGGTAACAGATCCTTACCGACCCACGAAATATTTTTCCAAAAATGACAACAGGGAAACTTGGAAGCCAGATTAATACAGCTGGAAAAAATGGACACTAGTGAGAATAACACATTTCTGAATTTTGTTATTTTATACACTAATATAGACGAAGTTATTACAGAAACATTTGAACTCTGGGGCATTACAGATGAAAAGAAACCTGACATAGTTTGTCTTACCTGGACTATACCTGACGAGGGTTTCGGGGGCCAACGCCCCCGAAACCCTGAGGCCCGGTCTGTGACCAGGCCTCATGGTGGGTCAGGACCTGATCAACCAGGTTATTATTGTGGGCCGAAACGTAAACCGTACTGACTTTATGTGCCTGTCCAGTGCCTGCTTGAAGACAGTCATGGGGTCTAATAGTAATCCCCCTTATATAAGCTGGGAGGCAGTTGAACAGTCCTGGGCCCTTGACACTAATTGTGTTGTCTCTTTTCGTGCTAGTGGCGCACCTGCTGTGGCAGCCCTGCTGTGGCAGCCCTGCTGTGGCAGCCCTGCTGTGGCAGCCCTGCTGTGGCAGCCCTGCTGTTCACTGGGGGGATGTTGAGTCGCCTGCTGAGTCTTTTGCTTTCACGGGGAGTGATTTTTGTGTGCAAATTTGGTACTAATCACTCTAGGATTTTCCAAGTGTATATAATCATGTATCTCTCCCGCCTGCGTTCCAGGGAATATAAGTCGAGGAGCTTCAAACGTTCCCAGTAGTTTAGGTGTTATATCTCCGTTATGCGCGCCGTGAAGGTTCTCTGTACTTTTTCTAGGTCAGCAATTTCACCTGCCTTGAAAGGTGCTGTTAACGTGCAGCAATATTCCAGCCTAAATAGAACAAGCGACCTGAAGAGTACCATCATGGGCTTGGCATCACTAGTTTTGAAGGTTCTCATTATCCATTCTGTCATTTTTCTAGCAGATGTGGCAGATACATTGTTGTGATCTTTGAAAGTGAGATCCTCTGACATGATCACTCCCAGGTCTTTTACCTTAGTTTCTCGCTCTATTGTGTGGTTGGAATTCGTTTTATGCTCCGATATAGTTTTAATTTCCTCACGTTTTCCATATCAGAGTAATTGAAATTTCTCTTCATTGAACTTCATGTTATTAAGTAAAAGGACACAAGTGCAACTAATGTGACATTCTATTGTGGCAACGTATCGCTCTCCAGAAACTTTGTCAAGCTTGACAAAGCTCCTGGAGAGCGAAACGTTGCCACAATAAAATGTCAGATTAGTTGAACTTGTGTCCTTTTACTTAACATATTGTCGGTAATTCTACCAATATTAATACGAACTTCATATTGTTTTCTGTGGCCCATTTAAAGATTTGGTTGATGTCCGCCTGGAGTCTAGCAGTGTCTAGCAGTGTCTAGCAGTGTCTAGCAGTGTCTAGCAGTGTCTAGCAGTGTCTAGCGGTGTCTAGCAGTGTCTAGCAGTGTCTAGCAGTGTCTAGCAGTGTCTAGCAGTGTCTAGCAGTGTCTAGCAGTGTCTAGCAGTGTCTAGCAGTGTCTAGCGGTGTCTAGCAGTGTCTAGCAGTGTCTAGCAGTGTCTAGCAGTGTCTAGCAGTGTCTAGCAGTGTCTAGCAGTGTCTAGCAGTGTCTAGCAGTGTCTAGCGGTGTCTAGCAGTGTCTAGCAGTGTCTAGCAGTGTCTAGCAGTGTCTAGCAGTGTCTAGCAGTGTCTAGCAGTGTCTAGCAGTGTCTAGCAGTGTCTAGCAGTGTCTTCAGTGTCTAGCAGTGTCTAGCAGTGTCTAGCAGTGTCTAGCAGTGTCTAGCAGTGTCTAGCAGTGTCTAGCAGTGTCTAGCAGTGTCTAGCGGTGTCTAGCAGTGTCTAGCAGTGTCTAGCAGTGTCTAGCAGTGTCTTCAGTGTCTAGCAGTGTCTAGCAGTGTCTAGCAGTGTCTAGCAGTGTCTAGCAGTGTCTTCAGTGGAAGACACTGTCATACAGATTCGGGTGTCATCTACAAAGGAAGACACAATGCTGTGGCTTACATCCCTGTCTATGTCAAATATGAGGATGAAGAACAGGATGGGGGCGAGTACTGTGCTTTGCGGAACAGAGCTGTTCACCGTAACCGCCTCCGACTTGAGTCTGTTTACTACTGCTCTTTGTGTTATATTTGCTAGGAAATTATAGATCCTTCTACTAACTTTTCCTGTTATTCCTTTATCATGCATTTTTGCCCTATCACACTTGTTGAAGGCTTTCGCAAAGTCTGTGTATACTACATTTGCTTTTTGTTTGTCTTCAAGCGCATCTAGGACCTTGTCATAGTGGTCCAGTAGCTGGGACAGGCAGGAGTGACCTGCTCTAAAACCTATGTTGCCATGGGTTGTGTAACTGATGGGTATCCAGATGAGTGACGATCTTGCTTCTTAGACCCCTTTCAAAGATTTTTATGGTATGGGATATTAGCGATATCTTTTTTTTTTTTTTTTTTACTATTGCTTTACTGCCCTCTTTGTGGATTGGGGCTATGTCTGTTCTATTTAGCAGCTGTGGGATGACCCCTATATCCATGCTCCTCTCTCCATAGAATGCTAAAAGCACGTGGCAGAGGCTTCTTGCAGTTCTTAATGAACGCGGAGTTCCACGAGTCTGGGCCTGGGGTAAAATGCGTAGGCATGTCATTTTCGCCCTTTCGAAGTCATGTAGTGTTAGGACAATGTCAGATATATTTGAATCTACCAAATTCTGAGTCTCGGCCATAAAAAAATTATTTAGGTCTTGGATTGTTAGTGTGGTTAGCGGCTCGCTAAAAACTGAGTTGTTACTGACACAACTGAAAAAACTCATTTACTGACACTAAATTGGAAACAAATGTATTCTGAAGGAGGTTAATTTTTGGAAACTGAAATCCAAAACACTGGAAATGTTGAAATTTTTGTAATAAGAGTAGAAAATAAAGATGAAGAACTCTTACTAATAAATGTTTATAAATTTCCACTGAATAACCTTGGGAAAGAGAAGAATTTGATAGGATATATGAGGGATTATTTAATATGATAATGGAAGCAATGTCGAAAAGTGAATCTGGAAAGGAGAATGTTAATACTAATTAAAATTTTTAATTATAAAGAAATAACTCTACCAATGATATTGGGAGAGTTAACAACAATTGTCAGGTCAACGAACACAAGTGCAACTAATGTGACATTTTATTTTGGCAACGTTTCGCTCTCCAGGAGCTTTGTTAAGCTCTTACGTAATAGCTTAACAAAGTTCCTGGAGCTCAAACTTTGCCACAATAAAATATATTAGTTGCACTTGTGCTCTCTGACCTAACATATTGTCTGTAATGTAAATATATATTATATATATCAGAATTTACCGGGGATATAATTAGAAACTGACCCGTTTTTTCATCCAGATTTGGACAAATAAACAACGTAACTGAGTCATCATTGTAGACGACTTTTATTATTGCTGTTTACAATTGATTTTTGCATCGCAAAAGTGTGCTGTAACTACCGTGATTAAGATAGCCTATTACCTTTATTTTGTGTGTAAAACTGGAGACCAGACCAGGAGCTAGGCCTCACAGATAGGCTGCACTACTTGCGCAACGTCCCTTTGCCAATTTTTGGGTTTTCAGTTTAAAGGGAAAAACTTGTCTTTTGCCCGGTTAATGATGTGGAGGGAAAAGTAAAAAATTTATATGAGGAATTGTTAAACCCATATGATGCCCAACCCGTTGTTAACTCTATAGGATGCCACCTGTTGTTAACTTTATGATGCCCCCTGTTGTTAAATTATATGATTCCACCTGTTGTTAACTCTTATGGGTGCCACTTTTTGGGTTTAAATCTATATGATTTTCCAAACCCGTTTTTTAAATCTATTTGATGCCCACTGTTGTCAGGAATGGAATTTGCCCAAATTTAAAAAAAAAAAAAAAAAACGATAAACTTAATAGCCCCCCGTTTTAAGCCTTGTTAACGCCTGTCATAGCCCCGTTTTCGCCCTGTTTACGCCCCATTAAAAGCCTGTTATAGCCCTGTTATGCGCCCCGTTTTTACGCCCTGTTATAAAGTTTCCCGTTATAACCCTGTTTACGCCCCCCAATTTACCCCCCTGTTATACGCCTTTTATACGCCCCGTTATACGCCCTGTTTCGTCCTGTTTTACGTCTGTTAACGCCCCGTTTTACGCCCCCTTCCCTTTCTGTTTTAAGGAAAATTTGACACAAAAGTTTTGTATAATGTGATCCTTTTTGACTACGTTTCGCCCCACAATAGGTTTATCACAAACATATTACTTGGGAAAAATTTTAGAAGAACCGGGCCCGCAAGGGGGCCCGTAAGTCGTTGTAGAAGCCGTTGTTTTTGGTTGGGCTGCTTTTATGTAGGGGAGAGTTTTACCCTAAAATCCTGGTATGTTTGTCTTCCCTGGTTTATGATCCTGGTTTTTCCCTGGTGTCTTTCCCTTTGGGGAAAATCCTTGGGGCCCTGAGTGTCTTCCCTGGTGAGGGTCCTGGTGTCCCCGAAATTTTTTCTTTCCCGGGGATGATCCTGGTGTCCTTTAGTGGGCTTCCTGGGGTTTATAAAACCTTTTGGGGTCCCCGAGTTTTCTTCCCCGGTGGGTGATCCTTGGGGTCCCTGGTGTTTCCCTGGTGATGATCCTTTGGTTTTCCCTGAGTGTCTTCCCTGGTGATGATCCTGGGGTCCCTGAGTGTTTCCTGGTGGGATCCTGGTGTCTTTGGGGTGTCTTCCCTGGGGGATGATTTTTGGTGTCTTTTTGATTGTCTTCCCTTTGGGGAAAGATCCTGGTGTTCCTTTAGTGTCTTCCCTGGTGATGTTCCCCGGGTTCCTGGTGTCTTCCCCGGTGATGATCCCGGGGGTCCCTGGGGTGTTTCCTGGTGATCATCCTGGTTTTCCTGAGGGTCTTCCCTGGGATCATCTGGTGGGCCCTGAGTGTTTCCCTGGTGATATTCCCGGTTTTTCCCTGAGTGTCTTCCCTGGGGATCATTCCCGGTGTCCTGAGTGTCTTCCCCGGTGGGGCATTCAGGGGTCCCTGGTGTCTTCCCTAGTGATCACCTGGTGTCCCGGGGTGTTTCCCCGGTGATCATCCTGGTGGGCCTGAGTGTTTCCCTGGTGATCCTCCTGGGGGGTCCCCGAGTGTCCCTTCCTGGTTTTTCATCCTGGGGTCCCTTTTGGGTTTTTTCCCTGGTAATATTGATGTCCCCGAGTGGGTTTTCCCCGGTGATGGGGTCTGGTGTCCCCAATTCTTTCCCCGGTGATGATCCCGGTTTTCTCTGGTGTCTTTCCCCGGTGATGAAATTTTGGTTTTTCCCTGGTGTTTCCCCCCGGGGAAAGATACTGGTGGTTTCCCCCAGTGTCTTTCCCCTGGTGAAAGATCCCGGTGGGCCCTGAGTGTTTCCCCGGTTTATGATCCGGGGGTCTCTGGGTCTTCCCCGGTTTATGATCCTGGGTGTCCCTGGGGTGGCTTCCCTTTGGTTTATGAAACCCGATGTCTTGAGTGTTTTTCCCTGGTGATGATCCTGGTGTTTCTGAGTTTTCTTTTTTTGGTTTATGATTTCCCGGTGTCCCTGTGTTTTCTTCCCCGGTGAGGTTCCCGGTGTCCCCGAGTGTCTTCCTGGTTTATGTTTCCTGGTGTTCCCCCCCCAGGGTCTTCCCCCGGGGATGATCCTGGTGTCTTGAGTGTCCCTTTCCCCGGTGTTTATCCGGGTGTCTTGAGTGGTCTTCCCTGGTGGGTGATTTCCCGATGTTTTGAGTGTCTTCCCCGGTGATGAAACCTGGTTTTCTCTGAGTTTTTCTTCCCTGGTTTATGTTCCCGGTTTTTCTCTGAGTGTCTTTTTTGGTGTGTCCTGGTTGTCCCTTTTGTGTCTTCCTGGTGGGAATTTTCCCGTGTCCCGGGGTGTTTCCCCGGGTGATGATCCCGGGGTTCCCCGAGTGTCTTCCCTGGTGATTTAAACCTGGTGTTCAGAGTGTCTTTCCCCGGTGATGATCCTGATGTTTCCTTTAGTGTCTTCCCCGGGGATGAACCTGGTGTCTCTGAGTTTTCTTCTTGGTGATGATCCTGGTGTCTCTGAGTGTCTTCCCTGGGGGGATGGGTCCTGGTTTTTCCCTGAGTGTCTTTTCCCCGGTGATGATCCCGGTGTTCTGGTGTCTTCCCTGGGGAATGATCCTGGGTTCTCTGAGTGTCTTCCCTGGTGATGATCCCGGTGTCCCCGAGTGTCTTCCCTGGTTTAGATCCTGGTTTTCTCTGAGTGTCTTCCCTGGGGATGGGTCCTTTGGGGGTCTCGAGTGTCCCTTTTTTGGTGAAAGATCCTGGTGTCCCTGAGTGTCTTTCCCCCCCGGGTGATGATCCTGGTTTCCCTGAGTGGTTTTTTCCCCGGGGATGATTTCCCGGGGTTCTGAGTGTCTTCCCTGGTGATGTTCCCGGTGTCTCTGGTTTTTTCCCCGGTGATGATCCTGGGGTCTCTGGGGCTTCCCCGGTATGATCTGGTGTCCTCTGAAAGGGCTTTTTTGGGTGATCCCGGTGTCCCCGAGTGTCTTCCCCTTTTATCCCGGTGTCTCGATTTTCTTCCCCGGGGTGTCCTGGTGTTCCTGAGGGTCTTCCCTGGTGATGTCATGGGTGTCCCCGAGTGTCTTTCCCTGGTGATGATCCCGGTGTCCCCGAGTGTCTTCCCTGGTGTGATCCTGGTGCCCCCGAGTGTCTTCCTTGGTGATGATCCTGGTTTTTTCCCAGTGTCTTCCCTGGTATGATCCTGGTGTCTCTGAGTTCTTCCCCCGGGGATGATCCTGGGGTCTCGAGTGTCTTCCCCGGTGTGATCCTGATGTCCCCGGTTTCTTCCTGGTGACGATCCTGGGTCCCCGAGTGTCTTCCCTGCGATGCTGGGTCTTGAGTGTCTTCCCTGGTTGGTCCTGGTATCTTGAGTGTCTTTCCCTGGGTGAGTCCGGTGTCTCTGGTGTCTTCCCCGGTGATGATCCTGGTATCTCTGAGTGTCTTCCCTGGTGGATCCGGTGTCTTTTTAGTGTCTTCCCTGGGGTGAACCCGGGGTCCGAGTGTCTTCCCCGGTGATGATCCCGGGATCTCTAGTGTCTTCCCTGGTGATGATCCTGGTTGTTCTGGGTGTCCCCCCGGTGATGACCTGGTGTTCGAGTGTCCTCCCGGTAGATTGGTGTCCCTGAAAACTCCCCGGGAGCTCCTGTGTCTTGAGTGTCTTCCCTGGTGATGATCCTGGTGTCTCTGAGTGTCTTTATGATCCTGGTGTCTCTGAGTGTCTTTCCTGGTGATGATCCTGGTGTCTCTGAGTGTCGTCCCTGGTGATGATCCTGGTGTCTCTGAGTGTCTTCCCTGGTGATGATCCTGGTGTCCTGAGTGTTTTCCCCTGGTGATGATCCTGGTGTCTCTGAGTGTCTTCCCTGGTGATGATCCGGGTTTGTCCCTGAGTGTCTTCCCTGATGATGATCCTGGTGTCTCTGGTGTCTTCCCTGGTGATGACCCTGGTGTCTCTGAGTGTCTTCCCTGGTGATGATCTGGTGCCCCTGAGTGTCTTCCCTGATGCTGATCCTGGTGTCTCTGAGTGTTTCCCCTGGTGATGACCCTGGTGTCTCTGAGTGTCTTCCCTGATGATGATCCTGGTGTCCCTGAGTGTCTTCCCTGATGATGATCCTGGTGTCTCTGAGTGTCTTCCCTGGTGATGATCCTGGTGTCTCTGAGTTTCTTCCCTGGTGATGATCCTGGTGTCTCTGAGTGTTTCCCCGGGTGATGATCCTGGTGTCTCTGAGTGCCCTTTCCTGGTGATATCCTGGTGTCTCTGAGTGTCTTCCCTGGTGATGATCCTGGTATCTCTGAGTGTCTTCCCTGGTGATGATCCTGGTGTCTCTGAGTGTCTTCCCTGGTGATGATCCTGGTATCTCTGAGTGTCTTCCCTGGTGATGATCCTGGTGTCTCTGAGTGTCCTCCCTGGTGATGATCCTGGTGTCTCTGGGTGTCCTCCCTGGTGATGATCCTGGTGTCTCTGAGTGTCCTCCCTGGTGATGATCCTGGTGTCTCTGAGTGTCTTCCCTGGTGATGATCCTGGTGTCTCTGAGTGTCTCTGTAGTTAATTAAATGGCTGTGTGAGTTACCTTGTAAAAGACAGACGTTCCTCAAGTTGTCTGGTGTTCCATTACAGAACAGTGGGTTGAACAATTGGAAAATATTAAGAATTTGCTGTTTGGTAAAAATTTTGTCTATTAGTCTGTAAATTCGTATATATCAAATATTCAAGAAATAAATGGATGAGCAGTTTGTATTTACCTGAAATCTGTCCTAGTTATTACCGAGAACAACCGAGATGAACCGAGAACAACCATGAACAAGCTTGGATTTACCGAGAACAAGCCAGACAGTACCGCACTTAGTCAGGTATGGTGCAGGTGTTAGAAACAGCACATAATTTGATGTCAGAAGTACGTTTTACAAATTCATTATACATTTTTATTTTAGCTCATGAATACGGTCCAGGTTTTGAATAATAAAAATATACATGTTAAACAGCACATTTTCTCGGGAAAATCCGTCGAATAAAAAGCACAGTACAAAAAATTTTTGAATGGAAACATTTTTGTGAATGGTTTTGTGAACATTAAATGGGTTTTAAAATACCGCAGATTGTTAGGGAAGACACTATGCAACGTTAGGTATTTTTTTTTGAAACGTTTCGCCTACCAGTAGGGTTCTCAGTGAGTACAGAAAAATTTTTAGAAGCAGAAGTACTTGAAGCGATGTAATCGTCCATCACCTTAAAGTTTTGGGTGGTCATCCTCGTTGGAAGAGCATTTTTCCGTTGTCTGAAAAAATTGGTGAATAACAATAAACAGGTTGGGTTTTTCTTTATTGTAATATCCTGATCTCTGACTTGTATACTTGTTTCCATGATATTGCGTTTTTGTTGTCCCGGCATGTTTTCACTTCCGACTAAGGAATCCCTTTTATCCGGAGGGAAAACTACAGAAGTCTATTTTTAATTGTCCAATCTCTTTTTAAAACTGCCCAGAAAGGAGGACACTGCAGTAGGCCTTTTTTCCCCTTTCTGGGGGGTCCCCCACAAATCCAACCCACTAACAGAATAAACGCTACTCAACAAAGCTTTGACAGTCCCATTTGTGATGAAAGGTTTGAAACGGCAAGTTTAAGAAAAAGAGACACTTAAATAACTAAAAAGGCACAATAGTGACTGGAAAAGTACCAAATAACCCGACATAAAAAAGGAAGCTTTCGACGAGTTTCCGGGCCGACTTGGACCATTGACAAAGTCACATTGACTTTGTCAATGGTCCAAGTCGGACCGAAACGTCGTCGTAAGCTTCTCTCTTTTATGTGCGGGTTATTTGTGTAATTGAGACACTTATGCAACACATGGGAATCTTTGTTGAAGAAACGTTTCGCCACACAGTGGCTTCATCAGTCCAATACAAAGTACAAATGGGTAAGGAGAAGAGGAGTTTGAGGTAATTAGTCCCTCAGCCTGGAATCGATGTGTTCAGTCCAGCACTCTTGTAGGAAGTGCAGCACAGGAACGAACAAACGAACGATCGAAAGTTCAGGTAAGATCCCAAATGGGATGAACAGGGAAGACGGGACAGACGAAGAATAGTGCTGGAGAGGAGTGTTCTTAGTCGTAGAAATAGAGCCAGGGCTTAACCCAGCAGCGAAGGCGATCGTGGGAGAGATATTGAGAAGAGAAATTCAGGCTCTTCTGTTGGGACTCCGGTGGGGTGAGCGGGGAGGAAGGGACAGGCGACGTTTAGCGCTGGAGAGGAGTGTAGAACTGAGCCATGTCTTAACCCAAAAGCTAAGGCGAACGTGGGTCAGAGAATGGTACCTGTCATAGAAGGTACCTGTCAGCGAATCCAAGGTTATTTGTAAATAGGGTTAGGAGCAGGATCATGCAAGGAGTAGAAAAGGTTGTGTTGGTTTGTGGGTCTGCGAATGTCTTCGTCAAGGAGAGAGGTCCAGTAGTCGTGTTGTGTCTCAAGTTTGTCTATCTGTCTGTCACTGAGCGTCTTCCAGTACAGATTCAGCGCAGGGATGTCTAATTGGGCATGGAGAGACTCGCTTGTGGCGAAGTCCTCCCATCTGACATCAAGCACCCAGCGCAGCGCCTTGTTCTGGACATGCTGCAGTTTAAGTAAATTTGTTTTTGCTGCAAGAGAGAGGGCTAGAGGAGAGTAAGTTATCAGAGGACGTATTAGGGATTTGTAGAGGTGTAGTTTGGTGCGTTGAGAGGCAGGTTTCAGCTTGTAGAGGCCCGCAAGGGCCTTACTAGCTATTGCATGCCTTGAGTGAATGTGTCTGTGTAAACGAAGAAGGCAGTCAAGATTAACGCCAAGGACAGTGACAGATTGTGTGATGGGGATGTAAGTGCGGGTGTCAGCTGTTCTGAGCTCGACAGGTAATGGAGGATCACGTTTCCTGTAGTTAAAATACGTAATGCTGGATTAAGCTGCATTGGTTTGGATCCTCCATTTTTGTTCCCAGATGGCTATCCTGTCGACCTCATTTTGTGTTTTGTGTGTGAGTGTATCTATATTGGCATGAGTGATAAGTTGTGTAATGTCGTCTGCATAGGCTAGTGTGATGGAGCTGTGGTATACAGGTGTTGGAATGTCGTTAGTGTATAAAATGTAGAGGGTAGGGGAGAGGACAGATCCCTAGGGTACTCCGGCATTTAGTGTGAAGTCAGAGTAACAGCCGTGAAATTTGATTCTCATGGTACGGCCGTCTAGGAAGTTGCAGAGGAGTTTACGAGTAGTGACAGGCTGGTTAAAGTTTGTGCAGAGTTTGTACTTGAGCCCTTCGTGCCAGACAGTGTCAAAAGCTTTTTCAACGTCTTTTGCAACCAGGGCTGTCCTGTTTCTTTGTTTGTGTTTATGTGGATGTAGTTGAGAATGATGTTAATGGCATCCTGTGTGGATCTGTGTGTTCTGAAGCCAAGCTGGCCATCAGAAAGTAGAGAATTGTGTTCCAGGTATCTGCGAAGGCGATGATTGATGAGTTTTTCAAAGAGTTTTCCTAAAGTTTCGAGGAGGCTGATAGGGCGATAGTTTCTAGGGTCAGAGTGGTCTTTATTGGGTTTAGGAAGGAGGATAGCAGTAGCAGCTTTGAAGAGGGAAGGGAAGTATCCAGAGGCAAGGGAGGCATTGAGGAGGTTTGAGTAGACAGTAATGATAGAGTCAGGAAGGTGTTTCAGGATAATATGGTTTAGGCCAGAGGCACCAGGGGCCTTGGGAGGAAGGTGTCTGAGGAGAGTTTTAACGTCTGTGTTGGTGAAAGGAGTGTCAAGTTCTTGAGAGGAGGTAAGAGAGTCCAGATGGATGTGGCTGTCTGGTGTTGTTTCGTATGTGTGTATGTAGTGTTCCAGTGTTCTATGTTCTGAATGTGTTGGATAGCGTTAGGGTGGGGTGGGTGAGGGTGGAATATGTCCTCCCAGATGTGTTTGAAGATGTTAGTAGCAGCCTGCTGGTCTGAGATGTGTGTGTTGTTGTGGGTGATGTGTTTGAATTTGTTGGTGGGAGTGGTGCCTCTGATTTTTTTGATAAAGTTCCAGAAGGCTTTGGTGTTTTTGATACGCTGTTTGTCCGCTTGTAGTATGAGCTGTGAGCAGTGATTGTTGTGGTCTTGATCTAGACTGTGTAGAATGTTGTTTCTGAGGTAAGTGAGATCTAATGGGACTTGATTAAATCTATGTGTGTTGTAGAGAAAGCGGTTGTGGTAACAGATAATTAGTCTTCTTGTTCTGATTGAGGGTTTGAAGGAATAACGAGTGGTATGGTTTTTTTTTTTTTTTTGGTATTGCGGTGTTGGCTGCCTTGGGTGTCTTGGATGAGACCAAGTTGAGTGTCAATGTCAGAGATGGGTTTGTTGTTGTCGTCATAGGTGAGGTTAGTATTATCTATGTGTTGTTTGAAGGCATCCCAGTCAGCGTTCTTGTGGGAGAAGGAAGGTGTGGCCGGGATGAGGATAGGGTTGGAGGAGATGTGTAAGATGACGGAAATGTGATCAGAGCCTGTAATAGGGCCAGGTGGTATGTTGTGTTGAAAGAGAGAGCTGGCTCGGTTTGCCAGAATGATGTCAGGTTTGCCTTGGCCAGTGTGACTGTAGAAGGTGTTGAAGTCTGGGCCGAGGTGAACTAGGTGTTTGTGGTTTGTGAAGTTGAGTAATTGGTGACCAAGTTGGTTGTTACTGGTGTGATGAAAGGCAGTGTGTTTGGCATTCATATCAGCTAGTAGGTAAGTTGGTGTGTTGGTGTAGTTGAAGACTAAGGAAAGGTCGTGTATGTTGAGAATAGTGTTTGGGCGAGCATAGGTGGTGAAAAAGATAAAGGGGCCAAGGTGGGTGTGTATTCTAACTGCAAGACAGTGTTGTTGTATAAAAGGGATTGGGAGAAATTCGTGTTTTATGTTGGATTTGACAAGGATGGCAACCCCATTGTGGGGATCATAGGGTGACTGTAGTGCAGTATAACCATAATGGCGGATACGTTGAGGGGCTTTGAGGCAGGTACTGTTTAGCAAAACAATATCTGGCCTCTCTGCTTCAAGGAGCTCGGCCAGTAGGTGTCTAATTGTAAAGTAAGAATGTACGTTGAACTGAATCACCTTAAACATGATTTAATGGTTTCGTCTTAGCAAAGTTAATGTCGGGGGAGGAGTTTGGATTAAAGCCCCTGATAGTGGTGCCATCAGTGGAAGTGTGTCTGTAGGTGCTACGGACCCGTTTCCTGGAGGGGGAGGAAGAGATGGATCTGTTTTTATGTTCTTTGGTCTGTCTGTCAGAAATTGGGGCAGGTTTAGGTTTGAGTGGATTTTGTCTGGAGGAACCATACCCCCGGCCGGGATTGAACCCGCGGTCATAGAGTCTCAAAACTCCAGCCCGTCGCGTTAGCCACTGGACCAGCTAGCCACAATAAGATTCATCCAACTAGGTATATTTCTACACCATAGGAAAGTTAGCACAGGCACCTCTGTGACCACAAATGCAAGTTTTTACAGACGAATCTCCAGCTAGCGTGGCCGTGACGAACTCTAGCTCAAGTCCCTTCACTGCAATCGTGTCATTACGATTTCTTGAGTCATGTTGACGGCAGTGAAGGGACTTGAGCTAGAGTTCGTCACGGCCACGCTAGCTGGAGATTCGTCTGTAAAAACTTGCATTTGTGGTCACAGAGGTGCCTGTGCTAACTTTCCTATGGTGTAGAAATATACCTAGTTGGATGAATCTTATTGTGGCTAGCTGGTCTAGTGGCTAACGCGACGGGCTGGAGTTTTGAGACTCTATGACCGCGGGTTCAATCCCGGCCGGGGGTATGGTTTATTTGCAATCGTGTCATTACGATTTCTTGAGTCTTGTCTGGAGGAGGTGGAGTTGGACCTGGATGAAGTTTTGGTTGTGGTGGAGGAGTGGGCGAAGGTGGATGCAGAGGAAGTGGAAGCTTTGGTAGGGGATGAGGAAGAGGAAGCTATGGTAAGGGATGAGGAAGTGGAAGCTTTGGAAGGGGATGAGGAAGTGGGTAAGGAAGTGGGGGAGGAGTGGTTGTAGCAGCAGCAGTAGGGGTGTTGGTGGGAGGCGTAGAAGTAGTGAAGAGGGGTAGGGGAGGAGGAGAGCTGGTGAGAGTAGGAAGTTGGGGGGTGGGAGAGAGGGAGGAGGGAGAGGTTGTAGGAGGCTTAGAAGAGAAGCAGGAAGGAGGGATAATTAAAGAGGGAAAATTGTTAGCAGACAAGATTAGGTTAAGGACATGTGAGTAGTCTGATTGGTAAGCTTGTGAGATTACCATCGCAGAGTGGGCAGCAGTGGCGAGTTGACAGTTAGTTTTGTAGTCTAGTGTGGGTGTAGGTGTAGAAGGAGAAGTGCTTGTAGTCTGTGTGTTGGTGTTTGATGTGTGTAGAGTAGAAGAGGTAGACCAAGTGCGTGGGGAAGCCCAGGCATTGGGGGTAGGGGAGGGAGGTATGGAAGGGGAGGGAGGAGCAGGGAAGGGGTTGGGGAGGGAGGGAGGTTGGCTAGCTCTGAGGGAGGAGAGAATGTGCTTTCTAGAAGGGCAGGAATTTTCAACTGCAGTGTGACCCGCCGCAGTTAGAACATTTAAGGGGGAGGTTGCAAGTATTCCAGAAGTGGCCAGTTGTTGAACATCTGGAGCAGACTTGTGTAAATGTGCATGTGTTTTTGTCGTGGCCGAATTTGTAGCATTTAAGACATTGTGTGATTGGGTGGAAGTTCGGAGTGAAGAGAGTGTTTGGAGGAATGCGGATGGTCTTGGCAAAGATTCCTTGACTGAAGAGTGTAGAGGCGTCAGCAGGAGTAGAACAGCGTATTTTGAGAATGGTAGAGTTTTCTGGTCTGTAAATATCGTCAACAGAGACTTTGTTCTTAGTACTGATATCTTTTATTAAGTCTTCTTTGTCTGTGTCATAGGCTGTCAGGAGAGAGTAGTCTACGTGTTTATCAATGACTGTGCTTTTGGCACGGTGCTCAGGAGTCCAAATAATGGTGAAGCCTGCGTTGAGAAGTTTTTGTCTGGTATCGCTTGAGGTGTACGCTTCGTAGGAATGTTTGTCAAGAAGGAGTTTGAAGCCTGAGTTGGTTTTGAAGACTTTAAGTTGAGGTGCACCAGTGATCTGATATAATAAATTTTCAGGACAGATAGTGGCATCAGGATTAGAAAATTTGAGGTTTAGCGAGAAGGAATTGGATTTAGAAGAAGCAGAGGCAGGTGTGGGCGGTTGAGGGAGAGTGGAAGGGGGGTGGGAGGTGGAAGGCAACGAAGGCATCGGCTAATTACGAAAAGATGAAATTGGCGGTGACAATCGGCCAAAAAGTGAGAGTACTCAGCTAGGCAAGTACGTGTAAGTAGACACACGTACTTGCCTGGCGCAGAACACTGAGGAGGTGAACTCTAGCTTGATGGAGCACTGTATATCCTGAGTGGCGGCGAGACTGGCTGTATGGCGTGCAGTCAACAGGCGAAGAGAATTCAGGCAGCAACAGGCTTCCTGCCCTTGGGTAGGCAACCACCGACGCACCAATCCTGATGGTGGAGAGGAAGACGAAGGTCCAGCAAGCACTACTCTAAGCGAAGTCTCTCCCAACACGGGGTAATTCGAGAGAGGCGAGATCGTCGATGTGTGAGTGATGTGCTAGCTAAGCACACGTCACCACTCGAGCTAAGTCCGGGCAGCACAGGGCCAGAGAGATGGCTTATATACTGCAGTCAGGTGAGTCGAAGCAGGAGGAGGCGGGATCACAGTGGGACCTGCTTCGACTCTTCTGACTGCAGTATATAAGCCACCTCTCTGGCCCTGTGCTGCACTTCCTACAAGAGTGATGGACTGAACACATCGATTCCAGGAGAGGAGATCATGTATAAACAAATATAATGATCAGAGTATTGAAGATGAGACACCACCAGCTTGATACCATATGCACACACACACACACACACACACACAAAACACCTGGTTTTAACATGATAATTGTCACGTGATCATCAGACAAGGCACCATTTAAAGCCTTAATAGCTGCTTTAATCTCTGAGGAGAGTGATCCTCCCTAGTAACTTGTTTAACCTGCCTACCTGCCTGCCTGCCCGCCTGCCCGCCTGCCTGCCTGCCTGTCTGCCTGCCTGCCCGCCTGCCCGCCTGCCCGCCTACCCGCCTGCCTGCCTACCCGCCTGCCTGCCTGCCTGCCTGCCTGCCTGCCTGCCTACCTGCCTGCCTGCCTACCTGCCTGCCTGCCTGCCTGAAGAATACTACGGGGTGGTGTTCGTACTGCTGGTGTATCTTATGGACGGAACAACCTTGTGTTGTCTCTCAGTGTAGTTAATTAAGGCGCCCCTGCTTTATAATGGGGGCATTTTGCACCGTCTGCCGACCATCTTGATTTCATTGGGAGTGATTTCCGTGAGCAAATTTGAGACTAGTCCCTCTAGGATTTTCCAGGTTTAAATTATGATATATTTTTCTCGCCTGCGTTCCATGGAGTACAGGTCAAGGGACTTCAAACGTTCCCATTAATTATACGTGGAGCGAAGAAATGAAGGTTCTCTGTACATTCTCTAGATCTGCAGTTTCATATATCCTGAAAAGGGCTGTTAGTGTACAGTTATATTCCATCCTAGATCGAACAAGTGACTTCATATTGAGATTTGAGAATCCGTTTTATGCTTCTCTCTAGCTTGTATTTCGTCAAATTTTCCATAACAAATAACTGAACTTTGTCCTTATTAAGTTTCAAATATTTTTTATGGTCCAGTGGAACACTGAGTTTATATCCGCTTGGAGATTTACAGTGCCCTCTGGATGACACTAAATGTATATTCTGTCCGTCTGCAAAGGATTATTGGTTTTATGATTTACTTCTTTTCTATTCAATGTGAAAAGGAAAGGATGGGAACGAGTACTGTGCCTTGTATAATAGAGGTTTTCACTTATACAGTCACTGTCTAAGCTCTGTTTAGTATTATTCTTTGTGTTCTATTTACTAGAAAGTTGAAGATCCATCTTTTCATTTTTTCCAGTTATCCCTTTATCACGCTTTTTATGAACTATTACACCAGATCGCACATGTTAAATTGTGTATTTAAAAAATCCATTTGGCAGGAGAGCCTGGTGTAAAGCTTGCTAGCCTGGGTGATGTAATTTTGGGGGAAATCTGGATTTGGGTGATTTTGCTTTTAAAACACTTTAAAAAGATTTTTTTTATGAAGTGCGACGTAAAGCTACGTCTTTTTTCTTTGCTATTTTTAAAGTAAAAAGGACACAATAATTGAATTTTATTGGGGCAACGTTTCGCTTAAGGGCTTTGTTAAGCCCGTTACAAACAAACAGGGACACAGGGGGTATATTTAGGTATGTTTTACTGCCACCTTCCTGGAGGGGGCTATAACTTTATTTTTAGTGACTGTAGGATGATTCCAGGTCTAGTTGAGTCGGGGTTTAGGGTTGGGGGGCATTTTTGTCAAGGGTTTTTAACAGACTCTTCAATAAAGAAATTCCATCGTTTCAATTTTTTATTGAATTAAACCCAAAAATTGGGGGTTTTGGGGTTTTTTTTTATTCCAAAAATTGTGGTTGTGGAGGGGCGCCCTGACTCGGCTTACAATTAACAAGATCCGAGGTGATGCTTTTTCGTCCTTGAAGGGTTTTAATACCGGGGTTAGTTTCCAAAGGTTGAGGGGGGTCTCTACCTCCTGGCCCCTTTAAAATGGTTGGGGGGCATTTTTTGTGTTGTAACGTTTTGTGTTGGCGTTTGTGTTGGGTAGCTTTTGGTGTTTAACGTTTGTGTTGTAACGTTTGTTTTTGTAATAGTTTGTGTTGTACCCGTTTGTTTGAAAAACATTTTTGGGTTGTAGCAGTTTGTGTTGTAACAGTTTGTGTTGTAACAGTTTGTGTTGTAGCAGTTTGTGTTGTAGCAGTTTGTGTTGAAACAGTTTGTGTTGTAACAGTTTGTGTTGTAGCAGTTTGTGTTTAGCAGTTTGTGTTGTAACATTTTTTGTGTTGTAAATTTGGGGTTTGCAGCATTTTGTGTTGTAGCAGTTTTGTGTTGAAACAGTTTGTGTTGTAACGTTTGTGTTGTAGCAGTTTGTGTTGTGCAGTTTTTTAAAAACGTTTGTGTTGTAGCAGTTTTGTTGTAGCGTTTGTGTTTGAAACAGTTTGTGTTTTTTACGTTTGTGTTTTTAGCAGTTTGGTTGTAACAGTTTGTTTTTTGTGCGTTTCCGGGTCTTCTGTAGCTCCCCCCCCCCCTCTCTCTTTTTCTCTCTCTTTTACACAGGGTTTGACAAGCTCTCTCTCTTTTCTCTCTCTCCCTCTCCTCTCTCTCTTCTTCTCTCTCTCTCTCTCCTCTCTCTCTCTCTCCTCTCTTCCTTCTCTCTCTCTCTCTCTCTCTCTCTCTCTCCATTCTTCTATTAGGTTGTGAAAATAGTTACCAGAATAACTTTAATTACAAGTGTATCCGCTTACGTAGCCCCATTTTTTTCCTTTGTCGGGGGGGTGTTTTTGTTCTTGGCTGTGTAAGGACTGTGTCGGGGGTGTGTCGGGAATGTCTCGGGGGTGTGTAGGGACTGGTCGGGGCTGTGTCAAGGGGGTGTCGGGACGTGTCGGGGCTGTGTCAGAAAACTTTCAGGGACTGTGTGGGGCTGTGTCAAGACTGTGTAGGGGCTGTGTCGGGGCTGTGTCAGAGACGTAGGACTGTGTCGGGGGGCTGTGTCAGGCTGTGTAGGGGACTGTTCGGGGCTGTGCAGAGACTGTGTCAGGGACTGGTCGGGGCTGTGTCAGAGACTTGTCGGGGGCTGGTCGGGGCAGTGTCGGGAAATGTTTCGGGGGCTGTGTGGGGCATGTCGGGAAAGTGTGGGGGGTGTGTCGGGGCAGTGCGGGGCAGTGTCGGGAAGTTCCGGGGCTGTGTCGGGCAGTGTCGGGGGAAAGTGTCGGGGGGGTGTGTCGGGGCAGGTCGGGGAAAGTGTCGGGGGCTGTGTCGGGGCAGTGTCGGGAAAGGGTCAGGGGGTGTGTCGGGCGTGTCGGGGGAAAATGTCGGGGGGCTGGTCGGGGCAGTGTCGGGAAAGGTGGGGGCTTTGTCGGGGGGAGTGTCGGGAAAAATGTCGGGGGCTGGTCGGGGGATGTCGGGAAAGTGTCGGGGCTGTGTCGGGGAGTGTCGGAAAAATGTCGGGGGCTTTTTTCGGGGCAGGTCGGGAAAGTTTTTCGGGGGCTGTGTGGGGCAGTGTCGGGAAAGTGTCAGGGGGTGTGTCGAAGCAGTGTCGGGAAAGTTCCGGGGGGCTGTGCGGGGGAGTGTCGGGAAAATGTCGGGGGGTGTGTCGGGGCAGTGCGGGGAAAGTGTCGGGGGGGTGTGTCGGGGCGTGTCGGAAAGTGTCAGGGGGGGTGTCGGGGGGGTGTGGGGAAATGTCGGGGGCTGTGTCGGGGGGAGTTCGGGAAAAGGGGGGGGCTGTGTCGGGGGAGGTCGGGAAAATGTCAGGGGCGTGTGGGCAGTGTCGGGGAAAATGTCGGGGGCTGGTCGGGGCATGTCGGGAAGTGCGGGGGGGTGTGTCGGGGCAGGGTCGGGAAAGTGTGGGGGCGTTCGGGGCGTGTCGGGAAGTGCGGGGGCTGTGTCGGGGAGTGTGGGGAAAATGTCGGGGGCTGTGTGGGGCGTTCGGGAAAATGTGGGGGGTGTCGGGGCAGTGTCGGGAAAGTGTCAGGGGCGTGTCGGGGGGTGTCGGGAAAGTGTGGGGGCTGTGTCGGGGAGTGTCGGGAAAATGTCGGGGGGTGTGTCGGGAGTGTCGGGAAAGTGTCGGGGGCTGGTCGGGGGAGTGTCGGGGAAAATTCGGGGGCGTGTCGGGGGAGTGTCGGGGGAAATGTCGGGGGCGTGTGGGGCAGTGTCGGGAAAAGGGCGGGGCTGTGTCGGGGGGGCACAGTAAGTGGTTAATACAAAGTATCAGCCCAATAATGCATCAAGTGTTTAGAAAAAAGCCGAGTTTTCCTCTCCGTCTCGCCAGTTCAGTCATTTTTGCCCGTCTCGCCCAGACAGTCATCTGCTCCGTCTCGCCCCGACAGTCATGCTGCTCCGTCTCGCCCCGACAGTCATGCGGTCCGTCTCGCCCCGTACCCGTCATGTGCTCCGTTCGCCAGTACAGTCAGCTGGTCCTCTCGCCCGCCCCCAGTATGCTGGTCCGTCTCGCCCAGTACAGTCATGCTGGTCCGTCTCGCCCAGTACAGTCATGCTGGTCCGTCTCGCCCAGTACAGTCATGCTGCTCCGTCTCGCCCAGTACAGTCATGCTGGTCCGTCTCGCCCAGTACAGTCATTTTTGGTCGTCCGCCCAGTACAGTCTTTTCTGGGCCGTCTCGCCCCAGGTACAGTCATGTGGTCCCTCCGCCCCTTTTAGTATGCTGCTCCCGTCTCGCCAGACGCAGCGCTCGTCTCGCCCGTACAGTCATGCTGCCCGTCTCCCCCATACAGTTGTGGGCCGTCTCGCCAGTCAGTAAAGCTGCTCCGTCCGCCCGTACAGTCTTTCTGCTCCGTCTCGCCCAGTACAGTCCTGCTGCTCCGTCTCGCCCCGACGTATGTGATCCCCTCGCCCGTACATCTTGCTGCTCCGTTCCCCAGTAATCATGTGTCCGTCTCGCCGTACAGTCATGTGGTCCGTCTCGCCCCGTACGTCATGCGGTCCTCTCGCCCCGTACAGTCATGCTGGTTCCCTCTCGCCCCGTACAGTCATGCTGTCCGTCTCGCCCCGTAAAGTCATTTCTGCTCCGTCTCCCCAGACGTCATGCTGGTCCCTCTCGCCCCGTCAGTCATGCTGCTGTCTCGCCCCGTACGTCTGCGGGCCGTCTCGCCCAGTACAGTCATGTGCCCGTCTCGCCCAGTACAGCTGCGGGGCCGTCTCGCCCGTACAGTCATGCTGCTCCGTCTCGCCAGTAAGTCATGTGGTCCGTCTCGCCCGTACGTCATGCTGCTCCGTCTCGCCCGTACGGGCATGTGGCCGTCTCGCCCAGTCGTCATGTGTCCTCTCGCCCAGTCAGTATGTGGTCCCTCTCGCCCAGTACAGTCAGCTGCCCCGTCTCGCCCCAGTACAGTATGCTGCTCCCCTCCGCCCTTTCAGTCATGTGGTCCGTCTGCCCAGTAAGTCATGCTGCTCGGTCTCGCCCCTAAAGTCATGCTGGTCCGTCTGCCCGTAAATCTGCTGCTCCGTCTCGCCCGTTACAGTCTGCTGCTCCCTCTCGCCTTTTCGTCATGCTGTTTTCCCTTCGCCCAAAATACAGTCTGCTGGTCCGTCTCGCCCAGTACGTCATGCTGCTCCGTTCCCCCCCCAGTCAGTCATGCTGCTCCCTTCGCCAGTACAGTCTGCTGGTCCCTCTCGCCCGTACAGTCTGCTGCTCCCTTTCCCCCATACGTCATGGGCCGTTCGCCCCCCTCCCCGTCATGTGCCCGTCTCGCCCAGTCAGTCATGCTGGTCCCTTCGCCCCGTACATCTCGCTCCCCTCTCCCCCAGTACAGTCATGCTGCTCCGTCTCGCCCAGTACAGTCATGCTGCTCCGTCTCGCCCAGTACAGTCATGCTGGTCCGTCTCGCCCAGTACAGTCATGCTGCTCCACACACACTCTCGCCCCCGTACATCATGCGCCCGTCTCGCCCCAGTTTTTTATGCTGGTCCGTTTCCCCCCCATAAGTCATGCTGCTCCGTCTCCCCCGTACAGTCATGCTGGTCCGTCTCACCCCTTTAAATCATGCTGGTCCCTCTCCCCAGTACAGTCATGTGGTCCGTCTCGCCCCGTAAGTCATGCTGGTCCGCTCGCCCAGTACAGTCATGTGGTCCACACACATCTTTTATTTTAAGGCTTATTAAATGTTCAACGACTTTTCTGGGTTCATTAGGTAAAGGCTTTTTGGGGACTCGCTGTTGTGGGGACTTGTGGTGTGGTACTGCTGTTGTGGTACTTGTGGTGTGGTACTTGCTGGTGTGGTACTTTCTGGTGTGGTATCGTGGGTGGGGACTCGCTGTTGTGGTACTTTTGGTGTGGGGACTCGTGGGGGGGACTTTCTGGTGTGGTACTTGCTGGGGTGGTACTCGTGGTGTGGTACCCGGGTGTGGTATTTCTGGGGGGGTAATTGCTGGGGTGGTACTCGTGGGGGTGGTACTCGTGGTGTGGTATTGTGGTGTGGTACTTGCTGGGTGGGACCGCTGGTGTGGTACTCGCGGTTGGACTTGCTGGTGTGGTACCGCTGGTGGGTACTCGTGGTGTGGTATGCTGGGTGGTACTTGCTGGTGTGGTACTTGTGGTGTGGTATTGCTGGTGTGGTCTTGCTGGGGTTTTACTCGTGGGGTGGTAATTGCTGGTGTGGTACTTGTGGTGGGTACTTGCTGGTGGGTACTCGCTGGTGTGGTACTTTTTGGGGTACTTTCTGGCGTTGCTCCACTGGTGTGGTACTCGCTATTGTGGTACTCACTGGGGGTGGTACTCCCCTGGTGTGGTACTCGGGGGTGTGGTACTCAGGTGTGGACTCGTGGGTAATACCACTGGTGTGGACTTGCTGGCGTTGCTCTCACGGTGTGGTACTCGTGGGGAGGTACTCACGGTGGGTACTCATGGTGTGCACTCATTGTTTGGTACTCATGGGGGTGGTACTCGTGGAGAGGTACTCACTGGGGTGGTACTCAGGGTGGCACTCACTGGTTTTGGTACTCACTGGGGTTTTGGTACTCGTGGTGTGGTACTCCTGGTATGGTACTCGCGGTGTGGTAAAATCCTGGTGTGGGACTCGCTGGTGTAGGGACTCGCTCAGTGGTACTCACTTGTGTGATACTCGCTGGTGTGATACCCTGCTGAGGGGATCACAGGGGTCTTGTCCGCTGGGGTGGTACTCCTTTTCTGAGGTACTCAAGGTGTGGGACTCCGGTGCGGTACTCGTGGATGGTTCATGGCGTGGTACTCCTGGGAGGTACCGTTGTGGGTACTCATGTGAGGTACTCACTGGTGTGGGACCATGGTGTGGTACTCGCTGGAATGGTATTACTGGTGTTGTACTCACTTTTTGTGGGTTTGCTGGGGTGGGACTCCCGTGTGGTACCACTGGTGTGGCTCATTGGTGGGTATCAACCCGGGTACTGCGTGGTACTCCCTGGTGTGGTACTCACTGTTGTGGGATTCGCTGGGTTGTATCACTGGTGTGGTATCGCTGGTATGGGACGTGGTGTGTACTCACTGGTGTGGTACTCTGCTGAGGACTCCTGCTGAGGTACCATGGTGTGGTATCATGGGGGTGGACTGCTGGGGATGGGACTCGTTGGGTGGTTGTCGCTGGTGGGACTCACTGCTGAGGTATCACTGCGAGGGATCATGGTGCGGTATCACTGCTGAAGTTTTGTTTTGGGACCTTGATGTGGTACTCACTGGAGTTGTCCCTAGTGTGGTACTCGTGGTGTGGGACTCACTGTGAGGTACTCATGCTGGATACTCACTGGCTGGTACCACTGCTAGGGACCATGGTGTGGTACTCATTTTTTGAGGTATTTCCTCTTTGGGACTCACGGGTGTGGGGATCATGGTGTGGTACTCGCTGGTGTGGTACTCACTGGTGTGGGGTTTCCCTTTCTGAGGTACTCACTGTGAGGTCTCATATTTTGGTCTCCCTGGTGTAGTACTCATGGTTGGGCTCACTGCTGAGGTTCCAGGTGTGGCATCGTGGGATGGCACTCACGGTGTGGGACTCATGGTGTGGGATCATGCTGAGAACTCATGGTTTTGGGACTCACGAGTGGGTACTCGCTGATGTGGTACTCACTGCTGAGGTACTCACTGGTTGGTAACTGGATGGGGACTCATGGTTGGTAAAACCCTTTGTGGGACTCCTGGGGTGGATCATGGTGGGTACTCCTGGGGGGTACCATGGTTTGGGACTCACTGGTGTGGTACTCACTGGTGTGGTACTCACGCTGAGATACTACTGGTGTGGTTTCTTCTATGTGGTACTCGCTGATGTGGGACTCACTGCTGAGGTCTCACTGGAGTGGTACTCGTGGTTGGTACCACTGTGAGGTACTCACTGGGGTGGGACTGCCGGTGTGGGACTCACTGCTGGGCCACTGGGTGGCACTCGCTGGGTATGGGCATCCTGGTTGGTACTCACTGGTGTGGTACTCACTGCTGAGATACTCCTGGGGGGGGGTACTACCTGGTTGGTACTCACTGGTGTGGTACTCACTGGGGTGGTACCCCACTGTGTGGTATCACGGTGTGGGACTCCTGGTGTGGTACCCACTGGGGTGGTACTCACTTTTATGAGAACTGTAATAGCAGTGGACATTTTTTAAATTCAACTACACTGGGAGGGGCAGATCAAAAACAGGGAATGAAGAGGTGCTCCGGGAAGAGGTGTGCAAGTGGCCAAGAGAGAGGGAAATTACAAAGGGACGGTAGGCGGGGCGCGGTACACAGAGATGGTCTCTAGGTGGTCTTCGTTAAAATGACGCAAAATTAGGAAAAATACCAACCTCCCCGGAGATGGTTTTTTAAAGGACCTATACACAGATTTGGTTGTGTCGTTAACAAAATCAACATTTACATGCCATTTTTGGTTTAACTTTACCAATGTGATATCAAGTGTTTGCGGCAAATCACCGAGCAAGAAAGAAAAAGATCTTGGGGAGCATGAGTACCAAATGATGTCTCTGTGAGGACGGTTTTGGGGAACACAAACAGTGTGCACACACGGTACCCCCGAGTGGAGGGGTGTGACACCCAAAAGGTCCAAAGGTGGGGCAGTGTGACACACACGGGACCCCCGAGTGGAGGGAGTGTGACCACACGGTACCAGAGGGGGGATTGTGCACACACGGACCCCGAGGGAGGAAATGTGACACACACGGTACCACGAGTTTGAGGTAGGTGACACACACGGTACCAGAGTGGAGGAGGGTGAACACAAAAGGTACCACGGTGGAGGACGTGTGCCACACCGGGACCCGAGTTTTGGGGAGTGGACAAACGGTACCACGAGTGGGGGCAGTGTGAAAACAACGGTACCACGGTGGAGGGTGTGACACACACGGTACCCGGTGGGGGCCAGTGTGACCACAGGTACCACGAGTGGAGGCTTGTGACAACACGGGACCCCGAGTGGAGGAAGTGTGACACACACGGTACAACGAGTTGAGGTAGTGTGACACACACGGTACCACGAGTGGAGGCAGTGTGACACACACGGTACCTCGAGTGGAGGCAGTGTGACACACACGGTACCACGAGTGGAGGCACTGTGACACACACGGTACCACGAGTGGAGTAAGCGTGACACACACGGTACCACGAGTTGAGGTAGTGTGATACACACGGTACCACGAGTGGAGACAGTGTGACACACACGGTACCACGAGTGGAGGCACTGTGACACACACGGTACCACGAGTGGAGGCACTGTGACACACACGGTACCACGAGTTGAGGTAGTGTGATGCACACGGTACCACGAGTGGAGACAGTGTGACACACACGGTACCACAAGTGGAGGCAGTGTGACATACACGGTAACACGAGTGGAGGCAGTGTGACACACACGGTACTAAGAGTGGTGGCAGTGTGACAGACACGGTATTAGAGTGGAGGTAGTGTGACAGACATGGTACTAAGAGTGGAGGCAGTGTGACAGTACTAAGAGTGGAGGTAGTGTGACAGACACGGTACTAAGGGTGGAGGCAGTGTGACAGACACGGTATTAGAGTGGAGGTAGTGTGACAGACACGGTTCTAAGAGCGGAGGCAGTGTGACAGACACGGTACTACGAGTGGAGGCAGTGTGACACACACGGTACCACGAGTGTAGGCAGTGTGAGAGACACATTACCACGAGTAGAGGCAGTGTGACAAACACGTCACTACGAGTGGAGGCAGTGTGACAGACACTGCACTAAGAGTGGAGGTAGTGTGACAGACACCGTATTAGAATGGAGGTAGTGTGACAGACACTGTTATAAGAGTGGAGGCAGTGTGACAGATACGGTACTACGAGTGGAAGCAGTGTGGCACACACGGTACCACGAGTGGAGGCAGTGTGACAGACACGGTACCACGAGTAGAGGCAGTGTGACAGACACGATATTAGAGTGGAGGTAGTGTGACAGACACGGTACTAAGAGTAGAGGCAGTGTGACAGTACTAAGAGTTGAGATAGTGTTACAGACACGGTATTACAGTGGAGGTAGTGTGTCAGACACGGTATTAGAGTGGAGGTAGTGTGACAGACACGGTATTAGAGTGGAGGTAGTGTGACAGACACGGTTGTAAGAGTGGAGGCAGTGTGACAGACACGGTATTAGAGTGGAGGTAGTGTAACACACATGGTTCTAGGAGTGGAGGCAGTGTGACAGACACGGTACTAAGAGTGGAGGCAGTGTGACAGACACGGTACTACGAGTGGAGGCATTGTGACAGACACGGTACTAAGAGTGGAGAAAGTGTGACAGACACGGTCATACGAGTGGAGGCCGTGTGACAGACACGGTACTACGAGTGGAGGCAGTGTGACAGACACGGTACTACGAGTGGAGGCAATGTGACAGACACGGTACTACGAGTGGAGGCAGTGTGAGAGACACGGTGCTAAGAGAGGAGGCAGTGTGACATACACGGTACTACGAGTGGAGGCAGTGTGACAGACACGGTGCTAAGAGTGGAGGCAGTCTGACAGAATTGGTACCACTTGTGGAGGCAGTGTGACACACACGGTACCACGAATGGACGCAGTGTGACAGACACGGTACTACGAGTGGAGGCAGTGTGATAGACACGTACTACGAGTGGAGGCAGTGTGACAGACACGGTGCTACGAGTGGAGGCAATGTGACAGACCCGGTACTACGAGTGGAGGCAGTGTGACAGACACGGTACTAAGAGTGGAGGCAGTGTGACAGACATGGTACTACGAGTGGAGGCAGTGTGACAGACACGGTACTACGAGTGGAGGCAGTGTGACAGACACGGTACTACGAGTTTAGGCAGTGTTACAGACACGGTACTAAGAGTATAGGCAGTGTGACAGACACAGTACTAAGAGTGGAGGCAGTGTGACAGACACGGTACCATGAGTGGAGGCAGAGTGACACACACGGTACCATGAGTGGAGGCAGAGTGACAGACACGGTACCACGAGTGGAGGCAGTGTGACAGACACGGTACTAAGAGTGGAGGTGGTGTGACAGACACGGTGCTAAGAGTGGAGGCAGTGTGGCAGACAAGGTACTACGAGTGGAGGCAGTGTGACAGACACGGTTCTACGATTGGAGGCAGTGTGACAGACACGGTAACACGAGTGGAGGCAGTGTGACTGACACGGTACTAAGAGTGGGGGTGGTGTGACAGACACGGTACTAAGAGTGAAGGCAGTGTGACACACACGGTAACACGAGTGGAGGCAGTGTGACTGACACGGTACTAAGAGTGGGGGTGGTGTGACAGACACGGTACTAAGAGTGAAGGCAGTGTGACACACACGGTAACACGAGTGGAGGCAGTGTGACTGACACGGTACTACGAGTGGAGGCAGTGTGACAGACACGGTACTACGAGTGAAGGTAGTGTGACAGACACGGTACTAAGAGTGGAGGCAGTGTGACGGACACGGTATTAGAGTGGAGATAGTGTGACAGACACAGTACTATGAGTGGAGGCAGTGTGACAGTACTAAGAGTGGAGGTGGTGTGACAGTACTAAGAGTGGAGGTGGTTGGCGTACGTAATAAGGCAAATAGATTACTAGGATTTATATCAAGAAGTGTAAGCAACAGAAGTCCAGAGGTCATACTGCAGCTTTATACATCATTAGTAAGGCCTCACCTAGATTATGCAGCTCAGTTCTGGTCTCCATATTACAGAATGGACATAAATTCGTTAGAAAACATTCAGCGTAGGATGACTAAATTAATACATAGCATTAGAAATCTTCCTTATGAAGAAAGATTGAAGACTCTTAAGTTACATTCACTTGTTAGACGAAGAATGAGGGGAGACCTCATCGAAGTGTATAAGTGGAAGATAGGTATTAATAAAGGGGATATTAATAAGGTCTTGAGGATATCTCTCCAAGAGAGAACCCGCAGCAATGGATTTAAATTAGATAAGTTTAGATTTAGAAAGGACATAGGAAAGTATTGGTTTGGAAATAGGGTAGTTGATGAGTGGAACAGTCTACCTAGTTGGGTTATTGAGGCTAGGACTTTGGGTAGTTTCAAATTTAGGTTGGATAAGTACATGAGTGGGAGGGGTTGGATTTGAGAGGGACTTGCACATCAGAGCTTGTTTCTTGGGTGGCATTGAAAATTGGATTGGTCAAATGTTTGTTAGTGGGATGAATTGTAAAGGACCTGCCTAGTATGGGCCAACAGGCCTGCTGCAGTGTTCCTCCTTTCTTATGTTCTTATGTTCTTATGACAGACACGGTACTAAGAGTGGCGGCAGTGTGTCAGCTACTGCACTAAGAGTGGAGGCAGTGTGTCAGACACTGTACTAAGAGTGGAGGCAGTGTGTCAGACACGGTACTAAGAGTGGATGCAGTGTGTCAGATACTGCACTAAGAGTGGAGGCCGTGTGTCAGACACTGTGCTAAGAGTGGAGGCAGTGTGTCAGACACTGTACTAAGAGTGGAGGCAGTGTGTCAGACACGGTACTAGGAGTGGATGCAGTGAGTCAGATACTGCACTAAGAGTGAAGGCAGTGTGTCAAATACTGTACTAAGAGTGGAGGCTGTGTGTCAGACACGGTACTAAGAGTGAAGGCAGTGTGACAGACATGGTACTACGAGTGGAAGCAGTGTGACAGACATGGTACTACGAGTGGAAGCAGTGTGACAGACATGGTACTACGAGTGGAAGCAGTGTGACAGACACGGTACTACGAGTGGAAGCAGTGTGACAGACATGGTACTACGAGTGGAAGCAGTGTGACAGACATGGTACTACGAGTGGAGGCAGTGTGACAGACATGGTACTACGAGTGGAAGCAGTGTGACAGACACGGTACTACGAGTGGAAGCAGTGTGACAGACATGGTACTACGAGTGGAAGCAGTGTGACAGACGCGGTACTACGAGTGGAAGCAGTGTGACAGACATGGTACTACGAGTGGAAGCAGTGTGACAGACACGGTACTACGAGTGGAAGCAGTGTGACAGACATGGTACTACGAGTGGAAGCAGTGTGACAGACATGGTACTACGAGTGGAAGCAGTGTGACAGACATGGTACTACGAGTGGAAGCAGTGTGACAGACACGGTACTACGAGTGGAAGCAGTGTGACAGACATGGTACTACGAGTGGAAGCAGTGTGACAGACATGGTACTACGAGTGGAAGCAGTGTGACAGACATGGTACTACGAGTGGAAGCAGTGTGACAGGATGCTACGAGTGAAGGCAGTGTGACAGACAAGGTACCACGAGTGAAGGCAGTGTGACAGACAAGGTACCACGAGTGAAGGCAGTGTGACAGACAAGGTACCACGAGTGAAGGCAGTGTGACAGACAAGGTACTACGAGTGGAGGCAGTGTGACAGACAAGGTACTACGAGTGGAGGCAGTGTGACAGACAAGGTACTACGAGTGGAAGCAGTGTGACAGACAAGGTACTACGAGTGGAGGCAGTGTGACAGACAAGGTACTACGAGTGGAGGCAGTGTGACAGACAAGGTACTACGAGTGGAAGCAGTGTGACAGACAAGGTACTACGAGTGGAGGCAGTGTGACAGACAAGGTACTACGAGTGGAAGCAGTGTGACAGACAAGGTACTACGAGTGGAGGCAGTGTGACAGACAAGGTACTACGAGTGGAAGCAGTGTGACAGACAAGGTACTACGAGTGGAAGCAGTGTGACAGACAAGGTACCACGAGTGAAGGCAGTGTGACAGACAAGGTACAACGAGTGGAAGCAGTGTGACAGACAAGGTACTACGAGTGGAAGCAGTGTGACAGACAAGGTACTACGAGTGGAGGCAGTGTGACAGACAAGGTACTACGAGTGGAAGCAGTGTGACAGACAAGGTACTACGAGTGGAGGCAGTGTGACAGACAAGGTACTACGAGTGGAAGCAGTGTGACAGACAAGGTACCACGAGTGAAGGCAGTGTGACAGACAAGGTACTACGAGTGAAGGCAGTGTGACAGACAAGGTACTACGAGTGGAGGCAGTGTGACAGACAAGGTACTACGAGTGGAAGCAGTGTGACAGACAAGGTACTACGAGTGAAGGCAGTGTGACAGACAAGGTACTACGAGTGGAGGCAGTGTGACAGACAAGGTACTACGAGTGGAAGCAGTGTGACAGACAAGGTACTACGAGTGGAAGCAGTGTGACAGACAAGGTACTACGAGTGGAGGCAGTGTGACAGACAAGGTACTACGAGTGGAAGCAGTGTGACAGACAAGGTACTACGAGTGGAGGCAGTGTGACAGACAAGGTACTACGAGTGGAGCAGTGTGACAGACAAGGTACTACGAGTGAAGGCAGTGTGACAGACAAGGTACTACGAGTGGAGGCAGTGTGACAGACAAGGTACTACGAGTGGAAGCAGTGTGACAGACAAGGTACTACGAGTGGAAGCAGTGTGACAGACAAGGTACTACGAGTGGAGGCAGTGTGACAGACAAGGTACTACGAGTGGAGGCAGTGTGACAGACAAGGTACTACGAGTGGAGGCAGTGTGACAGACAAGGTACTACGAGTGGAAGCAGTGTGACAGACAAGGTACTACGAGTGAAGCAGTGTGACAGACAGGTACTACGAGTGGAAGCAGTGTGACAGACAAGGTACTACGAGTGGAGGCAGTGTGACAGACAAGGTACTACGAGTGGAAGCAGTGTGACAGACAGGTACTACGAGTGGAAGCAGTGTGACAGACAAGGTACTACGAGTGGAAGCAGTGTGACAGACAAGGTACTACGAGTGGAGGCAGTGTGACAGACAAGGTACTACGAGTGGAAGCAGTGTGACAGACAAGGTACTACGAGTGGAAGCAGTGTGACAGACATGGTACTACGAGTGGAAGCAGTGTGACAGACAAGGTACTACGAGTGGAGGCAGTGTGACAGACAAGGTACTACGAGTGGAGGCAGTGTGACAGACAAGGTACTACGAGTGGAGGCAGTGTGACAGACAAGGTACTACGAGTGGAAGCAGTGACAGACAAGGTACTACGAGTGGAGGCAGTGTGACAGACAAGGTACTACGAGTGGAGGCAGTGTGACAGACATGGTACTACGAGTGGAGGCAGTGTGACAGACAAGGTACTACGATGGAGGCAGTGTGACAGACAAGGTACTACGAGTGGAGGCAGTGTGACAGACAAGTATACGAGTGGAGGCAGTGTGACAGACAGGTACTACGAGTGGAAGCAGTGTGACAGACAGGTACTACGAGTGGAAGCAGTGTGACAGACAAGGTACTACGAGTGGAAGCAGTGTGACAGACAAGGTACTACGAGTGGAGGCAGTGTGACAGACAAGGTACTACGAGTGGAAGCAGTGTGACAGACAAGGTACTACGAGTGGAGGCAGTGTGACAGACAAGGTACTACGAGTGGAGGCAGTGTGACAGACATGGTACTACGAGTGGAGGCAGTGTGACAGACATGGTACTACGAGTGGAGGCAGTGTGACAGACAGGTACTACGAGTGGAGGCAGTGTGACAGACATGGTACTACGAGTGGAGGCAGTGTGACAGACATGGTACTACGAGTGGAGGCAGTGTGACAGACAAGGTACTACGAGTGGAGGCAGTGTGACAGACAAGGTACTACGAGTGGAGGCAGTGTGACAGACAAGGTACTACGAGTGGAGGCAGTGTGACAGACATGGTACTACGAGTGGAGGCAGTGTGACAGACATGGTACTACGAGTGGAGGCAGTGTGACAGACAAGGTACTACGAGTGGAAGCAGTGTGACAGACAAGGTACTACGAGTGGAAGCAGTGTGACAGACAAGGTACTACGAGTGGAAGCAGTGTGACAGACAAGGTACTACGAGTGGAAGCAGTGTGACAGACAAGGTACTACGAGTGGAAGCAGTGTGACAGACAAGGTACTAAGAGTGGAAGCAGTGTGACAGACAAGGTACTACGAGTGGAAGCAGTGTGACAGACAAGGTACTACGAGTGGAAGCAGTGTGACAGACAAGGTACTACGAGTGGAGGCAGTGTGACAGACATGGTACTAAGAGTGGAGGCAGTGTGACAGACAAGGTACTACGAGTGAAGGCAGTGTGACAGACACGGTACTAAGAGTGGAGGCAGTGTGACAGACACGGTACTACGAGTGGAGGCAGTGTGACAGACATGGTACTAAGAGTGGAAGCAGTGTGACAGACACGGTACTACGAGTGGAGGCAGTGTGACAGACACGGTACTAAGAGTGGAGGCAGTGTGACAGACACGGTACTACGAGTGGAGGCAGTGTGACAGACACGGTACTACGAGTGGAAGCAGTGTGACAGACATGGTACTACGAGTGGAGGCAATGTGTCAGACACGGTACTACGAGTGGAGGCAGTGTGACACACACGGTGCTAAGAGTGGAGGCAGTGTGACAGAACTGGTACCACGTGTGGAGGCAGTGTGACACACACGGTAACACGAATGGACGCAGTGTGACAGACACGGTACTGCGAGTGGAGGCAGTGTGACAGACACGGTACTAAGAGTGGAGGCAGTGTGACAGACAAGGTACCACGAGTGGAGGCAGTGTGACAGACAGGTACTACATGACAATGTGTCAGACACGGTACTACGAGTGGAGGCAGTGTGACAGACACGGTGCTAAGAGTGGAGGCAGTGTGACAGAACTGGTACCACGTGTGGAGGCAGTGTGACACACACGGTAATACGAATGGACGCAGTGTGACAGACACGGTACTACGAGTGGAGGCAGTGTGACAGACACGTTACTAAGAGTGGAGGCAGTGTGACAGACAAGGTACCACGAGTGGAGGCAGTGTGACAGACACGGTACAACGAGTGGAGGCAATGTGACAGACACGGTACTACGAGTGGAGGCAGTGTGAGAGACACGGTACTAAGAGAGGAGGCAGTGTGACATACACGGTACTTCGAGTGGAGGCAGTGTGACAGACACGGTACTACTAGTGGAGGCAATGTGTCAGACACGGTACTACGAGTGGAGGCAGTGTGACAGACACGGTGCTAAGAGTGGAGGCAGTGTGACAGAAAGGTACCACGTGTGGAGGCAGTGTGACACACACGGTAATACGAATGGACGCAGTGTGACAGACACGGTACTACGAGTGGAGGCAGTGTGACAGACACGGTACTAAGAGTGGAGGCAGTGTGACAGACAAGGTACCACGAGTGGAGGCAGTGTGACAGACACGGTACAACGAGTGGAGGCAATGTGACAGACACGGTACTACGAGTGGAGGCAGTGTGAGAGACACGGTACTAAGAGAGGAGGCAGTGTGACATACACGGTACTTCGAGTGGAGGCAGTGTGACAGACACGGTACTACTAGTGGAGGCAATGTGTCAGACACGGTACTACGAGTGGAGGCAGTGTGACAGACACGGTGCTAAGAGTGGAGGCAGTGTGACAGAACTGGTACCACTTGTGGAGGCAGTGTGACACACACGGTAACACGAATGGACGCAGTGTGACAGACACGGTACTACGAGTGGAGGCAGTGTGACAGACACGGTACTACTAGTGGAGACAATGTGTCAGACACGGTACTACGAGTGGAGGCAGTGTGACAGACACGGTGCTAAGAGTGGAGGCAGTGTGACAGAACTGGTACCACGTGTGGAGGCAGTGTGACACACACGGTACCACGAATGGACGCAGTGTGACAGACACGGTACTACGAGTGGAGGCAGTGTGATAGACACGTACTACGAGTGGAGGCAGTGTGACAGACACGGTACTAAGAGTGGAGGCAGTGTGACAGACATGGTACTACGAGTGGAGGCAGTGTGACAGACACGGTACTACGAGTGGAGGCAGTGTGACAGACACGGTACTACGAGTTTAGGCAGTGTTACAGACACGGTACTAAGAGTATAGGCAGTGTGACAGACACAGTACTAAGAGTGTAGGCAGTGTGACAGACACGGTACCACGAGTGGAGGCAGAGTGACACACACGGTACCATGAGTGGAGGCAGTGTGACAGACACGGTACCACGAGTGGAGGCAGTGTCACAGACACGGTACTAAGAGTGGAGGTGGTGTGACAGACACGGTGCTAAGAGTGGAGGCAGTGTGACAGACACGGTATTAGAGTGGAGGCAGTGTGACAGACACGGTACTACGAGTGGAGGCAGTGTGACAGACACGGTACTACGATTGGAGGCAGTGTGACAGACACGGTAACACGAGTGGAGGCATTGTGACTGACACGGTACTACGAGTGGAGGCAGTGTGACAGACACGGTACTAAGAGTGGAGGCAGTGTGACTGACACGGTACTACGAGTGGAGGCAGTGTGACAGACACGGTACTAAGAGTGGAGGCAGTGTGACAGACACGGTACTAAGAGTGGCGGCAGTGTGACACACACGGTAACACGAGTGGAGGCAGTGTAACTGACACGGTACTACGAGTGGAGGCAGTGTGACAGACACGGTACTACGAGTGGAGGCAGTGTGTCAGCTACTGCACTAAGAGTGGAGGCAGTGTGTCAGACACTGCACTAAGAGTGGAGGCAGTGAGTCAGACACTGTACTAAGAGTGGAGGCAGTGTGTCAGATACTGCACTAAGAGTGGAGGCAGTGTGTCAGATACTGTACTAAGAGTGGAGGCAGTGTGTCAGATACTGCACTAAGAGTGGAGGCAGTGTGTCAGACACTGTACTAAGAGTGGATGCAGTGTGTCAGATACTGCACTAAGAGTGGAGGCAGTGTGTCAGACACTGCACTAAGAGTGGAGGCAGTGTGTCAGATACTGCACTAAGAGTGGAGGCAGTGTGTCAGACACTGCACTAAGAGTGGAGGCAGTGTGTCAGACACTGCACTAAGAGTGGAGGCAGTGTGTCAGACACTGTACTAAGAGTGGATGCAGTGTGTCAGATACTGCACTAAGAGTGGAGGCAGTGTGTCAGACACTGCACTAAGAGTGGAGGCAGTGTGTCAGATACTGCACTAAGAGTGGAGGCAGTGTGTCAGACACTGCACTAAGAGTGGAGGCAGTGTGTGGTCCTTGTCTTCCCTCCAGTTTCATCTCTCCTGGAAATTCCATAACGTTTTTCAATGTAATATGGGTTATTTTCACTCCTGTTTTAATGCCATCAGTGACTGGAGTGGAGGGGGAGGGGAGAGCCTTCATCTTTACTCTCTTTTTTCCTCAGCCACCCAAATAATACACGATTGTCCTTAATCTCGGTAGAAGTAGATAGCTCATCTAAGTAGATAGCCTCGATGTGGACTTCCAAGTCCTTTGCTGTCAGTCTTTTCCTTTCTCTCTCTCTCTCTCTCTCTCTCTCTCTCTCTCTCTCTCTCTCTCTCTCTCTCTCTCTCTCTCTCTCTCTCTAACTTTATTGACAAGCTAAGGGTTATTACCTACATCAGCTCATTTGAAAGCATTTTTATTGTTTTGAACATACAAGTAGGGAACAGGATGAAGTTGGAGCCATCTGTGGGCCAGCATTTTCATTTGATCAACTGACTTAATCTCGTTGATATCATAATGCTGTACGAATGTGTTCCATACCCGAGTCATCTCTCTCTCTCTCTCTCCTCTCTCTCTCTCTCTCTCTCTCTCTCTCTCTCTCTCTCCTCTCTCTCCTCTCTTCTCTCTCTCCTCTCTCCTCTCTCTCTCTCTCTCTCTCTCTCTCTCTCTCTTATATTTGGGTTGTGAGAGCAGTAACTAAAATAACTCTTAATTGTAAGTAGTATCCTGTTACAGAAGCTCTCTTGTTTTTTCCTGTGTCTGGGAGTCCCACTACCTGTGTCTGGGAGTCCCACTACCTGTGTCTGGGAGTCCCACTACCTGTGTCTGGGAGTCCCACTACCTGTGTCTGGGAGTCCCACTACCTGTGTCTGGGAGTCCCACTACCTGTGTCTGGGAGTTCCACTACCTGTGTCTGGGAGTCCCACTACCTGTGTCTGGGAGTCCCACTACCTGTGTCTGGGAGTCCCAATACCTGTGTCTGGGAGTCCCACTACCTGTGTCTGGGAGTTCCACTACCTGTGTCTGGGAGTCCCACTACCTGTGTCTGGGAGTCTCACTACCTCTTTCTGGGAGTCTCACAACCTGTGTCTGGGAGTCCCACTACTTGTGTCTGGGAGTCCCAATACCTGTGTCTGGAGGTCCCACTACCTGTGTCTGGGAGTCCCACTACCTGTGTCTGGGGTCCAATTAGCTGTGTCTGGGGTCCCATTACCTGTGTCTGAGGGTCCCACTACCTGTGTCTGGGGTCCCATTACCTGTGTCTGAGGGTCCCACTACCTGTGTCTGGGGTCCCAGTACCTGTGTCTGGGAGTCCCACAACCTGTTTCTTGGAGTCCCAATTCCTGTGTCTGGGAGTCCCACAACCTGTTTCTGGGAGTCCCACTACCTGTGTCTGGGAGTCCCACAACCTGTTTCTGGGAGTCCCAGTACCTGTGTCTGGGAGTCCCACAACCTGTGTCTGGGAGTCCCACAACCTGTTTCTGGGAGTCCCACAACCTGTTTCTGGGAGTCCCAGCACCTGTGTCTGGGAGTCCCACAACCTGTTTCTGGGAGTCCCACAACCTGTTTCTGGGAGTCCCAGTACCTGTGTCTGGGAGTCCCACAACCTGTGTCTGGGAGTCCCACAACCTGTGTCTGGGAGTCCCACAACCTGTGTCTGGGAGTCCCACAACCTGTGTCTGGGAGTCCCACAACCTTTTCTGGGAGTCCCACAACCTGTGTCTGGGAGTCCCACAACCTGTGTCTGGGAGTCCCACAACCTGTGTCTGGGAGTCCCACAACCTGTGTCTGGGAGTCCCACAACCTGTGTCTGGGAGTCCCACAAACTGTGTCTGGGAGTCCCACAACCTGTGTCTGGGAGTCCCACAACCTGTGTCTGGGAGTCCCACAACCTGTGTCTGGGAGTCCCACAACCTGTGTCTGGGAGTCCCAGTACCTGTGTGGAGGGGGCGCACTCTAACATGCTCACGTTTAAGGTCTTTAAGAATCTTAAATGTGTTTTGTCGTGGTCTTAATAGTTACTTCCGTCTAAGTCTTGTCAGACGGCGGGGAGGGGGTGGGTGTGGGTGTTGGGTAGGGGAGAATGAGGCTGAGGGGTACGTGTTCCTTTCATACACAGTCTTAAAACTGCGCGTGGTCTTGCCTTCTTTTGATTCTCTCCACTTCCCTGCCATTCTCTCAGACTGAAGAAGCACTTCCTAACATTCCCTTAAGGACCCTTACGTGTTCAGTTTTTTCAGCTGTTCACGATCCCTGACCTTGTTGTAGTAAATTGTTCACGATTCTAACCCTGTTGTGTGCCATTGTTCACGATCCTTCAGAGTATCTACTACGTTGTTATGATGTCTCTCACCCCTTGGGCTCTCTTTCTCTAACAACCTGAGGTACAGTTTGTTTAGTCTCTCCTGGGACTAGTCTTATTGCAAATCTTTGTGCTCTTAACTTTAAATGGCTGATCAGGTCTGGGCTGTAAGTAGGCGCAATTTACTCTAGGGAAGAAATATGAAGAACTGTCAAAGGTGCATACATCGGCAGACGACTGTACCTTGATATTTACCTATCCAAGGGAGGAAATGCCAGCTGTTCTAAACTACATCAATTACCAGCTAACAGCTACACATATCAGCCTGCGGAAACCGACGGCACCTGAGAAAACACAAATGATGATGGTCTCTAGGCGCCATGATGGTAATGATGGAGCAGTAGTAAGTATGAATGGGAGAGTGTTGGTACCTGGGGACGAAGTTGATACTTTTGGGGTGAAATTTGACTACAAACTGACCTTGAAGAATCACTTGGTAAATCTTGCAAATAAGGCAGCCAAGAAGCTACCAGCAGTAAGGTGTATCTCGCATCTGCTTAACAGTAGAGGCTACAATACTGTTCGTGGCTTAAGTACACTCACACCTAGAGTATGCTCCACTCTTTCGGACTGCGTGCCTCCCATCTCACCTGCGACTGCTTGACAAAGTGAAGAACCGAGCAAGACGCCTCGTCTCACGCATGGCCCCAGCCTGGACAAATCAGTCATTTCAGCAGTCTTCAACACAGGAGGAATGTGGGCGGACATACTGTTATGTACAAGGCCAATATTGTCAAAGTACCACACTTGTCTCCACTCCGAGGACAGCGAGAAGTGAGCTGCTACACCACAAGACGGGCAACAAGCAGCAACTTCACTCTGGCTGTACCCTTCTCCAGAACATCACTTCATCTGAGATCATTTATCCCAGGATGACTCTAGTCTGGAAAACATTCGTACAGCATAACGACGTTGATGAAATAATAGTCAGTTGACCAAATGAATTGCTGGCCCACAAATGGCTCCAACTTCATCCTGTTCCCAATATGTCTCATAATAATAGACTTTCAAATGAGCTAATGTAGGTAACAGCTCTTAGCTTGTCAATAAAAGTAAGAACTTTTAACCTAACTTCGTAAAATCCCTTGTTTTAAATAAGAGAGAGAGAGAGAGAGAGAGAGAGAGAGAGTGAAGAGAAGAGAAGAGAAGAGAAGAGAAGAGAAGAGAAGAGAAGAGAAGAGAAGAGAAGAGAAGAGAAGAGAAGAGAAGAGAAGAGAAGAGAAAGGTAAGGGGAGACAAGGCGCCGACCAGTCCCAGGAACCATAGCTGTGTTGACCATCTCCCTCTTTTCTCCTCCCTACCCTCCCATCTAACCTACCATTCTCCCACCCTCCCCTCCCTCCCCTCCCCCTCCCCACCAATCCCGCTGCCCCTTCCATCCACCCCTCCCCTCCCATCCCCCCTCCCCTCCCCCAATCCCCTCCCCTCCCCTCCCCTCCCCCCCATTCCTATCCCCCTTCCCATCCCCCCCATCCCCTCCGTCCTAAGAATAACAAGAATATAGCTTTCAGTCATTTCTTCACACTGTTTATCAGTAAACTACGGTCTAAGGGACCACTGGACGGTTTTCAGACCAACGGACGGTTTACAGACCACTGGACAGTCTACCGGACCATAGGACGGTCTACGGCACCACTGGACGGTCTAGGAGACTACTGGACGGTCTACGGGACCACTGGACCGTCTACAGTACCACTGGATAGTCTAGGGAACCACTGGTCTACGAGAACACTGGTCTACCAGATCTCTGGTCTACGGCACCATTAGTCTATTGGACCACTGGTCTATTGGACCACTGGTCTAGGGGAC
This sequence comes from Cherax quadricarinatus, assembly GCF_026875155.1. Classification (NCBI taxonomy): domain Eukaryota; kingdom Metazoa; phylum Arthropoda; class Malacostraca; order Decapoda; family Parastacidae; genus Cherax; species Cherax quadricarinatus. Next base: position 67,558,574 of record NC_069399.1, on the reverse strand, counting down.
CACTGGTTTTCAGGACTACTGCAAGTTCTATAAAACCACTGTATGGTCAACGGGACCACTGTATGGTCAACGGGACCACTGTATGGTCAACGGGACCACTGTATGGTCAACGGGACCACTGTATGGTCAACGGGACCACTGTATGGTCAACGGGACCACTGTATGGTCAACGGGACCACTGCATTGTCTAACTATTATTTACTATCCCTGAGGTCACTTAAACTAGCCACTACCGTCCACAGGATAGATACAAGGTGCAAAAAAAACTATCCACAACCATCCACTTGATAGATACAAGGTGCACAATATACTAGCCACAACTATTCACAAGATATATGCAAGGTGCACAATAAACTAGCCACAACTATCCACAGGATAGATACAAGGTGCACAATAAACTAGCCACAACCATCCACAGGATAGATACAAGGTGCATAATTAACTAGCCAACACCATCCACAGGATAGATACAAGGTGCACAATAAACTAGCCACAACCATTCTCAGGATAGATACAAGGTGCACAATAAACTAGCCACAACTGTCCACAGGATAGATACAAGGGGTACGATAAACTAGCCACAACCATCCACAGGATAGATACAAGGCGCACAATAAACTAGCCACAACCATCCACAGGATAGATACAAGGTGCACAATAAACTAGCCACAACCATCCACAGGATAGATACAAGGCGCACAATAAACTAGCCACAACTATCCACAGGATAGATACAAGGCGCACAATAAACTAGCCACAACTATCCACAGGATAGATACAAGGTGTACAATAAACTAGCCACAATCATCCACAGGATAGATACAAGGTGCACAATAAACTAGCTAGAACCATTCTCAGGATAGATACAAGGTGCACAATAAACTAGCCACAACCATCCACAGGATAGATACAAGGCGCACAATAAACTAGCCACAACCATCCACAGGACAGATACAAGGTGCACAATAAACTAGCTAGAACCATTCTCAGGATAGATACAAGGGGTACGATAAAGTAGCCACAACCATCCACAGGATAGATACAAGGCGCACTATAAACTAGCCACAACCATCCACAGGATAGATACAAGGTGCACAATAAACTAGCCACAACCATCCACAGGATAGATACAAGGCGCACAATAAACTATCCACAACTATACACAGGATAGATACAAGGTGCACAATAAACTAGTCACAACTATACACAGGACAGATACAAGGTGCACAATAAACTAGCCACAACCATCCACAGGATAGATACAAGGTGAACAATAAACTAACCACAACCATCCACAGGATAGATACAAGGCGCACAATAAACTAGCCACAACTATCCACAGGATAGATACAAGGTGCACAATAAACTAGCCACAACTATCCACAGGATAGATACAAGGTGCACAATATACTAGCCACAACCATCCAGAGGATAGATACAAGGTGCACAATAAACTAGCCACAACTATCCCCAGGATAGATACAAGGTGCACAATAAACTAGCCACAACCATCCACAGGATAGATACAAAGTTCACAATAAACTAGCCACAACCATCCACAGGATAGATACAAAGTTCACAATAAACTAGCCACAACCATCCACAGGATAGATACAAAGTTCACAATAAACTAGCCACAACCATCCACAGGATAGATACATGGTGTGCAATAAACTAGTCACAACCGTCCACAGGATAGATACAAGGTGCTCAATAAACTAGCAACAACCATCCACAGGATAGATACAAGGTGCACAACAAACTAGCCACAACCATCCACAGGATAGATACAAGGTGCACAATAAACTAACCACAACTATCCATAGGATAGAAACAAGGTGCACAAAAAACTAGCCACAACCATCCACAGGATAGATACAAGGTGCACAATAAACTAACCACAACTATCCATAGGATAGAAACAAGGTGCACAATAAACTAGCCACAACCATCCACAGGATAGATACAAGGTGCACAATAAACTAGCCACAACCATCCACAGGATAGATACAAAGGTGTACAATAAACTAGCCACAACCATCCACAGGAAAGATGCAAGGTGCACATTAAACTAGCCACAACTATCCAGAGGATAGATACAAGGTGCACAATAAACTACCCACAACTATCCACAGGATACATACAAGGTGAACAATAAACTAGCCACAATTATCCACAGGATAGATACAAGCTGCACAATAAACAAGCAACAACCATCCACAGGATAGATACAAGGTGCACAATAAACTAGCAAGAACCATCCACAGGATAGATACAAGGTGCACAATAAACTAGCCACAACCATCCACAGGATAGATACAAGGTGCACAATAAACTAGCCACAACCATCCACAGTATAGATACAAGGTGCACAAAACTACCACAACCATCCACAGGATGGATACAAGGTGCACAATAAACTAGCCACAACCATCCACAGGATAGATACAAGGTGCACAATAAACTAGCCTCAACCATCCACAGGATGGATACAAGGTGCACAATAAACTAGCCACAACCATCCTCAGGATAGATACAAGGTGCACAATAAAATAGCCACAATCATCCAGAGGATAGATACAAGGTGCACAATAAACTAGCAACCACCATCCACAGGATAGATACAAGGTGCACAATAAACTAACCACAACCATCCACACGATAGATACAAGGTGCACAATAAACTAGCCACAACCATCCACACGATAGATACAAGGTGCACAATAAACTAACCACAACCATCTACAGGATGGATACAAGGTGCACAATAAACTATCCAGAACCATCCACAGGAAAGATGCAAGGTGCACAATAAACTAGCCACAACCATCCGCAGGATAGATACAAGGTGCACAATAAACTAGCCACAACCATCCACAGGATGGATACAAGGTGCACAATAAACTATCCACAACCATCCACAGGATAGATGCAACATGCACAATAAACTAGCCACAACCATCCTCAGGATAGATACAAGGTGCACAATAAACTAGCCACAATCATCCACAGGATAGATACAAGGTGCACAATAAACTAGCCACAACCATCCATAGTATAGATACAAGGTGCACAATAAACTAGCCACAACCATCCACAGGTCAGATACAAGGTGCACAATAAACTAGCCACAATCATCCACAGGATAGATACAAGGTGCACAATAAACTAGCCACAACCATCCAAAGGATGGATACAAGGCGCACAATAAACTAGCCACAATCATCCAAAGGATGGATACAAGGTGCACAATAAACTATCCAGAACCATCCACAGGTCAGATACAAGGTGCGCAATAAAGTAGCCACAACCATCCACAGGATAGATACAAGGTGCACAATAAACTAGCTACAACCATCCACAAGATAGAACATGAAGAACAATTATACATAAAGAACAGTTTAGAGATAACTTACGGCTAACTTTTATTCATCTTTCTCATTCTCATTTAGAAGTTCAGAAAAAAGTAACGACTTGTTCTTCTTCCGTGTAAGATGACACTGTGAACATGTGAACATCAAGTGTGAACATGTCTCCGTGCAATGTTTTCCTCTCACTTGATCCCTTCATTGTGTTCTCTCTTAACTAGATCTCTCTCTCTCTCTCTCTCCCTCTCTCTCTCTCTCTCTCTCTCTCTCTCTCTCTCTCTCTCTCTCTCTCTCTCTCTCTCTCATCTCTCTCTCTCCTCTCTCTCTCTCTCTCTCTCTCTCTGTCTCTGTCTCTCTCTGTCTCTCCCCTGTCTCTGTCTCTCTCTCTCTCTCTCCCACTCTCTCTCTCCTCTCTCTCTCCTCTCTCTCTCTCTCTCTCTCTCTCTCTCTCTTCTGTCTGTCTGTCTTCTCCTCTCTCTCTCTCTCTCTCTCTCTCGCCTCCTCTCTCTCCTCTCCTCTCTCTCTCACTCATCTTCTGTCTCTCTCCTCTCTCTCTCTCTCCTCTGTCGTCTTCTGTCTGTCTGTCTGTCTGTCCTTCTGTCTTCTCTCCCCTCTCTCTCTCTCTCTCTCTCTCTCTTTCTCTGTCCTTCTTCTCTCTCTCTCTCTCTCTCTCTCTCCTCTCTCTCTCTCTCTCTCTCTCCTCCCCTCTCTCTCTCTCTCTCTCTGTCTGTCTGTCTGTCTCTCTCTCTCTCTCGCTTCTCGCTCTCTCTCTCTCCTCTCTCTCTCTCTCTCTCTCTCTCTCTCTCTCTCTCTCTCTCTTCTTCTGTCGCGGGTTCTGTTCCTCTCTCTCCCCTCTCTCTCCCCCCCTTTTCTCTCTCCCCTTCTCTCCTCTCTCTCTCCTCTCCTCTCTTTTTCTTCTTTTCTTTTTCCCCTCTCCCCTTCTCTCTCCTGGGGCCCCCTTCTTTTTCCCCTCTCTCTCCCTGTTTTTCCCCTTGGGTCTTCCTTTCTGGTCTGTCTCCCCTCCCCCTTCTCTCTCTCCCCTCTTCCCTGTCTTTGTCGTCTGTCTTCTTCTTTCTGTCTGCCCCTGTTTTCTTCTTTTTCTCTCTCTCTCTCTCTTTTTCCTCCTCTCCCTTTCTTTTCCTTCTGTCGGTCTTTTTCTTTTTTCTCTCCTCTCCCCCTCTCCCTCTCTCTCTCTCCTCTTTTTCCTTTTTCCTCTCCCCTTCTTCTCTCTCTCTGCTTTTCCCCTTTTCCCCTTTTCCCCCTTCTATCTCTCTCTCCTCTCTCTCTCTCGCCGGTCTGTCTGGTCGTCTGTCTTCTCCTCTCTCTCTATCTCTTCTCTTTCCTTTTTCTTTTTCCTTCCTCTCTCTCCTCTCCCTTGCATCTCGTCTCTCTCTTTTTCCCCGGCCCCTCCCTCTCTCTCTCTTTTTCTTTTCTCTCCCTCTCCTCTCTCTCCTCTTCCTCCTCTCTCTCTCTCTCTCTTTTCTCTCTCCCCTCTTCTCCCTCTTTTCCCCTCTCCCCCTTCTTCGCTCCCTCTCCCCTCTCTCTCTCTCTCTCTCGCCCGTCTCTCTCTCTCTCTCTCTCTCTCTGCCCATTCTCTCCCTCCTCTCTCTCCTCCTCTCCCCTTTTCTTTTTCTCCCCTCTCTTCTCTCCTCTTCCTTCTCCCCTCTTCTTTTTTTTTTTCCCCCCTCCTTTCTCCCCTCCCCTCTTTTGTCTTGCTCGATTATTATTATTTTTAATTTTTATTATTATTATTAATAATAATATTATTATTATTTTTAAATATGGGGGGTAACACAAGGGAAAAAGTACACCACCCCTTTGGTTTTTCCATTTAGAAACCCTCAAGTGAAAACAAAAATTAAAAAAGGGGTAACTACCCAAATGTAACTATCACGGGTGAAACTATCACAGTGTAACCAACACATGAAACTTCACAGTGTAACTATCCCAGTGTAACAAACACAGGGGTAACTCACGGGTTTTAACTATCACAGTGTAACTATCCTGTGTAACTACACAGTGTAACTATCCCCGTGTAACTATCACTTGTAACTATCAAAGTGTAACTATCCCCAGGTAACTATCCACATGAAAACCTATCACAGGGGAACTTTCACAGTGAACAATCACAGTGTAACTATCACAGGAAAACTACACAGTGTAACAAAAACATGTAACTATCACAGTTTTTAAAAACCCACATGAAACTATCACAGTGTAACTACAAAAGTGTAACAATCACAGTGTAACTTTTCACAGTGTAATTACACATGAAACCTTCAAAGTGAAACTACAAAGTGAAAACATCACAGTGTAACAATCCCCTGTGAAAATATCACGTGTAACTATCACTTTTGTAACTATCACAGTGAAACTATCACAGTGTAACAAACACAGGGGGTAACTATCACTGTTAACTATCACAGTGTAACTATCACTGTGTAACATCCCCGGTTAACTATCACAGTGTAACTATCACAGTGTAACATCAAAATTTAAAACTTTTAAACAGTGAAACCATCACGTTAACTATCACAGTGTAACTATCACAGTGTAACTATCACAGTGTAACTATCACAGTGTAACTATCACAGTGTAACTATCACAGTGTAACTATCACAGTGTAACTATCACAGTGTAACTATCACAGTGTAATTATCCGTGTAACTATCACATGAAAATATCACAGTGAAACCAAACCCACAGTGTAACAAATCCTGGGAAACCAAACAAAAGTGTAACTATCACTGTGAAAACTATCACAGGTAACTATCACAGTGTAACAAATCACAGGAAAACTATCACATGTAACTACACAGTTAACTATCCCAGTGAAAACTATCCAGTGAAACTATCACAGTGTAACTATCACAGTGTAACTATCACAGTGTAACTATCACAGTGTAACTATCACAGTGTAACTATCACAGTGTAACTATCACAGTGTAACTATCACAGTGTAACTATCACAGTGTAACTATCACAGTGTAACTATCACAGGAAACCCTATCCAGTGAACTATCAAAAAGTGAAAACAAATCAATGTGTAACTATCACAGTTAACTATCACTGTGAAACTACCAGTGTAAACTATCACATTTAAACCCATTCACAGTGTAACTATAAAACAGTGTAACATCACCAGTTTTAACATCCAGGGGTAACTACCCACAGTGTAAAAAACAAAAGGAAACATCACAGTGAAACTATCACAGGGTAACATCACGTGAAACTATCACAGTTAACTATCACATTTTAACTAACCCCGTGTAACTACAAAATGAAAACTATCACAGTGAAACAACACAGTGAAACTATCACAGTGAACTTTTCACAGTGAAAACTATCACAGTGTAACTATCACAGTGTAACTATCACAGTGAAAACCTATCCCCCAATGAAAACATCACAGTTTAACTATCACTGTGTAACTATCACAGTTAACTATAAACTGTGTAACATCACAGTGTAACTATCACAGTGTAACTACCCACAGGGGGAAACATCACAGTTAACTATCCATGTAACTATCACGGTAACAAACACAGTTAACTACACTGTGAAACTATCACATGTAACAATCCCTAAATAACTATCACAGTGTAACATCACAGTGAAAACAAATCACTGTGAAAACTATCACAGTGTAATATCCCCAGTGTAACTTCACGGTGAAACTATCACGGTTTTAACTACCCACTGTTAACTATCACAGTGTAACTACACAGTGTAACTATCACAGTGAAACCCTACACGGGTTTAACTATCAGGGTGAAACTATCACTGTTAACAAACACAGAGTAACAATCATTTGAAACTATCACATTTAACCTTTCACAGTGTAACTCCACAGTGTAAACAATCACAGTGAAAAACTATCACTTTTAAAAACTATCATTTGTGTAACGATCATTTCGTAACAATCAAGTGTAACTATCACAGTTAAACTATCACTGTGAAAACAAATCACTGTGTAAAACTATCAAGAGTAACTATCACAGTTTTCATCACAGTGTAACTATAAAAGTTTTAACTTCACAGTGAAATTTCAGTGTAACTATCACAGTGCAACTATCCTTGGAAATTTATCACAGGAAAACTACCACAGTGAAACCTATCACATTTGTAACTATCATCGGTAAGTATCACTGGTAAAAATTCACAGGGAACTATCAGAGAGTAACAAATCACATTTTTTAATTTTAAAACATGAACTATCACAGTGTAACATCACAGTGTAACAAACCCACAGTGAACTAAAAAATGTAACTACCCCAGTGTAACTATCAACACAGTGTAACTATCACAGTGTAATATTCAAGTTTTAACTATCACAGTGTAACTATCACAGTGTAACTATCACAGTGTAACTATCACAGTGTAACTATCACAGTGTAACTATCACAGTGTAACTATCACAGTGAAAACACCACTGTGCAACAATCACAGTGTAACAAATCACAGTGTAACTATCACGTGTAACAATCACAGTGTAGCTATCCAGGGGGTAACGATAAATGTGTAACAATCATATTGTAACTACCACAGTGTAACAAACACGGGTGTAACTACCCAAGGTAACTATCACAGTGTAACTATCAGGGTGAAACATCACAGTGTAACTATCACAGTGAAAACTACACTGTGCAACAAACACAGGGGTAACTATCAAACAGTGTACTTTTCACAGTGTAACTTCCCCGTGTAGCTACACAGTGTAACGATCACGGGGGTAACTATCATAGGGGTAGCTTAAAATTGAAAACTATAAAGTGTAACTATCACGTGCAACATCACCGTTTTTTTTTTTTTAACCCCCAAGTGTAAAAAAATCAAAGGTAACTACCTGTGCAACATCACAGGTAACATCACATGAAAACTATCACATTTAACTATCACATGTACTATCACAGTGCCCATCACTGTTAACTATCAATGAAAGCTATCACAGTGTAACTATCACAGTGTAACAATCATGGGGCAATTTTCCACTTAACTATCACAGTGTAACTATCCAGTGAACAACCAGGGGTAGCTTCACAGTGGAACAATCAAAAAGTGTAACTATCACTGTGTAACATCACAGTGTAACTACCCACAGGGGAAACTATCACAGTGTAACTATCACATTTAACTACCAGTGTAACTATCAAGTGTAACTATCACAGTGAACTATCACGTGTAACTATCACTTTAAACCTTTAAACAGTGAAAACAATCACATTTTTCCCATCAAAAAGGTAACAATTCACTGTGTAACTATCACTGTGTAACTACACTGGTAACTTTTCACTTTGTAACAAAATCACTGTGTAACATCACAGTGTAACTATCCCCGTGTAACTATCACAGTGTAACAAATCACAGTGTAACTACACTGTGAAACTATCACTGTGTAATTTTATCACAGGGAAACAATCACAGTGTAACTATCACAGTGTAACTATCACATTTAACTACACAGGGGTAACTATCACAGTGTAACTATCACAGTTTAACATCACAGTGAAACCTATGACAGTGTAACATCAAAAGGGGTAACTATCACGGGGGTAACTATCACATTGTAACTATCACAGGGAACTACACAGTTAACTATCACAGTGAAACCTACACATTTAACTATCACAGTGAAAACTATCACTTGAAACCAACACAGTGTAACTATCACAAGGGTAACTATCACAGTGTAACTATCACAGTGTAATTTATCACAGTGTAACTAAAAAGTGTAACAAACACATTTAACAAATCACACGTAACTATCACAGTTTAACTATCACAGTGTAACTATCACAGTGTAACTATCACAGTGTAACTATCACAGTTTAACTATCACAGTGTAACTATCACAGTGTAACTATCACAGTGTAACTATCACAGTTTTAACATCACAGTTTAACATCACAGTGAACTTCCCCAGTCTAACTATCACAGTGTAACTATCACAGTGTAACTTTTCACAGTGAAACTATCACAGTGTAACTACACAGTGTAACACCCAATTTTAACTATCCAGGTAACTACACGTGAAAACTATCCCTTTTAAACTACACAGTGTAACATCACAGTGAAAACTATCAAAATTTAAAACTATCACATGTAACTTTCCAGTGTAAACTATCCCGGGAAACTATCACAGTGTAACTACACAGTTTTAAACTACAAAAGTGTAACATCCCAGGAACTATCCAGGTAACTATCACGGGTTTTAAACAAACACAGTGAAAACATCACAGTGTAACATCACAGTGTAACTATCACTGGAAACTATCAAAAGTGTAACTATCACAGTTTAACTATAACTGTGTAACTACCCATAAACTAGAGAAAATTTAAGACAAGCCAGTAATTTTTGCATCTTAAATGTTGAAAAATATAAGGAAAACAATAAAAATTTAAATGTGCCCATTTTTTTAAAATTAGGGTTTCGCTCTCCAGGAGTTTCGTTAAGCCGAAACCTGTAGAGCAAAACGTTGCCACAAAAAAAAGTCACTTTAAATTGTACTTGTGCCTGTATTTTACATATTGCCCGGAAATTTTTAACCAACAGGGTATACAATTTAAAAGGTTGAAATTTTCTGCTGTCCTCAGATCGCTTCAAAAAAACCTTTGTTCCTAAACATTTTTCCCTTACGAACTTCATAAACTTTTATTATAACCAACATTTTTTTTTTTTTAATTTACTTACTTTCATCTTAATTTACAAAATTTCCCTTAAATTTAAAAACACTTTTGTTTTTTATAAAATATATCTATATATAAAATATATATATAAATATATTTAATTATATATAAATATAAAAAATATATATGTCTTTGCCGAATATGTAAAACTGGTCAATTAGCAAAAACCCTCTTTTAAAAAATTAAGACCTTTCAAATTTTTTTTCTTTTAAAATTTTTAAAGATATTTTTTTTTCATTAATTTTGAAAAAAATTAAAAATTTTTTGGCATCATAAAAAATTTTAAAGAAAACTTACCTAACCTTTTTTTAAACAAGAACAATTTATTTTAGCCAACCCAACTATATATTTTTTTAGATTTGTTTACAATAATTTAATACTAAAAAAACACGTGAAATAAAAAAAAAATTTTTTTTTCGTTAGGTTCAGAATGATTTTGGCGAAATTATTGCATACCCCAAATTTTCGCTTTCCTTTTTGGAAAAGGGGCGTTGCTATTTAAGCCAAGAGGGCAAGTTCGCCTTTTTTTGGGCACGAAAATATATTTATAATATATATATATATATATAAAATTTTATATATTTTTAATATTTATATATATAATAATTTTTTTTATTTATAAAATATTTTTATTCCATTAAAAATCAAAAGTAAACAACCTTTTGGAAAGAATAGTAAAAATTCCAACCTTCGTGGTTTTTCACTTTAAACAAAAAACCCTTAAAAACAATAAAAAATTCCCCAAAGGGGGAAGGCAATAAAGGGTCAAGATACACCTCACCATCACATCCCAAAACCCAAAGAAACCCTGACGGGGAAACGACAACCCGACTAAATAACGGGAAAAGGGAACACGCAGCGGGTCTTTGGGCCCATACTGGGAAAGGTTTCCCGTCGCAATCCGCCCCACTAACAAAATATTTCCCAACCCTAAAACGCCCCCAAAAATTAAATTTTTTAACTTGTTTAATGTATTATTAAATTTTCTTCCCAAATTCTTTTAATTTAAAAATGAATCTAATTTAAAAAACCCAAAAGGAAAAATTCAAAATTAAATTGTCAAAACGCTTTTTGGGAAAAAAATTCAATTATTTCCTGTTGACCATGGACTTGTTTTAAATACAATTTTCCTCAACTTTTTGAAAATCAATTGGATGGTTAAAATCCCCTTCCAGAAAAAATTAGGGTTTTGGTTTTTGGGCATTTTCTAATGCTATATTTTATTTTTTTTTAAAATTCTTTTGGTTTTTACCAGTTTGACCGAATAAACTTTATCGAAAAATTTTTAAAGGGAATCGTGGCCTGGTGGTTTTTAAAGCTCTCGCTTCAAAACGGTGAGGGCCTGGGTTTTTGATTCCCAGCCAGGTAAAACATTGGACGTGTTTTTTTCCCACCTTTTTTTCTATGTTCCCCATCATAATAAAGGGTACCTGGGGGTTTTCGACCCGGGGTGGTCGCATCCTGGAACACGGACCTAAGGGGGCCTGGTCCCCAAGGGCCGGGCCCCGGGGGGGTTGAACCCCCCGGGAAATCCTCCAGATAAACCCAGATAAATAAGAAAAAAAAGAAAAAAATTTGGAGGGAGAAACAAGTTAAGAAAGCCCCAGAGAACAAAAGGAATTTTCATTAAGAAATAGGAAGGGGTTATTTAAAAGGAGAAATTAGATATTGGGAAGATGGGAAAGGGAAAATTTTTTAGGAAAAATTTAAATGTTGATGAAGATAGGAACTGTGATTTCGTGTATAGGCAAGGGGGAAAAAAAATCTTGTAGGAGTGAGGAAAAGCCAGTTGTGATTTTGGGGAAGTTTTGTGAGGCAGTAAAGGGAAAATGAAAAGGGGGGAAGGCAAACCGGGATTTATGGGGTAAAGATAGAAATGTTTAAAAACAGGGGGGATAATTTTTGGGGTGGTTGGTGCAATTGTTTAATAAATGTATGAAGAGGTAAGGTACCTAGGGATTGCAAGAGCATGCATAGTTTTTTTTGTTAAAAAGGGGAAAGGGGGTAAAAGAGAGTGCCAAAAAAATTTGGGGGGGGAAAATCCCGTTGATGTACCTTGGGAAAATGTATGGGAGAGTTTTTTAATTTAAAGAATTAAGAATAAGACGGGAATAGGGAAAACCCAAAGAACAAGGAGGCTTTAGGGAAAAGGGAGGGGGTTTTTGGACCAGGTGTTCAGTGAAACATATAATTTAACAGTAAATTTTTAAAAAGGCCCAAAGAGGGCTTTGTGGCATTTTTGGGGTTTTTTGGGAAAAAAGTATGACGGGGGGATGGGGCAATGTTGGCCCGATGTTGCAATGTATGGTTTTAGGAGGTTTGGTTACTGAAAGCTGAAGAGGTTTTTTTTCGAGGAAGTGGGGTCAATTAAGTAGTAGGGAAAAAAGGGGAAAAATTTTTTTTAATTAAAAATAGCCTTAGACAAGGGGTGTGAGTCACCGTGGTTTTTTTAAAATATTTTAAAGATGGGGTTTTTAAAAGAAGTAAATGGGGAGGGCTTGGCAAGAGGCGTTTGGGGTTTTAAAAAATAAAGAATCACCCCAAAGTGGGGGTTGTCACAGTCTCTTTGCTGATGACAAATTTTCTCTTGGGAGATTTGAAAGAAATTTAGATTTGGGGGGATTAATTTTGGTATGGGGGTCCAAAAAAAAAAATTTTAAAGGGGAATACAGGGAAAAGTTTAAGGGTTTTAGGATAACAAAAAAAATGGGGTGAAAAATTTAATATCAGATTGGAGGGGAAAAGTATTTAGGAGGTGAAAGTATTCAATATTTGGGGGTGGACGTGTCAGCGAAGGGGGCTATGAAAGTGGGGGTGAATCCTAAATTGAAGAGGGAAAAAAAAAGGGGTGGTGCACTTTTGGAGTCCCGTGGGGACAAAGAACTTTGTCCCTTGGGGGCAAAGAGGGGGAATGGGAGAGAGTATAGTTTTTACCAACCCTCAAAATTTGGGGGTGAAGCGTGGGGGGATGAATGTTCAGCGAGGAGAAGCTGGAGGGAGTGGGGATGTCATGTCTTAGGGGAAAGTGTGGTTGGGAAAAAAGCAGAGAATTTGTATTTTGGGAAATTAGGAGGGGGTGCGGGATTACCAAAACTGTTTTTCCCAAGGGCTGAGAAGGTTTTTGAAAGGGGGTTCGGACATGTAAAAAAAGAATGGGGCGGGAAAAAGAATGACTTCAAAAGTGAAACATCCTTTTATGGGAAAGGGAAAGGGGGGGTAGGGGGGGGCCTAGGAAGGGTTTTAGGGGGGGGTAAAAGGGGGTTTTGTGGGGCGAGGGGGGTTTGGGGCTTCCACAGGCATGCGGGACGTGTTTTTTATAGAGTAATGGAGACAAATGGTTTTTAAAAACTTGACGTGCTGTTGGAGTGTGAGCAAAGTAACTTTTTTGAAGGGGTTTTAGGGGAAAACCCGGGAGGGCCCGGGCTTGGAATCCTGGAGATGGGAAAATACATTTCCTGCACTCCGAATGGGGTGGGTTTAAAGTTTCAGTTTAAAACTGTAGTGTAAAAACACCCTTTGGCAAGACAGTGATGGGGGGAATGATGGTGAAAGTTTTTCTTTTTTTGGGCCACCCGGCCCTTTGGGGGGGAATCGGGCCGGGTGATAATAATAAAAAAAAAAAAAAAAAACATCCATCAGCATTTTGGGGGAATTCTTTTTCAAAAATTTTTTTAAATGTATCAAAGATTTTTAAAACAACTTTTAAAATTTTTAAAAATCTTAAAAAAAGAGAAGGGAAACAACCAAGTTTTTAGGAAAGGGGGAAAACCCAAAATATTTTTAGTTGAATAACTCTGGTTGTCCCCTTTTTTTTTATAAAAATATTTTTTAGCAACTTTTAAAAAATTTTTCAAATTTCATTTTTTGGGGATTTTTAAAAACATTTCCTTTTCAATAAATTTTGGGCATTTCTTCCCTCTATGAACTCTGGACTACAAATTCGTAAAGCCCCCCAAAAAATTGGGTGAGGGAAAAAAACAAATTTAACTCTATCTTTTATGCAAAGGGAAAAATAGTGGACATAGGGGAAAAGGGTTTCCCTTCTATAAAACCTTTTTCTGTTTTATTTAAGGAAAATAACCATTGCCTTTTCGGGGGTTTTTAATTATTAAAGGTAATAATTTCCCTTTAAATTTAAATTTTAAAAGAAAACCTACAAAAAAAACTGTTCCTATGACAGTTTGTACAAGAATATTATGCAAAACCGACATGTGCAAAAATCTTGGGGACTTTATTGAAAACGTTTTGTCATCCATGGCTTTTTTCAATACAAATTTCCAAGGCTTTAAATTTTAAGACCCGTAAAACTACAACAAAAATGCCCTCGTCTGCTACCCTCCCCAATCCACCTGACGTTAGTATATAAGCGCCAAAAACCCGGGGCTCCCAAAACTTTTAAAAGACCAAAAGGGGCTGGCAAACAAAAAAACTCCAAGACGAGGACTGATTACCTCATCTTTTTTAAAAATATTTTTTATTGTCTTCCCAAAATTTTGTCCTAGAATCTGTATTTATAAAGCCCTGGAAAGGGGGAAAAAGTCAGAATAAAGATCCCAATGGGTTTCACATGTTTCTTAATTCAACTTTTCGGTATTTTGTGTGTATGGGGTACCCCACCTATTTTTTGGTTTCAGGGGTCGATTTATACTCCTGGTCCATTTCTTTACTGGGTTTCTACAGGGCCCCCTCTCCCTTCTCCATGGGATTTAGCAAACCTCTTTTTGAAACATGTATGGTTTCCCCGCCTCCCCCCTACATCACTTAAATAGACTTTCTCCACTTCTTATAACCTATACTGAAAAATACTTTTCCCAAAATCCCTTTGCCCCATCTGAGTCTTCCCCAAAATTTCCCAAATTTTGACCTTCCCGGGTTTCTGTTCCCCCTCTCGGAACAAAAATGTCTTTGGGCCAACCCTTTTCAATTCCCCGCAGTATTTTTAAAATGGCGTTAAAATGTCTCCCCTTACCCTCCTTCTCCCCGTGGGGTTTAGGCCGATTCCTCTTTAAACCTTTTTTTTCGTAGGGCTTCCCCTTACTCTGGACTAGTCTTGTTGGGAAAACCCTTTCACTTTTTCTAATTTTTTTTAACGTTCTTTTACCAGGGGTGGATTCCAAACTGAAACTCATACTCCAATATGGGCCTGGGGTATATTTTGGACAGAGTCTTGAACATTTTCTTCTGGAGGAATGGAACCCGCTCCCCAGGTTTGCCAGAAAGCCCGTACGCGGGGGCAGTTATCTGACTGTTTTGCACCTTTGGAAAATTTTTGTTCGGTTTTTTAAAACTCACATCCAAGAACTTTTTTCTTGATGAAAGGGGGGGGGCCGGGGCTTTGGGCCCCCAGACTATACCTGTCTGGGGGTTTCTTTTCCCTTTCCCCGATCTTTTTGACCCTTGCATTTGGGAGGGGTTTAAATTTAAGGAAACCCTTGCCCCGACCAGGGTTGAGCCTTTCCAGGGCCCCTTTGTAGGGCCCCGGGCCCGATCCCCGACCCTTTTTAAATTTTCCTCATTTTTTTCACACATTCCCCGTAAACAGGGAAAAATTTTTTGAGTTTTCTCCCTTTCCCTTAAATTTATTTACATATACCCAAAAAAAGCCCCAGGTTTCCCAGACTGACCCTTGGGAACCCCCCCTCGTCACCAAAGGGGGCCCACTCTGAAAACTTCGTCACGTACCCTGAAATCGTTGTTTTTCTCCCTGTCAGGGGATTCCCCTGATCCATTGGGAGGGCCCTTTCCCGTTATGTGTGCCTTTCCTCTAGTTTTGCATTTCCTCTTGTGAGGGGAAATGTGTCGGGAAAGGGCCCTTTTTGCATCCAAGAAAATTTCAATCTATCCACCTCTTTTCTCTCTCGTGTCTTTTCTTCCGTTACCCGTCATAAAACTCCGTAAGGGTTTTTGACACAGGGTTTTCCTTCCATGGGAAAAATTTTCCTGTTTTTTGTTTTTAAGCTTTTGTCTTTCTAGATGCTCCACCAACTCCCTCCTGATAAAACTTTTCCATGACTTTTTCATACTAAACACGTCGTGACACATCTGTAGTTTAAAAGTGTGTGTGTGTGTGTGTGTGTACTCACCTGTTGTACTCACCTAGTTGAAAGGTTTTCAAAGGGGGCCCAGTCCAACTCCTGGGCCCCCCCTCTTCACTAAAGCCCACAGGGCACTCCCCCCTAACCGTGACTTTATCAACCTCTGCTTAAAGCTATGATGGGGTCCGGGCCCCCACTACATCGCTTCCCAAAAATATTTCCCTTACTTTACCTCTGGGGCTGGGAAAAAATACTTCCCCAACATCCCTGTTGTTTTATTGTTTCTTCAAAATTCCAACTGGTCCCCCTTTTTGCTTGGGGTCCCATCTCTTTGGGAATCCTGTCCTTTTTCCCCCCTTGTCAATTCCCTCATTATTTTTTGTAGTCGTTTTCAAAGCCCCCCCCCCCATCCTCCCGTCCCCCAGTGGGCGTCATTGATTTCCTTTTAAACCCCTCCCGTAGGAAAATACCTCTTAACTCTGGGGCGCTTTTTGCAAACCTTTGCACTTTCTCGTTTTTTTTACGTGGTTTGGGTAGGTGTGGGTTCCAAACTGGGGCCCCATACTCCAATATGGGCCAACGTAAAAGGTGTACAGGGGCCTGAACATTTTTTTAAATTTTGAGGGCGGGAAAGCTGTTCGGAGGGGGCGGGGGCCCACATGCTGCAGCCCTTTTTGGGTTTATGTGCTCTTCAGGAGATGTGCCTGGTGTTATACTCACCCCCAAGATTTTTTTCCTGAGTGAGGTTTTTTATTTCCCGGCCCCTTGACTGTCCCGTCCCGCGGGCTTTTTTGCCCCTTTCCCCCAAACTTTAAAGACTTTCACTTGGGAAGGGTTTGAACCCCCAGGAGCCAAATTTCTGGACCAGTCTGCAGCCTGGGCGAATCCCCTTTTTAGGTTTTGGCCTTGGGGGGAAGGGGGGGGGGGATTTCTTCTCATCAAATTTATGTCACTGCCCAAAAAGGGACACCCCAGAGGGCTATTCCTTCCGTCATGTCCCTTTAAAAAAATACCAGAAACAGCACTGGTCCCCAGGGCTTAACCCCCCGTGGGGAAACCCCCTGGGCACAGGGGCCCACTCCCGACACCCGCCACGTACCCCTGACTGCTGCGTCTTCCTGACAAGTATTCCCTGATCCCTTTGGGAGTGGGCCCTTCCCCGTTATCCCCCGTTGGGCCCCCCATTTTTTTCAAACCCAACTCTTGTGTGGAAAGTGTCAAACGCCTTCTTGCATCCAAAATATGCAATCCCCCACCCCCCCTCTCTCTTGTCTTACTGCTGTCACCATGTCCCTAGAACCCCAGTAGGTTTTTTGACACAATTTTTTCCCGGGGGCCTTTCCCCGGGGCTGCTGTTGATGAACATTCCTTTTTAGGTGTTCCACCACTCTTTTCCTGATAAAACTTCTCCATGATTCTGCAAAACTTAATTAAATTGTTGGGGACTGGTCTGTAGTTTTGTGGGGTTTCAAAGCGTCCCCTTTTTTTTTAAAAATTGGGACTACATTTCTGTCTTCCATTCCTCAAGGGAATCTCCCTGTTTCGATAGAGGGGATTTAATTTGTTGTTAAGGGGTACAAATAGCGCCTCTGCCCCTTTCTCCCGGACCCATGGGAAGGGGGTTATCTGGCCCCATTGCCTTTTTGGTATCTACCACACAAAGGCTCCACCTTCCTCGGTTTTTATGGAAATGTTCCACACTTTTGGGGGGTGCCCCACCTCTCTTCTTTCTGGAGCTCCTTCTGTCTCCTCTGTGAACACTTCTTTGAATCTCTTGTAGAGTTCCTCACATACTTCACGGTCATTTCTTGTTGTCTCTCCTCCTTCCTTCCTTAGCCTGATTACCTGGTCCTTGGCTGTTGTTTTCCTCCTGATGTGGCTGTATAACAGTTTCGGATCAGATTTGGCTTTCGCTACTATGTCGTTTTCATATTGTCGTTGGGCCTCCTTTCTTATCTGTGCATATTCATTTCTGGCTATACGACTGCTCTCCTTATTCTCCTGGGTTCTTTGCCTTCTATATTTCTTCCATTCTCTAGCACACTTGGTTTTTGCCTCCCTGCACCTTTGGGTGAACCATGGGCTCGTCCTGGCTTCTTCATTATTCCTGTTACCCTCCTCAGCCTCCTTGCACATTGTTGCTACATATTCCATCGTCTCATTAACTGGCTTCCCTGCCAGTTCTCTGTCCCACTGAACCCCGTTCAGGAAGTTCCTCATTCCCGTGTAGTCCCCTCTCTTGTAGTTTCGCTTCATTCGTCCTGGCCTTCCTGCTTCTCCCTCCACTTGTAGCTCTACTGTGTATTCGAAGCTTAAACCACATGATCGCTGGCCCCAAGGGGCCTTTTATATGTGATGTCCTCAATATCTGCACTACTCAAGGTGAATACTGAGTCCAGTCTTGCTGGTTCATCCTCTCCTCTCTCTCTTGTAGTGTCCCTTACGTGTTGGTACATGAAGTTTTCCATTACCACCTCCATCATCTTAGCCCTCCATGAGTCTTGGCCCCCATGAGGCTCCAAGTTCTCCCAATCGATCTCCTTGTGGTTAAAGTCACCCATGATCAGGAGCGTTGCCCTGCATGTGTGTGTGTGTGTGTGTGTGTGTGTGTGTGTGTGTGTGTGTGTGTGTGTGTACTCACCTAATTGTACTCACCTAATTGTGGTTGAAGGGGTCGAGACTCAGCTCCTGGCCCCGCCTCTTCACTGATCGCTACTGGATCCTCTCTCTCTCTGCTTCCTGAGCTTTGTCATACCTCTTCTTAAAACTATGTATGGTTCCTGCCTCCACTACTTCACTTGCTAGGCTATTCCACTTGCTGACAACTCTATGACTGAAGAAATACTTCCTAACGTCCCTGTGACTCGTCTGAGTCTTCAGCTTCCAGTTCTGACCCCTTCTCCCTATGTCCCCTCTCTGGAACATCCTATCTCTGTCCACCTTGTCTATTCCCCGCAGTATCTTGTATGTCGTTATCATGTCTCCCCTGACCCTTCTGTCCTCCAGTGTCGTCAGTCCGATTTCCCTTAACCTTTCCTCGTACGACATTCCCTTGAGCTCTGGGACTAGCCTTGTTGCAAACCTTTGTACTTTCTCTAACTTCTTAACGTGCTTGACCAGGTGTGGGTTCCAGACTGGTGCTGCATACTCCAGTATGGGCCTAACATACACAGTGTACAGTGTCTTGAACGATTCCTTATTAAGGTATCGGAACGCTATTCTCAGGTTTGCCAGGCGCCCGTATGCTGCAGTGTGTGTTTGTGTGTGTGTGTGTGTGTGTGTGTGTGTGTGTGTGTGTGTGTGTGTGTGTGTGTGTGTGTGTGTGTGTGTGTATGTATGTGTGTGTGTGCGTGCTTGTGCGTGCTTGTGTGTGTGTGTGTGTGTGTGCGTGTGTGTGTGTGTGTGCATATTCCTGCAACATTCCCACTACGTATGCGCAGAATCGATGTTTAATGTATATGCAAAAACTTGTTAGGTAGAGTTCCTGCATGACTCAGTAGTATACAAGGGCGTTCGTAGCCTCAGAGGACATATTACCTATATATACATACATACGTACATACACACACACACATACATACATAAACACACACACTCTCCACATACATAAACATTCATACATATACACACATGTACATAAACTCAAATACTATTACATATACATACGAACTTTCACATTCACAAGACACAAGCAACAATACATACAAACATACAAGTATGACCAAGGTTGTACGTAAACATAATAATTATGTCCAAGTTTTGCACCTTCCTGGATCTGAAGTCAAACTCTATATTTCTGTGGTAATAACAATAACTAAGTTGACAAGTTAACTTATGTCAGTCTTGTACAAACTTTCCTTAACCTTAATATCAATATTATATTATATAATATCAATATTATATTATATAATATCAATATTATATTACATAATATCAATATTACATTACATAATATCAATATTATATTATATAATATCAATATTATATTATAATCAATATTATATTATATTACATAACATCATATTATATTATATCAATATTATATTATATTACATAATATCAATATTACATTACTTAATATCAATATTATATTATATAATATCAATATTATATTACATAATATCAATATTATATTATATAATATCAATATTATATTACAAATATCAATATTATATTACATAATATCAATATTATATTACATAACATCATATTATATTATATCAATATTATATTATATTACATAATATCAATATTATATTACATAATCAATATTATATTATATAATATCAATATTATATTACATAATATCAATATTATATTATATAATATCAATATTATATTACATAATATCAATATTATATTACTTAATATCAATATTATATTACATAATATCAATATTATATTATATAATGTCAATATTATATTACATAATATCAATATTATATTACATAATATCAATATTATATTACATAATATCAATATTATATTACATAATATCAATATTATATTATATAATATCAATATTATATTATATCAATATTATATTATATTACATAAACATCATATTATATTATATCAATATTATATTATATTACATAATATCAATATTATATTACATAATATCAATATTATATTACATAATATCAATATTATATTACATAATATCAATATTATATTACATAATATCAATATTATATTATATAATGTCAATATTATATTACATAATATCAATATTATATTACATAATATCAATATTATATTACATAATATCAATATTATATTATATAATGTCAATATTATATTACATAATATCAATATTATATTACATAACATCATATTATATTATATCAATATTATATTATATTACATAATATCAATATTATATTACTTAATATCAATATTATATTACATAATATCAATATTATATTACTTAATATCAATATTATATTGATTTTATCATTAATATTATATTAATGTGATAATATTATATTAATATTAAATTAATATAATATTAATGCCAGAATAAACAAAAATTATCTATGGTGATATAAGCCACCGTGAGTTTTTATTTATATTTTTTTTTACTCGTGAGTAAAGATGATCTTTACTTACCTGACTATCTATTGATGTAATTATCTATCGATCAATCCGTGGTGCCAGGCCCCGCCCATCCCTGTGTCCAGACGCGACACTGCTTGATGCATCTCTCCACCATCCATTTCTCTCAACTCCTGCCCGTCAAGGGGCCGGAGGTGGAGGGGGGGGGGAAGAAGGGGGTAGTTATGGTGCCTTGGCACTGTCGAAGTGCTCTTGATCCAAGGATTACACTTAATGTAATTTTAATTGGAGCACGGAACTGGATCCACCTTGTCGTTCTTCATCTGCGTCTCATTTCCTGTCATTTCTCAAGACCTTCATGAAATTTGTAATTAATATTAATAATAATAATAATTACAATAAAAATAATAATATTAATAATTATAATAAATAATTACTGCTACTAATACTAATAATAATTATAATGATAAATAATAATAATAATTAGCTCTTACATAACTGTGGGAGAGAGACAGAGACAGACAGACAGACAGACAGACAGACAGACAGACAGACAGACAGACAGACAGACAGACAGACAGATAGACAGACAGACACACAGACAGACAGACACACAGACAGACAGACAGACAGACAGACACAGGGTGTGTGACCAACACCGCACATAACAAGGTCACTCAAAATCAGCTCTCCTAAAATCATAGAGTTTGATAGAATCCTAGCTTCCTAGAATCCAAGGGCTCTAAAGTCTTAGACTCCTAGGGTCCTAAAGTCCTAGTGTACAAGAGTTCTAAAGTCCTAGGGTTCTAGAGTCCTAGAGTCTTAGCATACTAAGTAATAGAATCCTAAGGCCCTAGAGTCTTAGAGTCCTAGGGTTCTAAAGTCTTAGAATCCTAGGGTTCTAAAGTACTAGAATCTTTGGGCACTTGAGTCCTAGAGTCCTAAAGTACTAGAGTCCTAGGGTGCTAGATTCTTAGGGTCCTAGAGTCTTAGGGCCCTAGAGTCCTAGTTGTCTAAAGTACTAGAATCCTAGGGTGCTACAGTCCTAGGGTCCTAGAGTCCTAAAGCGCTAGAGTCCTAGGATGCTAGAGTCTTAGGGTCCTAGAGTCCTTGAGTTCTAAAGTACTAGAATCCTAGGGTGCTAGACTCCTAGGGTCCTAGAGTCTTCTACAGCCTCATAGTTTATCGTCTGCTCACTCCAACATCCCTCTCATCCTTCTCAACACCCCTCTCATCCTTCTCAACATCCCTCTCATCCTTCTCAACATCCCTCTCATTATTCTCAACAACCCTCTCAACACCCCTGAATGGGTCACAATGTATATAATGTATATTACCTGTTCATATAATTTTATATTGCTTATATTTGCGATATTAGCTAAATCGTAAATATATTGCTTTATATTATTATTTGACTTAGTTATATTATTAGGTAGGATGTAACATTTATATATTATTCAGTGCTCATAGTTCGAGTGTTAAGTAGCTGACGCATTGTCTAACTACTGTAACTGCCACCTCGCTTTTTTCGCTGCCGGCTTCTCTGTAGTTGCTGGGCAGCAGCAGTCCACGGAGAGTCACGTGATCAGGGGGGTGATCACACCTCACCTGGAGTAGTCTGCCTGGCCTGCACTTTCTTGTCTGTTTGACGTGCCTTCCAACAACACGGCCTCTCCAGCTCTCTCTTGTGGGCTCTTGTTGGAAGATCGTCTCTGTCACTCTCTTGTTGTTGATTCTGTATAGCTCTGTTCACAGAACATAGCCTAGACTTAGTGATTTTCGACGCTGTACTGAGGTTGAGTATCACATAGACACTCTGAGAAACTCAGGTCCTGAGCTGTAGCTTCTGACCTAATTTGTACTGGTATATGTGTACTGTCACCGTCGGGGATTTTCTAATGCTGAACTTAGATTCAGAAGTATGGGAGTTTTGTGACTTTTGTGGAGGATCTGCAGATGGTCCCTACTTAGTGTCGTTATATTATCTGCTTGTTCCTGATTCTGTGTCGCTGTTGCTTGTAATATTGCTGTTCGGCTTATCAGTCGTTTTATTGTTCAAGCAAGCTGTTCTGATTGCCAGGTTGGTCAAGAAGTTAGTTTATGTGAGGACTTTTAGTCAGTCACTGGTTAAGTCTAGTCGAGTTTTGAGACATAGCGAACTACTTACACCACTTACACACATACACACGAACTTACTTGTATATATTTGTAATATGTTATTAAATGCTAACAATGTACTAGACGGTACTTAAAAGCCATAAAGATGTGATATGTACCTTCAGCACAATACTACTGTACACCAGTGAAGTGTAGCAACTTGTATCCTGTATTATATTCAATTGATTACTATAATTTACTTTGATAATATATGCCTAGACGACTTTGTTATTAATAAAATTATCAAATTTTAATTTCTTTAGGTAGTAACCTACCAGTTGTAATCCTGAAGCACTATTGAATCTCATTAAATTCTAATGGATAATTGGACCAGGATACTGACTACTTGTTACAAAAACCTAGTAACAGGCTGGATGCTAGAAGGGCAGTCCTTTCTAGTATTCACTGGAGATCTCTAACATTACTAGATATCGCGTTTCTTGTAACATCATGCCACTCTCCCTCTCAGTATATCGATATCCCTCTCATCACATTACTATTCGTCTCAACTTTCCTCTCGTTATTCACTCTCCCAATATCCCTCTCATTTATCACTATCGCTCTCGGTATCCCACTCATCAAATTCCTATCTCTCTCTATATCCCTCTCGAGAAACTACTATCC
>NC_069399.1:67512145-67522145 GCF_026875155.1 Cherax quadricarinatus | reverse complement strand
AGCCAAGCTAGATGTTGTACCCACCATCGAAGGACATACGGTGGTGTGGACGCCTCTGAGCTAATTTCATTGTACTCCCTGTTTGTGTACTAGCTCAACTAGCAGTATATTATATTATTGTAACCACGAAACAAGTGGTATTGATCAATAACAACACTGCACTAGCTAGATTACCCTGAGACGGGTAATCTTTGATATAGGCCAAATTCTGAAGTTCTTTATAAAATTCCAAGGAATAAAAATTCCTCTTAAGTCCATTACTGGAAACACATATATTATACCACAGAAGATTTTCTGATTGAAGGGAAACTGAAAGCTTTTCTCTAACAACTGCGGTCTTGGTAGTTGTTTCAAGAGAATAAGAGGGAAACTCCTCTTTAAATAAACGTGAGTGAACATTTAGGAAACACAAGCAACTGGGAACACGATGCTACATCAGTCGATTCATCAAATTGAACTGAAAATGACATGAGCTGCAGACATGATCTCCAGTATGACCTGATCTTTGATGTCAAAGGATATATCGCTGATGCTTCTTTCAACAGTACCGTTTGACAATCAAAGTGCGGCAAATTTTTTCTCCAGTTCATTTCCCATCACAATTTTCACCATTTTGACAGTGCAAAGTTTGATCAAAGTTTCCCCAATTGTATGGGGGGGGGAGGGGGTTGTCTGTTATGTTACAGTACTGCAACATAAGAAGCTTCAGTAGCCTTTAGGTTCATTTCTTGGATGAATATCCTGTTGAATCCAGTTTCATTTTTTTAAGCACTCGCATGAGGTTGAAAAACAACTCTTATCCTCGTGTTATGGACGAAAAATCGGCAAATGTTGCTTCAACTTTGTTGTTGATACAATCATTTAAGAAAGCTTCGCCACAAGTAACACACTGAGGTCTGTGATGATGGTGGATGTTAAACCATAGTGAATATATAAATCATTGTAGCCTCATTTTAATTTAGTCTGTGAAAGTTGATAAACTTTACTGAATGTCGTTGATTAAATTATAAACAAACTACAATTCTACAGATTGTACATAATCTACAGGACACAACACTTTTTTGAGTGCACAATAAGCATATTGAACTATCACTCTTTGTTGAGTATTGATCCCGGTTCCCCCGGAAACACACAAAAATTTCCCTCCAGGAGAGGAATATCCCTCAGGTTGCGAAGTCCTCATCTTGATCCTGGAGCTCCACACTCTGAGAGACCGACCTCCTCGAAACTACTTATTTCCTTAGTCCATCGATACTGACGGACTGATCATGTCATCTTCACCTCTCCGCTGTTTTTGTTGTCAACAATTTAAGGAAGTTTCGTAGTCCACTGAAGAAGCCTGCTGAGCAGGCGAAACGTTTCTAGAAAAAAGATTCCCAACTTATTCTCTTTGTCTCTCTTCCGTCCAGGGACCAAGGTCACTTCAAATGGTCTTTTTATAGATAAATTAATGTAGTATGGTACACCTCTGTGCACAGATCAAGAGGCGTGTTGAGCCATCAACAGCAGTGTTGCACAGATCAACAGCAGTGTTGCGTACATCAACAGCAGTGTTGCGTACATCAACAGCAGTGTTGCGTACATCAACAGCGGTGTCAGAGGAGCAGCGTCGTGCGAACATGCTCCCCTAAAGACGCACGGAAGGTCGAGTTCTGCGTGGCAGGGAAGGGAAAGGTGGGCCATGTGGACTCACCGTGCCCCCCCCAACCCACCTCAACAGCTGATCTATGTCAACAACAACACGTGTTGAGGCGCTCAGTGCTGCTACTTTCTTCTCAACACACGCTACTGAATTACTCTATTTATATTGACACCCTCTCTGCATATAGCCGCAGTGTTGTTATCAATTAAATATCACTTGTTCGTGGTTACAATACTATATTTACTGCTTATGGAGGCTAGTACACCAAACGGGGAGTAGAATAAAATTAGCTCTGAGGCACCCACACCCACCCACACCATCGTATGTCCTCGGATCACGGTGCAACACCTAGCTCTGCTGGGTGTGTGATTCTTGTACGATTGGGTGGTCCAGTGGGTTAGAGTGTCGTGAATTTTCGCTAACCATGAGGCAGGCTAAAACAACACGGGTTCGATCCCCCGGCTGGTTGCAGTGTAGATATTGATTAAATACCAATTGTTCGTGCTTACAATAATATATATATATATATATATATATATATATATATATATTATATATATTATATATATATATATATATATATATATATATATATATAATTGGGGTCCACCTCTGGTGTAAATTGTGGGACCCATAGCCTCGGAGAAGTGGATAAAAAGGCTTCAAGGAAGAATATTTGGATTTCTTCCTGAAGCCATTTGAATATTCCACTTCCCCTACCACCCCATCTTTTAAACTATTATTTTTTACCAATAGGAATATTTTATTACATAATATGGTACAGGAGATTTAAGAGATACATTGTTGATATAAAGGTGGCATATAAGGTACATGTTGTTACGTGTGTATCACCGATTATAAGGTGAAAATCTCATCCAGCTCCTCAGAGCTGGGGCGTGTGCCCAAAATGCAGCATGCATTACCCCTTTGAACAGCCGCACTGAGCCGCTGGAACAGAAAACTAGCTGCCCTGGGATCCCTAGTTACCCACCGAGGCAGGGTGACCCAAAAAGAAAATCTCCAAAAAGGAAATACTTTCATCATTCAACACTTTCACCTCACTAACACAGAATCACTGTCTTTGTAGTGGCGCTCAGATACGACAGTTTAGAAGTCCCTCTGGCTTAGCGCTTCTTTTTGATTATAATAATTATAATTAGAAGTCCCTCCAAGTGGTATTGAATCATTTGCCAAACTGCGGCAGGTCAGGATTCGACCCTACGACACATTGTCCCACCGACACATTGTCCCAATAGGTTTGTAGGATCGATGGTGTAGTGGATAGGGTGACACGTACATTGTGTGTTGACTCATGAGGAGAGACAGTGTGTCGTGGGCTCGAATCCTGACCTGCTGCAGCTTGGTAAATGATTCAATACCACTTGGAGGAACTTCTAAACTGTTTGAATCCAGGCCTACTGCAGTTTGGTAAATGATTAAACACACACACATATATATATATATATATATATAAAATATATATATTTTATATATATATTTAAATATATATATATATTAATAACGCAAGGAATTCGCAAGAGCAGGCGAAATATACACAAACACTAATCTCTGGCTGAAGGAGACTCGAACCTACGAACCTTGGAACAAGGTACGCAGTGCTATACCATTCTCACCACACTGGACAATACCTTGGCGCCTAGCACAATGGCTAGACGTTGATCCAAGGCAGCCAGCTTTCAGGGGGAAGGCTTACAGCTTTTCATCTCATCCCCTGCATGCATCAGCCTTACTAGAGATTTTAACAATGCAATGAATTCGCAAGAGCAGGCGAAATATACACAAACACTGATCTCTGGTTGAAGGACGCCAAGGTATTGGTCCAGTGTGGTGAGAATGGTATAGCACTGCGTACCTTGTTCCAAGGTTCGTAGGTTCGAGTCTCTTCAGCCAGAGATCAGTGTTTGTATATATATATATATATATATATATATATATATATATATATATATATATATATGCAATAAGATCACATAACCAGGTGTTATCAGAATATGCAAAACAACCACTGTGAAAGAATAGTGAAATTCCCCGTTCTCTTACTGACATTGAAATTTGGGTTTGTGAGTATAACCTTTTAATAAATTATTAAAAACAAAAATAAATGTTGCAGATATGTTAAGCAACTCAAGTGAAACACTTTCCACTCACTGACTTTTACCAGGTTGTTAACCAGCCTGGTAGTGTCCATAAACCAACTACCTGTTTACGTTAGTATGGGAAGGTGGTGACCCACATATACTAGACTGTATGGAGGGGAGGGGTATTTGGAGGGGGTAATTGGAGAGGGTATTTGGAGGGGGTATTTGGAGGGGGGTATTTGGAGGGGGTATTTGGAGGGGGTATTTGGAGGGAAGTATTTGGAGGGGGTATTTGGAGGGGGTATTTGACGGTGGGCATTTGGAGGGAGATATTTGGATGGGGTATTTGGACGGGAGTATTGGAGGGGGTATTTGGAGGGAGGTATTTGGTGGGGGTATTTGGACGGGAGTATTGGAGGGGGTATTTGGAGGGAGGTATTTGGTGGGGGTATTTGGACGGGAGTATTGGAGGGGGTATTTGGAGGGAGGTATTTGGTGGGGGTATTTGGACGGGAGTATTGGAGGGGGGTATTTGGTGGGGATATTTGGAGGGGTATTAGTAGGGGATATTTAGAGGGGTATTAGGAGGGGGTATTTGCAGGTGTATAGGGGAGGCAGAAGTATTGACAGGTAAGAGGGGCAGGTCTGGGACTATTCATCAACGCCGTCAACGGTCGCTGACAGGCGTATCCAGCACTGACATTCTCAACAGACCTGACATTACTCACGGCTACTGCTGCCTTCCATTATGTTGCTACTGCTGCTGCTGTTGTTACTGTTACCGCTACTGCTGCTACTGTTGCAGTTACTGTTGCTGCTGTTGCTGCTGCTGCTACCGTTACTGTTGCTGCTACTGTCACTGCTGCTGCTGTTACTGTTGCTGCCACTACTTCTGCTGCTACGGCTATTGCTGCTGTTGCTGCTGTTGCTGCTGTTGCTGCTGTTGCTGCTGCTGTTGCTGCTACCGTTACTGCTGTTGCTGTTGCCGCTTTCCAAGCTGAAGAAAACTTTTCGTCAGAAATTATCTATATATTCCCTGTCACAGCGTGGAGGAAGAGGAGAATGAGGAGGAAGAAGAAGGCAAGGAAGAGGAGAACAAGAAGGAGGAAGAGGAGGAGGGAGGAAAATAGATTGATATACGATAATAAGGTCAAAGAAGGTCAAGAGAAAGGTCAGTGTTGAGTGTGTGTGTGAGTGTACTCAAGCAAGGTACTCATGTTAATTACTCCTCAGACCAGTTCTAAAAGTCTTGAATGGTTCCACTTAGCTCACTCTTAATCTCTCGAGTGAGTGTAGCAAGGTCAGTGTAGCAAGGTCAGTGTAGCAAGGTCAGTGTAGCAAGGTCAGTGTAGCAAGGTCAGTGTAGCAAGGTCAGTGTAGCAAGGTCAGTGTAGCAAGGTCAGTACTTCAGGGTCCTGACCTCACTGCGTTCAGTAGTTACGCATTATTTACCCCTAATCTCGGTCTTCTTTGCCCATCCCCAGTCTTTATAACTTTGTATTTGATGGGGTTGAATTCCAGTAGCCACTTATCGGACCAGACCTGCAGCCTGTTCAGGTCCGTTTGTAGTCTTTCCTGGTCCTCAGCTGTTTGTATTCTCCTCATGAGTTTCATATCATCAGCACCAGGGATGCCTCTGACTGTATTCCTTCCGTCATATCATTTATGTGCCAAGAAATAGCACCGGTCCCAGTACTGATGCTTGTGGAACCCCACTCGCCCATTCTGACACCTCCTTCCCAACGATCACTCATTGTGTTCTTTTGTAGCTCCTTCCTTGTTATTCCTGCCTGTTCTTCAAACTTTGGTCCCAGCCTGCTGTGTCAGAAGCCTTCTTACAGTCCAAAAATATGGACTCTACTTATCCCTTTCTCTGTCTTGCCTCACTTCTGTTACTTTGTAGAATTCGAGTAGATTTGCGAGACAGGAGTTATCTTCTCAGAAGTCCTGCTGGTTGTTATATGAGAATCCAGTCCTTTCCAGGTGTTGCACCACTTTTTTGATGGTCTTCTCAATGACTTTACATACTAAGCGACATCGGTCTAAAGCTTAATTAGCTCTTCCTCTCTAGTGGTAGTCTAATGGGCCTGTTGTAACTGATCGTCAGTAAATCAGTAGGGGAAAGGCAAACCAGCAGAAATTAATGACTTAATCCGTATATTCTTTCACCACAGTATATTATATATATATATATTAAATATATATATATATATATATAAATATATATATATTATAATATATATATATATATATTTATTTATTATTTATTATCACACTGGCCGATTCCCACCAAGGCAGGGTGGCCCGAAAAAAAAAAAACTTTCACCATCATTCAACTCCATCACTGTCTTGCCAGAAGGGTGCTTTACACTACAGTTTTTAAACTGCAAAAATTAACACCCCTCCTTCAGAGTGCAGGGACTGTACTTCCCCTCTCCAGGGCTCAAGTCCGGCCTGCCGGTTTCCCCGAAAACCCCTTCATAAATGTTACTTTGCTCACACTCCAACAGCACGTCAAGTATTAAAAACCATTTGTCTCCATTCACTCCTTTCAAACACGCTCACGCATGCCTGCTGGAAGTCCAAGCCCCTCGCACACAAAACCTCCTTTACCCCCTCCCTCCAACCTTTCCTAGGCCGACCCCTACCCCGCCTTCCTTCCACTACAGACTGATACACTCTTGAAGTTATTCTGTTTCGCTCCATTCTCTCCACATGTCCGAACCACCTCAACAACCCCTCCTCAGCCTCTGGACAACAGTTTTGGTAATCCCGCACCTCCTCCTAACTTCCAAACTACGAATTCTCTGCATTATATTCACACCACACATTGCCCTCAGACATGACATCTCCACTGCCTCCAGCCTTCTCCTCGCTGCAACATTCATCACCCATGCTTCACACCCATATAAGAGCGTTGGTAAAACTATAACTCTCATACACTCCCCTCTTTGCCTCCAAGGACAAAGTTCTTTGTCTCCACAGACTCCTAAGTGCACCACTCACTCTTTTTCCCTCATCAATTCTATGATTCACCTCATCTTTCATAGACCCATCCGCTGACACGTCCACTCCCAAATATCTGAATACATTCACCTCCTCCATACTCTCTCCCTCCAATCTGATATTCAATCTTTCATCACCTAATCTTTTTGTTATCCTCATTAAACCTTACTCTTTCCTGTATTCACCTTTAATTTTTCTTTTGGCACACCCTACCAAATTCATCCACCAATCTTCTGCCCAAATTCTCTTCAAATCTCCCAAGAGCACAGTGTCATCAGCAAAGAGCAGCTGTGACAACTCCCACTTTGTGTGTGATTTTTTTATCTTTAACTCCACGCCTCTTGTCCAAGAACCCTCGCATTTACTTTCTTACAACCCATCTATAAATATATTAAAAAAACCAAACGGTGCCCATCACAATCCTTGTCAAAAGGCCTACTTTTACTGGAAAAAAAATTCCCCTCTTTCCTACATACTCTAACTTGAGCCTCACTATCCTCGAAAAAACTCTTCACTGCTTTTCAGTAACCTACCTCCACAAACCATACAACTTGCAACACTGCCACATTGCATCCCTATCCACCCTGTCATACCCTTTTTTCCCAAATCCATAAATGCCACAAAGACCTCTTTAAACCTTATCTAAATACTTTTTCACTTATATGTTTTCACTGTAAACAACCGGGTCCACACACCCCCTACCTTTCCTAAAGCCTCCTTTTTTCATCTTGCTATCCTATTCTCCGTCTTACTCTTAATTCTTTTTAATAATAATTCTACCATACACTTTACCAGGTATACTCAGCAGACTTATCCCCCTAAAAATTTTTTGCACTCCTTTTTATCCCCTTTTGCCTTTATACATAAATTTTATATACCCAAAATATATATATATATATATTTTATATAAAATAATATTATATATATATATATATATATAAATAATAAATATATATATATATATATATATATATAAATATATATATATATATATATAAAATATATATATATATATATATATATATATATATATATAATATATATATATAAAGTAATGTCGTTTCCGAATATTTAAAACTGGTCAATTAGCAAGAACTCATTTAAAATTAAGTTTCCCTTTTTTTAAAATTTTCTCTTAAAACGTTTAAAAATATTTTTTTTCTCATTAATGTTAAAGAAAAAACTTTTAATTTTGCTCCAAAAGGATCTTAGAAAACTTACCTAACCTTATTATAAAAAAAGAACAATTTATTTTAGCCTAACCCCAAAGAAATATATTTTAGATTTGTTTACAATAATTTAATACTAAACAACATAGTGAAACATATTTTTTTTTGTTAGGTTCAGAATGATTTTGGCGAAATTATTGCATACACAAATTTTTACTTGTCCTATATGGCAAGATGAGCGTTGATATTTAAGCCAAGATCCGCAAGTTCTGCCTATTCGGCACGACATATATATATATATATATAAAATAAAATATATATATATATATATATATATATATATATAATATATATATATATATATTATAATATAATTATTAAAATATATTGTGTAATTGAAGTTAAAGAACATTAATACAGTGAGTCTATCTAATATTATATCGCAACATTCTCCATTAATAGCTAAAATGGAGATGTTTCACTTCACAATATTACCTGACACTGTAAATACCATGGTAAAGAAGTAATATCCAACACCATTGTAAATATTGTAATTATTTTGTATTTTGGTTAGGTTTTTATGATATATGATTTCCATGTAGTGGTACACTGCTAGTTAGTGTCGGTTACCCATTGACCTGCCGACCTCCCGCTGGTCACGTGATCCCTGACCTCGGATCACCATTGACTACTGGAGGCGGTTGGTTCACCCAATCACTACTGAGAGGAACCCTCTCTTGTACTCCCTTGCCTGGGAACACCTCTCAGGTGCTAGCTGTCTCGAAACTTATTCTGATCCCTTGCCTGGGAACACCTCTCAGGTGCTAGCTGTCTCGAAACTTATTCTGATCCCTTGCCTGGGAACACCTCTCAGGTGCTAGCTGTCTCTAAATTTATTCTGATCCCTTGCCTGGGAACACCTCTCAGGTGCTAGCTGTTTCTTAAATTTATTCTGATCCCTTGCCTGGGAACACCTCTCAGGTGCTAGCTGTCTCTAAACTTATTCTGATCCCTTGCCTGGGAACACCTCTCAGGTGCTAGCTGTGTCTAAACTTATTCTGATCCCTTGCCTGGGAACACCTCTCAGGTGCTAGCTGTCTCTAAATTTATTCTGATCCCTTGCCTGGGAACACCTCTCAGGTGCTAGCTGTGTCTAAACTTATTCTGATCCCTTGCCTGGGAACACCTCTCAGGTGCTAGCTGTCTCTAAACTTATTCTGATCCCTTGCCTGGGAACACCTCTCAGGTGCTAGCTGTGTCTAAACTTATTCTGATCCCTTGCCTGGGAACACCTCTCAGGTGCTAGCTGTCTCTAAACTTATTCTGATCCTTGCCTGAGAACACCTCTCAGGTGCTAGCTGTGTCTAAACTTATTCTGATCCCTTGCCTGGGAACACCTCTCAGGTGCTAGCTGTCTCTAAAACTTATTCTGATCCCTTGCCTGGGAACACCTCTCAGGTGCTAGCTGTCTCTAAAACTTATTCTGATCCCTTGCCTGGAACACCTCTCAGGTGCTAGCTGTCTCTAAACTTATTCTGATCCCTTGCCTGAGAACACCTCTCAGGTGCTAGCTGTCTCTAAACTTATTCTGATCCCTTGCCTGGGAACACCTCTCAGGTGCTAGCTGTCTCTAAACTTATTCTGATCCCTTGCTTGGGAACACCTCTCAGGTGCTAGCTGTGTCTAAACTTATTCTGATCCCTTGCCTGGGAACACCTCTCAGGTGCTAGCTGTCTCTAAACTTATTCTGATCCCTTGCCTGGGAACACCTCTCAGGTGCTAGCTGTGTCTAAACTTATTCTGATCCCTTGCCTGAGAACACCTCTCAGGTGCTAGCTGTCTCTAAACTTATTCTGATCCCTTGCTTGGGAACACCTCTCAGGTGCTAGCTGTGTCTAAACTTATTCTGATCCCTTGCCTGGGAAACACCTCTCAGGTGCTAGCTGTCCTCTAAACTTATTCTGATCCCTTGCCTGGGAACACCTCTCAGGGGCTAGCTGTGTCTAAAATTATTCTGATCCCCTTTCCTGAGAACACTCCAGGTGCTAGCTGTCTCTAAACTTATTTTTGATCCCCTTTTGGGC
>NC_069399.1:67488241-67511645 GCF_026875155.1 Cherax quadricarinatus | reverse complement strand
AGTGCTAGTAGTAACACAGACAGCCACCAGCACCACCAGACAGGGCTAGTAGTAAAACAGACAGTCACCAGCACCACCAGACAGTGCTAGTAGTAACACAGACAGCCACCAGCACCACCAGACAGGGCTAGTAGTAAAACAGACAGTCACCAGCACCACCAGACAGTGCTAGTAGTAACAAAGCCACCAGCACCACCAGACAGTCGGAGATCCAGAAACTAGTATGCACAGATAAGGAGGGAGGCCCAGCGACAGTACGAAAACGACATAGAATCGAAAGCCAAGTATGGCCCAAAACAGCTCTATAGCCACATTAGGAGGAAGATAACAGTCAAAGACCAGGTGATCAGGATGAGGAAAGAAGGTGGGAAACTCACCAGAAGCAATCAAGAGGTATGTGAGAAGCTCAACAAGAGATTTAAGGAAGTATTTACAGTGGAGACAGGAAGGCCTTAGGGTGGACAGAACAGAGGGGGACACCAACAAAGAATATACCAACAAGTGTTAGATGACATACACACAACTGAGGAGGAGGTGAAGAAGCTGCTAAGGGACCTTGATACATCAAAGGCAATGGGACCAGACAACATCTCCCCGTGGGTCCTTAGAGAGGGAGCAGAAATGCTGTGTGTGCCACTAGCCACAATCTTCAACACATCTCTTGAAACTGAGCAACTACCTGAGCTATGGAAAACAGCAAATGTAGTTCCCATATTTAAAAAGAAGCGAGAGGATCAGGCGTGTATAACAGGAAGGGCACTTCAGTGGCTCAGAGAATACCTGACAGGGAGGCAACAACGAGTCATGGTATGTGATGAAGTATCACAGTGGGCACCTGTGACGAGCGGGGTCCCACAGGGGTCAGTCCTAGGAAAAGTGCTATTTCTGGTATATGTGAATGACATGATGGAAAGGTTAGACTCAGAAGTGTCCCTGTTTGCAGATGATGTGAAGTTAATGAGGAGAATTAAATCAGATGAGGATCAGGTAGGACTTCAAAGAGACCTGGACAGGCTGGACACCTGGTCCAGCAACTGGCTTCTCGAATTTAACCCTGCCAAATGCAAAGTCATGAAGATCGGCGAAGGGCAAAGAAGACCACAGACAGAGTATAGGCTAGGTTGCCAAAGACTGCAAACTTCAATCAAGGAGAAAGATCTTGGGGTGACCATAACACCGAGCACGTCTCCGGAAGCACACATAAACCAGATAACTGCTGCAAACCTGAGAATAACGTTCCGATACCTTAGTAAGGAATCATTCAAGACACTATACACCGTGTATGTCAGGCCCATACTGGAGTATGCAGCACCTGTTTGGAACCCGCACCGGGTCAAGCACGTTAAGAAATTAGAGAAAGTGCAAAGGTTTGCAAAAAGGTTAGTTCCAGAGCTAAGAGGAATGTCCTACGAAGAAAGGTTGAGGGAAATCGGCCTGACGACACTGGAGTATAGGAGGGTCAGGGGAGACATGATAACGACATACAAAATGCTGCGTGGAATAGACAAGGTGGACAAAGACAAGATGTTCCAGAGAGAGGACACAGAAACAAGGGGTCACAATTGGAAGTTGAAGACCCAGATGAGTCAAAGGGATGTTAGGAAGTATTTCTTCAGTCACAGAGTTGTCAGGAAGTGGAATAGCCTAGCAAGTGAGGTAGAGAAGGCAGGAACCATATATAACTTTAAGACGAGGTATGATAAAGCTCATGGAGCAGGGAGAGAGAGGACCTAGTAGCACTCAGTGAAGAGGCCGGATCAGGAGCTGAGTCTTGACCCCTGCAACCACAATTAGGTGAGATTAGGTGAGTACAGTGCTAGTAGTAACACAGCCACCAGCACCACCAGACAGTGCTAGTAGTAACACAGACAGTCACTACTACCACCAGACAATGCTAGTAATAACACAGCCACTGGCACCATCGGGAGTACTAGTAGTGACACGGACAGTCACTAGCACCACAAAGCAGTGCTAGCAGAAAATCAGACAGCCACTAGCATAACAAGACAGAGCTAGTAGTAACACAGTCACCACCACCACAAGAGTGTGCTACTAGTGACACAGACAGTCAATATCGCCACCAGACAGTGCTAGTGATAACACACTCAGTAGCACCACCACACAGTGTTAGTAATAAAACAGCCACTAGCACCACCAGACAGTGCTAGTAGTAATACACACCGTCACTAGCACCATCAGATTGTGCTAGTAGTAACTCAGACGGCCAATAGCACCACCACACAGTGCTATTAATAACACAGCCACTAGCACCACCAAACAGTGCTAGTAGTAACACAATCACTAGCACAACACGACAGTGCTAGTAGTAACACAGTCACTAGCACCACAAGATAGTGCTAGTAATAACACAGACAGCCACCAGCACCACTAGACAGTGCTAGAAGTAACACAGAGAGTCACTAGCACCACCAGAGAGTGTTAGCAGCAACTCAGGCACTAGCACCACCAGACTGTGTTAGTAGTAAATCAGAGTGCCACTAGCACCACCAGACACTGATAGTAATAACACAGCCACTAGCACCACAAAACAGTGCTAGCAATAACACAGACAATCACTAGCACCACAAGTCAGTGTCAGTAGTAACACAGCCACCAGCACCACCAAGCAGTGCTGGTACTAACACAGACAGCCATCAGCACCACCAGACAGTGCTAGTAGTAGCACAGACAGCCACCAGCACCACCAGACAGTGCTAGTAATATCACAGCCACTAGCACCATCAGACAGTGCTAGTAATAACACAGCAACTAACGTCACCAGACAGTGCTAGTAGTAACAGTCACTAACAACACCAGACTGTGCTAGTAGCAACTCAAACGCCCACTAGAACCACCAGACAGTGCTAGTAACAACACAGCCACTATCACCACCAGACAGTGCTAGTAGTAACACAGTCACGAGCACCAGCAGAAACTCCTAGTAGCAACTAAGACAACCACAAGCACCACCAGTGCTAATAATACCACAGCCACTAGCACCACCAGACAGTGCTAGTAATAACACAGCCTCTAGCACCATCAGTGCTAGTACTAACAAAGACAGTCACTAACACCACCAGACTGTGCTAGCAGTAACTCAGACGGCCACTAGCACCACCAGGCAGTGCTAATAATAACACAGACACAAGCACCACGAGACAGTGCTAGCAGTAACACAGACAGTTAATAGCACTACCAGATACTGCTAGTAATGACATAGCCACCAGCACCACCAGAGAGTGCAAGTAGTAACACAAACAACCACTAGTACCACGAGACAGTGCGAGTAGTAACAAAGCCACTAGCATCACCAGACAGTGCTAGTAATAACACAGACATTAGCACCACCAGACAGTGCTAGTAACAACACACACATTAGCATCACCAGACAGTGCCAGTAGTAACACAGACAGCCACCAGCACTAGCAGACAGATATAGTGGCAGCACAGATAGCCACCAGCACTACTAGACAATGCTAGTAATAACACAATCAGCCACCAGCACCACCAGACAGTGCTAGTAGTAACACATACAGCCACCAGCACCACGAGACAGTGTTAGTAGTAACACAGACAGCCTCCAGCAAAAGCAGACAGTGCTAGTAGTAACACAGACAGTCACTAACACCACCAGACAGTGCTAGCAGTAACTCAGACGGCCACTAGCACCACCAGACAGTGCTAGTAATAACACAGCCACTAGCACCACCAGACAGTGTTAACAGTAACACAGACAGTCACTAGCACCCCCAGATAGAGCTAATAGTAATATAAACAGCCACCAGCGCCACCAACACCACCAGACAGTGCTAATAGTAACACAGACAGCTACCAGCACCACTAGACAGTGCTAATAGTAACACAAACAGTCCCTAGCACCACCAGAGAGTCCTAGTAGTAACACAAGCGGCCACTAACGCCACCAGACAGTGCTAGTTGTAACACAGACGGCTATTAGCACCACCAGACAGTGCTAGTTGCAAAACAAACAGTCATTCACACCACCAGACATTGCTAGTAGCAACATAAACTGTCACTAACACCACCAGACAGTGCTAGTAGTAACACAAACAGCCATTAACACCATCAGACAGAGCTAGTAGCAACACAGTAACTAGCACCACCAGACAGTCCTAGTAGCAACACAAACAGTCACTAGCACCACCAGAGAGTCCTAGTAGCAACACAGTCACTAGCACCAAAAGACAGTCCAAGTAGCAACACAGTCGCTAGCACCACCAGACAGTGCTAGTAGTAACGCAATCACTAGCACCACCAGACAGTCCTAGTAGCAAAACAGTCACTAGCACCACCAGACAGTGCTAGTAGTAACACAGTCACTAGTAATACCTGACAGTCCTAGTAGCAACACAGTCACTAGCACCACCAGACAGTCCTAGTAGCAACACAGTCACTAGCACCACCAGACAGTCCTAGTAGCAACACAGTCACTAGCACCACCAGAGAGTGCTAGTAGTAACACAGCCTCTAGTACCACTAGACAGTCCTGGTAGCATCACAGTCACTAGCACCAGCAGACTGTCCTAGTAGCAACACAGTCACTAGCACCACCAGACAGTCCTAGTAGCAACACAGTCACTAGCACCACCAGACAGTCCTAATAGTAACACAGTCACTAGAACTACCAGACAGTCCTAGTAGCAACACAAACAGTCACTAGCACCACCAGACAGCCCTAGTAGCAACACAGTCACTAGCACCAGCAGACAGTCCTAGAAGCAACACAGTCACTAGCACCACCAGACAGTGCTCGTAGCAACACAGTCACTAGCACCAGCAGACAGTCCTAGTAGCAACACAGTCACTAGCTCCACCAGACAGTGCTATTAGGAACACAGCCACTAGCACCACCAGACAGTCCTAGTAGCAACACAGTCACTAGAACCACCAGACAGTGCTAGTAGTAACACAGTCACTAGCACCACCAGACAGTGCTAGTAGTAACACAGTCAATAGCACCACAAGACAGTCCTAGTAGCAACACAGTCACTAGCACCACCAGAGAGTGCTAGTAGTAACACAGTCACTAGCACCACCAGACAGTGCTAGTAGTAACACAGTCACTAGCACCACCAGACAGTCCTAGTAGCAACACAGTCACTACCACCACCAGACAATCCTAGTAGCAACACAGTCACTAGCACCACCGGACAGTGCTAGTAGCAACGCAGTCACTAGCACCACCAGTGCTAGTAGTAACACAGTCACTAGTAACACCAGACAGTGCTAGTAGCAACACAGTCACTAGCACCACCAGACAGTGCTAGTAGTAACACAGTCACTAGTACCACCAGACAGTGCTAGTAGCAACCCAGTCACTAGCACCACCAGACAGTCGTAGTAGCAACACAGTCACTACCACCACCAGACAGTGCTAGTAGTAACACAGTAAGTAGTACCACCAGACAGTGCTAGTACCAACAAAGTCACTAGCACCAGCAGAGAGTGCTAGTAGCAACACAGTCACTAGCACCACCAGACAGTGCTAGTAGCAACACAGTCACTAGCAACATCAGACAGTGCTAGTAGCAACACAGTCAATAGCACCACCAGACAGTGCTAGTAGCAACACAGTCACTAGCACCACCAGACAGTCCTAGTAGCAACACAGTCACTAGCACCACCAGACAGTGCTAGTAGCAACTCAGTCACTAGCACCACCAGCCAGTCCTAGTAGCAAAACAAACAGTTGCTAGCACCAGCAGACAATCCTAGTAGCAACACAAATAGTCACTAGCACCACCAGACAGTCCTAGTAGCAACACAAACAGTCACTAGCACCACCAGACAGTCCTAGTAGCAACTCAGTCACTAGCACCACCAGCCAGTCCTAGTAGCAAAAAAACAGTTGCTAGCACCAGCAGACAATCCTAGTAGCAACACAAATAGTCACTAGCACCACCAGACAGTCCCAGTAGCAACACAAACATTCACTAGCACCACCAGACAGTCCTAGTAGCAACACAAACAGTCAGTAGCACCACCAGACACTCCTAGTAGCAACACAGTCACTAGCACCACCAGAGAGTCCTAGTAGCAGCACAGTCATTAGCACCACCAGACAGTCCTAGTAGCAACGCAAACAGTCACTAGCACCACCAGACAGTCCTAGTAGCAACACAAACCGTCCCTAGCACCACCAGACAGTCCTAGTAGCAACACAAACAGTCACTAGCACCACCAGACAGTCCTAGTAGCAACGCAAACAGTCACTAGCACCACCAGACAGCCCTAGTAGCAACACAGTCACTAGTACCACCAGACAGTCCTAATAGCAACACAAACAGTAACTAGCACCACCAGACAGTCCTAATAGCAACTCAGTCACTAGCACCACCAGACAGTCCTAGTAGCAACACAGTCACTAGCACCACCAGACAGTAATAGTAGCAACACAGTCACTGGCACCACCAGACAGTCCTAGTAGCAACACAAACAATCACTAGCACCACCAGACAGTACTAGTAACAACACAAACAGTCACTAGCACCACCAGACAGTCCTAGTAGCAACACAGTCAGTAGCACCACCAGGCAGTCTTAGTAGCAACACAGTCAGTAGCACCACCAGACAGTCCTAGTAGCAACACAGTCAGTAGCACCACCAGACAGTCCTAGTAGCAACACAGTCACTAGCACCACCAGACAGTGCTAGTAGTAACACAGTCACTAGCACCACCAGACAGTGCTAGTAGTAACACAGTCACTAGCACCACCAGACAGTCCTAGTAGCAACACAGTCACTAGCACCACCAGACAGTGCTAGTAGCAACACAGTCACTACCACCACCAGACAATCCTAGTAGCAACACAGTCACTAGCACCACCGGACAGTGCTAGTAGCAACGCAGTCACTAGCACCACCAGTGCTAGTAGTAACACAGTCACTAGTAACACCAGACAGTGCTAGTAGCAACACAGTCACTAGCACCACCAGAGAGTCCTAGTAGCAACACAGTCACTAGCACCACCAGACAGTGCTAGTAGTAACACATTCACTAGTACCACCAGACAGTGCTAGTAGCAACCCAGTCACTAGCACCACCAGACAGTCGTAGTAGCAACACAGTAACTAGCACCACCAGACAGTGCTAGTAGTAACACAGTCAGTAATACCACCAGACAGTGCTAGTACCAACAAAGTCACTAGCTCCAGCAGAGAGTGCTAGTAGCAACACAGTCACTAGCACCACCATACAGTGCTAGCAGCAACACAGTCACTAGCAACATCAGACAGTGCTAGTAGCAACACAGTCACTAGCACCACCAGACAGTGCTAGTAGCAACACAGTCACTAGCACCACCAGACAGTCCTAGTAGCAACACAGTCACTAGCACCACCAGACAGTGCTATTAGCAACTCAGTCACTAGCACCACCAGCCAGTCCTAGTAGCAAAACAAACAGTTGCTAGCACCAGCAGACAATCCTAGTAGCAACACAAATAGTCACTAGCACCACCAGACAGTACTAGTAGCAACACAAACAGTCTCTAGCACCACCAGACAGTCCTAGTAGCAACTCAGTCACTAGCACCACCAGCCAGTCCTAGTAGCAACACAAACAGTCACTAGCACCACCAGACAGTCCTAGTAGCAACACAAACAGTCAGTAGCACCACCAGAAAGTCCTAGTAGCAACACAGTCACTAGCACCACCAGAGAGTCCTAGTAGCAGCACAGTCATTAGCACCACCAGACAGTCCTAGTATCAACGCAAACAGTCACTAGCACCACCAGACAGCCCTAGTAGCAACACAGTCACTAGTACCACCAGACAGTCCTAGTAGCAACACAAACAGTCACTAGCACCACCAGACAGTCCTAGTAGCAACACAAACCGTCACTAGCACCACCAGACAGTCCTAGTAGCAACACAAACAGTCACTAGCTCCACCAGACAGTCCTAGTAGCAACGCAAACAGTCACTAGCACCCCCGGACAGCCCTAGTAGCAACACAGTGACTAGTACCACCAGACAGTCCTAATAGCAACACAAACAGTCACTAGCACCACCAGACAGTCCTAGTAGCAACTCAGTCACTAGCACCACCAGACAGTCCTAGTAGCAACACAGTCACTAGCACCACCAGACAGTAATAGTAGCAACACAGTCACTGGCACCACCAGACAGTCCTAGTAGCAACACAAACAATCACTAGCACCACCAGACAGGACTAGTAGCAACACAAACAGTCACTAGCACCACCAGACAGTCCTGGTAGCAACACAGTCAGTAGCACCACCAGACAGTCTTAGTAGCAACACAGTCAGTAGCACCACCAGACAGTCCTAGTAGCAACACAGTCAGTAGCACCACCAGACAGTCCTAGTAGCAACACAGTCACTAGCACCACCAGGCAGTCTTAGTAGCAACACGGTCGCTAGCAGTACCAGACAGTCCTAGTAGCAACACAGTCACTAGCACCACCAGACAGTCCTAGTAGCAACACAAACCGTCACTAGCACCACCAGATAGCCCTAGTAGCAACACAAACACGCACTAGTACCACCAGACAGACCTAGTATCAAC
Source organism: Cherax quadricarinatus (assembly GCF_026875155.1). NCBI lineage: Eukaryota > Metazoa > Arthropoda > Malacostraca > Decapoda > Parastacidae > Cherax > Cherax quadricarinatus. The sequence continues at coordinate 67,503,094 of NC_069399.1, read as the reverse complement.
ACAAATAGTCACTAGCACCAACAGACAGTCCTAGTAGCAACACAAACAGTCACTAGCACCACCAGACAGTCCTAGTAGCAACACAAACAGTCACTAGCACCACCAGACAGCCCTAATAGCAACACAAACCGTCACTAGCCACAACCAGACAGTCCTAGTAGCAAACACAAAACCGTCACTAGCACCACCAGACAGACCTAGTAGCAACACAAACCGTAACTAGCACCACCAGACAGTCCTAGTAGCAACACAAACAGTCACTAGCACCACCAGACAGTCCTAGTAGCAACACAAACCGTCACTAGCACCACCAGACAGTCCTAGTAGCAACGCAAACAGTCACTAGCACCACCAGACAGCCCTAGTAGCAACACAAACCGTCACTAGCACCACCAGACAGTCCTAGTAGCAACACAAACCGTCACTAGCACCACCAGACAGTCCTAGTAGCAACACAAACCGTCACTAGCACCACCAGACAGTCCTAGTAGCAACACAAACAGTCACTAGCACCACCAGACAGTCCTAGTAGCAACACAAACAGTCACTAGCACCACCAGACAGTCCTAGTAGCAACGCAAACAGTCACTAGCACCCCCAGACAGCCCTAGTAGCAACACAGTCACTAGTACCACCAGACAGTCCTAATAGCAACACAAACAGTCACTAACACCACCATACAGTCCTAGTAGCAACACAGTCACTAACACCACCAGACAGTCCTAGTAGCAACTCAGTCACTAGCACCACCAGACAGTCCTAGTAGCAACACAGTCACTAGCACCACCAGACAGTAATAGTAGCAACACAGTCACTGGCACCACCAGACAGTTCTAGTAGCAACACAAACAGTCACTAGCACCACCAGACAGTCCTAGTAGCAACTCAGTCACTAGCATAACCGAACAGTCCCAGTAGCAACACAGTCACTAGTACCACCGGACAGTGCTAGTAATAACGCAATCACTAGCACCACCAGACAATCCTAGTAGCAACACAGTCATTAACACCCCCAGACAGTCCTAGTAGCAACACAGTCACTAGCACCAACAGACAGTGCTAGTACCAACACAGTCATTAGTACCACCAGACAGTCCTATTAGTAACACAGTCACTAGCACCACCAGACAGTCCTAGTAGCAACACAGTCACTAGCACCACCAGACAGTCCTAGTAGCAACACAGTCACTAGCACCAACAGACAGTCCTAGTAGCAACACAGTCACTAGCACAACCAGGCAATCCTAGTAGCAACACAGTCACTAGCACCACCAGACAGTGCTAGTAGTAACACAGTCACTAGCACCACCAGACAGTCGTAGTAGCAACATAGTCACTAGCACCACCAGACAGTCCTAGTAGCAACACAGTCACTAGCACCATCAGACAGTCCTAGTAGCAAAACAGTAACTAGCACCACCAGACAGTGCTAGTAGTAACACAGTCACTAGTACCTCCAGACAGTCCTAGTAGCAACGCAGTCACTAGCACCACCAAACAATCCTAGTAGCAACACAGTCACTAGCACCACCAGACAATCCTAGTAGCAACACAGTCACTGGCACCCCCAGACAGTCCTAGTAGCAACACAGTCACTAGCACCACCAGACAGCGCTAGTAGTAACACAGCCGCTAGTACCACCAGACAGTCCCGGTAGCATCACAGTCACTAGCACCAGCAGACAGTCCTAGTAGCAACACAGTCACTAGCACCACCAGACAGTCCTAGTAGCAACCCAGTCACTAGCACTACCAGACAGTCCTAGTAGTAACACATTCACTAGCACTACCAGACAGTGCTAGAAGCAACACAAACAGTCACTAGCACCACCAGACAGCCCTAGTAGCAACACAGTCACTAGCACCACCAGACAGTCCTAGTAGCAACACAGTCACTAGCACCACCAGACAGTGCTAGTAGCAACACAGTCACTAGCACCACCAGACAGTGCTAGTAGCAACACAGTCACTAGCACCAGCAGACAGTGCTATTAGGAACACAGTCATTAGCACCACCAGACAGTCCTAGTAGCAACACAGCCACTAGCACCACCAGACAGTGCTAGAAGTAACACAGTCACTAGCACCACCAGACAGTGCTAGTAGTAACACAGTCACTAGCACCACCAGACAGTACTAGTAGCAACACAGTCACTAGCACCACCAGACAGTGCTAGTAGTAACGCAGTCGCTAGCACCACCAGACAGTGCTAGTAGTAACACAGTCACAAGCACCACCAGACAGTCCTAGTAGCAACACAGTCACTAGCACCACCAGGCAGTGCTAGTAGCAGCACAGTCACTAGTACCACCAGACAATTCTAGTAGCAACACAGTCACTAGCACCACCAGACAGTGCTAGTAGCAACACAGTTACTAGCACCACCAGACAGTGCTAGTAGTAACACAGTCACTAGTACCACCAGACAGTGCTAGTAGCAACACAGTCACTAGCACCACCAGATAGTCCTAGTAGTAACACAGTCACTAATACCACCAGACAGTGCTAGTAGCAATACAGTAACTAGCACCACCAGATAGTCCTAGTAGCAACACAGTCACTAGCACCACCAGACAGTGCTAGTAGTAACACAGTCACTAGTACCACCAGACAGTGCTAGTAGCAACACAGTCACTAGCACCACCAGACAGTCCTAGTAGCAACACAGTCACTAGCACCACCAGACAGTGCTAGTAGTAACACAGTCACTACTACCACCAGACAGTGCTAGTAGCAACACAGTCACTAGCACCACCAGACAGTGCTAGTAGCAACACAGTCACTAGCACCACCAGACATTGCTAGTAGCAACTCAGTCACTAGCACCATCAGACAGTGCTTGTAGCAACACAGTCACTAGCACCACCAGACAGTGCTAGTAGCAACACAGTCACTAGCACCACCAGACATTCCTAGTAGCAACACAGTCACTAGCACCACCAGACAGTGCTAGTAGCAACGCAGTCACTAGCACCACCAGACAGTCCTAGTAGCAACACAGTCACTAGCACCACCAGACAGTCCTAGTAGCAACACAGTCACTAGCACCACCAGACAGTGCTAGTAGCAACGCAGTCACTAGCACCACCAGACAGTCCTAGTAGCAACACAGTCACTAGCACCACCAGACAGTGCTAGTAGCAACGCAAATCACTAGCACCACCAGACAGTGCTAGTAGCAACACAGTCACTAGCACCACCAGACAGTGCTAGTAGCAACACAGTCACTAGCACCACCAGACAGTCCTAGTAGCAACACAGTCACTAGCACCACCAGACAGTGCTAGTAGCAACGCAGTCACTAGCACCACCAGACAGTGCTAGTAGCAACACAGTCACTAGCACCACCAGACAGTGCTAGTAGCAACTCAGTCACTAGCACCACCAGACAGTGCTAGTAGTAACACAGTCACTAGCACCACCAGACAGTGCTAGTTGCAACACAGTCACTAGCACCACCAGACAGTGCTAGTAGCAACACAGTCACTAGCACCACCAGACAGTAATAGTAGCAACACAGTCACTGGCACCACCAGACAGTCCTAGTAGCAACACAAACAATCACTAGCACCACCAGACAGGACTAGTAGCAACACAAACAGTCACTAGCACCACCAGACAGTCCTAGTAGCAACACAGTCAGTAGCACCACCAGACAGTCTTAGTAGCAACACAGTCAGTAGCACCACCAGACAGTCCTAGTAGCAACACAGTCAGTAGCACCACCAGACAGTCCTAGTAGCAACACAGTCACTAGCACCACCAGGCAGTCTTAGTAGCAACACGGTCGCTAGCAGTACCAGACAGTCCTAGTAGCAACACAGTCACTAGCACCACCAGACAGTCCTAGTAGCAACACAAACCGTCACTAGCACCACCAGATAGCCCTAGTAGCAACACAAACACGCACTTGTACCACCAGACAGACCTAGTATCAACACAAATAGTCACTAGCACCAACAGACAGTCCTAGTAGCAACACAAACAGTCACTAGCACCACCAGACAGTCCTAGTAGCAACACAAACAGTCACTAGCACCACCAGACAGCCCTAATAGCAACACAAACCGTCACTAGCACCACCAGACAGTCCTAGTAGCAACACAAACCGTCACTAGCACCACCAGACAGTCCTAGTAGCAACACAAACCGTAACTAGCACCACCAGACAGTCCTAGTAGCAACACAAACAGTCACTAGCACCACCAGACAGTCCTAGTAGCAACACAAACCGTCACTAGCACCACCAGACAGTCCTAGTAGCAACGCAAACAGTCACTAGCACCACCAGACAGCCCTAGTAGCAATACAAACCGTCACTAGCTCCACCAGACAGTCCTAGTAGCAACACAAACCGTCACTAGCACCACCAGACAGTCCTAGTAGCAACACAAACCGTCACTAGCACCACCAGACAGTCCTAGTAGCAACACAAACAGTCACTAGCACCACCAGACAGTCCTAGTAGCAACACAAACAGTCACTAGCACCACCAGACAGTCCTAGTAGCAACGCAAACAGTCACTAGCACCCCCAGACAGCCCTAGTAGCAACACAGTCACTAGTACCACCAGACAGTCCTAATAGCAACACAAACAGTCACTAACACCACCATACAGTCCTAGTAGCAACACAGTCACTAACACCACCAGACAGTCCTAGTAGCAACTCAGTCACTAGCACCACCAGACAGTCCTAGTAGCAACACAGTCACTAGCACCACCAGACAGTAATAGTAGCAACACAGTCACTGGCACCACCAGACAGTTCTAGTAGCAACACAAACAGTCACTAGCACCACCAGACAGTCCTAGTAGCAACTCAGTCACTAGCATAACCGAACAGTCCCAGTAGCAACACAGTCACTAGTACCACCGGACAGTGCTAGTAATAACGCAATCACTAGCACCACCAGACAATCCTAGTAGCAACACAGTCATTAACACCCCCAGACAGTCCTAGTAGCAACACAGTCACTAGCACCACCAGACAGTGCTAGTACCAACACAGTCATTAGTACCACCAGACAGTCCTAGTAGTAACACAGTCACTAGCACCACCAGACAGTCCTAGTAGCAACACAGTCACTAGCACCACCAGACAGTCCTAGTAGCAACACAGTCACTAGCACCAACAGACAGTCCTAGTAGCAACACAGTCACTAGCACAACCAGGCAATCCTAGTAGCAACACAGTCACTAGCACCACCAGACAGTGCTAGTAGTAACACAGTCACTAGCACCACCAGACAGTCGTAGTAGCAACATAGTCACTAGCACCACCAGACAGTCCTAGTAGCAACACAGTCACTAGCACCATCAGACAGTCCTAGTAGCAAAACAGTAACTAGCACCACCAGGCAGTGCTAGTAGTAACACAGTCACTAGTACCTCCAGACAGTCCTAGTAGCAACGCAGTCACTAGCACCACCAAACAATCCTAGTAGCAACACAGTCACTAGCACCACCAGACAATCCTAGTAGCAACACAGTCACTGGCACCCCCAGACAGTCCTAGTAGCAACACAGTCACTAGCACCACCAGACAGCGCTAGTAGTAACACAGCCGCTAGTACCACCAGACAGTCCCGGTAGCATCACAGTCACTAGCACCAGCAGACAGTCCTAGTAGCAACACAGTCACTAGCACCACCAGACAGTCCTAGTAGCAACCCAGTCACTAGCACTACCAGACAGTCCTAGTAGTAACACATTCACTAGCACTACCAGACAGTGCTAGAAGCAACACAAACAGTCACTAGCACCACCAGACAGCCCTAGTAGCAACACAGTCACTAGCACCACCAGACAGTGCTAGTAGCAACACAGTCACTAGCACCAGCAGACAGTGCTATTAGGAACACAGTCATTAGCACCACCAGACAGTCCTAGTAGCAACACAGCCACTAGCACCACCAGACAGTGCTAGAAGTAACACAGTCACTAGCACCACCAGACAGTGCTAGTAGTAAACACAGTCACTAGCACCACCAGACAGTACTAGTAGCAACACAGTCACTAGCACCACCAGACAGTGCTAGTAGTAACGCAGTCGCTAGCACCACCAGACAGTGCTAGTAGTAACACAGTCACAAGCACCACCAGACAGTCCTAGTAGCAACACAGTCACTAGCACCACCAGACAGTGCTAGTAGCAGCACAGTCACTAGTACCACCAGACAATTCTAGTAGCAACACAGTCACTAGCACCACCAGACAGTGCTAGTAGCAACACAGTTACTAGCACCACCAGACAGTGCTAGTAGTAACACAGTCACTAGTACCACCAGACAGTGCTAGTAGCAACACAGTCACTAGCACCACCAGATAGTCCTAGTAGTAACACAGTCACTAGTACCACCAGACAGTGCTAGTAGCAATACAGTAACTAGCACCACCAGCAGGCTCTGGTGGCCTGGTGGTTAATGCTCTCGCTTCACACGGTGAGGGCTTGGGTTCGATTCCCAGCCAGAGTAGAAACATTGGACGTGTTTCTTTCCACCTGTTGTCTATGTTCCCCATCAGTAAAATGGGTACCTGGGTGTTAGTCGACTGGTGTGGGTCGCATCCTGGGACACTGACCTAAGGAGGCCTGGTCACAGACCGGGCCGCGGGGGCGTTGACCCCCGGAACTCTCTCCAGATAAACTCTCTCTCCAGATAAACCAGATAGTCCTAGTAGCAACACAGTCACTAGCACCACCAGACAGTGCTAGTAGTAACACAGTCACTAGTACCACCAGACAGTGCTAGTAGCAACACAGTCACTAGCACCACCAGACAGTCCTAGTAGCAACACAGTCACTAGCACCACCAGACAGTGCTAGTAGTAACACAGTCACTAGTGCCACCAGACAGTGCTAGTAGCAACACAGTCACTAGCACCACCAGACAGTGCTAGTAGCAACACAGTCACTAGCACCACCAGACATTGCTAGTAGCAACTCAGTCACTAGCACCATCAGACAGTGCTTGTAGCAACACAGTCACTAGCACCACCAGACAGTGCTAGTAGCAACACAGTCACTAGCACCACCAGACATTCCTAGTAGCAACACAGTCACTAGCACCACCAGACAGTGCTAGTAGCAACGCAGTCACTAGCACCACCAGACAGTCCTAGTAGCAACACAGTCACTAGCACCACCAGACAGTCCTAGTAGCAACACAGTCACTTAGCACCACCAGACAGTGCTAGTAGCAACGCAGTCACTAGCACCACCAGACAGTCCTAGTAGCAACACAGTCACTGCACCACCAGACAGTGCTAGTAGCAACGCAGTCACTAGCACCACCAGACAGTGCTAGTAGCAACACAGTCACTAGCACCACCAGACAGTGCTAGTAGCAACACAGTCACTAGCACCACCAGACAGTCCTAGTAGCAACACAGTCACTATGCACCACCAGACAGTGCTAGTAGCAACGCAGTCACTAGCACCACCAGACAGTGCTAGTAGCAACACAGTCACTAGCACCACCAGACAGTGCTAGTAGCAACACAGTCACTAGCACCACCAGACAGTGCTAGTAGTAACACAGTCACTAGCACCACCAGACAGTGCTAGTTGCAACACAGTCACTAGCACCACCAGACAGTGCTAGTAGCAACACAGTCACTAGCACCACCAGACAGTGCTAGTAGCAACACAGTCACTAGCACCACCAGACAGTGCTAGTAGCAACACAGTCACTAGCACCACCAGACAGTGCTAGTAGCAACACAGTCATTAGCACCACCAGACAGTGCTAGTAGCAACACAGTCACTAGCACCACCAGACAGTGCTAGTAGCAACACAATCACTAGCACCAGACAGTGCTAGTAGTAACACAGGAAACACAACAGACCAGAGCTTCCGAGCTTCGGTCAAATATAATACTTTGAGTGAGGTAATTCCCTGTATTTACCTAATTCCTCTTAATGTAGAATTTCTAAACGGATATTGGGATTTTTATTGTGGCTCTCGTGAACGGTTCTCCTCCTGTTGTGCCGTTTTAACGCACCCTCCCTTGCCCCTCTGTTTATTCTCATACTGTTTTTTACTCTCGTTTTCTGTTTACTGCCTAAAAATGTTTTAATTTTATTTCGTTCACTCACAAAAAAAAAATTTTACTCCCGTTATCTGTTTATTAACTCCCGTACTGTTTTTCCTCCCGCTTTCTGTTTCATTATAATTATTGTTGTTGGATATAGCAAATATTACCAGGATAACTCAGGGATATATTAACCCTAAAACTGTCCAGACAAATCCACGTTCACTTACGTTCTGCTCCAGAAGTTGATATACGTTTTTTTTTACATATTTTCAAATATAACAAAAAAAAAAGTAGATCAAAAAATTTTTTACACGTTTTCAAATGTAGAAAAAAGAAAAGAAGATCTACGTTTTTTACATACTTTCAAATGTTGAAAAAACGTTGATCTTCGTTTGGACAGTTTAAGGGTTAAAAGACAATATTCAAAATAACGTTGCTTGCATAGGCAAAGTAATTGATCAACAGAGTTGTTAGAGATCATCGAGTGACTAGCTCCCTGAAGGTTTACTATACAAATAGTATGAGTCTAAGAAATAAGATAGATGAACTCAGATTACTTGCAAGTGCAGGTAATATAGATATTATTGGTATAACAGAGATCTGGTTCAACTTGAAAGATAGAGAAATGCCTTTTGAATGCAACATACAGGGTTATAAACTATTCCACACTGATAGGGTCAACAGGAAGGGTGGTGGAGTGGCGATGTATGTCAGAGAAAATTTGAATTGTTGTGTTAGACATGATATAAGATTAGAAACATCGAACACAGAATCTGTTTGGCTTCAGTTTCTCAAAAGTCATGAAAAATTTATTTTGGGTGTGATTTATAGGTCCCCAAACCTTGATAGGGAGGGCGGTCAGCTGTTATGAGACGAAATTCTTAAGGCGTCTAGATATGAAAATGTGTTAAAAAGAGATTTTAACTTTAGACAAATTGATTGGAACAATATGACAGGAAATCTTGACTTTCTTGATACGGTTCAGGATTGCTTTTAAAACAGGTTGTGACAGAACCAACTAGAGGAAACAATCTGCTTGACTTGGTTCTTGCCAACAAAGATTCACTAATTAATAATCTTGAGGTTAATGATGAGCTTGGGGAAAGTGATCACAAATCACTTAGTTTCAATATATCATGGAATTACCCAGATAACTGCAATCAAATCTCTGTCCCAGATTTTCGCTTGGCCGATTTCATGGGACTGAGAAATTATCTGGGTGGGCTGAATTGGGATGTCCTGACTATGCCCAGACAACTTTTGTTCAGAGTAGGGAAATTAGATCTAACAAAAATGATCCCAAATGGATAAACAATAAATTAAAACATCTCATTGGTCAAAAGAGAGGCATATATAGGCGTATCATAAGAAGAGGGGGAAGGGAGTTAAGAAATCAATATATTCATTTAAAGAGAGATATAACAAAAGGAATAAGAAAATCAAAAAGGGATTATGAGCCTAAATTCGAAAGGGATTCGAAGACTAACCCAAAAGGGTTCTTTCAGGTATACAGAATAAGATTAGGGACAAGATTGGCCCACTTAAAAGTAACTCTGATCAGATCACTGACAGTGATAAGGATATGTGTGAACTTACTCAGGAAGATACTAGCGAAATTCCAGAAATAATAAATTATGTATACCAGGAAGAAAATACTATACACGATTGTAGTAACTAGTGACATGATCCTCAGACAAATAGAGGAACTAAAACCCAACAAATCCCCAGGCCCTGATGAACTGTTTGCAAAGGTATTAAAGGAATGTAAAGAGAAACTTAGCAAACCTTTGGCTAATCTTTTTAACATATCACTACAAACTGGCATAGTGCATGATAAGTGGAAAATGGCAAATGTAATACCTATTTACAAGGCAGGTGACAGGTCCTTGGCTTCGAACTATAGACCAATAAGCCTTACCTCTATAGTGGGAAAATTTATGGAATTAATAATTGCCGAGGCAGTTCGTAGCCATCTTGACAGGTATAAATTGATTAATGAATCTCAACACGGTTTTACAAAGGGGCGTTCCTGTCTTACGAATTTACTAACTTTTTCACTAAGGTGTTTGAGGAGGTAGATCATGGTAATGAATATGATATTGTGTATATGGACTTCAGTAATGCTTTAGACAGAGTTCCACATCAAAGGCTATTGAGGAAACTTAAGGAACACGGAATAGGAGTAGTATTTTTTTCCTGGGTAGAGGCATGGTTGGAAAATAGGCAGCAGAGAGTTTGCATGAATGAGGAGAAATCAGAATGGGGGCACGTCACAAGCGGTGTTCCTCAGGGGTCAGTGTTGGGCCCGTTGTTGTTCCAAAAGCTAAGACGTTGTGTAGTTTTAAAAATAGTGAACGTGACCTGACCTGACTAGGTTAAGGCACTGGTTAAAGCCGGTAAGAGAATTAGACCTGTCTCGTATGGGCCAGTAGGCCTGCTGCAGTGTTGTTCCTATCTTATGTTCTTATGACGCTACTGGGAAGCAATAATAACAGCTGAGAAATAACGCTAAACCCGTGAGGGTTTAGAGTAGACCGGCGCCTCTGGCTGTGTCCCGGGGGGAGAGACGTGCCTCCATGGAAGGGAGTCATGCCCCTCAAGGAGGGGGGACGTGCCCAGTTATCAGGGGCAGTAGACCACAGGTAGATCATGTGATAAACCTCCCCCTCCCCTCATACCCTCCCCTCCCCTCATACCCTCCCCTCCCCATTTCCCCTTCTTTCTCTCCCTCCCAATCTTCCTCCCCATCTTCCTCCCACATCTTCCTCCCGATCTTCCCCCATCTTCCTCCCCATCTTCCTCCCCATCTTCCTCCCCATCTTCCTCCCCCTCTTCCTCCCCCTCTCCCCCTTTTCGCTCTCCCTCCACTATCCCTCTCCCCCCTCCCCTCCCCCCCTTCACCCACCTTCTCTACTCTCTATGAACCTCTTTATTCTTCCCTCTTGGCCTTCTTCCTTTCCTCTTCCTCTTCCTCCACTCCCTACTTTTCCTTTTTTTTCCTTCTCTCTCCTCCTCCTCTTCCTCTTCTCCCCCCTCCAATTCCTCCTCTCCCCTTCTTCTCTTCCTCCTCTTCCTCATCTTCCTCCTCTTCCTCCTTCTTCTTCTCTTCCTCCACCCTCTTCCTCCTCTTCCTCCTCCTCTTACTCCTGTTCCTCCTCTTATTCCTCTTCCTCCTCTTCCTCCCCCTCTTCCTCCCCTCTTCCTCCATTTCCTCCTTTTGTTCCTCCTGTTCCTCCTCTTTCTCCTCTTCTTTTCCTGTTCCTCCTCTTCCTTCTCCTCTTCCTACTTCTCTTCCTCTTCCTCCCTTTCCCTTTCCCCCCTCTTTCTCTTCCTCCTTTTCCTCGTCTTCCTCTTCCTCTTCTTCATCTTCCTTCTCCTCTTCCTCTTCCTCCAACTCTTTCTCCTCCTCTTCCTCCTCCTTCTCCTCTTCCTCCTCCTCTTCCTCTTCCTCCTCTTCTTCCTTCTCCTCTTCCTCTTCCTCCTCATCCTCCTTTTCCTTCTCCTCTTCCTCCTCTTTCTCTTCCTCATCCTCTTCCTTCTCCTCTTCCTCTTCCTCCTCCTGTTCCTCCTCTCTTCCCCATCCTGTTCCTCATTTTCCTCCTCTTCCCCTCCTTCCCCTTTCTTCTTGCTCTTAATCCTCTTCTTCCTCCTCTTCCCTCTCCTCCTCTTCCTCTTCCTCACATCAAACACACGACTTGATCAAGTCATGTGTATAATATATAATAAAAACTCTTCACGTTCTGCATTTTCTTCTCGCTTTTTCTCCATTCTCTTCTTTTCTTCCTTCTTGTCCTCTCTCTGTTTCTCTCTTCAACCCTTTCTCTCTCTCTTTCTCATATTTAACCCCAATTCTCATTTTCTCTTGTTATGCTTCTGTAATTCGTAATATATTATATATATATATATATATATATATATATATATATATATATTATATATATTATATATATATATATATATATATATATATATATATATATATATATATATATATATATATATATAATGTCGTGCTGAATATGTAAAACTGGTCAATTAGCAAGAACTCATTTAAAATTAAGACCTTTCTAAAATTTTCTCTTATACGTTTAAAGATATATTTTTTCATTAATGTTAATGTAAAAATTTATAATTTTGCACCAAAAGAATCTTAGAAAACTTACCTAACCATTATTTTAACAAGAACAATTTATTTAGCCTAACCCAACTAAATATATTTTAGATTTGTTTACAATAATTTAATATAAACAAACACAGTGAAACTATTTTTTTTTTTTGGTTTTTAAATGATTTTGGCAAAATTTATTGCTAAAAAAAATTTTCCTTTGCCTTTATGGCAAAGGCGTTGCTTTTTTAAGCCAAGACGAAAGTTCGCCTATTGGGCACGCATATATATAATATATATATATATTTATATATATATATTTTATAATATATATATATATAAATATTATATAAATAATTTATATAAATTATTTTAAACATTATGTATATACTAAATTGTAAAAAAACATGATTTTTTAAATTTCCCCCCCCCCCCCCCCAAAAAAAAAATGATAACTTCAATTGTTAGGAGTGAGTAGGGGGGGGCCACTTTAATATACAAAAAACTGAAATTGAAAAAAAAAAAAGTTTTGTGCCCTCCCCAACAAACATTGAAAACATTGTTTTGTGTTACAACTTTCTTCTGATCTGTTAAAATGTGTTGTGGGTGGTTTTATGTCGTTTTCCTGTAGATTTTAAAAGGGGAGGGATAAGGATTATGGGAGGGGGAGGTGATGAGCAAGGAGAGGGGCGGGGTAGGGGGGGGGCGGGGGAAGGGGGGGGGTGGGGGTTACGGGGTAGGAAGGGGTTTTTGTGGGGGGGGTCGGGCTATGGGGGAAAATTATCAGTGGCCCAGACGGTGTGCTTACACCTTGATGTTCAAAACACTCTCCCCTTACCGGTACACCCCCCCACCCACACCCACACCACACAACACACCCCAAAAACACACACAACCCCCTCCCCCACAACCCACACAAACAAAAAAAAAAAAACCCCCCCCCCCCCCACCCACACCCACACCCCCCACCCCCCCCAAAAACCACCACACCCCCCAAAACCACACCCACAAACCACACACACACACCCCCCACACACACCACACACACACCCCACACTACCCCCCCCCACACACAACACACACACACAACCACACCCACCCACACACACACACACACCATACACACACACAAAAAACCCCCACACAACACACACACCACACAACACACCACACACACACAACACACACCACACACACACACACACACACACACACCCAAACACACACACAACACACACACCAACACACCACACACACACACACACACACAAAACAACACACACAACACACAAACACACACACACACACAACACACACACCACACACACACACACACACACACACATACACACACACACCCCCCACCAAAAAAAAAAAAAAAATAAAACCAACACACACACACAACCCATAACACACACACACACACACACACACACACACACACAACAAAAACACACACAATACACACACACACACACAACACACACACCAACAAAACAAAACACACCACCACACACAACACAACCACACCACACACACACAACACACACACATACACACACATACACCCCCACACACACATACACACCACACCCCAACACACACACATACACACACACATAACACACACACACACAACACCCCTACACACAACACACCCCACACATACACACATACACACACAACACATACACTATACACACTTACACACACACCCAACACACACCCCCACACACACGCACAACACACACACACCACCCCTACAACCCCGCACCATACACACCATACACACACCACACAACACATCCCACACACACACACACACAACACACGCCGCGCGCGCGCGTTTTCCTAGACGCGGAAGGCCCTTCAACAGTTCCCCACAAGAGATGAGCGCAGAACGGGAGGACAGGCCATAAAAGAGGGGCACAGCAAGGGATCGGGGAATACCTGAGGGGCAGCAACGATCATGGATGTGAAGGGGTTTTTCACAGTGGGCCCCTGTGAGGCGGGGTCCCACAGGGTCAGTTCTAGGACCAGTTTTTTTGATATAAGCAACGACATGAGGAAATAATAGACTCTGAAAATTTTCCCCATTTTTTGGGGTGATGGAAGTTTGTGGAAGAATTAAATCGGATGAGATGAGGAAGGCTGCAAAGAGACTGGAAGGTGGACATGTGGTCCAGAAACAGTTTTTTCGAATTCAAACCTGCCAAATGCAAAGTCAGAAATGGGGGGGGACAAAGAAACCGCGACAGAGATAGGCTAGGGGACAAAGACTACAGACCTCATCAGGGAAAAGACCCTTTGGGGGACCCCAACACCCAGCACGTCACCGGGGGCACACATCAACCAAAAAACTGTGCAGCATACGGGCGCCTGGCAAACTGAGAAAGCTTTTGAACCCTTTAAAAAGGAATCGTTCAAGACTTGTACCTGTGTTTGTTTAGGCCCCTATGGAGTAGCAGCACCGTTGGAAACCCCCCCCTGGGCAAGAAAGTCAAGAATTAGAGAAAAAAAAACAAAAGGGTTTTAAAAAAGGCTAGTCCCGAGCTTAGGGGGAATGTCGTACGAGGAAAGGGTTGAGGGGAAAACGGACTGACGACACTTGGGACAGAAGGGTCAGAGGAGACATGATAAGACATACAAGTACTGTGGGGAAAAAAAAGGGGACGAGAAAGGAGTTTCCCGAGAAGGGGCACAGAAAAACA
>NC_069399.1:67458512-67487741 GCF_026875155.1 Cherax quadricarinatus | reverse complement strand
GGGTACCAAGCTGACCTCTCTTGCTACTGGGTAGCAAGCTGACCTGTAATGCTACTGGGAACCTAGCTAACCTATCCTGCTACTGGATACCAGGGTGACCTATCCTGCTACTGGGTACCAGGCTGACTTACCATGCTACTCTGTAACAGGCTGACCTTTTGTGCTAATGGGTACCTCGCTGACTTATCCTGCTACTGTGCATCAAGCTGATCTATCCTGCTACTGTATACCAGGTTGAGCAGTCATGTTACTGGGCACCAGAGACCTATGATGCTAATGGGAACCAGGCTGACCAATAGTGGTACTAGGTACCAGGCTGAGCAGTCATGCTACTGGTTAACAGGCTGACCTATGCTGCAACTGTGCACCAGGCTGACATACCCTGTTACTGGGAACCATGCTGACCTCTCCTGCTACTGGGTACCACGCTGAGCTATCCTGCTACAGGGGTACCAGGCTGATCTATGATGATACTGGGTACCAGGCTGACCTCTCTTTCTAATGGGTACCAGGCTGATCTACGTTGCTATTGGGTACCAGGCTCACTTATCATGCTAATGAAAACCAGGCTGACCTCATGTGCTACAGAGTACCAGGCTGACCTTTCGTGCTACTGCGTACCAAGCTGACCTATCCTGCTACTGAGTAACAGGCTGACCTTTTATGCTACTGGGTACCAGGCTCACTTAACCTGCTACAGGGAAGCAAGCTGACCTATCCTGCTACTGGTTTCCAGGCTGACTTATGCTACTGGGTATCAGGTTGACCTATAATGCTAATGGGTACCAGGGTGACCTAACCTGCTACTGCGTACCAGGCTGACTTACCATGCTACTCTATACCAGGCTCACCTTTTATGCTACTGGGTACCACGCTGACTTATCCTGCTACTGTGCATCATGCTGATCTATCCTGCTACTGGATACCAGTTTGAGCAGTCACGTTACTGGTCACCAGACTGCCCTATCATGCTAATGGGAACCAGGCTCACCTATCCTGGTACTAGGTATCAGGCTGAGCAGTCGTGCTACTGGGTAACAGGCTGACCTATGATACAACTGTGCACCAGGCTGACATATCCTGTTACTGGGAATCATGCTGACCTCTCCTGCTACTGGGTACCACGCTGAGCTATCCTGCTACAGGGTACCAGGCTGATCTATGATGATACTGGATACCAGGCTGACATATGTTACTGGGTACCATTCTCACCTATTCTGCTACTGGGTACCAGGTTGTGCAATCATGCTACTGGGTACCAGGCTGACCTCTCCTGCTACTGGGTACCCGGCTGACCTATCCTGCTACTGGGTACCAGGCTGATCTATCATGGTACTGTTTACCAGGCTGACCTGTCTTATTACTGGGTACCAGGCAGACCTACGCTGCTACTGGGTACCATGCTGAGCACTCGTGCTGCTGAGTAACAGGCTGACCTATGTTGCAATTGGGTATCATGTTGACCTTACAGAGTACCATGCTGACCTATTCTGCTACTGGGTACCAGGATGAGCAATCATGCTACTGGGTACTAGGCTGACCTATCCTACTAATGAGTTCCAGGCTGACGTATCATACTACTGGGTACCAGGCTGACCTCTCCTGCTACTGGGTACCATGCTGACCTCTCCTGCTACTGGGTACCAGGCTGACCTCTCCTGCTACTGGGCACCAGGCTGACCTATAAAACTACTGGGTACCAGGCTGACCTACCCTGCTACTGGGTGCCATGCTGAGCAATCATGCTACTGGGTAACACTGACCTATGCTGCAACTGGGTACCAGGGTAACCTATCCTGCTACTGGGTACCATGCTGACTTATCCTGCTTCTGAGTACCAGGCTGAGCTAACCTGCTTCTGGGTACCAGGGTGACATATCATGCTACTGGGTACCAGGGTGATCTATGCTGCTGCTGGGTACCAGGCTGGCCTATCGTGCTACTGTGTCCCAGACTGAACTATCCTGCTTCTCTGAACCAGGCTGAGCAATCATGCTACTGGGTACCAAGCTGATCTGTTCTGCTACCGGGTAGCAAGCTGGCCTTTCATACTACTGAGTACCAGGCTTACCTATTCTGCTACTGGGTACCGGACCGAGTTATGAATTTACCAGGTACCAGGCTGACCTTTCCTGCTACTGGGTCCAGGCTGAGCATTCAAGCTACCGGGTAGCAGGCTGACCTGTCTTGCAACTGGGTACCATGGTAACCTAACATGCTACTTTGTACCTGGGTGATCTTTTATGCTACTGGGTACCTGGCTGAATTTTCCTGCTACTGGGTACCGGACTGAGCAATCATGCTACTGGGTACCAAGCTGACTTATTCAATTAGTGGAATGGATTGTTCCTAGAATGAGCCATCAGGCCTTCTGCAGTGTTCCTCGTTTCTTTTGTTCTAAGGTAATTCCTATTTTTTAAGCAGGGGACGAGTCATTACCGTCAAGTTACCGCCCAACAAGCCTAACCTCAATTGTAGGCAAATTACTAGAGTCAATTATAGCTGATAATATAAGAAGCCATCTTGATAGGCATAGTTTGATTAATGATACTCAACATGGATTCACCACGTGAATGGTGGGTTGAAGTGGACAATAAGAACAGCAGTGGGGCCCAAGAACTGCTGCACTCTGAATTGTCATTTCACTGGTCGAGAAGACATGCCAAATAGAAAATCGAATAAAATGTATTATACTAGGCGCACGCGACACTCATTATCTATGACTAGTGTCAGGAGGCACTGTCACTAACACATCATCAACCGAGAAAGAAGCAATACATATTTCTTCCGTTCTTCCGTTGAGTCAAGAAACCCTCCTTTTAACTTCATATAGGTGCAATCAACTCTTTCACTTGTACCATCAACTAATCACCTGTACATTCAAATCTTCGCCTCTACCATCAACTATTTACCTGTATCATCAACTCTTCATCTGTACCATCAACTCTTCACCTGGACAATTAACTCTTCACCTGTACTATCAACTCTTCACATGTACCATCAACTCTTGACGTACCAGCAACTCTTCAGAGCCATCAACCATTCTCCTATACCATCAATTCTTCACCTTTACCATCAACTCTTCAGGAACCATCAACTCTTCACATACCATTAACTATTCACCTATGCGATAAGTCTTCACCTGTACCATCAACTCTTCACATGCACCTTCAACTCTTCATTTGTACCTGCAATTCTTCACCTCTACAATTACCTCTTCACCAGTACTTAAAACACTTTCCCCTGTCCATCAACTCTTCACCATGAAAAATTTTTTTGTATCATCAACTTTTTCCCTTACCATCAACTTTTCACCTGTACCATCATTCTTCTCCTGCCCATCAATTTTTTACCTGTACCCCCAACCCTTTTTCCCCTTTTACCGTCAACTCTTCACGTTCATCGTTTTCACATGCCATCAACTCCTCCCCTAGCGATAATTCTTCACGTACCTCATCTTCCGTACCATAAACTCTTCACGTACCATTTTTTCTTCACCGTACCATCAACTCTGCACCTGCCCCATAAACTTTTAAACCCTGTAGCCAAACCCTTTCACCTTACCATAAACCTTTAAACTTTTCACCGAAACAACACTCTTTACGGGTACTATAAACCCTTTCCCTGTCACACAACTTATGACCTGTATCTTCAACTCTTTCACCTTTAACGTCAACTTTTCACCTGGCATGAACTGTTCACCTGTACCATCAACTCAAACTATATTTTAAAAAAACCCCAGGTTTCCCAAAAGGGCCTGTTACCCCGGGTGTAAGGGGAGAAAAAATAAACCCTATCAGAAAAATTTTTAGACTTTTATTACCTTCACCAATTTAAAACAGAAATATGACACTATGTACAGTGATAAGTATAGTCACTCCCGGTAAGCAAGGCAAAAATAAACCCACAAGATAGCAGCCCCGGTTTCAACCAGCTCTAGAATGGAATGACAAGGGGGAACAGAGAGGGGACCCACATAACCCCTGCGATTGCCAAAAAAATCTTTTTGGGTAGAACCGGTCATAGTTGAACGGGGGCCCCATCACCGACTCTTTGCAAACCCGGTTCGCTGGTTGGGGAGATAGCCGTAAAAGAGGGGGGTGACATGCGCCGAAAAAAGGGTTTCGTACTCTTTGCATGCCCCAACGCCCACCCCCAGAAGGCTCAGAAAATTAGGCTGCCACCCCCCAGTGGTAACCGTGCCCCCCATGGCACAAAATAATGGGACCCCCTTTTCCTCCCACCCCCAATCTTAGTTAAGCTCAGCTTTTCAGTGACAAAACCAAACCCTAAACTCAGGTGAGACAGCGTCATCAGGCTGCATAAGTCCAAAATACAGGGGGACGGTAGCCCCGCATTCCCTCAAAAAAAAAAAAAAAAAAAAAAACCACACCCAAGGGGTAAAAAAAAAAGAGGTGAAAAGGGGTTACCACAAAAAATAACATCCTAACCTAAATAAATAAAATATTAGACTAATAAAGATCCGCCAAACATTTTTCTTTGCCGGCAAATTTTTTAATTTTGGTAGTATGGTTGCAGTCTTAGCTCCAATGCTTTTGGGCCCTTGTTTGTGGTCTTCATGGTTGGAGATATACTAAGGTTGTGATATGAGACTGACCACCTCGATGTCTGTCACATAAACTCGAAATGCTCCCAAAACCAGTACCACACGAGGGGTTCTTTTTCAATGGTAGAATAAGCCCTCTGATGTGGCTGGAACTTGGCTGAAAAGTATGCTACAGGCTGCAACTCTTCATTCTCGTTTTGTAATAGTTCTGCCCCAACCCCAGACTCGCAAGCATCAACCTGTAATGAAAAAGGTTCGGAGAAGTCTGGAGACAAGAGTATGGGTGCAGTACACAATAATCTTTTTGCTTTGTCAAAAGAAGTTTGACAATCTGGGGTCCAATTAAAGGGAACTTTGTGACTGGTAAGGGAGGTAAGAGGCTACAATATCTGAGAAATTCTTACAGAATCTTCTGTAAAATCCTATCATGCCTAGGAAACGTTGAAGAGATTTCCTATCATGAGGAACTGGATAATCTTTAATAGCAAGAACTTTAGCAAGTTTAGGTGCAACTTTACCACTACCTACTTCATGGCCTAGAAAAGTGACAGTGGCCTGGCCAAAGGAAGATTTAGGTAAATTAACTGTTAAATGGGAACTCTTAAAGGTCTCAAAAAAAGCCTTAAGTCTAAATAGGTGTTGATCCCAAGTATCAGACACCACAACAATATCATCTAGGTACGCTGCCGTGCCTTCAAGTCCTTTAATAGCCTGATGGATAAGTTTCTGGAATGAAGAGGGGGAATTTTTCATTCCGAAGGGGGTAACTGTATTGATAATGACCTCCTGGAATTACGAAGGCAGAGATTTCCTTCGCCTTATCCGTCAAAGGTACCCGATAGTAGCCTTTAAGGAGATCTAACTTGGACACAAAAGTAGCCTTACCCACAAAGTCAATTACGTCATCTAGACGAGGAAGAGGGTATCTGTAATTGTGACCTCATTCACCTTACGGTAGTCTGTACACATACGAAACCCTCCATCAGCCTTCTTCACAAGGATGCACGGTGAAGCCCATGGACTAGATGACTCCTCCACAAAACCCATGTTTAAAAAACAAAAATTCTACTTCCTGCTGAAGTAGCCTTTGCTTTCCAGGATTAGCTCTGTAGGGAGTGTTTAATTGGTTTAGAGTTTCCCACATCTAAATCATGATACCCTAACGTACATTTTTTCGGCACATCCAAAAAAATATTAGGATATGACTGTAGAAGCTCATTTAAATTTTGTTGCTTGCGTTCAGAAAAGTCCCTCCATTAAAGGGCTGGGATCCTTGAGGGGGGAAACAGAATTTGAAAGTTTAATTTTAAATTTTTCAGAGATCGAGTTCAAAAAAATCAGAGTCGTCCCCCAGAGGTAGAGGACAGAGTCATTACTGGGACTTTATCTGGTGTATGAAAATATTTAATTGATTAATGTGGTAAGTTTTAGTTTTTGAGGTCTTATCAATGGGAGTACCACATAATTTACATCAGATAATCTACTTAAAATCTGTATAGGCCCCGTAAATCTAGCTTTCAAGGTGTGGCCAGGTATAGGTTCCTGCACCAACACCTTGTCTCCTGGATGGAAGGAGCGGAAATTGTGCACTTCTGTCATACCTCTGTTTCATCTTGCTTTGAGCTGTCTTTAGGTTAGCCTTGGCTAACTGACGTGCCACCTGCAACCTTGAAGACGGGTTGTAGAGTGTTGAGCTAACGTTTTCTCCCATCCATCCTTCTTTGAGCACCCGAAGAGGATCTCGTACATTGTGTCCAAAGATCAGTTTCAAACGGACTATACCCTGTAGACTCTTGCACCGTCTCTCGTACTGAGAACAGCAACAAAGGTAGTGATTCATCCCAGTCTGTATGAAAGTGCATGCAAAAAGTTATCATAGTTTTTAACGTCTGATGGAATCTTTCGAAGGCGCCTTGGGACTGAGGATGATAGGCAGTGGATAAGTTGTGGATTATCCCTAACCTAGTTAATACTTCCCTAAATGCTTTGGCAGTAAAGTTAGTAACTTGATCACTTTGAATAGTTTTAGGAATGCCAAAACAAGAAATGAATTTGGTTAAAGCTTTGAGATAGCTTTAGTATTAATACTGCGCATGGGAATTGCTCCAGGATATCTGGTTACTTTATCCTTAATCGTAAATATTGATTTCCAGAATTTGACCTAGGTAGTGGAACTACACAATCTATAATTAAATCTGCAAAATGTTCTCCATCAGCAGGTATAGGTTGGAGAGATGCAGGTTTAATGGAATGTCCAGGTTTCCCTACTTGCTGACATTCTCGGCAACACCTAATATGATTCTTCACATCTTTCTTTAATTTTGGCCAATAAATTTCTTTTGTGATTCTATACAAGGTTTGTAATTCCTAAGTGACCTAATGAAGTATTATGAGCTATATTTAATATTTGAGGTCTAAACTTAGTTGGAACTACTAACCTGTCATACAATTGCCGGCCCTCTATCTCCTTACCAGTCTCAGTGCAGATCAAATAATCGTTTTTAACTTCATACTTGACCGGATGACCCAAAGAGGATTTACCCATGGCTGCCTGAAAAACGAATTTTAAAGAAGGGTCCTTTCGTTGTTCCTCCCGGAAGGACAGTCCCTCGGGCATGGAAACAGACATCTGGCAATCCTGCAACCTGGGAATAGGAAGGCTTGATCGGGGTCTGTTCACTTGATTTACGAGGCTCCGGCCGGTGTGCCTCATAAAACAACGTGGCTATTCCGAGATCGGAGTCGTCCAAGGATAGGTCAACATTCTCTCCAGACAACCCTTGGGATGTTGCCCGAGTTATGGCCAACACCGGAGAAGAATTACTCATAGGTTCAGGACACGCACAAACCCAGTTAGTAATGCTTTACCCAGTAATAACATGGCGTCTTTCATGGGGAATCCTTTTGAGACACCTACAGTCAAGTACCAGTGTAATATTTGCACTGTACATAAATTTTATGCAAAGGAAACAGAATATATAGCTCCTCCAAATGCTTCCAATAAAAAGGAATTCAAGAAAATGTTCTCTGAAAGGGTAATATTCGTTCTCTTACAAGTGAGCAATATGCTCCAGTATCTCTAAAGGTCTTTACTTCAGTTGTTTCTGAGTTTTCCTGAACGGAAATAAGACTTGCAATAATAAGGGGCCATACCTTTTTCTACTTCTCTCGGGGACATGTTACTAGGGATATTAGAGATTTTCCCAATGGGTTGGGGTTTGTGGGGGCAGTTGGGACGGATGTGACCTACTTTATTACACAGGAAGCAGACGACAGGCTTGCCCTTTACTCCCTGTTGACGTTGCAAATGATCTCGTTCTGGCTGGTGTCTCTCTGGATACTGTTGTCGAGATGCAGCAAGAGTAGTTTGCCTCTCCGCAGGTGGACCATAAGTTGAGAAGCGTGGCTCACCAGGTGGCTTAGTTGGCTGACGTAGACGTTCTCCCTCCGGCTGGCACTTCATTCTCCAAGGTTGACGATCTCTTCTCATGCCAGGCTGTTGAAAAGAGACGGGACCGCTCGGACAAGGAGCGGTTAGTTTCGAAGGTATCAGCCAACCTGGCTGCCTCCCAAAGCAAATGGTTAAGTCACGATCCTGCAGAAAGACTCGAACCTCTGGTCCCACAGACCCAGCAGGTTATCAATCAGAATAAGCTGTACCAGCTACTCAAAAGTAGAGACACCACTTGCTTTATACCACCTGGTAAAAGCTTTGGTTTGCTGTCTCACAAAGTCCACTAGGGATTGACCAAGCCCGTCGTCTGCCCATCTTGAATTTTTTTTTTTTTATTTGGCTGGGATACATGTATATGCTCCCAAACACTATGGTCTTCACTACTTGATAATCAGAAAATTCAGCGTCATTTAATGCTGACGTAAATTCCTGTGCCTTACCCCAAAAATGCTGTATGAACCAACGATGCCTATGCTGTCCCGGCCACCTCAAGGCTCGAGCCTGATTTTCTAAGCTTTCGAAAAAATTGTTCTGGTTCGGCCTCATTGAAGCGGGGAACAAACTGTACTGCTTTTTGTAAACTAAAATCATTTACAGAATGCGAAAACTGCCTCCTTTCTCTTTCCCTATCAAATTCTTCCCTTGCGAATGCTTTCTGTTCCCTAGTTTTTCTCAAGATTGATTTTTGCCAGCTCAAGTGCCAACGGACGCTGATTCACCTTGAGACAACCCAGCTGCACTATACTGACCATTTTCTCCGTAGGTGTATCATCTTTCCCCCTGCGAGAACATAGTAGTTTTTGCCCTAGCTCCCGTAGAGGGAGGAGTCTGAATTGCGATCTCTTCTTCTATAAGTTTTTTCAGCAATCAGTGAACGCAGTTGCGCAGCTGTGAGAAATGCGTTTGTATTTAATTTCCAATGGAACGAGCAATTTGCAACAACGCTGCAGGGGCAATCTAGGTAGGTTATGCAAAGTATATGCCGACACCCCGACGTCTGACTCGTCTAGGTGGGATAAGTTATTCGCCCATGCACAGTACGATTCCAGAATACCCCAACGTAACACGTTAATTTTTCAGGACACGCTTAGCTATGCCCCAGTAAGAAATTTCAGAATACGCATGCAAGCAAAGCCGACTGCAAAATTCTCCACACGAACAGGCTAGTAACAACTGACACGCAAAATTTTTAAAGCAATGCCAGACAGCTACACTGTTCTAGAAGATGACCGTAGCGAAGTGAGCACACCGAACAAGCTAGTAGCGGCTGTTGAAAGATCACACAATAGCAAGGCTGACCATAACAGTAAATGACACGCAAAATTTGTAAAGCGTAGGCAAAGCTAATGCAATGCCAGACAGCAAGCTGCACAATTTCCTGCTACGAGCTTCACCCCAAGCTCAAACGTTTCTCAAAGTCCAGCTCCAGCTCTCGGACAGGCTACCCATATTACAACCCAGGATTCCAAATGGCCTGTTATCCCGGGTGTAATGGGAGCAAAATAAACACAGCAGAAAAAGTTTAGACTTATATTATCCTTCACCAATTTACAAACCCTTTTTCACTGTACACTATGTACAGTGGGCAAGTATAGTGCCCCCACGGTAAGCAAGGCAAAAATAGAAGCCACAAGAGACGACCGTGTTCAACCAGCTCTAAAGGGGAATGACAAGGGCGACAGGGATTGGTACCCACATAACCCTTGCGATTGCCAAAACCATTTCTTATTGGTAGAACCTGGTACTATTTTAAAAACGACGGGCTATCAAAAACCCCTTAGAAACCCTGGTTGTGGTTGGGGGAATAGCCTGTAAATGGGGTGTGTACATGCGCCGTAAGGTTTACGTACTTTTTGCACCCCCAACATACCATAAATTTTTCACCTTCCCATGATCTTTTACCTATTCCCCAACTACACCTTTTCCCTCAATCTTCAACCTTTACCATAAAACCCCCTTCACGTATCTCAACTCTTCCCCTTTTAAACCATAAATTTTGTCCCCCTGTACCATCAACTCTTCACCTGTCCCAAAAAACTCTTCAACTGTCCCCTTAATCTTCACCTGTCCCTTTAAACTCTTACCTGTTCTTCAAACTCTTCCCCTGTATCTTCAACCTCACGTACCATCTACCTTCATTTTTCCGTCAATGTTCACGTACCATCAATTTCACGTATACCATAAATTTTCACCTGTACCATCAACACTTCACCTGTACCCCAATCTTCACGTCCTAAACTCTTCCCCTGTACCCCAACTCTTCATGTACCATCAAGTCTTCACCTGTCCCTTCAACTCTTCACACGTACCATCAACTCTTCACCTGTACCCTCAACTCTTCATGTACCATCAACTCTTCATCTGTACCATCAACTCTTCACCAGTAAGTTCAGTTCATCACCTGTACCCTCAACTCTTCACGCACCATCAAGTCTTCACCTGTCCCTTCAACTCTTCACACGTACCATCAACTCTTCTCCTGTATATACATTCAGAGGCACACCTCTCAGGGTATATACATTCAGATACATACCTCTTAGGGTATATACATTCAAAAACATACCTCTCAGAGCATATACATTCAGATACACAACTCTCAGGGTATATACATTCAGATACATACCTCTCATTGTATGTACATTCAGATACACACCTCTCAGAGTATATACATTCAAATAAACGCCTTTCATTGTTCGTATCGCTCTTGGGCCGTACGGACAGGCTGCGCAGTAGCTCCTGACTCTGTTGATTGCTGCGCAGTTTTCCTCAGTGCACTCACAATGGTGCACGTAGGCGAGTCAACACCGTCTGCCTTCAATTAGTGACAGGCTCGTTCAACAATCAGAATACACATCTACTGCTTACTGCGATACTCCGAGATACATATGGTATCAATAATGAAAATATTTATGGTGTCTCTTTGAACGGCAATTCGAGGCTTTTTGTCAAATTCAGACAAAATAGTACTTACGAAAATATGGTTGCCACTTATCAGGATGTGATCAAAACCGTTAATCCTGGTGTCACTGTTCGCCTTCACGATGTCTCCCGTTTTTACACCTGGATCAAGGTACGAAACGTTCCTTTTGAGGCGGACGAGAGTGATTTGAGGAATGTTTTTGCACGCTATGGCACGGTTCATATGGCAACTATGGGACGGTGGCATGATGGTCCTCTAGTTGGTATGCTGGAGGGGTCTTTCTCCCTGAAAATGTCCCTCAAGCACCCTATTCCGTCGTATGTGGTTATGGAGGACTTTCGTACGCAAGTGTACGTTACGTACTCAGGACAAAGGCGTACGTGCAGGCTTTGTGGGATGTATGACCATATGGCGGCGCAATGCCCTACAAGACGTGATAAAACGACGGAAGTAAGGCGGTTTGATGTTTCAACGGAGCAGCGATCATATGCTGCTGCTACACAACAACATATATTGCCTCGTAAATCGTGGAGTGAGGAGGTAGAGGGTGAGGTTGAAGAATCGCCGATATGTCTAACCCTCCCTGGTGCAGTGGAGGACGTGGGCGTGGTATCGGCGACGACAGAGGAAGATCTTGTTCATACTCAGGTTGACGTGGAGCAATCTATTCAAGAAGTTCTGAATGTTTTATTGGATGCTTCCACATCTGAGGGGCTTCACGGTGGTTTAGAGGATGTAAGTGTGAAGAAGGACGGGGCATCCGCCGGGCATATTGCTGAACATCAGGTTGTGGTCGTGGAAGTTCATAGAAATAACAGTTCTGAAGATGAGATGGATACTGGCCGCAGTTCTTGTAAGAGAGTGGCGGTGATATCTGACTCTCAAGATGTTTTGACACCAGGACAACGGTCGGGGAACAAAGCATGGTGCGATGTGACCCGTAGAGACAAGGGCAAATCTACATGTGTTCAGCATGTCAAGGAGAACGACACAGGGGGGGGGTGGGGGAAGAAGTGGAGATACACACAAGGGAACCAAGAATGTCAAGGTATCCAAGGGTAAACCTCCAATGAAACGTTCAAGTGTCTTACTTTAAATATAAATGGGTTACGGTCTGTTGAAAAACGTAAGTATTTGGAGGTTTTGTTAAAAAATTATGTACGGGATGTTGTATTCTTACAAGAACACAATTATAAATCTTTAGGTGAATTGCTGATTCCTGAATATATTTTGTACATGGGCTGTTCTAATAGACTGAAAGGTGGTGTAGCAGTGTTAGTTAAAGAGGCTAGCCCGTTTTCTTTGCAAACATATGAGGTAGGAGAGGAGGGGAGGGTTGTTAGGGTTGATGGGGTGTGGGGTGGGGTACGGGTGGCCTTCCTGGGGGTGTACGGACCAGCGGAAGGTGACATGCGTGTAAAAAATGCGTTTTTTAGGGACGTGTTGGTGTACCATTTAAGATCACTGCCAGTCGTCACGATTATTGGGGGTGATTGGAATTGCATTGATCGTCGCAAGGATGTCGAACCGAGAGGGAGAGGTTTTTTTTCAGGATATTTAGGGGACCTTTTGTGGAGTGTTAATGTTACGGATGTGGGGGGGGGGGATGAGGTGGGTGGGGTCATGCATACGTTCGTTAGAAGGGAGTATGCGGTAAGACTGGATCGCATATACGTTTCTAGAGGTGTCAGCGTCAGGAGTGTACGTGTGCTAAATGTGAGCTTTTCCGATCACAGAGGTGTTATGGCGGATGTTGACTGGGTAGGATTACCGAGGCGTTACAGAGGTTTCTGGAAGTTGAATGTGGGTTTAATGCACAAAAGAGGTGTGAGGGAAGATTTTGTGAGTGCTTGGAGAGGATGGTGGGCTGAATGGCAGGAGGGAATTGATATAGCCGAATGGTGGGATACTGTCGGTAAGGTGAAGGTGAGGAATTTTTATCAGCAGCAAGGAAAAGAAGACAAGATAATGCAGTATGGGCTCTTGAACTATCTTGAAAATCAACTGCAAGCATGTTATACAAAGGGTGGGGGAGTGTATCCGGTGGTTGAAATTGAAAATTTAAAACGCTTAATTTTTTTTTTTTTATTTAAAAAAAACTTTACAGCTTAATATTAAATAAAGATATAAAATGGGTACAGTAGGATCCTCAATCCTACACAACATACACTAACAAGTTTTAACAACACATTGTAATGGACATAAAAGAGGTTACTCATATACATTCACCAAATTTTCCATATAACATACTACTATAATATAAACAATATAAACTATAACTATATAAACTATATAAAATATAAATTATATAAACCTTTCAGATTTGTATAGTTAACATACTGTGACTGACATATGACAAAGGTTCACAACCTTCACAGTATATAATCAGACTAATGACCTACATCACAATCTCAGTTAAAAACAAGTACATGCTCTTCCCAAAATTAACCCCTATACAATAAGAATTTTTTTTTTATTTTATTGAAAACTCAGGTACAAAATAGTTATGGGTGCATAAAATAATATGTCAACGAGATACCAGGCACTAACTAGATTATTATATAAATAATAAAGTCAAAACACAGGAAAATAAACACTATACAAATAAACAATGTGACAAAACAAGCACACAGAATTACACACATACACAAGCAATCACGTATTATACAACGTGATACTTCATCTGGCATATTACTAGGCGTGGCTTCCGCCTGCCAACACACAACGTATCCAAGACTTAATCTAAGAACTCAGGTGCCTTAAAGTGCACAACAATACGTTAATTTGGGCGACTACCACGGGGTTATTATCATGGACTAAGAATAGGCATTACAGTTCAAAGGTGGATCAGGATGACGCTACCATTTACTACAATGACAATATCTAATATAACAAAACGAAACTACACTGTGATATTTGACATCTCAATAAAACACAAATGTAAGCAGCTATAAGTGAACTTATACACTGACGAGATGCACACATTGAAAAATACTACCTCCACATATAGTTCAAGCTCCATCACAGCTTACAGGAAAACGAAAACTTGCATATATATATATATATATTATTGAAAAGCACACGGACACGGCATAAAGTATAAACGGAAATAAGAAAAACGTTTCAACTGTGCTAGGAAGCACCCCATATACAAAAAGTACACCAATGACTTGTAATTGAGGCATAAAAGACGAGAAACATTCCTAAAAAGTTGTATGTACAAAGCACGTAAGATATTTCGTCATCACCGTTACATAGGAGACGCACATAAACTCTGAGAACACAAAACATTCACGCACTTGACAAACACAATTAGACTTTAGTTAGTTAAAGATTAGCCGGTATTCTCCCAGCCCGGGCCTTTTCCAAGTGGTGGCCCGGCCTTGGCTCCCTCTTTAGGGAGTGTCTGAGACCTAAGTCTCCCATGGGAGGAGGCACAATTACCTCCTCATCTTTGGGACCAACTGTCCCCAGGCCTAGCCACAAGCTAGGCCTCTCTGGTCTGCCATCCCCGCCCCAAGGGGGCAAATGGGAATGACAGTCTTATGAGCTGAAGGCTCGGACTCAGGCACCTACCCTACCCTAGAAGGGTTAGGCATGGTGTCGATCCACAATTAGACACAGCTGACCAGCCCGTTAGATTACCCACTGAACACTCACAACTATCTCAAATCTCGTAACTCCAAGGCTTTATATTCAGGCGGGAAGTCTCTCTCCCATCTCCCCTCATATACCAACCTATTTCGACATTTTGTCCTATAAATCGTCCCTGCTAACACCCTAATTCTACTGTTACCATCAACGTGCCTCATAACATTCGTCTCTCAGCCATTGAGTAGAGAGGACGTGTTCTACACTGCTGCCCTCTATAGCTGTTCGTTGGCAGTTTCATTTTCTCAACATGGCGCAGGCAGCCAGACGCCGCGTCAACACTGTGTGTTTGGAATTAACTCGTGGGGCAGTGCTTGGACCATCAATGGCGATATTATTGCCAGCGATAATCCGAGACACCTATGGTATCGCCAACGAGGATTTGTGCGGTGTAGCGATGAATGGTGTGACAAGAATCTTTGTAAAGTTTAGCTCAGCTCAAGTTTACGAGAATGTCGTCGACAAGTATCAAGAGGTCAATCTGGTGGTTAACCAGGCTGTGTCTGTGAAGCTACACGATGTATCCCGCCATTATACATGGGTAAAAGTGAGAAATGTACCCTTTGAGGCTGATGCGACTGATATACGTGCTGCCCTGAGTAATTACGGCACCATACACATGGCTACAGCAGGGAGGTGGCCTGTTGGCCCATATGAAGGACTACCTGAGGGAACTTTTTCGGTAAAAAAATGACATTACGACATCCAATCCCTTCATATGTGATCCTGCAAGACTTCAGGACTCAAGTTTTTGTGACTTATGCAGGGCAACGCCGCACTTGTAGGTTGTGTGGAGCATACGATCATTTGGCGGTGCAGGTGTGAAAGGAGACGAGGTGCCAGGGTTGTACAACAGAGCAAGGATTTAGGGGAGGAAGGTATAAGGCAAGATGTGCCTGAAGCGCCTGTGCAACCCTCAAGATTGTCTTGGAGCGAAGAGGTTGAGAGGTCTCTGAACACGGTGTGTGCTACACTCCCGGAAGTGTCGCCTCCTTTGGAGGCAGCCCCAGAGGTGGAAACGGCTTCGCGAGAAGAGCAGGCCAATGATGTGGAGACATCCATTGTCTCTGTGTTAGACGAATTATTTACGGAGGACAGCATGAGTCCTGCGACGGCACCATCCCTAGACTTGGGACAGGCTGCGACGGCGGACGTGGATCACGACGTGCAGCTGGTAGTGGACGCCACTGACGCCTTGCTGAAACAAACGGTGGAGGTGGAAATTCACCAGGATTGCACTGTGGACGACGAAATGCAGGTAGAAAGTGTAACACGAAAGCGCTCTGTTACACTTTCAGATTCTGATGATGTGTTAACGCCAGCCCAAAGATCAGGGAAGAAATCATGGGCGGATGTGGCACAGAAAGGGTCCTGTGTACCCAAAGCACAGGGGATGATCAGGAGTGCTTCAAAAGGAGGGGAAGAGAAAATTGGAAACAAAAAATCTAGTGAAAAACATTCAGTGTCGAAAGGAAAACCATCATTGTCGATTTTAAGTGCCTCACAATAAACATTAATGGTTTGCGAACTGTACGAAAGTGTGCATGGTTACGTGATTTATTGGTGCGTAATAATGTGGACGTTGTGTTCATACAGGAACACAATCATAAATGTGGTAGTGAATTGCGGATAGAAGGATATAATGTGTACATGGAGAATGCAATTCGGTTGAAAGGTGGCGTTGCCATCATGATCAGGGAGACTAGCCCGTTTGTTGTGAGACGTAGTGAAGGGGGGGAGGGGAGGATAATAAGGGTGGAAGGGCTATGGGGACGGTGTGAAGGTAGCTTTTGTGTGTGTGTATGGTCCAGCTGAGAATGATGGGCGTGTAAAAGCAACCTTTGTGAAAGAGGTGTTAATTTATTATTTGAGGTCACTCCCTGAAGTAGCTATTATAGGCGGGGATTGGAATTGCGTGATCCGGGTAAGGATGTAGAACCTCGGGGAAGTGGGTACTTTTCAGGGGTATTGGGAGATTTAATGTCAGGGGTGGGATTTAAAGGACGTGGTGGGGGGGGAGAGGTTGAGCATACTTTTGTACGTCGTGGATATGCGGCGCGACTTGATAGAGTGTACGTGTCACGCACCATCGTAGTTAATAGTGTGCGTGTTTTAGATGTGGTGTTTTCTGATCATAGAGGAGTTCTTGTGGACGCAGGGTGGGAGGGTTTACCTAAGAGGGGTTGTAGTTATTGGAAATTGAATGTTAAATTGTTAAAAGGGGAGGAGAATAGGAAATCTTTTGAGTGTTTTTGGGAGGGTTTGTTAGCAGGGGCTCCTGGGGATGGAGACTTGGTTAGGTGGTGGGATGTGGTGGCTAAGAAACGTATTCGGGATTACTATGTTCGGCTTGGGAGGGAAAGTAATCAACTTTTATATGGGCTACGGGGGTTTTTTGAAGGACAGTTTCGAAATTGTTTTGTGGGGTGAGGGGGGTGCGAGATCCCCTGTGGAGGAATAAAAGGTTTTAAAGCAACTTTTTTTTGGGTTTGCATAATGATCGTTTAGGGTTGGTGAAACCGGGGTTGGCTGGGGGGGGGGGAGGAGGTTCTTAGGGGGGATGGGCCTTCGGGGGGTGTGCGTTAAGGGGACACCCGAAGAGGAGGGCACCCAACGGAGATGTTGGGAAAAAAATTAACAGTTAAATTTGGGGAGGGGAAGGGTTTTTTGGGGAAAGGGCGGTATTGTTTGTCGTTGATGGGTTATGAGTGGATATATTGAGGGCAGGGTTTTTGGGTTTCATTTTGAAACATTGGGGGGTATACGAGAAATGATGTTTTTTGGGGAAAATTGGGGGGGTTTAAATGTGCAAGGGGGGAAAATTTTTGAGGGGTTGGGGTTTGGGGATTTTTGGAAGGACAAAATTTAGGAAAAGGGGGGAAATTTGGGAGCATAGTAGGTGCAATTTTAGGTAAGGCACCGGGGGGGTTTTGGAGGGGTTTTGCCCAAAAATGTTTTTTATTTTTAAAAAAACTGGGAAGTTTTGAGGGATTTTTGGGTCAGATTGTTCAATGAAAATAAAGGGAAAAAATGGGGGGAAAAATGGGTGGGGAAGAAAAAGGACCTGCTGTTGTTTGAAATTGGGTGCCGAAAGGGTGGCCAGACAACGGTAAAAGGGATTCCCTTTTTGAATTTATCGTTTATGTGCGGGGGATTTTTAAAGTTTTTCCCGGGGGTTTTTAGGGAAAAAAAAATTTCAAAAGGTTTTGGGGTTTAAGAAATTAAATAGAGGACAATATGGCAAAAGGGGGAGATCAATGTTAAAGGGGGCTTGGAGCTTTTAGGGGGTTTTATGAGCATGGGGGGGAGGGGGGGGGGGGGGGGGGTTTTTTGGGTTTGGGAAATTGGAGAGTGCTTATGGATAGCTTTTAAAAAGGGGATGCTTTTTGGAGTTTTTTTGGGGTTGGTTTTGGGGTTTTCGGGGGGAAAAATTGTTTCTTGGGAAAAACTTTGTTTCGGGGGTTGGAAAGTTTTTGAAAATACGGTTTAAAGGCCGACTAGGGGGATAGCTTTCAAGGGGGAAAAGGGGGGTTTCCCGAAAGGGATGCCCTCTGCCCGGAAAATTTTTTTTTTTTGGGATGTCAAAAAGAACCCTTTTTTGGGCGTTAGGGGGAAAGTATTTTATAGCGGGAGGCCGAGGGTTGGTGTTGCACGTGGGGGGGGAAAAGGCGGGTTTTTTTATAGGGGGTTTACGTGGTTTGATAGGGACTTTTCTTGGTGGGGGATGTGGGGGTTTTACAAAAGGTGGGAAAGGGTGTGGAGATTTTTTTGGGTGGGGGCTACGGGAGGGGAAAAATTAATGAAAGGTAAATTTCCCAAAAAGGTTTTTGGGAAAATCTAGGGAAAGGGCGTACTTTTAATGGTGAGCCCTGTTGAGGGTGGGGGGGGGGGCGTGGGGTTTAAAATCAGCTTTTTTGATATGTGGGAATTTTGGTACATGCGGAAATGTTAGGGATGCAAAAGGGGGAAAAATTCGGGCGCCCCCCGTGGATGGGGGTTTTTGGGAAAAGATTGGGGGGTTTTGGGAGGGCAGAGCAATTATCTTTTTGGAAATAAAAGGGTTTTTATAGTCACAAATGCCCGGGTTGTATAGAAAGTTTGGCAGTGGGTGGCAATATTCCTTTTTCGGGGTTTGTGGGGGTTGCAAGGGTTTGAAACTGGGGGGTTTATTAGATTTTTTGGGGATCGGGTTGGGACGGGCTAAAGGAGGGGTTTTTTTTTGGGTTGGGTTCCCCTTTAAAGCCAGGGGGGGGCTGGGGTTTTTATACCTTTTGGAGAAGCGAATGTTGAGTGGGGTTTTAAAAAAAAAAGGGGGGGGTTTTTTGAGGGAGGGGGGTGAGGGGGGGGGGGCCCCTTAAAAAGGGGACGCGCTTGGAAAATTGAAACGGGGGTTTGGGGGGGGGAAGGGGTTTTTAAATTTTTTGGGGGAGGCTATGTTGCGAGTTTTATGAAGGAAAGGGATAAAAAACGCTTAAATTAAAGGTTTTTTGAGGGGTGGGGGGGGGGGTGGGTTGTGGTGGCGGGGGTTTTTGGGGGGGCTTTCCCTTGTATGCATGGGGTTCTGTAGGGGAAAATGTCTTCAACAATTACGTGGTAAAACCAAGTGTCAGGGGGGGTTTTGTTTGGGTTTTTACATGGGATTTTCCCGTCTGGGGTTGTTTTTTTAATGGGAAAATTAAGGGAGGGGGGGGGGAGTGGGAAAAAAGCGTGTGGATGCCCGGAAAAACCAAATTTTTTAACGCTTTTTGTACTTTTTACTTTTTTAAAAAGTGTGAGGGTCTGGCTAAGTAGGTATTTTGGGTTAGTGGGGGGGAAGGTTTAAAAGGGTTTGGGTTGGGGGGGTGTTTAAGTTTAGATATAGGTGGGGGGGGGGGGGTCAGCAGGTGGTAAAATGGGGTTTTGCGTTTGGGTCCAAAATTTTTTTTATTTATCTTGGGCAATGAGGGAGATGGGAAAAAAGTGAGGGAAAAGGAAAAAAAGAGTTTTAAAGGGGCCACGTTTTTATAGAAAAAAGTGCCGAAATTAGGGATTTTTTAAGGGGGGGAAAAAAAAAAAAAGGGAAAAACGCTTTTTTACTGAAGGTTTTTTTTTAGTTTGGGTTAAAGGGGAATTTTTTAAGAGATTTAAGTGAAAAAGAAAGGGGGGTTGGGCGGGGGCGGGCTATTTTTTTCTTGAGTTGGAAGGTTTTTAAAAATTTGTTAGCGTGTGGGGTATGTTTGGAAATTATAATAAAAAAGGCTTTTTTTGGTGTTTGTGGTTTGGTCGGGGGGTAGTTGTGTAAAAATTTTTTTATTCACATTTTTTTTCCCAAAAGGGTTTTAATTTCAAATTTTAAATTATGAAAGTAGTGGTTTTTACACTCAGGGTTTGTGGGTTATAATGTGTGAGAGGGGTACATCTAAACGTATTTGTGTTTTTTGGGGTTTTAAAGGGTGCAAAAGGCATGATCTAAGTATGTCGGGTTTTTTCCCTTTTGCCCTCAAAGGGGTTATAAAAAAGTTTGTACTGTGGTTTTGTATGTGATGTGTAGTTGAAAATGTTTTTCCCAACCCAAAGGGCTTGTTGTATGTTCCCTTTCGTTACTTTTTTTAAAAATTTGGGTCATTTCAATCCCTTTTTTTTTGCATTTTAAAACGGTTTCGTTCTTTCCCATATGAAGAAATTTTTTTTTTGGGGACAAATTCCTTTTGTGTCTGAAAATTTTTGTAAAAAATTTGGGGGGTTTAAGTTTTTAAATGTAATGAGTGGGTTTTTTGAGATTTAAAGCGTTTTTTTTTTGTATGTTTATTTTTTTTTTTTGGGTTTGTATTGAAAAGCTGTAAATTTTTGGGATAAAAAGTATGTAAAATTTTTCTAGTAGGTTTTTGATGTTGGGGTTTTTGGTTTTATTAAATTAAGGGGGGAAGGGGAAAAAAAGTAACTTTTTACATTTTTTGTTTATTTTTATTTTAAATTTTGTATGAGTCTTTGTATTTTGCTTTGTTAAAGGGAAAATTTTTAAATTATGGAAGTTAGGTTTTGAGTCTTTGAATGTTTTTGTCAGTTCAGGGCCCCCTGTTAGGGTTTGGTTTATTTGTAGTTTATTTTTATTCCCCTTTAAGTTATTTTTTGGTAGGGTTATACGTTTTTATCTTGAAAGAATTTTAGGTGCAATCCTTTTTTGGGGTTTGTTTATTATGTGTTTGGTTTTTTTGTCAAGGGGCCGAACCTTCAGGATTGAGACCCCAAAAATGTTTCCTTTTATTTTTATATTTATTTTATACTGTTTTGGGTTTTAAAAATTTAAAATAAAAAAAAAATTCCTACTTTTTCCATCCCAAAGTGCCTAAAAGCCCATGACACGGAAAAAAATTTAAAACCCGGGCCCCAACATACGACACCGCCGTTGTTTCACGCAAGTCAAACCCCCCCTACATCAAAAAATCAACGCCCCCCGGCAATTCCGACCAAAAATCCCCCCCCACCAAACGCCAAAAAACCCCACTGAAAACCCTCTCCTAACCCTACCTAAAGCCCAGAAATACACAAAAATGGGAAAAAACAAAATTCCCCATCCCGCCCAACCGGGAACCCAACCCCCGTCTTCCTCCCAAAAGCCTAATTTTACAACACCCCCAGACGGCAAAGGGTTCCTTTTAAAAAATTTTTAAAAAAAACACTTCCCCAACTTGAGCGGCCGCCGGGAACTGTTGAACTGCCTCCATTTATCCCCCCCCGATACTTTGGGGTACATTTCCCTTTAAAATCGCCCCCCCGAATACCCCCCTACCCGCCCCTTTTTAAAAGGTTTCCCTAATTTTTAAAACCCCCCCGGGGACGTCCCTCATGTTTAATTAAAACGCGAAAACATGCGTCGCACCAAATTAAATTTCCCCCCCTCTCCCCAACCTTTCGGAGGGCCCTGAAAACAATTCGCCCTTAAAAAAGCCATGCATCCCCCCCCGTGGGGGGGGGGGGGAAAAAGAAAGCTTCAGTAAAAATGCCATTGATACGAGCCTCTAGAAAAGGAAAGAGAACCCCAACCCCCCCTGATGCAAAGTGGTTCTCCACCACCACTTTTGAGCCCCAATGCATCCTGAAACCCCCACCCAAAAAAACGATAAATTTATGCAAAAAAAACGTTTGGGCGTCCCCCCGCAACAGAGGGGTACGTGCCCGCAACCCTGCCTTTCTTTGCTATTTAAAACGGGGCATTAATGACCCCCGCCTTCTGTTTCCCGGGTTTAAGGTCGCGGGGCCCTAAAAGACTATTTTTAACGCCCCCCCCAGACCTTGTACAAACCCCCCCCCCAAAATTTAAAAACCCTTATCTGTTTGTCCTCCGCCTTTTAATTTAATTAAACCCCATTTTAGTTGGTTTCGATAAAACGTCCACCCCCTGCATCCACCCAACCCCCCCCACCCCCCAAACCCCTTTAAATTTTGATTTTTTTTTCTTTTTAAAACACTTTCCCCCTTTTTCCCTTGCCAAATTGGTTTTAACAAAGTCTCCCCAAAAAACCCAATTTCTCCCGTGAACTTTAAAAACACCCGTGTATCTCAAAATAACCCCCAAGGGTTTGGGCGACCCCTTTCTCGGACCCCCCGATGTTCTATTCCCCGCCCCCAAACGCCCCGTTTTAAAAAAGGGGCCCGCATACATGCAAAAAAAACTTTTTAGACATGGGGGGAAACCCCGACGGGGAAAGCCCCCGCAATTTTCCCCTCCCCCCCAAAAAAACCCCCTAACTTGCCATTAAAAATTTTTACTTTAAAACCCCCCCTCCATTGTACAAAAGAAACGGGCCCCAAAATATGAAACCCCATTTCCCAAAAAAACCCGGCCAACTCATAAATTTACCCGAACCCCTCCCTTTCCCACTATTTAAAAGCGGTCTCGCCAGTCTAAAGCCCAAAACACCACCCCCCCACCCCCCCCCGCAATTTCCTTTAAAAAATCCCCGATTTTTTCCCATGGGGCCATCATTTCCCCTGGGCCTTTCCTGGGACAAAACCAAAAGGATTTTTGGAAAAACCCTATCAAAAAACTTTTTAAATTTTATTAAACAAAAATTTTTTTCGCCCTTAGTTTATAGTACTTTAAAAAACAAATTTATATTCGGAAGGTTTTGTCCTAATCGCTAAAGGACATCACATTTCCCAAAATTTAAAACCCAAACACCGCCGTACGCTGGGGGACGACCTAACCCCCCCCCCCTCCTTCATCGCATTTATAAACCCAACCAAAAAAAAGTGTTTTTTACCTCCCCAAAGTTTTGATTTTTAAATTTTACAAGGGGGCCTTAAAAGGGCCCCCCGGGGGGGGGGTCCCCTTTCCCTTACTCCCCCCCCCCCCCCTTTTTTGGCCTTTCCCCCAAACCCCTGCCTCAGTTTTAGGCCCACCCCAGGGGGGAAGGCGACCATAATAAATTTTTCCGCCCTCGAAACCCCCTTCCCAAAAAACCGGGATCGATGCTTTACTTTAGGGCTTTCTTTGCATCTGGATTTACTCCAATATCGGGCCCCTTTAAAAATTAACCCCCCGTTGTTGTTAAGATGTTCCCACATTTCCCCTTTAACTTCCGCCCACCCCCTAAATCACCAAATTTTAGTCGCTTTTTTTGCCTTTGTGTTTGGCTTTGTTAAGACACAGGCGACGGTTGTCCCCCCACAAAGCCTCCTCCCCCCCCACTCGGAAAAATTTTTTTTTCGGGGGGCCCCCAAACGAAACCTTATTTTTCAAAACTTTGGGATTTGTTCTTTAATAGGGAAAACGAAACTATCCCGGGGTAAACCCGATTTCCCTTTCCCCGTTCATAACATTTTTCGGGGATTTTCCCCCGGGGACCTTGAAAAAAACCCAAATCCAAGCGAGTGGGGCCCCCCCTTACACCGGTCACATAAAAATCCCTTTAAACGGGCTTCACAACCTCATCCCACGGTTTGTACTAAAATCCCATCCCTCCCAGGAGGGGCACTCCCATGACGACCAGAAAGTCCTCGAAATTTTTTTTTCTATCCAAACGCACTTTGAGCATTGCGTATTTTAGTTTCCCCGTACCCTTTTTTAAAAAAGGGTGCGGGAGGGCCCTCCCCCAGTCGAGCCCCCCCCAAAAAACTCCCTGGGGGGGTCGGGGGGGGGGTTGAAAAAAAGTTTTTAATCACGCCCCCAGGGGTTACGACCCCCGCCCAGGGGCCAAAATTTCCCCATCCCCAAAACCCCTGCTGGCCCACCTACGCACCAAAAGTATGCTCCAAAAACCCAAAAACACCCTCCCCGGTACAACCAAAACCCCCCCCAAACCAGACAACAAGTCACCCAAAAAAAAGCGAACAGAACCCCGCCCCCCCCGGGTTTTAACATCTTTACGGCCCCAAATTCACAGTTCCCCTGGGCACCCCTACCACGTTTAATTTTTTTGGCAGGGCCCCAAAAAAATATACCAAAAAATCTCTAAAAAAAGTATTTTTAAAATTTTTTAAAATTTTTGTTTTTAGCCAGCCCCCTATACCCCACAAAAAACCCCAAATCTTTACTACCCCCAATTCCCCCCCGGGCTTTGCACCACGCGCCCTCCCCCCCCCCTTTTCCCAATGTTCAAACACAAACGGGCTGGTCGCTTTTATCAATCAGCCACTCCCCTTTCAAAACGTCTGGGGGGGTGAGTCCCCAAAAAAATGCATAAAACCTTTCCTTTTCAAACAAACTTCCTTTCTTTATGATTATGTTCTTGCAAAAAAACCCCCACATCCCCTGCAAACGAAATTTAACCACTCACGCCCCCTGCCAAAAATTTTGACGATTTCCCAAAACCTTTTTCAATTTAAAAGGGTTTCCACCTAACTGTTTTAAGGGGGGCTTTCCTTAGGGGTACCACTCCCTTTTTTTTCCCTTTTCGCCGGCAAGAAACCCCAAAGGGACTTCCCGCACCTTTTGGGAATCCCCGTGATATTCCTGCTGTCCTGGACTGCGCGGGGCCCCCCCCACCCGTTGGGTTTCCGAACCCCATCTTTCTTCCTGAACGTCGTCAGGGGTTTAAAACAAACTTTGGAGTCGGATGGGGGGAGCCGCCCCACTTCCTAAAAAACAGCATCTTCAGAATTTTCAGTTTTTGGAGTTTCTTGTTTAATTTTTGCCCCAAAAAGTTTTGGGAAAAATCGAACTCTCCCCAAAACGCTTTTTTTAGCTAAATTTATCAGCAATTTATCTGCACGTAAAATTTTCCCCCCCCCCAGAACACCCAAAACAGAATCGACTCATGCGTTTCTAATAAAGGCACTTAACGCAGATACCCAAAGTCGGCTTCATCTCAACCCCGCCTCTCTTGGGTAGAGGGAAATTTAACTGTTTTACATTTCCCCCGTAAGGGAGGGAAATCCCAGGGGGAGTCACAAAAGGTTTATTTGTAGCATGGCCCCCCCCCAAACCCCAGCACTCCATGATGTCAAAACGCGGCGAGGTCTCGACAAAAAACCTCTTCCCGAGCCTGCCCGGGGGGGTACCTCCCGGGCAGGGGCGGGGCGAACCCCCCGCCCCGGGTGGCGGCTGGCGCTGGACACACTGAGCCGCATGTAAACCAGAGCGCCGCAAAAGGGGGCAAGTTGTTCTTTGTCCAGGGTACATAACGTACCAAACCCGGGGGAAAGAAACCTCCAGTTGAATGTACGGGGAAAGGAAATCGGCTGCGCAGGGGGGCATTTTCAAGTTTAAAAGGGCCCCCCCCCGAAGGGCATTATAGTGGTTTGTCAAACCAAACCCACCCATGGGGGGACCAGGTTTGGAAATTTTCCCATAAACGTTCAAAAACATCAAAGTTTATCAACCTTTTAAATTTGGGCCCCAAAAAAACACCCTTTCTCCCCAGTTTCCCAAAGTTTTTTAGTATCGTGGGAAAAGTTTATTTCAACTGGGGGCAGAAAACTGTGGGGTGCTTGCTTACCCTTTAAATCCCGGGTTTCTGGGTCACCAAATCTTTCGTACATCGGGGTGTCACAAAAATTGGGCGAAGATCCCTTTTGTAGTTCCATTCAAAGGGGACGCCACACAAGGAATTTTACGTTTTAAAAGCCCCTAAGTATCACGAAAAAAAATTTTGGCAGTAACAATTTTTGATTCGCCGGGGGATAGATCCCTGCGTTTGTTGAATACAAAACCCCGTAAATTTAAAACGGTTTGGGGGAAATTTTCAGGCCCCTTTTTTGTTGATGTTTTTAAAAAACTCCTCCACCCGGTGTCGGGACTGAGGAGAGCAACAGTGACCCAAACGCCCCAAGCCCAAGCCTCCGGGGCAAAAGGGGGGTTTAACGCCTTTTAAAAAAACCAAAAGGGGTCAATTTCCCTGAAATTTGGGAAGTACACAAATTTAACCCCCACATAAAAGACAGAAGCTTACCACGTTTCGGTCCGACTTGGGGCCATGACAAAAATAAAATAAAAGAGGAGGAGCGAACGGCTATATTTTAGGCCCCCCGGAAGAGGTTTGGGGGGTAGTAGTTGTAGTTTTTACTACTACTAAATTTTACCACTACTATACCTCCCACCTCTTCCCGCCTATTTATAGCCGTTTGCTCCTCCTCTGTTAGGTTTTGACTTTGTCAAAGGTCCAAGCGGACCGAAAACGTCGTGTAAGCTTCTGTCTTTTATGTGCGGGGTTTTTTTTTTGTGTAAAGAACGCTTTTAAAAATTTGAGACTTTTACAAAACGGGAAATTTTTGTGCGGCGCAGATAGCAAGTGGAATTGATGGGTTTTTATGGGGGCCCGTCCTTCGGGTTTGTCTTTCGGAAGGGAGGGCAGACGCCGTTTTAAAGGCGAAAAGAATTAATGGGATTTGAGGTTAGGGTCATTGGGAGACTTTTGTAAGGGGGGGCAGGCCCCTTTGGTCAACGGAGGCTTTGAATACCCTTTTTGGGCATGGTTGTTACAATACAAAATGCTGGGATTTTAAGGGGGCGCTGGGTTTAAGGGGGCGCTGGTAGAAATGGGTGAATTTGTTCGTTGAATCCCCTTTAAGGGGGGGTCCTTGGCTGGTGAAGGGCTCTTGGTCTGAGGAATTAGCCCATCGGTCTTCTTCCTCAGACCGAACCCCAATTTCCCCCCAATCTCCCCCCCCTATCCCATCCTCCCCCTTTTTTCCTTTCCTCCTCCCC
The DNA here is from genome assembly GCF_026875155.1 of Cherax quadricarinatus. Lineage (NCBI taxonomy): Eukaryota > Metazoa > Arthropoda > Malacostraca > Decapoda > Parastacidae > Cherax > Cherax quadricarinatus. Next base: position 67,461,022 of record NC_069399.1, on the reverse strand, counting down.
CCCCCACCCCCCCTTTTCCCCTTTCCTCTTTTTGTCCTTGGGTTTTTCCCCCAGGCGCGCTGTTCCTAGGTAAGGAAAGGATACGGGGTCCATCCCATTCCGTTGGGGTTTTTTGCGGGGGCGTAGTTTGGGGGGAATCTGGATCCCCCGGGGGGGGAGTCCCGATCCCCCCCCGGTACCCCGGGAGTAGCGGGTGTCTTTCGGGCGACGGTGTATCTCGGGGAAGCCCCCTTTGGGTTTCCGGGGTGGGGGCCAAAGGGGGTATGTTTTTGTGGGGATATCCGGCCCCCTCTCTTTTGTCCACGGGTAGCTGGCAGATGTGAGGTTGCATCCGGTTTGTTTTTTACAGCATGGGGTAGGGTTGGCAGGGGGTTCCATGCTGCATTTGCGCCCGGGGGGGCTAGTCCTCTTGGGTGCGGGGGGGAGATTTGGGGCCCCTTTTTCTTCCTCCTGGACCTTCCCCCCCCGGTCCCCCCTTTTTTTTTCTTTTTTTTATTTTTATTTTTTTTTCTTTTTTTTTTTTTCTTAAAAAAAAAAAGAAAAAGTAACCTAACCATGGAGCCTAGCCATGACCTGGTACCCCCCCCCCCTTTCTTGATACCGCACCCCGTTTTGCCCCCCGCCTCGTCTTTGATCACTCTTCAGACATCCTCTTCCTCTGTCCTTTTCCCGGTCTTTTTCCTCACCCCTTCAGGTACTGAGGCCCGATGCCCCTTCGATTTTAGGGCCCTTCGCTCCCCTCTGATTTTGCTTCCGGCCCTCCCTGGGTGCGGAAATTTTCAAATCGGCCCCTTCCCGGGGGACCAATTTGGGTCCCACCCCAAAAACGCCACGAAAATTTACCTGCTGTTGATACTTCCCCTTTCTCTTTTCTTCAAAACGATCGACACGCCCTTTTCATCCTTTTCCCGCTCATTTCAAAAGAAAGTGGACTAAATCTTCATTTAGCCAATTTCCTCTATGCCTATCTTTCTGACCATAGTTTTGGGCAAGGCACTCTACGCCTTTTGGGAATATTTTTTTTTTCTGCTCAAAGGGGTACGCACATCATTACCGTACAGAGCACCCCGCTATGAGCTCTCTCGTCTTTCCCCCATCGAAATGTTCCTGTCACTCTTGAAAAACATCATTCCCCCAATTTTGTAGTGGCCGTCATTTTGCCCCCTACCATATTCAACAAAATTTCCGCTGTGGGACGCTTCTGCAGCTGGAACTCCCAAAATCTCTCAATCCCAAAAGGGAAACCTTACGTTCTTTCCTGCCCTGGGCGGAGACTACCCTCAATGTGGGTTTTAACTTTTGACAGCCCAAATCCCCTCAGTTTATTTGCAGGCAAACGGGACAAATTCGAAAGGGATCCCAAAAAAACAGTGTAGAATTTCGGGGGATTGGCCATCCACGAAATTTTGCAGTCATACCGAAGCCCAGTTTTGGGGCCGTGACCTTTTTAATACTCTTCAATCGATTTCCCCCTTGCCTTAACTGTTGGGCCCCCTTTGTACTCTCGCCATTTTCAGGTCTATTTAAAAGAGCGGGAAATCCGTTCCTCAAAGAGAAGAAGGTTCCCTTTTTCCATGCATTTCCCCTCTCCCCCAAAAGGGGGACTCCCCCCTGTTTCTTATTCCCGTGTTTCAAAACGTCCCCCCCCTTTTGGTATCCCCCTCTTTTCACCCCCTCTGGGTTACCTCTCCAAACACTCCTGTATCTAATTTTTGCTGTCCCCGGGTCAGACGTCCCTACTTCAACCTCATCTAATCTCGCTTCTCGAGTTCCTTCACAAGCCTCATACGCGAACCCCGTCGCACCCTCCCAGTCGTCCCCCATTCTAAATCAAAAAAAAGGGCCCGGGAACACTCCAACCATTTTCCCCTCCCATTTTACCCCCCTGTTCCCCTCCCCATTCTTCCCCCCCTCACTGGGGTCGTTACAAGTGCAGGGTTACCCCCCTCCTCGTAATGTCCTTCCCCTTTTTCCCCCCCAAGTTTTTTCCCCTTTTGCCACCTCCCAGGTTTCCCGCCCCTTCTTCCCCCGCACGCTTCCCTTCCCCCCACCCCTTTTGCCCCCCCCCCCCTTGGGACGTCCAATACATTCCAATCTTTATCTCCTCCCCCCACCATTCCAATATTGTCTCCCCCAAGAACTCTGAATTTCCCAAAAACTTGAAAACAACTTGAAATATTGCGAACCAAACCCTCAATGGACACTGATCCACCCTTTCCCCTTTCTTCCCTCTGCCCCTTGCGCAATCCTTTTTCACAGCGCACCCTTCCTTTGCTGCTTTAAAATTTTCACTGCCCCGCACGTGACTTTTCTAACCCCTTCTAGCCGTAGGAACCCTTACGCGGGTTCAAGATCTTTTTTATTGCCAATCATGGGCCTATTTACGTGGAATTTTTGGCCTAGGGGTAAACGGGGGGACTTCAGATGTTACTCCCCGTTTGCCCCTGTTTGGGGTTTGCTTACAGGAACCAAATTACACTCTGCTTATTCTCACATCCAGCCTAATTATT
>NC_069399.1:67440052-67458012 GCF_026875155.1 Cherax quadricarinatus | reverse complement strand
GGTATTAGGATTTCCAAGGGTTGGGTTTGGGGGGGCGTTGGACGGATGTGACTACTTTATTACACAGGAAGCAGACGACAGGCTTGCCCTTTACTCCCTGTTGACGTTGCAAATGATCTCGTTCTGGCTGGTGTCTCTCTGGATACTGTTGTCGAGATGCAGCAAGAGTAGTTTGCCTCTCCGCAGGTGGACCATAAGTTGAGAAGCGTGGCTCACCAGGTGGCTTAGTTGGCTGACGTAGACGTTCTCCCTCCGGCTGGCACTTCATTCTCCAAGGTTGACGATCTCTTCTCATGCCAGGCTGTTGAAAAGAGACGGGACCGCTCGGACAAGGAGCGGTTAGTTTCGAAGGTATCAGCCAACCTGGCTGCCTCCAATGCAGTGGTTAAGTCACGATCCTGCAGAAAGACTCGAACCTCTGGTCCCACAGACTCCAGCAGGTTATCAATCAGAATAAGCTGTACCAGCTACTCAAAAGTAGAGACACCACTTGCTTTATACCACCTGGTAAAAGCTTTGGTTTGCTGTCTCACAAAGTCCACTAGGGATTGACCAAGCTGTCGTCTGCCCATCTTGAATTTTTTTTTTATATTTGGCTGGGATACATGTATATGCTCCCAACACTATGGTCTTCACTACTTGATAATCAGAAAATTCAGCGTCATTTAATGCTGACGTAAATTCCTGTGCCTTACCCAATAATGCTGTATGAACCAACGATGCCTAATGCTGTCCCGGCCACCTCAAGGCTCGAGCCTGATTTTCTAAGCTTTCGAAAAATTGTTCTGGTTCGGCCTCATTGAAGCGGGGAACAAACTGTACTGCTTTTTGTAAACTAAAATCATTTACAGAATGCGAAAACTGCCTCCTTTCTCTTTCCCTATCAAATTCTTCCCTTGCGAATGCTTTCTGTTCCCTAGTTTGCTCAAGATTGATTTTTGCCAGCTCAAGTGCCAACGACGCTGATTCACCTTGAGACAACCCAGCTGCACTATACTGACCATTTTGCTCCGTAGGTGTATCATCTTCCTCCTGCGAGAACATAGTAGTTTTTGCCCTAGCTCCCGTAGAGGGAGGAGTCTGATGTGCGATCTCTTCTTCTATAAGTTTGTCAGCAATCAGTGAACGCAGTTGCGCAGCTGTGAGAGTGCGTTTGTATTTAATGCCAATGGAACGAGCAATTTGCCAACAACGCTGCAGGGACAATCTAGGTAGGTTATGCAAAGTATATGCCGACACCAGACGTCTGACTCGTCTAGGTGGCATAAGTTATTCGCTATGCACAGTACGATTCCAGAATACCCCAACGTAACACGTTAATTTGCAGGACACGCTTAGCTATGCACAGTAAGATTGCAGAATACGCATGCAAGCAAAGCCGACTGCAAAATTCTCCACACCGAACAGGCTAGTAACAACTGACACGCAAAATTTGTAAAGCAATGCCAGACAGCTACACTGTTCTAGAAGACTGACCGTAGCGAAGTGAGCACACCGAACAAGCTAGTAGCGAGCTGTTGAACGATCACACAATAGCAAGGCTGACCATAACAGTAAATGACACGCAAAATTTGTAAAGCGTAGGCAAAGCTAATGCAATGCCAGACAGCAAGCTGCACAATGTTCCTGCTACGAGCTTCACCCTAAGCTCAATCGTTTCTCAAAGTCCAGCTCCAGCTCTCGGACAGGCTACCCATATTACAACCCAGGATTCCAAATGGCCTGTTATCCCGGGTGTAATGGGAGCAAAATAAACACAGCAGAAAAAGTTTAGACTTATATTATCCTTCACCAATTTACACCAATTTACACTGTACACTATGTACAGTGACAAGTATAGTGCACTCCACGGTAAGCAAGGCAGAAATAGAAGCCACAAGAGAGCAGACCGTGCTTCAACCAGCTCTAGAATGGGAATGACAAGGGCAGACAGGAGAGTGGTACCCACATAACCTCTGCGATTGCCAAAACCATCTTCTTATTGGCTAGAACCTGGTCACTAGTTGAACGACGGGGCCTCATCATCAACTCTTAGCAACCTGGTTCGCTGGTTGGGGGAGATAGCCTGTAAATGAGGGTGTGTACATGCGCCGAATAAAGGTTACGTACTCTTTGCACGCCACACTATACCATAAACTTTTCACCTGTACCATGATCTCTTTACCTATTCCTCCAACTCATCACCTTTTCCCTCAACTCTTCACCTTTACCATCAACTCTTCACGTATCATCAACTCTTCACCTATACCATCAATTTGTCACCTGTACCATCAACTCTTCACCTGTACCACAAACTCTTCAACTGTACCTTCAACTCTTCACCTGTACCTTCAACTCTTCACCTGTATCTTCAACTCTTCACCTGTATCTTCAACTCTACACGTACCATCTACTCTTCACCTTTACCGTCAACTGTTCACGTACCATCAACTCTTCACGTATACCATCAATTTTTCACCTGTACCATCAACACTTCACCTGTACCCTCAACTCTTCACGTACCATCAACTCTTCACCTGTACCCTCAACTCTTCATGTACCATCAAGTCTTCACCTGTCCCTTCAACTCTTCACACGTACCATCAACTCTTCACCTGTACCCTCAACTCTTCATGTACCATCAACTCTTCATCTGTACCATCAACTCTTCACCAGTAAGTTCAGTTCATCACCTGTACCCTCAACTCTTCACGCACCATCAAGTCTTCACCTGTCCCTTCAACTCTTCACACGTACCATCAACTCTTCTCCTGTATATACATTCAGAGGCACACCTCTCAGGGTATATACATTCAGATACATACCTCTTAGGGTTTTTATACATTCAAAAACATACCTCTCAGAGCATATACATTCAGATACACAACTCTCAGGGTATATACATTCAGATACATACCTCTCATTGTATGTACATTCAGATACACACCTCTCAGAGTATATACATTCAAATAAACGCCTTTCATTGTTCGTATCGCTCTTGGGCCGTACGGACAGGCTGCGCAGTAGCTCCTGACTCTGTTGATTGCTGCGCAGTTTTCCCCCAGTGCACTCACAATGGTGCACGTAGGCGAGTCAACACCGTCTGCCTTCAATTAGTGACAGGCTCGTTCAACAATCAGAATACACATCTACTGCTTACTGCGATACTCCGAGATACATATGGTATCAATAATGAAAATATTTATGGTGTCTCTTTGAACGGCAATTCGAGGCTTTTTGTCAAATTCAGGGCAAAATAGTACTTACGAAAATATGGTTGCCACTTATCAGGATGTGATCAAAACCGTTAATCCTGGTGTCACTGTTCGCCTTCACGATGTCTCCCGTTTTTACACCTGGATCAAGGTACGAAACGTTCCTTTTGAGGCGGACGAGAGTGATTTGAGGAATGTTTTTGCACGCTATGGCACGGTTCATATGGCAACTATGGGACGGTGGCATGATGGTCCTCTAGTTGGTATGCTGGAGGGGTCTTTCTCCTGAAAATGTCCTCAAGCACCCTATTCGTCGTATGTGGTTATGGAGGACTTTCGTACGCAAGTGTTACGTTACGTACTCAGGACAAAGGCGTACGTGCAGGCTTTGTGGGATGTATGACCATATGGCGGCGCAATGCCCTACAAGACGTGATAAAACGACGGAAGTAAGGCGGTTTGATGTTTCAACGGAGCAGCGATCATATGCTGCTGCTACACAACAACATATATTGCCTCGTAAATCGTGGAGTGAGGAGGTAGAGGGTGAGGTTGAAGAATCGCCGATATGTCTAAACCCTCCCTGGTGCAGTGGAGGACGTGGGCGTGGTATCGGCGACGACAGAGGAAGATCTTGTTCATACTCAGGTTGACGTGGAGCAATCTATTCAAGAAGTTCTGAATGTTTTATTGGATGCTTCCACATCTGGGGGCTTCACGGTGGTTTAGAGGATGTAAGTGTGAAGAAGGACGGGGCATCCGCGGGCATATTGCTGAACATCAGGTTGTGGTCGTGGAAGTTCATAGAAATAACAGTTCTGAAGATGAGATGGATACTGGCCGCAGTTCTTGTAAGAGAGTGGCGGTGATATCTGACTCTCAAGATGTTTTGACACCAGGACAACGGTCGGGGAACAAAGCATGGTGCGATGTGACCCGTAGAGACAAGGGCAAATCTACATGTGTTCAGCATGTCAAGGAGAACGACACAGGGGGGGGGTGGGGGAAGAAGTGGAGATACACACAAGGGAACCAAGAATGTCAAGGTATCCAAGGGTAAACCTCCAATGAAACGTTCAAGTGTCTTACTTTAAATATAAATGGGTTACGGTCTGTTGAAAAACGTAAGTATTTGGAGGTTTTGTTAAAAAATTATGTACGGGATGTTGTATTCTTACAAGAACACAATTATAAATCTTTAGGTGAATTGCTGATTCCTGAATATATTTTGTACATGGGCTGTTCTAATAGGACTGAAAGGTGGTGTTGTAGCAGTGTTAGTTAAAGAGGCTAGCCCGTTTTCTTTGCAAACATATGAGGTAGGAGAGGAGGGGAGGGTTGTTAGGGTTGATGGGGTGTGGGGTGGGGTACGGGTGGCCTTCCTGGGGGTGTACGGACCAGCGGAAGGTGACACTGCGTGTAAAAAATGCTTTTTTTTTAGGGACGTGTTGGTGTACCATTTAAGATCACTGCCAGTCGTCACGATATTTTGGGGGTGATTGGAATTGCATTGATCGTCGCAAGGATGTCGAACCGAGAGGGAGAGGTTTTTTTTCAGGATATTTAGGGGACTTTTGTGGAGTGTTAATGTTACGGATGTGGGGGGGGGGGATGAGGTGGGTGGGGTCATGCATACGTTCGTTAGAAGGGAGTATGCGGTAAGACTGGATCGCATATACGTTTCTAGAGGTGTCAGCGTCAGGAGTGTACGTGTGCTAAATGTGAGCTTTTCCGATCACAGAGGTGTTATGGCGGATGTTGACTGGGTAGGATTACCGAGGCGTTACAGAGGTTTCTGGAAGTTGAATGTGGGTTTAATGCACAAAGAGGTGTGAGGGAAGATTTTGTGAGTGCTTGGAGAGGATGGTGGGCTGAATGGCAGGAGGGAATTGATATAGCCGAATGGTGGGATACTGTCGGTAAGGTGAAGGTGAGGAATTTTTATCAGCAGCAAGGAATAAGAAGACAAGATAATGCAGTATGGGCTCTTGAACTATCTTGAAAATCAACTGCAAGCATGTTATACAAAGGGTGGGGGAGTGTATCCGGTGGTTGAAATTGAAAATTTAAAACGCTTAATTTTTTTTTTTTTTATTTAAAAAAAAACTTTACAGCTTAATATTAAATAAAGATATAAAATGGGTACAGTAGGATCCTCAATCCTACACAACATACACTAACAAGTTTTAACAACACATTGTAATGGACATAAAAGAGGTTACTCATATACATTCACCAAATTTTCCATATAACATACTACTATAATATAAACAATATAAACTATAACTATATAACTATATAAAATATAAATTTATAAAACCTTTCAGATTTGTATAGTTAACATACTGTGACTGACATATGACAAAGGTTCACAACTTCACCAGTATATTATCAGACTAATGACCTACTCACAATCTCAGTTAAAAACAAGTACATGCTCTTCCCAAAATTAACCCTATACAATAAGAATTTTTTTTTTATTTTATTGAAAACTCAGGTACAAAATAGTTATGGGTGCATAAAATAATATGTCAACGAGATACCAGGCACTAACTAGATTATTATATAAATAATAAAGTCAAACACAGGAAAATAAACACTATACAAATAAACAATGTGACAAAACAAGCACACAGAATTACACACATACACAAGCAATCACGTATTATACAACGTGATACTTCATCTGGCATATTACTAGGCGTGGCTTCCGCCTGCCAACACACAACGTATCCAAGACTTAATCTAAGAACTCAGGTGCCTTAAAGTGCACAACAATACGTTAATTTGGGCGATACCACGGGGTTATTATCAAGGACTAAGATAGGCATTACAGTTCAAAGGTGGATCAGGATGACGCTACCATTTACTACAATGACAATATCTAATATAACAAAACGAAACTACACTGTGATATTTGACATCTCAATAAACACAAATGTAAGCAGCTATAAGTGAACTTATACACTGACGAGATGCACACATTGAAAAATACTACCTCCACATATAGTTCAAGCTCCATCACAGCTTACAGGAAAACGAAAACTTGCATATATATATATATATATTATTGAAAAGCACACGGACACGGCATAAGTATAAACGGAAATAAGAAAAACGTTTCAACTGTGCTAGGAAGCACCCCATATACAAAAAGTACACCAATGACTTGTAATTGAGGCATAAAAGACGAGAAACATTCCTAAAAAGTTGTATGTACAAAGCACGTAAGATATTTCGTCATCACCGTTACATAGGAGACGCACATAAACTCTGAGAACACAAAACATTCACGCACTTGACAAACACAATTAGACTTTAGTTAGTTAAAGATTAGCCGGTATTCTCCCAGCCGGGGCCTTTTCCCAAGTGGTGGCCGGCCTTGGCTCCTCTTTAAGGGTGTCTGAGACCTAAGTCTTCCCATGGGAGGAGGCACCAATTACCTCTGATATTTGGGACCAACTGTCCCTGGCCTAGCACAAGTAGGCCTTTGGTTGCCATCCCCGCCAAGGGGAAATGGGAATGCCAGTCTTATGAGCTGAGGTGGATCAGGCACTACCTACCCTTGAAGGGTTAGGCTGTGGTGTCGTTTCCACAATTAGACACAGTGACAGCTTAGATTACCTATGAACATCACAACTATTCAAATCTCGTAACTCAAGGCTTTATATTCAGGCGGGACGTCTTCTCCCATCTCCCTCATATACCATCCTTATTGCGACATGTTGTCTATTATCGTCCTGCTAACACCCTAATCTTCTACTGTTACCATCAACGTGCCTCATAACATTCGTTTCTCTCAGCCATTGCGTAGAGAGGACGTGTTCTACACTGCTGCCTCTATAGTGTTCGTTGGCAGTTTCATTTCTAAATGGCGCGGCAGCAGACGCCGCGTTCAACACTGTGGGGTTTGAATTAACTCGTGCGGGCAGTGCTTGGACCATCAATGGCGATGTATGGCAGCTATAATCGAGACACTATGGTATGCCAACGAGATTTGTGCGGTGTAGCGATGAATGGTTGTGGCAAGATCTTTGTAAAGTAACTCACGTCAGAATACGAGAATGTCCGTCAGACACGTATAAAGAGGGTCAATCTGGTGGTTAACCCAGGCTGTTGTTGCTGAAGCTACACGATGTATCCCGCCATTATAACCTGGGTTAAAAGTGAGAATTGTACCTTTGGTGGCTTGATGCGACTGATTAACGTGCTGCCCTGAGTAATTACGGCACCATACACATGGTACAGCAGTGGAGGTGGCCTGTTGGCCAAATATGAAGGACTACCTGAGGGATCTTTTCGGTAAAAATGACAATACGACATCCAAATCCCTTCATATGTGATCTGCAATACATCAGGTTCAAGTTTTTGTGAACTTATGCAGGGCAACGCCGCACTCTTGTAGGTTGTGTGAGCATAACGGATTCATTCTGGCGGTGCAGTGTGAAAGGCTTCTGTAGGTGCCAGGGTTTGTACCACAGAGCAAAGGATTTAGGGGGAGGAAAGGTATAAGGCAAGATGGTGCCTGAGCGCCTGTGCAACCCTCAAGATGTCTTGGAGCCGACGAGGTTGAGAGGTCTCTGACACGGTGTGTGTACAACTCGGAAGTGTCGCCTCCTTTGGAGGCCAGCCCCAGCGGTGGAATCGGCTTCGCGAGAAGAGCAGGCAATGATGTGGAGCCATCCATTGTTATCTGATGTTTAGACGAATTATTTACGGAGGCCAGCATGAGTCCTGCGACGGACAATCCTCGACTTGGGACTGGCTTGCGACGGCGGACGTGGATCACGACGTGCAGCTGTAGGGGACGCCACTGACGCCTTGGCTGAAACAAACGTTGGAGGTGGAAATTCACAGGATTGCACTGTGGACGACGAAATGCAGGTAGAAAGTGTAACACGAAAGCGCTCTGTTACACTTGTCAGATTCGGATGTTGTGTTAACGCCAGCCCAAAGATCAGGAATGAAATCATGGGCGGATGTTGCACAGGACAGGGTCCTGTGTACCCAACGCACAGGGGATGATCAGGAGTGATCAAAAGGAGGGGGAAGAGAAATTGGAAACAAAAAAATCTGTGAAAAAATTCAGTGTCGAAAGGAAAAACATCATTGTTATCGTTTTTAAGTGCCTCACAATAAACATTAATGTTGTTTGCGAACTGTACGAAAGTGGTGCATGGTTACGTGATTTTTTGTGTGAGTAATAATTTTTGTGGGACGTTGTGTTCATACAGGAAACACAATCATAAATGTGGTAGTGAATTGCGGATAGAAGGATATAATGGTGTACTGGAGAGAATGCACTTCGTGTTTAGGTCGAAAGGTGGCGTTTGCCTCATGATCAGGGAGACTAGCCCGTTTGTTGTGAGACGTAGTGACGGGGGGGAGGGGAGGATAAAAGGGTGGAAGGGGCTATGGGGACGGGTGAAGGTAGCTTTTTTGTGTGGTGTGTATGTCCAGCTGAGAATGATGGGCGTAAAAGCAACCTTTGTTGAATGAGGTGTTAATTTTTTTTTGAGGTCACTCCCTGAAGTTGCTTTTTTTAGGCGGGGATTGGAATTGCGTGATCCGGCGTAAGGATGTAGAACCTCGGGGAAGTGGGTACTTTTCAGGGTATTGGGAGATTTAATGTCAGGGGTGGGATTAAAGGACGTGGTGGGGGGGAGAGGTTGAGCATACTTTTGTTACGTCGTGGAAGATGCGGAGCGACTTGTAGGTGTACGTGTCACGCACCATCGTAGTTAATATTGTGCGAGTTTTAGATGTGGTTTTTTGATCATTGAGGCGTTCTTGGGGACGCAGGGTGGGAGGGTTACCTAGAGGGGTTTGTATGTAGTTATTGGAAATGAATTGTTAAAATTGTTAAAAGGGAGGAGACTAGGAAAATTCTTTTGAGTGTTTTTGGGATGGTTGTTAGCAGGGGCTCCTGGGGATGGAGATTGGTTAGGTGGTGGGATGTGGTGTACTAAAGAAAACGTATTCGGATTACTATGTTGGCTTGGGAAGGGGAAAGTAATCTATTTGATTGGCTACAGGGTGTATTTAGACGGACAGTTCGCAATTGTTATGTGGGGTGATGGTGCGAGATACCTGTGGAGGAAATAGAGGATTTAAAGCAAGTATTAAGGGTTTGGCATTAAATGATCGATTAGATATGGTGCAGTGTGGTGGAGGGTTGGAGGGGTCTCTACGGGGATCGGCCTTCGGCGTGTGCGGTAAGGGGACAGACAGAAGAGGAGGGCATCCACGGAGATGATGGGATTAAACAGTTCAAGTGGGATGGGTGGGTATAGGGAAGGGGCAGGTATTGATGTCGACTGAAGTATGAGTGGATATATTGAGGGGTTGCATGGTTTAGGTCATATGCACAACATATGGTATACGAGATGATGCTTTAAGGGACTGGGTAGTTTATGTGCAATGGAGCTTGATGGTAGGATAGGGAGACTTTGGAAGGACCAGATTACGGAAGGGGAAATTTGGAGAGCTATAGTAGGTGAAAGTTTAGGTTAAGCACGGTGTAGACGGGTTTGCCTCTAATGATTTTTATGTTAATAAACTGGGAAGTATTTGAGGAGATTTTTAGTCGATTGTTAATGTAATGAAGGAAGATGGGGCAATGGCGTGAGCAGCAAAGGACTGCTGTTGTTGTATTAGTGCCGAAGGTTTGGCAGGACAACGGTAGGAAGATTACCGTTGCATTATCGCCTTATGGGCGGTGATTATAAAAGTTATTTGCAAGGGTATTAGGGAAAGGAATCAAACAGGTTTTCGGTATAGTAATTGATAGAGACAATATGGCATACCGGGCAGATCAATGTATGAAGGGCATGGAGCTATTAGGAGTTTTATAGAGCATAGGGGGGGAGGGGGGAGGGGGGGAGGGGGTGTTTTGGCTCTGGATTGGAGAGTGCTTATGATAGCGTTAGAAATGGATGCATTATGGAGTTTTATGCGTTGGGTTGGGTTCGGGAAGGGAAAAATTGTTTCTTGGCAAAAACTTTGTATCTGGGTGCAGTACATGAGAATACAGGTTCTGGACGAAACGACTAGGTTGATAGCATTCAAATGGGAAGGGGGTTTGGCGTCAGGGACTGCCCTCTGTCGCAAATTTTGTTTGCATGCTATTCAAGAACCCTTTTATAGGGCAGTTGATGGTGGAGTATAGCGAGGCGAGGTTGGTGTTGCTCGTGAAGGGGAAGCGGGTTATAGTGGGTTACGTGGATGATACGACTGTCTGGTGAGGGTTGTGAGGGAATTGGTTACATAAGGTAGGAAAGGGTTGATAGAGTTTTTTGTGAGGCTACAGGGATGAAAATTAAGTAGTAGTAAAGTCCAAGTATTTGGATCTAGGGGATAGGTACATAATGGATGAGACTGTGTGGGTGGGTGGCGTGTGGTCGATAAGCTGTTGATATGTGGGATAGTGTACATGCGGAATGTTAGGGATGCTCAAGTGGAAAATTCGAGGCGCACGTGGATGGAGTTTTGATAAGATTGGTGTGGCTTGAGGGCTGAGCAATTTTCGTTGCTGCATCAAAGGTTATTGTCCCGAATGTCTGTTGTTATTGCAAGTTATGGGCACGTGGTGGCAATATATCCGTTACGACGGTGGGAGGTGACAACGGTTTGCAACTGAGGGTATTCAGATTTATATGGGGATCGGGGTGTGATGGCTTAAGTAGAGGGGGTGGTGTCGCTTCCGTTAGCCAGGGGGGGCTGGGTTTATACATCTGAGAAGCGTATGTTGAGTGTGTTTCTGAAAAGGGGGTTTGTGAGGGAGGGGGTTGAGGGGCGGAGGCCATTAAAAGACTGCGCATGGATATGCAAACGGGTGGTGGAGGGTTGTTTAAGGTTTGGGGAGGCTATGTGCGAGTATTATGAAGGTAAGGATTCCGAAACAGCTTCTTAAATTGAGGTTTCTTGAGAGGGTGGGGGCGGTTGGTGGGTTCTGCATAGGTGGCGGCAGTTGGGGGGCATACCTATGTATGCATGGGGTTCTGTATGGAAAATGCTTAAAATACGTCGTAAAACAAGTGTCAGGGAGGTTAGGTTTAGGTTGTTACATGGGATCTTGCGTCTGGGGTTGTGTTATTAATAGGAGATTAAGGGAGGGTGGGGGAGTGCTAGCGTGTGGATGTCCGGAAACATATTTCACGCTGTTGTACTTTTGTACTTGTTTAGAAGATGTGAGGGTTGGCTAAGTAGAGTAGTTATGTTGTGGGTGGGAAGGATTACAGGTGTTGCGGGTGTTAAGTTTAGATATAGGTGGGGGGAGTCAGCAAGTGTGAATGCGGTTGCCGTTATGTTGGTCCAGATTTTATTTTATATTTGGGCAATGAGGGGAGATGGGAGTCGAGGAAAGGATAGAGTGTTAGGGCCTCGATGTATAGAACAAAGTGCCGCAATAGGGATCTTTATGGGGGAAGAAGGAGACAGCATTTAATGAAGGTATCGTAGATCAGGTGAAGGATTTAAAGAGATGTAAGTGTAAAGTAAGGGGTTGCGGCGGGTTGTTTTCTGGTTTGGAATGTGTAAAGATGTTAGCGTGTGTGGTATGTTTGGATAATATATAAAATAAGCTTCTTTTGTGTTGTGAGTTTGGTCTGGGTAGTTGTGTAAGATATGTTATTCACATTGTTTTTAGAAGGTATCGACTTTAATATGTAATTAGTGGTGTTTACACTACATGATTGTGTGTATTATGTGTGAGAGGGTACATCTCACAGTTATTGTTGTGTTTGTTGGTTTGAGGGGGACACAGGACGGCTGATCTATGGATGTCTGGATTTTCCTTTTGTCCTCAAAGGTGTTATACCAAAGATAGTATGTGGTGTATGTGAGGTGTAGGTTTTTATGTATTCAACACATTGCTGTTGTTTGATTCCCTTTCGTTACTTTGTTTCATTGTCATTTCAATTTTTGGCACTTTGTATTAGCTATTATACAACGTTATGTTCTTTACAATATGAAGTAATTTTTTTTAGACACCATGTCCTTTGTGTCTGAGATGTTGTTTATGGGTTTAAGTGTAATGTAATGAGTCGGTTTTGAGATTAAGCTGTTATCTTTGTACGTTTATTTGTATTTTTGTGATATGTAATGCTGTAATGTTAGGTGAAGTATGTTGATGTTCTAGTAGGATTATGATGTTAGGTTTTGGTTTATGATTATTGAGAAGGCTGGAAGTAACTGTTACTTTTTCTTTTATTATTATTTTCTATGTATGGTGTCTTTGTCATATGTCATGTTAAAATGTAAAATTTATATGGAAGTTAGGTTTGAAGTCATTGATTGGATTTGTCAAGTTCATGCCCTGTTACGGTGTTTATTGTAGCTATGTGTTGGCGTAAGTTATTATTTATGTTATACGATATATCTTGCAAGTATATAGGTGAATCCATTGGTGTTATTTTAATTATGTGTTGGTTTTCTTAGTCAATGGTCCGAAACCTTCAGGATTGAGATCATTACTGTTTCCTTTTATTTTAATATTTATGTATACTGTATTGGTTATAAATAATTATAAAATATAAAAAATTCTACTGTTACCATCAACGTGCCATCATAGCCCATGACACGAAAATATAATCGGCCAAACATACGACACCGCAGTTGTACACGCAGTCAACCCCACTACATCAAAACTCAACGCCCGGAAAGTACCGAAAAAACCTCCCCCCCCTTCCAAACGGCCAAATCCCTACTGAACCATCTCGTACAATACCTAAGTCCCAGAAATAACAAACTGAAAAGCAGCTTCTCCATCCCGCACACGGACACCAGTCTTCCTCCTAACGCCTATTTTAACAACACCCACCGACGGCAAAGATTCCATGTAAAAAATTTAAAAATCACTTCCCGTTACTTGTAGAGGCAGCCGCAACTGTTGAATCGCTCCATATATTCACCACGCATACATGGGATAATTCTTAACTCGGCCTCGACTACTCCTACCCGCCCTTTCTAAGGTACATAATTTTACACAGCGCACGTCCCTCATGTTCAATAATACGCGAAGCATCGCGTCGCACCAAATTAAATTCCTCCCTCTCCACCACCTGCGCAGGTCGTGATACAATTCGCTTAACCCGCCATGCATCCCACCCAGTCGGAGAAAACGACGCTTCACGTAACATGCCATGATACGAGCCTCTAGAGGAATGAGACCCAACCCTCCCTGATGCAGTGGTGTCTCCACCACCACTCTTGTGAGCCAATCGCATCCTGAACCCCACAAAAATCGATAAATTCTATGCAAAAGACGTTTGACGTCCCCCTGCAACAGAGGATACAGTGCAGCAACGTGCCATACTTTGCTATAAAGCAGGACATTAATGACCACCGCCTTCTGATGCAGGGTTAAATGTCGCGGCCGTAGACTATTTAAGCGCCCCAAGACACTATGTACAACCCTCCCCGAATTGCACGCCCTCATCTGATCGACCTCCCGCATATAATGAATACCACATATAGTGATACGATCAACCACAGTCCACCCCTCTGCATCCACCCCATCCCCCACCCACTCCCCCAACTCCATAATTTTCGATTTTTCTCTATTAACACACATCCCCGTAGCCTTGCCAAATATGTCAACAAGTCTCCCAACAAAACCCAATTGCTCCCGTGAACATAATAACACAGTAGTATCATCAACATAACCCACAAGGGTTGGTCGACCACTACTCGGACCCCACGATGTCTCTATTCCCCGCCCACAAACAGCCCAGTAAAAAGGGTCCTGCATACATGCAAAAAAACATTTGAGACATGGGGCATCCCTGACGAATGCCCCTGCTCATGTGTACAAAAACACCTAACTTGCCATTAATTTGTACTTTAAAACCCGCTCCATTGTACAACGAACGGGCCCACATGATGACCTCATTTCCAAAACCCTGCCATCTCATAAATTTCCACAGAACCTCCTTTCCACACTATCAAAAGCGGCTCGCCAGTCTAAAGCCAAAACCCACACCCCCACACCTCCCCCGCATTCCTCAACAAACTCCTGATATTCCCATGACCATCATACACTGACCTACCTGGCACACCAAACTGACTCTTATGGATTACCCTATCAAACACTTTCTTAATTCTATTCATCAGTATTTTCGCATATAGTTTATAGTCACTACACATCAATGATATGGGACGGTAGTCCTTAATCGCTAACGGCACATCACATTTCCTAACTAAGACCAACACCGCCGTACGCTGAGACAGACCTAACACCCCCCCCTCCTTCATCGCATTGAGTAAACGAACCATAAAAGTCCGTATTACCTCCCAATGTTTGATATAAAATTCACACGGGATGCCATCAATGCCTGGAGCCTTCCCCTTACTCATTCCTTGTAGTGCCTCCCACACCTCTGCCTCAGATATAGGCCCACCCATGAGAAGGCGACCATAATCATTTAACTCGCATCGTACACCTCTTCCCAAATCCTGTATCGCATGCTCACTCACGTCTTTACTTTGCATCTGGATCTTACTCCAAGTATCGACATAAAAACTTATCCCCTCAGTTGTTGTTAAGACCTGTTCCTCACTATACCCATCAACTTCCTCCTGCACCACTAAACTCACAATTTCAGTCGCTTTTCGCCTTTGTGTCTGACTTTGTAAGACACAGGCAGACGGCTTGTCACCCCACAAAGCCTCCTCCACCCCACTCGAAATGCGCGCCCCATCGAAAACCTTATTTTTCAATACTTGGATTTGTTCTTTAATAGCATCGATCTCATCCACTGGGTAAACCCCAGATGCCTCTCCCTGTTCATAACATTGTCGTAGATGACCCTCCAGGTACCTCTGAAATCCATACTCCAAGCGAGTGGCCTCCTTACACCGATTCACATAAAAATCCTTAATTCGAGGCTTCACAACCTCATCCCACTGTCGTACTAAATCCCATCCCTCCCAGGAGTCTACTCCCATAGACGCCCAGAAGTCCTCGAATAGTTCTCTATCAATCGCACTTTGTAGCATCTGCGTATTCAGTTTCCAGTATCCCTTAAAACGATGCGGGAGACCTCCCCAGTCGAGCACCACAAAAACTCCCTGGTGGTCGGAGAAAAAGACGTTCAATACACGCACACTGATTACGACCACCCGCCGAGACACATACACCCTATCTAAACATGCTGCATAGCCTCTACGCACAAAAGTATGCTCAATCCCAAAGTCACGTCCTCCGCGTACATCAACCAACCCCAAACCAGACAACAAGTCACCCAAAACAAGCGAACAGAACCCCGCCCCCCTCGGTTCACATCTTTACGGGCACTACACAGTTCCAGTCACCACCTACCACTGTAATTTCTGGCAGGGACCTCAAATAATATACCAAGACATCTCTAACAAAAGTATTTTTAATATTAACATCATGTTCAGCCAGCCCATATACCCCTACAAAACCAACTCTTCTACTACCCCAATCCCCCACGACTCGCACCACGCGACCCTCCCCCCCCTCCTCCCAATTGTCTCAGCACAAACTGGACTGGTCGCTTTTATACAACACAGCCACCTCCACCTTTCAGACGTCTGGAGTGAGTCACATAAATGTCATAACCATCCATCCAAACAAACTCCTACTTTATGATATGTTCTTGCAAAAAACACACATCCACTGTCAAAACGATTCAACCACTCACGCACCTGCACAACAACTTTCTGACAGATTTCAAACCATAACATTAATAGTTACACACCTAACTGTTTTAAAGGTGGCTTTCCTCTAGGGGTCAACCACTCCCTTTTTTCTCTTTGCGCCGGCAAGCACCCAAGCACTTCCCGCACCTTTGGCAATCCCCGTGATATTACCTGCTGTCCTGGACTCGCGCGACCTCCCCCCACCCGTGATTTCCGACCACATCTTCTTCCCTGAACGTCGTCCAGGGGTCAAGACATCATCGGAGTCGGATGGGGTAGCCGCACACTTCCTAGAAACAGCATCTTCAGACATGTCAGTACTTGGAGTGTTCTTGTGAATTTCTGCCTCAACAGTATGAAAACTCGAACTCTCCAAATCGCTCACTTTAGCTATCTGATCAGCATCATCTGCACGTAATTTCCCCCCATCAGAACACAACACAGAATCAGACTCATGCGATGCTAATAGGTCACTTAACGCAGATACAATGTCGGCTTCCATCTCACCTGCCTCTCTTGCTAGAGGGATTTCACTGTTCACATGTTCCACCTCGTCAAGGGAGGCAGTCCCAGGTAGAGTCACACAAGATGACTCTAGTAGCATGGCCCTATCAACCTCAGCACTCCATGATGTCATACGCGGCGAGGTCTCGACAACCTCCTCTTCCAGAGCCTGACGGGGTACCTCACCGTCAGGACGACGACCACGCCCCGATGGCGGCTGGCGCTGGACACACTGAGCCGCTATGTGATCCAGAGCGCCGCAGAGGCGGCAAGTTGTTCTCTGTCCAGGGTACATAACGTACACCTGGGAACGAAACTCCTCCAGTTGAATGTACGAAGGAATCGGCTGACGCAGGGACATTTTCAACGTAAATGACCCCTCCTGAAGGGCATTATAGTGGTCGTCAGACCACCTACCCATGGTGACCAGGTGGATCTTCCCATAACGTTCAAAAACATCACGTATATCAACTTCATTGGCCTCAAAAGGCACGTTTCTCACACGTACCCACGTATAGTATCGTGAAACGTCATGCAACTGGACAGAAACTGCTGGGGTGACTTGCTTACTTATATCCTGGTACTGGGTCACAATCTTCTCGTACATCTGAGTGTCACAAAACTTGACGAAGATCCGTGTAGTTCCATTCAAGGCGACGCCACACAAGGATTCACGTTGAATGCCATAAGTATCACGAATGATTGCTGGCAGTAACACATTTACTGATTCGCCGGTGATAGATCCCTGCGTTAGTTGAATACAAACAGTATTAACACGGTGGCGAAATGCAGTCGCCATTGTTGTTGATGTTGTAAACACTCCTCCACCAGGTGTCGGGACTGAGGAGCAACAGCTGACAATCGCTAAGCACAACGCCTGAGCAGAGAATGAACGCTTATAAATAACAAAAAGGCTCAATACCGTGATTGGAACGATACACAAATAACCCGCACATAAAAGACAGAAGCTTACGACGACGTTTCGGTCCGACTTGGACCACTGACAAAGTCACACTAACAGAGGAGGAGCAGAACGGCTATATATAGGCAGGAAGAGGTGGAGGTAGTAGTAGTAGTACTACTACTACTACTTCTACCACTACTACTACCTCCACCTCTTCCTGCCTATATATAGCCGTTCTGCTCCTCCTCTGTTAGTGTGACTTTGTCAATGGTCCAAGTCGGACCGAAACGTCGTCGTAAGCTTCTGTCTTTTATGTGCGGGTTATTTGTGTAATGAACGCTTAATTAGAGACTTTCACAATCGAATTTTTGATGCGGCGCAGATAGCAAGTGGAATTGATGAGGTTTTATGGGGTGACCGTCCTTCGGCGTTTGTCTTGCGAGAGCAGGGCAGACGCCGTAAGGCGACAGAATTAATGGGATTAGAGGTTCAGGAGTCATTGGGAGACTTTAGTAGGGGGCAGGTCCTTCGGTCAACGGAGGCTATGAATACCTTTGTAGACGCATGGTATGAATTACAATACAAAAATGCTGGGATTTCTAAGGGGGCGCTAGGAGTTCTAAGGGGGCGCTGGTAGAAATGGGTGAATATGTACGTTGTAATCCTCTTCAAGGGGGGCTCCTTGGCGTGGGGGG
>NC_069399.1:67410507-67439552 GCF_026875155.1 Cherax quadricarinatus | reverse complement strand
TGAATCTTTCTTTTTCACCCCTTCTCTCACATGTCTAAACCCACCTCAAAACCCTTCTCAGCCCTCTGGACAACATTTTTGTAACCCCGACCTCCTCCTAATTTCCCAAAACTAAATTCTCTGTATTATATTCACACCCCACATTGCCCTCAGACATGACATCTCCACTGCCTCCCCCTTCTCCTCGCTCAACATTCATCCCCATGTTCAAAACCCAATAAGAGTTTTGGTAAAACATACTCCATACTTTCCCCCTCTTTGCCCCAAAGGACAAATTTCTTTGTTCCACAGACCCCAAAAGTCCCCACTCCCCCCTTTTCCCCCTCTAAATTTCTATGATTCACCCTCTTTCTAACCCATCCGCTGAACATCCACCCCCAAAATATCTGATCATTCACCTCCTCTAACCCTCCCCCCAAATCTGATACCAATTTTTTCATCCCTAATCTTTTTTTATCCCAAAACCCTTACTTTTTTCCCCCCTTTTCCCTTTTATTTTCCTTTTTTGTCCCACCAAAATTCTTTTCCACCCCTCGAATTTCTTCAGAACCCCCCAAGACCCAAAAGTGTCATAGAAAAACAACTGTGACAACTCCCACTTTATGTGTGATTCTTTATTTTTAACTCCCCCCTCTTGCCAAACCCCCTCGCATTTATTCTCTTACAAACCCCCCTTAAAATATAAAAAACCCGGGACATCACAATCCTTGTCTAAGGCCTACTTTTACGGGAAAAAATTTCCCCCTTTTCCAATACCTAACTTGAGCCTCACTATCCTCGTAAAAAAAATTTTACTGCTTTTAGTAAAACCCACCTCCCACACCATACACCTGCAACATCTCCACATTGCCCCCCATCCACCCCGTCATATGCCCTTTTTCCCAAACCATAAAACCACAAAGACCTCTTTTGCCTTATTAAATGCTGTTCACTTTATGTTTCCTTTAAACCTGGCCACACACCCCCCACCTTTCTTAAACCCCCTTTTTCATCTGCTACCTATTTTGCGTCTTACTCTTAAATTTTTCAATAATAACTCTCCATACACTTTACCAGGGTTCTCAACAGACTTTCCCCCTATAATTTTTTGCACTCTCTTTTTCCCCCCTTTTCTTTATACAAAGGGAAATATGCATGCTCTCTGCCAATCCCAGGTACCTTACCCCTTCCATACATTTTTTTAAATAATTGCAAACCCCAAACCCCTCCAAAACTATTTTCCCCCCTGCTTTTAACATTTCTATCTTTACCCACAACCCCCCCGCCTTACCCCCCTTTATTTTCCCACTGCCTCACGAACTCCCCCACACTCACAACGGCTCTTCCTCATCCTACAAGATGTTTTTCCCTCCTTGCTCAATACATGAAATCACAGTTTCCCTAATTTCATAAATTTTAAAAACAATTCCCAAAAAATTCCCTCCATTTCCCATCCCTCAACTCTCCATTTAATAACTCTCCCTCCTTTTTTTAACTGAAAAAATCCTTTTTTTTCTCTAGGTTTCCTTACTTGTTAAACTCACTCCAAAACTTTTTTTTTTAAAAAAATTTGTTGATAACATCTCCCCCACTTTCTCATTTGCTCCTTTTTACTTTGCTTCACCACTCTCTTAACTCTCTTTTTTCTCCTATACTCTTCCCCCCTTTCCCTCACTTCTACTTTGTAAAAATTTTCTATATGCTTTTTCCCCTTATACTCTTTTTACATCATCATTCCCCAATCGCTCTCTTCCCCCCGGCACCCCCCTTCCTGTAACCAAAACTTCTGCTGAAAACTCAAACACTACATTTTTTAAACCACCCCATACCCGACCCCATTGCCTTGCCCCATTAGCCCATCTATCCTCCAATAGCTGTTTATATCTTACCCTAACTGCCTCCTCTTTTAGTTTATAAACCTTCACCTCTCTCTTCCCTGATGCTTCTATTCTCCTTGTATCCCATCTACCTTTTAGTCTCAGTGTAGCTACAACTAGAAAGTGATCTGATATATCTGTGGCCCCTCTATAAACACGTACATCCTGAAGTCTACTCAACAGTCTTTTATCTACCAATACATAATCCAACAAACTACTGTCATTTCATTATTAAGAAAAAAATCATAAATGTAGATCTCTTCGTAATCAACACAATAATCAACAAAATTATTAGCTAGATTATCCCAATCCAGATTAGACAGGTATTCCCTAAGTCCATTATAATCGGCAGAATGAAAATCAAGGACTTTTACCGTGTTATCATTATTCTTGTATTCCCAGCTAATGCTAAAAGTGATGGATTTGTGATCACTAGTACCAAGCTCTTCAGTGGTCTCCAGATTATTTACGAGTATTTCCTTATTTGACAAGACTAGGTTGAGCAAATTATTACACCTGGTAAGCTCTGTTACACACTGCTTCAGAAAACAGTCCTGAACTACTTCCATAAAGTCACTGGACTTCAGATTACCAGTCAAAAAAGTCCAGTTAATTTGACTAAAGTTAAAATCCCCTATCACTACGTTATTGTGTCTAGAAGCCCTAACAATTTCGTCCCAAAGAAGTCTCCCTCTATCGTTATCCAAGCCTGGAGGTCAGTACATTACACCTAGAATTAGTTTTTCTTGACCTACTATAAACTCTACCCAGACAGATTCTGTTACTAATCCATCTATTTTTATACCTGTTTTGATGCAACAATTTATATTTTCTTGTACATATAATGCAACTCCTCCCCCTTCCCATTATATCTATCCACATGGAACAACTTAAAACCCCTTTGAATATTGCACTCAGCAAAATATCCTGACTTTTTAAATTTCATCCCAGGGTTTAAAGCTTTTGAAATGACAATCGAATTTCCACACATGCTACAAAACGAAATTTTATTAATCTTATTTCTTGATTTTACTTTTTTGTATAAAATACAGTTATATTTTTTTTCTTCTGCACCTTTTTCCTATTAAATTTTGCTTTTAAAAACCCAATTTTTCCTGTAATTACCCAATTCCCCCGGGTTACCCCAAAGTTATGGGGTTATAGGCCCAACATGTATTTATAAGTAACATTTTTACTCGGGGAAAAAACCAAATTTAATTTTGAATTAAAAGGGGACTTTGCTTTTAAATGTCAAAGGACTGACAACCTTTTTGACTGGGGAGGCACTGGGCCCAAACCTTTTTTTCCCTCAATATAATGGGTTTTTTTTATTTTGGGACACACAAACACAAAATTTTTAAAATAAGTATTTTTAAAAGTTGTTTTCTTTTTGTAAAAGAAAAAAGTTAAGGGGGTGGTAAATTGTGGTAATGGAAATTGGGGTTGGAAAACAGTCTTTTGTTTTGGGGGGAGGAGCTTAGGTAGGTTTCTCTCTCTCTCCCTCTCATGACTTTTCTCTCTCTGGGGTTTGCCCCTTCAACCGGGCAGGATCTTTTTGGGTCCTTCCCCTATTTTTTGGGGGCATCATGTTGCTCCAGGGGGATTTTTAAAATTTTAAAATTTTTTGGGCCCAACCAACCCGGGTAAACTAAAGTGTGTCAAAACACGGGTTGGGCCCAGAGTTTTTTCAAGGAGAGAAAAGGGGAAGAGTGTTGGAACACCCATGGGGAGCACGGGTTTGGAGTGTGTGTTTTTGTTTTAAATGGAGGCTTGTAAATTGTATTTTCTGTCCCTTATCAAATTGAAAAATACATTTTAAATTTTTTTTAAGTAGTGTTTACAAAACCCCTGTGAAGGGGGCGGGTTTAAAAAGGGTTTATCAGAGACCCCTAAAGATGTTTCAGCCATGATGTAAAATTACCCCTAAAACAAATAAGGCCATTAAGTAAAAGCTACCCCACACTGGGAACATTAGTAAAATTTAACAATAAAAGGGTAAAAAGGACAAACCAACTAACAGGGGGAGCTTGCCGGGGAGATTTTTTTGGGACTGCAAAAAAAAACTAAAAACTTTTCTTTAAAAACTATATGTGCTGGTTAGGGGTAATAACATTTGCATTTTCTGGTAAAAGTTTTACCAAGGGGGGTCGGGGAAAAGTTTTTTTTTCATATATTATTTCCCGGGTTGTTTTCCCAAAGGGTTTGGGGGAAAAAGGTTTAAGTAACACATTTGTGTTTTTGGTTAGGTAAGGCTTTTGTCATAGTTTACTTTTAAATTTTGTGTTATTTTATTGCCTGTGGGAAAAATTTTGTCCACTGATACTGAAAAGGGAAGCAAGTTTTAAAAGATAAAACTATGTCAAAAATGAGTCTTCGATTTTTTGGGGTTTTCGGGAAAAAAGGGTTTAATAATTCATCGTAAACATGCCTTTTAAATTGTGAAGATGAGGAATCACCTATCAGGTGTTTTGGGAAAATGGAGAGAATGAAAACTGAAAATTTTAGCTGTATGAGGCTGAAATAAATTAATGAAAGCTAAGGGGGAAAAAACGTAAAAGGGTTAGGGGGGGTTCAAAAACAAGAGCCTGAGAAAGTACTTTAACATAACAAAAAGTTTCAAATTTTGTCCCAAATTTTACAGAGGTGCCCAGAAAGTTTTTTTTTCTTTTTTTGAGAAACCCCTTTGGAGAAGGGGGCCCCCAAAACAAAGTGGGCTCCCCCGGTTTCGCACAAAAACTTTTTGGGTTAAAGGGAAATTCCAAGAGTAGGACTTTTGGGGGGGAAAAGTTTTTTTCGATTATGAAAAGTTTAAAAGGGGAAAGTATTGCTTCCCTACCAAATGAAAACCTGAGAAATATAGACAAAAGTTCAGGAATCAAAAATTTCGGGTTGGGGGACCTTAACTGATTTGGGAATGAAAAAACTTTTTCCTTTTTAAAAAAAGGGTTTTGTTAAAAAGGGGTTTAATAAAGACTAAAAAAATTTTAGTAGATCTGAGGGTTTTCCATGAGGAATTGTACAAACAACCCCTTTTTTGACCCAAGAGTTTTTGGGGAGGAAAAAAACCCAGATAATCTTTCAGAAGCACGATCTAGAGGGGACCGATTTTTGGGAAATCGCAGGGAAATTTGGGGTAAGTAAAAACAGCATGCGGGTTTTTAAAAAATTTTCCCCACTCATTAAAAACCCTTTATTCCAAGTCCTAGGGGCATAAAGGTAAGGGGGACAAGAATTTTCGGGGAAAATGAAGGCTGAGGTGCCCTCAAAAATAGAAGGAAAAGGTAAGTCAGCGGGAGTTCAAAGTTTACCTAAAACAATCAGATAATTTTTTTCCAGGCCCTCGATTTAAACATTCCCTTTTTCCAACCCCAAATGGAAAAAATCCCTTTTAAGGTTTTATTTGTTACTATTTTAAACAAAACTGGACACACACAAAATTTTTGCTGGTCAAGGCGGCGAGATCGGGAAAGGGGGGGAACCACCCCGGGAACTCAACTGTGGGACACACACCCATTTTGCCTGTATTTCAAAGCAAGGTGAGGAGGCCCTTGGGTTTCTAGTTTCCCAGGTTGCGGATTTTCTAGTAAGTCCCCATTTTGTTTTGCATAAGGATGTGGTGGGTTGAAATAAGTGTCCTTGAAAAATGGTTTAAAGACCTACTCCTTGCTAGTGCTGGAGGTTGCCAATTCTAAGGATCCCTATACTGGAGTAGATGTTTTATTGAAGGGTATTAGGGGTTCAACCAAAAGGGGACACCATACACAAATTAGGGGTAGAATTCATCCCCAATTTGGCTATCTCCCTGTGGGTTATCTCAGATAAAATTTCCCCTTTCAAAGGGGGCCCAAACCTTTTATTGGGGAAAAAAATGTTATGGTCTGTTAGACAGTGAGGAACAACTTTTTGGGGGAAACCCCAAAAACCCAAAAAATTTTGGGGAAAATGGCTGGGAAAAAACCCTGCCAGACCTTCCCCGAAGGGGGCCCCCAAACCATAAGAAGTAGGGTCATAAACATGCTCCAAAACGTTTTCATTTTTCTCTTAGGATGGTGAGGGGTTTAATTTTGGGTTTAAATTTCTCCTTTTGATGTTAAACTGCGGGTCAACTGGGAAAAAAAAGGTTTTTCCAGCCAGAGTGAGAAATGGGGGAGAATGGATCAGTAAAAAATTTGTGGGGAGAGGCTGCCCCTGCTAGGGTGCAATTAATTTTCTGTGCAGGAAAAGTCGCTGTTGCTGAGGAAGAGATTTTACAGTTAAAAAAGTTTTTTCCCATTTCGGGGAGGAAACTTTACAAAAGAATTCCCCTTTTTTTGCAGTATCGATGGAAGGGAAAAAGGGTTTTGTCCCCAAGGTAAATTCCCAAAGGGTTTTCCAGGCTTTTTCTTTGGTCTCAGCTGTGGGAGACGAAAAGAGAGTATTTTGGGAGCCAAACCATGTCTTTCAATTTTTTAGGGAAACCTAGTTAAGTTTTAAAACCTGTTCCCCTCCAGCCCTATTTCGCACCAGGTAAAACCCTTCACAAGCTGGTAGAAATTGTACGGGGGTTTTTTCCCCAAAGGGGACCAAACGGGGAAATGATTATTTACTCAAAAATAATTTGCCCACTCCCCAGGCCCTGGAAGCGTCCCTCTGCATAAGAAAAACTCCCCTTTGGGGCCCTTAAGGGTTTTGATGAAGTTCTTTTTTCCCTGTTTTTTTTTCTCAAGCAGTGCAAAAAGCCCAAAGGGGCCAAAATTTAAACCCTAAAAAGGTTTTTTAGAAATGTTTTGGGGACTAAAATAGACCCTTTCAGTGTTAAAACTGTGATCCTCCCCCATCTAAAGGGGGAAATGGGAGAAATTACATCAAACCCTCAAGACAATGATCCCAAGCCTATGGTATAACAATACTAAAAAACGGGGATAGAGGATCCCTTTCTTTGTATTTGCTGATTTGGGGAACACGGGAAATCTCTGAGCTTTTTGGCTTGGGGAGGATGGGTGGCCTCCCCTCGGAGCTTTTTTTCCGGGGTTTCAGGACATGTTTGATCTTTTATAAAGCGTGGAGGGTCCCAGGGACGGGCCCAAATAACCAAAAGGAACCAGGATGATAAAGGGGGCCCATAATGTGGACCATGATACTCTAAAGGGCTGGAGAGGAATTGTTGAAACTGGAGAAAATTTAAGGTAAAATCTGTATGGCAATTCTGTGACCCTAAAACCATTTTTTGGGGGGGAAATTTCCCCGGGGGTTTAGATAAAAAACCCACCCCCCAAGCAAGAAAAAAAATGAGTATAGTGTACACAGAAACCCGGGTTTTTAAAGGGTTTAAGTTATGTAAAAAAATTCAGAGAGAACCAATGTTTTAATGGAATGAAAAAGGGCTGCAAAAACAATCTTTTAATAAAAATACCAAAAGTGTATTAAGAAATAACATGTGTTTTAAAAAGATTTTGGGGGAATGCTTTGTTTGGGTTTTTTATGAAAAAATTTTTGGAGATTTTTGGCTCACCCACCTTGGAACTTTAAAAAATTTTGGGCGGGCCCAAAAGGGGGGAAAATTTTGAAACAAGGGAAAGAAATTTTTAAAGGGAAAGGACCCCAATTAAACCCTTTTTTTGTGGGGGAAAAACCCTGTAAAAAAAAATTTGGAGATGGAGGAAAGGGGAAATTCCCCAAAAACACCATTTGTAGTGTTTAGTGGAGTAAATGGGCTTTCCCCTTTATGGTTTCCCCAAAAATTTAAAGAGGCACCCGGGCATAAACACGACAAACCCACAAAGACTTTTAACAACAAGGTTTTTCAGGATTAGAAAGTTTTAAACTTATGCACTAAGAGATGCAAACTTTTTAAAAAAAACTAAAACAGGGGCAGAAAGATGTTTTTTTCCAAAGGCCTGGGTCCCCAAAACCCATTTTAATTGGTAAGGGGCAAATTGTGTTCATTGTGTTTTAAAATTTGTGTAAAGGGGATGGAACGTGGGGTTTTTTTGTGTAAACTTGATGTATCCAACCGGGGTGCAAAGGAATGTTTTTTGGTTTTTGTTTTTTTGCACTGCGAGGGGTTTGCAGAACTGTTACGTTAGGAAAAAACCTTCTAATTTTTAAATGTAAACATTTTCCACGGGGAAAAAAAATTTTTTCTTTTTGGGGGGCTATTCACTTTTTGTACTGTTCAGGATCTCTTCATCCTGCCCTTTGTGAAATGGTGACTAAATAAATTTTAAAGGGGTTTTGGTTCCTCACCCTTTTTTAATTTGGAAGTCAAATATATAAAAGGCTCAGAGAATGTGGTTGCTGATCTCTCTCTAGATTTTTCCTGTAGTTTGAAATGGTGCACTTTTTTACATAGGTTTGTTTTGTGTTTACCTTTTGTTTTTGCAGGGGTGAACTCTCTCGAGCCTGAGTCCCTCTCTACCACCCATCTGACTGTGAAGGGTCGGTCAGACCAAAAAAAGTGTGCCGAGGGTCAGGGGTAAGAAAATTGTGAGTTGAGGCAGTGGTTGGAAAACCTTGGGAAAACATGGACTTTCAGGAAGGTATGTGATGTTGTTTCTTGGTGGCTCTATATACAAAAGGGCCCCCGAGGGTTTTCCCTTTTTGGGGGCCCCCGGGACCCCCCATGTTCTATGTTTAGCCTCCCCCTTCATAAGTTTGGAGGATCTTGTGGAGTGGGACCTCGGAAGATGGGCTTGGTTTCCGACCATGTTTTAAAGGGTCGGAGTGTTGACTGGAAGTCTCACTGTTTTGGGTTTGGCCCCCAAGTGAGAGACACCTTGGGCATGTTTTTTGGAAGTTTCCCGCCCGGTGTAACCTGACGCTCTGGGTTTTTGGGTCTACTCCCCCGTCTCCCGTCAGGGAAAAGCCACCCTGGAGTACCAGTTGCTTGCTAGAATTTTCCGTAGCAGAGGCCCCAGGCCTTTTTGGTGCGGGGTTTCAAGTGGGCATTGTGTGGGAAAATTTTTCATTGTAATGTGGGATTGTTTAAAAAATCATTAAAATTGTAAATATTCACCCCCTTTAGTATATGGGTATGGTTAAAAGCTTTTTTAAAAAATTCTTCCCAAACTGTTGAAAAAAACGTAAAGTGAAGAGTAGTTTTTGTGCTTTGAAATATTAGCATTTTTAGTAGTCTTGTTTACCGCCTTCAGACTTTAACAATATACTTTTTTTCTATCCGTATCCTAGGGGCACCCGGGTAGCTTTTTTGAGACTTTGTTGGAGGTGGGGGGGTTATGGGGTATAGGGCCCAACATGGGATTTATAAGTAACCGTTACTCGGAAACCTAATTATATTGAAATTTTGGGGGCTTTTCTCTAAAAGTGAAGGGGCTGATTTAACCTTATGACTGAGAGGCAGGGGTCAAACCTATTTTTCTCAATATAATATTTATACTATAGACACACAAACACACAATTTTTAAAAAAAGTAAATTTATAAATTGTATTTCCTTTTTTTTAAAAGTAAAGGTTTTGAGGGGGTAGAAAAAATTGTGGTAACTGGAAGGAAATTTTGCTTTGGGAAAAGTCTTTTGTTTTGGTGGGAGGGGCTTAGGTAGGCCTTTTCCCCCTTTTCCCTCTCACTGACTCCTTCTCTCTGTGGGTGACCTTCAATGGCAGGGGTCCTGGGGCCTTCTCCATCTTTTGGGGGATCATGTTGCCCAGGGGTAGTTTTTATAAATTTAAATTTTTGGGCCCCCCATAAACCCCTTGGGGCAAAGTGTGTCAAAAAAAAACTTTAGCCCCGGGGTTTTTGTCAGGAGAGAGAAGGAAGAGTTTGGAACACACCATGTGGAGCACAGGATGGAGTGTGGAGATTTGTTTTGAAAAAGGAGGCTTTTGATTTTTATATTCCTGTCATTTTTATTGAGAATCCCGTTATATTTTTTTAGTTTGTAGTTTACATAACCCGTGAAGAAGGGGTGGTTAAAAAATTTTCAGAGACATCAAGAAAGATCAGCCATGATTAAAATATTACCCCAAAACAAATAAGGCCCTTAAGTAAAAGCTACCCCACACTAGAAAAATTTTAGTGGGGAACCTTAAAACAAAATAAAAAAGGGGCAAAACCAAAAGTAAACCCCTCCCTACTGTTATTATTAAATTTAAAAATATTTAAACCCTAAGTCAAAAATATCCATACTCATTAAATTTTCCATTTTTAAACCCCTACTTTTTAATAACCTAGTTTTTAAAGGTCCTAACCACACCCCCAACCGGGGCTAGCAATAAACCCACAAACCGCCCAAAATAAGGAACCACCCTCCCCGGTACCCTGTCATTTCTTCCATAGAAGTGGTCCCAGTTGGCAATTTAATGGCACTGCATTACCTTACAGGTTTTTCCCGCCAAAAAATACCAATGCCCCGGACAACATTCATTTCCAACCCCCCCTTCTTTGGGAAAATGCCCAAAAAACAGGGGGGCCCCCCTCCTCCTTCCTAATTATGTCAATTTCGTCCTGTATCTTTTAAAATAAATCCCCACTTCTTACTTTTCCTACATCATTTCCTCCAGCACTGAGGCCCCCCAAAGGAATTTATCCCATTACCATTCAGGGTTTTTGTCAAGCTTTGGTAACAATTTTCCTCCATCCCAAAACCCCAGGAAAGCAAAAACCCCCTGTTTCTACTCCTATCCCCAAGAAGAAGGGCCCCATCCCAAAAATTTCCCAACCTGGCTATCCCCAACAACAACGGGTTTTTCCTTTCTTGGGGTCATTCGTCGGGATGTTTTCCCTTTAATTTCCCCCCTATCATACTCCGAAACCCTTTCCCTTTAAACCTTCCCATCTACCCTGTACCCCTTTCCCTTTAACCCCTTTCCCGGGAAAAACCCTGGTTCCTTCTTTTAAAAACCTTTTTAGGATATTTCCCCCGTACCTTTCCCTTTAAAACTTCCAGGGAAACCCCCGTCCTTCCCCTTTAACACTTTCCCATCATTCCCCCGTACCTTCCCCTTTAACCCTTCCTAGGGATACCCCTTACCTTTCCCTTTAACACTTCCTAGCTTACCCCCCGGGACCTTTCCCTTAACAAATTTTCCCGGATGCCCCTTTTTACCCCTTTCCCTTTAACCCCTTTCCCAGCAAATTTCCCCCTACCTTCTTTTTAAACCCCTTTTTTAGGGTTTTCCCCTGTAACTTCCCTTTAAACCTTCCTAGCAAAACCCCTGTACCCCCTTCCCCCTTTAACACTTCCGGGATACCCCTGTACCTTCCTTCAACCCTTCCTACATACCCCTTACCCTTTCCCCTTTAACCCTTTTTTTAAAACCCCCGTACCTTCCCTTTTAAAACCCCCTAGCTTTCCCCCGTACCCTTCCCTTTAAACCCTTTTCCCACATACCCCTTTTACCTTCCTTCAAACCCCCCCTGGGATTTCCCCTTTTACCTTCCCCTTTAACCCTTCCCAGCATACCCCCGTACCTTCCCCTTTAACCCCTTTTACACCCCCCGTACCTTTTCCCTTTAAACCCCTTCCTTCATACCCCCGTTTCCTTCCTTCAACACTTCCTTCTACCCCTGTTTCCTTCCTTTAACAAATTCCCAGCATACCCCGTACCCCTTTCCCTTTAACCCCCCTAGCATACCCTGTACCTTTCCCCTTTAACACTTTCCCAGCATACCCCCGTACCTTCCTTCAACACCCTTTCCCAGGATGCCCCTTTACCTTTTCCCTTTAACCCTTCCTAGGGTGCCCCCTTTTACCCTTCCCCTTTAACCCTTTTCCAGGGTGCCCCTTGTACCTTCCCTTCCAAACCCTTTAAATGCCCCTTTTTACCTTCCTTCAACCCCTTTCCCAGGATGCCCCTTGTAACCCTTTCCCTTTAAAACCCTTTCCCAGGGTGCCCCTTGTACCTTCCTTTTAACCCTTTCCCAGGGTGCCCCTTGGAAACCCTTTCCCTTTAACCCTTCCTAGGAAAGCCCTTGTACCCTTTCCCTTTAAAAACCCTTTCCTTTGGGGGCCCCTTTTACCCCTTTCCCTTTAACCCCTTCCCCAGGATGCCCCTTGTAAACCCTTTCCCTTAAACCCCTTCCCCCACTTTCCCCTTACCTTCCCTTTCCCCCTTTCCCACAAAACCCCTGTACCTTTTCCCTTTAAAAACTTTAGGATGCCCCTTTTTACCTTTTCCTTCCAAACCCCTTTCCCAGGTGCCCCTTGTACCTTCCTTCAAAATTCCCCAGGAAAGCCCCTTGGGCCCTTCCCTTTAACACTTCCTAGGGTGCCCCTTTTACCTTCCTTCAACCCTTCCCAGGGTGCCCCCTTTTACCTTCCTTCCCAAAAACCCTTTCCCAAGGATGCCCCTTTTTTACCTTCCTTTAACCCCTTTCCAGGATCCCTTTTTACCTTTTTCAAACCCCTTTCCCAGGTTTCCCCCCTTTTACCCCCTTCCCAAAACTTCCCAGGAGCCCCTTGTACCTTCCCCTCAACCCCTTTCCCAGGGTGCCCCTTTTACCTTTCCTTTAACCCCCTTTCCCAGGATGCCCCTTTACCTTCCTTTAAACCCCTTTCCCAGGATCCCCCTTTACCTTCCTTCAACCCTTCCCAGGATGCCCCCTTTTACTTCCCTTCCCCAAAAATTTCCCAGCATACCCCCCACCTTCCTTCAAAATTCCTAGCCCTTCCCTTTACTTTCCCTTTTAACCCCTTCCTAGCATACCCCTGTACCTTCCTTCAACACTTCCTTGCATACCCCTGTACCTTCCCCTTTAACCCTTTTAGCTTCCCCTGTTCCTTCCTTAACCTTCCTAGGGTGCCCCCCTTTTACCCCCCCCCCCCCCCCCCCCCCCCCCCCCCCCCTTTTTTTCAAACCCCTTTCCCAGGATGCCCCTTTTACCTTTCCCTTTAACTTCCTAGCATACCCCCGTTTCCTTCCTTCAAAAAACTTCCAGCATACCCCTGTACCTTCCCTTTAACCCCTTTCCCAGCATTTCCCCTGTACCCCTTTTTCAACCCCTTCCTAGCATACCCCCCGTACCTTTCCCTTTAAAACTTCCCAGGGGTGCCCTTGTTTCCTTCCTTCAACCCTTCCTAGGGTGCCCCTTTTACCTTCCCTTTAAAACCCCTTTTAAGGGTGCCCCTTGGTTTCCCTTTCCCTTAAACCCCTTTCCCAGGGTGCCCC
This sequence comes from Cherax quadricarinatus, assembly GCF_026875155.1. NCBI lineage: Eukaryota > Metazoa > Arthropoda > Malacostraca > Decapoda > Parastacidae > Cherax > Cherax quadricarinatus. The sequence continues at coordinate 67,426,593 of NC_069399.1, read as the reverse complement.
TTGTTTCCTTCCTTCAACCCCTTCCCAGGGGGCCCCTTGTACCTTTCCCTTTAACCCTTTTCCGGGTGCCCCCGGAAACCCTTTCCCTTTAACACTTCCTAGCATACCCCTTAACCCCCTTCAACACTTCCCAGCAACCCCCGTACCTTCCTTAAACCCCTTTCCCAGCATAAACCCCCGTACCTTCCTTAAACACTTCCTAGATACCCCCGTACCTTCCTTCAAAAACTTCCTTTGGTTTCCCCTTGTACCCTTTCCCTTTTAACCCTTCCTAGGGTGCCCCTTGTACCCTTTCCCTTTAAACTTCCTAGGATGCCCCTTGTACCTTCCTTCCCCCTCTATACTTAACTTTCTTTTCCCCCATAATTTCTCAAAAAACTAAAAAACCCCAACCAAACCCTCTTCTGCTCCCTAAATTATGCTCTTTATATTCAATAACTTATATCTATTATTCCAAAATTAAATTAAAATTAAAATTTTTTTTTTTTTTTAAACCTACTTGCTGACCCAAAAGTTATTTCAAAAAGGGCCTTTAAAATTTCCAAGTGCTGTGGCCCACAGGGAAAATGGGTTTCAGGAGGGGGGAAAAAATGTTAAAAAGGGGTAATAAGAAAAAAAAAAGTTAAAATATGAGAGGTTTTTACCCAAAACGAAACGATGCAAGGAGGGGAAAAGTTATGGGGAGAAAAAAAAGAGGTGAAGAGAGTGGTAAGCAATGTAAAAAAAAAAAAAAAAAAAAAGCAAATGAGAGTGTGGGTGAGATGTTATCAACAAAAAATTTTTTTTTTAAAATAAGAAAAAATTATAAGTGAGATTAATAAGTTCGGAACCTGAAATGAAAAGGATTTGGGTTGTTAAAATAGGGGGGGGTTATTAATGGAGCGTTAGAGGTATTGGAAAAAAATGGGCGGAAAAATTTCGGGATTTGTTAAATGTTATGAAGACAGGGGAAACTATGATTTTTTTCGGGAAAAGAGCCCAAAGGGGGAAAAATTCTTTCAGGAGTGAGGGGAAAGCCCGTTGTAAAAAGGGGGGGGAAGTTGTGAGGCCCGTGGGGAAAATTTAAAGGGGATAAAGCAGCTGGGATTGATGGGTAAAAAAAGAAATGTTAAAATTTGGTTGGGGGTATATGTAGTTTTAGATGGTTTTGGGGCTATTATTTTTAAATGTAAAAAAGAGGGTAAGGGACCTAGGAATTGGGAGAGAGCGTGCATAGTTCCTCCCTATAAAAGAAAAAAGGGGTAAAAAAGGAAATGCAAAAATTATAGGGGGAAAAAGTCTGTTTTTATATAACCCGGAATGTGTATGGGAAAAAGGAATTATTGAAAATTTAAAAGTAAGATGGAGTATAGGATAAACAGATGAACCCTAGAACTTTAAGGGAAAAATAGGGGGGGTGTAAACCAAATGTTTTTCAGGGGAAAATATGGGTAAGAGGGATTTTTGATAAAGGGTTTTAAAAAGATTTTTGTACATTTATGGATTAGGAAAAAAGGGTTTTTAAAGGGTGAAAAGGGGGGGGAATTTTGGCAGATTTTGCAAAGTATGGGAAAAAGGAGTTTGTTATGAAAAACCCAAGATAGGTTACTGAAAACAATGAAAGTTTTTTATGAGGGTAGTGAGGCTCAGGTTAAGGAATTTTAGGAGAGGAGATTATTTCCCCCGTAAAAGTAGGTCAAAGAAAAGGATGCGTGATGTCATCCCTGGGTTTTTCAAAATATTTTAGATGGGGTTTTTTAAGAGAAGTAATCCCTTGGGGGTTGGCAAGAGGTTTGGATTTAAAAAATAAAGGGAACAATCACAAAGTGAAGTTGTCCCGTTATTTGGCAAAAGGATGTGGGCAAGTTGGAACATATTGTCCTTGAAGATGGATGTAGCACCTACTCTTTGCTACGTGCTGGAGTGCTCCAGTGTCTAAGGATACCTATACTGGGGTAGATATATTGTTGAAGGGTATTACGGGTTAAACCCCATAAGGACACCTGTACACAAATTATGGTAGAATCTGCATACCAAGTTGGCTATCTCCCTGTGGGTATCTCAGATGAAATTCCCTTTCGAAGGGGTCGACCTCTTATAGGGAATAATGTTATGGCCTGTTAGACAGTGAGGAACAACTAGTTTGGGGGAAACCAAGTCCAAAATGTTGGGAGGAAATGGCTAGGAAAACCCTGCCAGACCTTCTCCCTGATGGTTCCACCATGAAGAGCAGGGTTTTCACAACAGTCTTCATGATATTTCCCATGAGGATGGTGAGGGCTTAAGTTTGGTAACTCTGCTTTCTAAATGTTGAACTGCAGCCCAACTGAAGAAAAGGATGTTCCACCAGAGCTGAGCATGATTGGAGAATGGATCAGTTAAATAGTGTGAGAGAGGCTGCACCTTCAAAGGGTGCAATTAATTTCTTGCAGGAAAATGTCGCTGTTGCTGAGGAAGAGATTTTACAGTTAAATAAGTGTTTTCATTTCAGGGAGAAACTCTTATAAAGAATTAAACCTTTCTGTTTGCAGTATCGATGGAAGGAGAACAAGGGCTTTGTCCCCAGGGGGTGATGCCCAAAGGTTTCCAGGCATTTCTTCTGGTCTCAGCTGTGGGAGACTGTCAAGAGCATATTAAAGACCTAATCATGCCTTTTTAATTATAGGGAAACCTAGTCAAGTATTAAACCTGTTCCCCTTCAGCCATTTCAGCACCAGGTGAACCCTTCAGCAAGCTGGGATGGATGTCGTTGGCCCCCCCCAAGGAAACCAAATGGAAATAATTTTTACTAACAATAATTTGCTCCACTACCAGTACCTGGAAGCAGTCCCTCTGCATAAGATAACGCTCATGTAGTCCCTTAAGGGTTTTGATGAAGTTTTTTTTTCATGTGTTTTCTTCAAGCAGCACAAACAGATCAAGGCCTAACTTACCTCAAGTCTTTTAGAAATGTTTGAAGGGACTAAAAGTAGAGCCTCAGTGTTCCAACTGTGTATCACTCTCCATCTCAGGGGAAATAGAGAAATTTCATCAAACCTCAAGACAATGATGCAAGCCTATGGTATAGACAATCCCAACAACTGGGATGAGAGGATCCCTTTCTTTGTATTTTGTGAGGGGGATGCACGGAATCTCTGAGCTATTGGATTGGGGAGGATGGTGATGCTCCCCCTCCTTTTCTTCTTATTTATTCCCTGGAGCTTTTCTCAGTTTCAGACATGTTGACTCGTATGAGGTGGTGGGACCAGTGACGTTGGCCCACAACCAGGACAGGATGATGATGTGGGAAATAATGTGGGGACATGATTACTCTGGAGGCTGGAGAGGAAGTGTGATCTGGAGCAAATTCATGTGAAAATCTGTATGGCAAGTTGCTGTGAGTGAAATGTTGTGGGGGGAAGTTCCAGGGAGTTAGATATAAACCACCACCCCAAGCATAGAAAAGAATGAGTATAGTGTTACACCAGTAACCGGTAAGGGTTTGAAGGTATGTCAAAAATTCAGAGAGACAATGTTTTAATGGAATGTAAAGGGCTGCAAACAATCTGTATGAAATACCAAAAAGTGTATTAGAATAACAAGTGTGTAAAAGATTTTGGGATGCATGCTGGTTTTAATGAGAAAATGTTGGTAGGAGGTTGGCCGCACTTGGAACTTTAAATATAAAAGTTTGGGATGTCAGTAATGGGGAAAAGTTGAAACTCAATGAAGAAATTGTTACGGAGTGAGCAATTCACAATTTTTGTGAGGGAAAAATCAGTATGAAAAAACTTGGAGATGGAGAGAGTGACATTTCCAACAAGTTTGTAGTGCTTAGGAGATCAGGGGCATTGCCCATGATTCATGGTTCCCAAATTAGATGCACCCTGGGCATAAACACTGACTACCACAAAGTTACATTAAAACTAAGGTTGCAGGATTGGAAAGATTGATACTTATTGCATTAAGAGATGCAAAACATTTTAAATAAATAAACATGGGTGAGAATGATGTTCTTTCCAGCCTGTGTGCCAGTATCATTTTTAATGTGTTGGAATGCAAATGTGTTCATTGTGTGCTTAAATTTGTTGTGAGGAGGGACGTGATGGGTTTATTTTTTTTGTGTACTTGATGTATCCAACCTGGGTGCAAAGAGATGTTTTGGTGGTTGTTGTTGCACTGCGAGAGGTTGCAGAATGTTACTGTCTAAATGAACAACTTCTAAGTTTAAATGTCAACAGTTTTACACAGGAAAGAAATTTTTCATTTTGGGGCTGGTATTCAGCCATTTGTACATGTCTCAGATCTCTTCATCCTGTTCCTGTGTATGGAGACTAAATCGACTCTTAGAATGGGCTGGTTCCTACAGCCTTTTAATTTGGAAAGTCAAATGTATAAAAGGCTCAGAGAATGTGGTTGCTGATGCTTCTCTTGATGTTTTCATGTAGATGCAGGGTGCGTACTTTGTTACATAGTGTTTGTTTTGTGCTGACCTTGTGTTTTTCAGTGGTGTGAACTCTCAGCGTGCCTGAGATACTCTCTACCAGCCTTCCTGACTGTGAAGGGTCGATTCAGAGCCAAAGTTGTGACGAGGGTCAGGGTGTAAGTAATGTGGAGTTGAGGCAGTGGTTGACAACCTTGGTAGATAACACAGGAGACCATTCAGGATGGTATGTGATGTGTGTCTTGGTGTTGCTCTATATACAAAACGGCCGACGGTTTTGCCTTTGTGGTTCCCTGGGTCCCCTCCATGTTCTATGTCAGCTCTCTTCATAGGTTTTGGAGGATTGTGTGGCGTGGGACTCGGAGTTGGGCTTGAGTGTGACCATGTTAAGGATCTTGAGTGTTGATGGACGTCTCACTGTGTGGTTCGGCCACCAAGTGAGAGACACCTGACTGTTTTGTGAAGTTTCTGCCTGCGTGTACACCGACTGCTTGGGTTTGGCTCTACTCTCGTCTCCTGATCAGGAAGATGCCACCCATGGATAGTAACCAGTTGCTTGCTAGATTACGTAGCCTGAGGCACAGGCCTGTTGGTGCGGGTTTTCACAGTGGGCTTTGTGTTGCAAAATTTGCATTGTATTGTGTAATGTTTAAAAGTCAATTAAAATGTAAATAGTTACACCCTTGAGTTTATGGTGTTTGTTAAAATGCTTTCTAAAAAATCTGCAATCTGTTGTAAAAATAACAGTAAGTGCAGAGTAGTTATTGGTGCTAGGAATATGTAGCATTTCTAGTAGTTTGTTTACCGCCTCAGACTTATGCATTATACTTTTTATATCCGTATCCTGAGGGACGGCTAGCTATTGTGGAGACTTGTCTGGAGGTGGGGGTGTTATGGGGCTATAGACCCAACAGGTATTCATAATAACAGTTACTCTGGAATACTATTTATTGAATTGATGGGGACTTTGCTCTAAATGTCAGAAGGATGATCAACCTTATGAACTGAGAGGCAGCTGGGGGTCAAAACCTATTTTTCTCAATTTAATAGGTTATACTAAGACACACAAATCACAAATTTAAATAAGTAGTTTATAAAGTTGTATTTCTTTTTGTAAAAGTAAAGTTAAGAGGTGGTAGAAGTGTGGTAACTGGAGAATTGTGCTTGGCAACAGTCTTTTGTTTTGGTGGGAGGAGCTTAGGTAGGCTTCTCTCTCTCTCCCTCTCACTGACTCTCTCTCTCTGTGGCTGACCTTCAACCTGGCAGGATCTCTGGGTCCTTCTCCTATCTTTTGGGGCATCATGTGTGCTCCAGGGTGAGTTTTTATAATTTAAGTTTTGGCCACCATACCCAGGGTGACTAAAGTGTGTCAAAACACTGGTTAGCCAGAGTTATGTCAAGGAGAGAGAAGGAAGAGTGTTGGAACACACCATGTGGAGCACAGGATGGAGTGTGTAGATTTGTTTTGAAAATGGAGGCTGTGATTGTATATTCTGTACATATCTATTGAGAATACAGTTATATTTTTATAGTAGTAGTTTACATAACCTGTGAAGAGGGCTGGTGAAAAGGTATCAGAGACACTCAAGATGATCAGCCATGATGTAAGTATTACCCCTAGACAAATAAGGCCATTAAGTAAAAGCTACCCCACACTAGAACATGTAGTGAGAACCTTACAATCAAAGTAATAAGGGACAAACCAACGTAACACTCCACTACTGTTATTATTAAGATTCATAATATCAAACCCTAAGTCAATATATCCATACTCATTATTCTCCATTTCTAAACCCATACTTTTAACTAATCCTAGTTTAAAGTCCTAACCACACCCTCAACTGAGCTAGCAAGTAAACCCACACCTGCCCTAGATAAGTGAACCACATCCCTGGCATACATGTCATTTCTTCCATAGAAGTGGTCCCAGTTGTCAATGAATGGCACTGCATTATCCTTACAGTGTTTGTCCAGCCAACAATACCAACTGCTCTGGACAACAGTTCATTTCCAACACCCCTTCTTGGCAAAATGCCACAAATAACAGGGTGCCCCCCTCCTCCTTCCTAATTATGTCTATTGCTGTCCTGTATCTTCTAACTAAATCCTCACTTCTATACTTGCCTACATCATTGCCTCCAGCACTGAGGCAGACAATAGGATTGATCCCATTACCATTCATGATGTTGTCAAGCTGGCTAACAATATCCTCCATCCCAGCCCCAGGAAAGCAAACCCTCTGTTTCTACTCCTATCCTTCAAGAAGAAGGCCCTATCCAAATACCTAACCTGGCTATCCCCAACAACAACGTTTTTACCTTTCTTGGCGTCATTCGTCGTGATGTTCCTTCAATCCTTCCTATCATACTCCTGTACCTTCCTTCAATCCTTCCTATCATACTCCTGTACCTTCCTTCAACCCTTCCTAGCAAATCCCTGTACCTTCTTTTAACCCTTCCTAGGATATCCCCTGTACCTTCCTTCAACACTTCCTAGCATACCCCTGTACCTTCCTTCAACACTTCCTAGCATACCCCTGTACCTTCCTTCAACCCTTCCTAGCATACCCCTGTACCTTCCTTCAACACTTCCTAGCATACCCCTGTACCTTCCTTCAACACTTCCTAGGATGCCCCTTGTACCTTCCTTCAACCCTTCCTAGCAAATCCCTGTACCTTCTTTTAACCCTTCCTAGGATATCCCCTGTAACTTCCTTCAATCCTTCCTAGCATACCCCTGTACCTTCCTTCAACACTTCTAGCATACCCCTGTACCTTCCTTCAACCCTTCCTAGCATACCCTGTACTTCCTTCAACCCTTCCTAGCATACCCCTGTACCTTCCTTCAACACTTCCTAGCATACCCCTGTACCTTCCTTCAACCCTTCCTAGCATACCCTGTACCTTCCTTCAACCCTTCCTAGCATACCCTGTACCTTCCTTCAACCCTTCCTAGCATACCCTGTACCTTCCTTCAACCCTTCCTAGCACACCCTGTACCTTCCTTCAACCCTTCCTAGCATACCCTGTACCTTCCTTCAACACTTCCTAGCATACCCCTGTACCTTCTTCAACACTTCCTAGCATACCCCTGTACCTTCCTTCAACCCTTCCTAGCATACCCCTGTACCTTCCTTCAACACTTCCTAGCATACCCCTGTACCTTCCTTCAACACTTCCTAGGATGCCCCTTGTACCTTCCTTCAACCCTTCCTAGGATGCCCCTTGTACCTTCCTTCAACCCTTCCTAGGATGCCCCTTGTACCTTCCTTCAACCCTTCCTAGGATGCCCTTGTACCTTCCTTCAACCCTTCCTAGGATGCCCCTTGTACCTTCCTTCAACCCTTCCTAGGATGCCCTTGTACCTTCCTTCAACCCTTCCTAGGATGCCCCTTGTACCTTCCTTCAACCCTTCCTAGGATGCCCCTTGTACCTTCCTTCAACCCTTCCTAGGATGCCCCTTGTACCTTCCTTCAACCCTTCCTAGGATGCCCCTTGTACCTTCCTTCAACCCTTCCTAGCATAACCCCTGTACCTTCCTTCAACACTTCCTAGCATACCCTGTACCTTCCTTCAACACTTCCTAGGATGCCCCTTGTACCTTCCTTCAACCCTTCCTAGGATGCCCCTTGTACCTTCCTTCAACCCTTCCTAGGATGCCCTTGTACCTTCCTTCAACACTTCCTAGGATGCCCCTTGTACCTTCTTCAACCCTTCCTAGGATGCCCCTTGTACCTTCCTTCAACCCTTCCTAGGATGCCCCTTGTACCTTCCTTCAACCCTTCCTAGGATGCCCTTGTACCTTCCTTCAACCCTTCCTAGGATGCCCCTTGTACCTTCCTTCAACACTTCCTAGGATGCCCCTTGTACCTTCCATTCAACCCTTCCTAGGATGCCCCTTGTACCTTCCTTCAACCCTTCCTAGGATGCCCCTTGTACCTTCCTTCAACCCTTCCTAGGATGCCCCTTGTACCTTCCTTCAACCCTTCCTAGGATGCCCCTTGTACCTTCCTTCAACCCTTCCTAGCATACCCCTGTACCTTCCTTCAACACTTCCTAGCATACCCCTGTACCTTCCTTCAACACTTCCTAGCATACCCCTGTACCTTCCTTCAACACTTCCTAGCATACCCCTGTACCTTCTTCAACCCTTCCTAGCATACCCCTGTACCTTCCTTCAACCCTTCCTAGGATGCCCCTTGTACCTTCCTTCAACCCTTCCTAGGATGCCCCTTGTACCTTCCTTCAACACTTCCTAGCATACCCCTGTACCTTCCTTCAACACTTCCTAGCATACCCCTGTACCTTCCTTCAACCCTTCCTAGCATACCCCTGTACCTTCCTTCAACACTTCCTAGCATACCCCTGTACCTTCCTTCAACACTTCCTAGGATGCCCCTTGTACCTTCCTTCAACCCTTCCTAGGATGCCCCTTGTACCTTCCTTCAACCCTTCCTAGGATGCCCCTTGTACCTTCCTTCAACCCTTCCTAGGATGCCCCTTGTACCTTCCTTCAACCCTTCCTAGGATGCCCCTTGTACCTTCCTTCAACCCTTCCTAGGATGCCCCTTGTACCTTCCTTCAACACTTCCTAGCATACCCCTGTACCTTCCTTCAACACTTCCTAGCATACCCCTGTACCTTCCTTCAACCCTTCCTAGCATACCCCTGTACCTTCCTTCAACACTTCCTAGCATACCCCTGTACCTTCCTTCAACACTTCCTAGGATGCCCCTTGTACCTTCCTTCAACACTTCCTAGGATGCCCCTTGTACCTTCCTTCAACACTTCCTAGGATGCCCCTTGTACCTTCCTTCCACTCTATACTTAACTTTCTTCCTCCATAATTTCTCAAGAACTAAACCTCAACAATCCCTCTTCTGCTCCCTAAATTATGCTCTTTATATTACAATATCTTATATCTATTATTCCAAAATTAAGTTAAAATTAATATTTTTTTTTTTTACTAGCCTACTTGCTGACCAAATGTTATTTCAAAAAGCCTAATGATTTCCAAGTGCTGTGGCTACAGGAAAGTGGGTGCAGGAGGGAATAATGTAAAGAGAGTAATAAGAGAGAAAAAGTTAAGATATGAGAGGTTTTTACAAAGCAGAAGCGATGCAAGGAGGGAAGAGTATATGGAGAGAAAAAGAGAGGTGAAGAGAGTGGTGAAGCAATGTAAAAAGAAAGCAAATGAGAGTGTGGGTGAGATGTTATCAACAAATTTTGTTTAAAATAAGAAAAAGTTATAGAGTGAGATTAATAAGTTGCGGAAGCCTAGGAAATGAATGGATTTGATAGTTAAAAATAGGAAAGGGTTATTAATGGAGCGTTAGAGGTATTGGAAAGATGGACGGAATATTTCGAGGATTTGTTAAATGTTGATGAAGACAGGGAAGCTATGATTTTGCGAATAGAGCAAGGAGGAATAATATCTTGCAGGAGTGAGGAAGAGCCAGTTGTAAATGTGGGGGAAGTTCGTGAGGCAGTGGGAAGAATGAAAGGGGATAAAGCAGCTGGGATTGATGGGATAAAGATAGAAATGTTAAAAGTAGGTGGGGATATATGTAGTTTTAGAGTGGTTGGTGCTATTATTTAGTAAATGTATAAAAGAGGGTAAGGTACCTAGGAATTGGCAGAGAGCGTGCATAGTTCCTCCATATAAAAGCAAAGGGAATAAAAGAGAGTGCAAAAATTATAGGGGAATAAGTCTGTTGAGTATACCTGGTAATGTGTATGGTAGAGGAATTATTGAAAGAATTAAAAGTAAGATGGAGTATAGGATAGCAGATGAACATAGAGGCTTCAGGAAAGTAGGGGGTGTGTAAACCAAATGTTTACAGTGAAACATATGGGTGAAGAGTATTTAGATAAGGGTAAAGAGATTTTTGTATCATTTATGGATTAGGAAAAGGTGTATGACAGGGTGAATAGGGGGGCAATGTGGCAGATGTTGCAAATGTATGGAATAGGAGATAAGTTACTGAAAGCAATGATAGGTTACTGAAAGCAATGAAGAGTTTTTATGAGGATAGTGAGGCTCAGGTTAAGGTATGTAGGAGAGGAGATTATTTCCCAGTAAAAGTAGGTCTAAGACAGGGATGCGTGATGTCATCATGGTTGTTCAATATATTTATAGATGGGTTTGTAAGAGAAGTGAATGCGTGGGTGTTGGCAAGAGGTGTGGATTTAAAAGATAAGGAATCAATCACAAAGTGAGAGTTGTCACAGTTATTTGCTGATGACACTGTGCTTTTGAGAGATTCTGAAGAGAAGTTGCAGAGGTTGGTGGATGAGTTTGGCAGGGTTTGTGAAAGAAGAAAATTAAAAGTGAATACATATAAGAAAGAGTAAGGTGATGAGAATAACAAAAAAATTAGGTGATGAAAGATTGAATATCAGATTGGAGGGAGACAGTATGGAGGAATTGAATGTATTCAGATATTTAGGAGTGGACATGTCACCAGATGAGTCTGTGAAAGATGAGGCGAGTCATAGAATTGATGAGGGGAAAATGGCGAGTGGTGCACTTAGAAGTCTGTGGAGACAAAGAACTTTGTCCATGGAAGCAAAGAGGGGAATGTATGAGAGTATAGTTATACCAATGCTCTTATATGGGTGTGAAGTATGGGTGGTAAATGTTGCAACAAGGAGAAGGCTAGAGGCACTGGAGATGTCATGTCTGAGGGCAATGTGTGTTGTAAATATAATGCAGAGAATTCGTGGTTTGAAATTAGGAGGACATGCGGGATTACCAAAACTATTATCCAGAGGGCTGAGGAGGGCTTTTTGAGATAGTTTGGACATGTAGAGAGGCTGGAACAAAATAGAATGACTTCGAGAGTGTATAAATCTGTAGTGGAGGGAAGGCAGGGTAGGGGTCGGCCTAGAAAAGGTTGGAGGGAGGAGGTAAAGGAGGTTTTGTGTGCAAGGGGCTTGGACTTCCAGCAAGCATGCAGGAAGTCCAAGAGTGTTACACAGGAGCAAATGGAGACAAATGGTTTTTAGGACTTGACATGCTGTTGGAGTGTGAGCTAAGTAACATTTATGAAGGGATTCAAGGAAATCAGTGGGCTGGATTTGAGTCCTGGAGATAGGAAGTATAGTGTCTGCACTCTGAAGGAGGGATGTTAATGTTGCAGTTTTATAACTGTAGTGTAAGCATGACTCTGGCACGACAGTGATGGAGTGAATGATGATGAGAGTTTTTCTTTTTCAGGCCACCCTGCTTTGTTGGGAGACAGCCGATGGGTTAATAATATAATAAAAAAAAAAGATATCCTCATCCCAGTCTTTCTGGTACTGGGCACTATGACCAATTTCAATAAATTTTTGTTCTGTAATTACACAGCAATGGGCATAAGCAGTTCCTTGTTACCAGTAATTTAGTCTCCTTCTACAGGTACAGATTTATAATTCACTCACCCAAGGCAATTGAAAACAAAAGTAATGGAGACTGTTTAAAAAATACACGTAAGCAAAGTGTTTAATGAATATATTTATTAATAATAGATAATTAAATATTGCTGTTGCATTTTTATATATACAGCCATTCCTCACTTAGCAACGTACTCGTTTACCGACAACTCAAAGTTATGATGGGCTCTCAGAATCATTATAGTATGCCGAACAAGAATCTGGGTCATGGAAACAGGCAGCGCAATGTTTCAGTGTCAAGCAAGCATCGTAATCTCCTTACAGCCACTCAGTACACTAGTTCTCACAGTCTGCAAGACTACATATTTGTATAAATTTTTACTTTATTGTGCACCTCACAGTACAAGATAGAAGTGCAGAAACACTTCGAAGAGGAAAAACAAGAGGAAAATAAAAGAAGTACAAAAGAAGTTCACTGTAGAGGGGTTACCTGGAGTGTTCGTCTGTGTGTTTACATTCTCAGTGTCTCTCGTGGCATCTTAACCTTTTCATTGTCGGTCCTGTAATACTATGGCTTGAGGGCCAGTGTTGGTCCCGTAATACTACACCAAAATGCAGCTTCAAATCTAGCGGGAAAAAGCTGGTAGACCTACATGTGAGAGAATGGATCTGTGTGGTCACTGCATGCAGTATAAAAAAATTGGGCACCCACAATACATTGTGGAAGTGGTAACTCAGTACGCCTTGGACACCAAGCCAAGCAGTAAGACTACCTCACTCTCCAGTGAACTGGGACTCTTCCCTTCCCAAGTGATAGTTCTACCACAAACTAAAGTGTCAGTGAAGATGAATCTAATGATTCTGAAGAGTTTGTGACAGAAAGCAATGCCCAGGTTACCAGAAATAGTGCTGAAAATCCAGATGATTATCAACCTTCCACCATAAACGTCACACAAAGTGACTTATTTCCATATGGGAGGTGGGGGAAGAGAGCATAGTTGGTGGGGAAGATAATGTATGTGGTGGGGAAAGCAGCATCAGTGAAGAAGCCAGCGTGGGTAGTGTGGAAGCAGGGTGGGTGGTGGGGAAGGCAGCATGGGTGTTGGGGAAGGCAGCATGGGTAGTGAGGAAGTCAGCGTCGGAGGTGGGGAAGGCAGCATAGGTGGTGGGGAAGGCAGTATGGGTAGTTGGGAAGGCAGCGTCGATGGTGGAGAAGGCAGCATGGGTAGTGGGGAAGGCAGTGTCAGTGGAGGGGAAGGCAGTGAGGGTAGTGGGGAAGGAAGCATTGGCAGTGGGGAAGGCAGTGTGGGTAGTGGGGAAGGCAGTATGGGTAGCTGGGAAGGCAGCATTGGTGATGGGGAAGGGAATGTGGGTAGTGGGGATGGCAGTATCAGTGGTGGGGCAGGCAGAGTGGGTAGTAGGGAAGGCAGCATCGGCAGTGGGGAAGGCAGTGACTGTAGTGGAGAAGCCAGTGTCGGTGGTGGGGAAGGCAACATGGGTAGTGGGAAAGGGAGCATGCATGGTGGGGAAGGCAGCATCGATGGTGGAGAAGTCAGCGTCAGTGGTGGAGAAGGCAGCATCGGTGGTGGGGAAGGCAGTGAGGGTAGTAGTGAAGGCAGCGTCAGTGGAGGGGAAGGCAGCATCGGTAGTGGGGAAGGAAGTGTGGGTGGTGGGGAAGGCAGTGTGGGTAGTGAGGAAGGCAGCGTCGGTGGTGGGGAAAGCAGCACAGGTAGTGGGGGAGGCAGCATTGGCGGTGGGGAAGGCAGTGTGGGTAGTGGGGAAGGCAGTGTGGGTAGTGGGGAAGGCAGTGTGGGTAGTGGAGAAGGCAGTGTCAGTAGCAGGGAAGGCAGAGTGGGTAGTGGGGAAGGCAGCATCGGCGGTGGGGAAGGCAGTGTGGGTAGTGGAGAAGGCAGTGTCGGTAGCAGGGAAGGCAGGGTGGGTAGTGGGGAATGCAATGGTGGTGAGGAAGGCAGTGTGAGTAGTAGAGAAGGCAGCATCAGTGGGGGGAAGGCAGTGTGGGTTTACCTGGAGTTTACCTGGAGAGGGTTTTGGGAGTCAATGCCCCCACAGCCTGGTCTGAGACCAGACCTCATGATGGATCAGGGCCTGATCAACCAGGCTGTTACTGCTGGCCGCATGCAAGCTGACGTACAAACCACAGCCCGGTTGGTCAGGTACTGATTTTAGGTGCCTGTCCAGTGCCTTCTTGAAGATAGCCAGGGGTCTATTGGTAATCCCTCTTATGTATGCCTGGAGGGACTTGAACAGTCTTGGGCCCCGGACACTTACTGTGCTGTCTTTCAGTGTACTCGTGGCGCCCCTGCTTTTCATCAGGGAAATGTTGCATCTCCTGCTGAGTCTTTTGCTTGCATATGGAGTGATTTTCATGTGCAGGTTTGGTACCAATCCCTCCAGGACCTTTCAAGTATATATTATCATGTATCTCTCTCACCTGCGTTCGAGGGAATACAGATCAAGGAACTTCAACCGTTCCCAGTAGTTTAGGTGCCTTATCACACTTAGTGTGTGCCATGAAAGTTTTTTGTACACTCTCCAGGTCTGCAATGTCACCAGCCTTGAAGGGGGCCATTAGTGTACAGCAGTATTCCAGCCTACAGAGCACAAGCAATTTAAAGAGAGTCATCATGGGCTTGGCCTCCCTAGTTTTGAAGGTTCTCATTATCCATCCTATCATTTTCCTAGTGGATGAGGCAAATACATTGTGGTGGTCTTTGAAGGTGAGATCCTCTGATATTAACACTCCCAGATCCTTCACATTACTATTCTGCTCTATTGTATGGTTAGAATTTGTGGTATACCCTGACACATTTTTAATTTCTTTAAGTTTTCCATATCTGAGCAGTTGAAATTTCTCCTCGTGGAACTTCATATTATTTTGAGTGGCCCATTCAAAGATTTGGTTGATGTCCGCTTGGAGTCTCGCAGTGTCTTCAATGGAGGTCACTGCCATGGTGATCTGAGTGTCATCAGCAAAGGAGACACAGAGCCATGGCTTACATCTCTGTCTATGTCAGAAATGAGGATGAGGAATAGAATGGGAGCGAGTACTGTGCCTTGTGGAACAAAGCTTTTTACCATGGCTGCCTGGGACTTTACTCTGTTTACTATTACTCTTTGTGTTCTATTTGTCAGGAAGTTGTAGATCCATCTACCAACTTTTCCCATTATTACTTTATCCCACATTTTGTGTGCTATTACACCATGGTCACACTTGTCAAAAGCTTTTGCAAAGTATGTGTATACTACATCTGTATTTTGTTTATCCTCTACAGCATCCAGGACTTTGTCACAGTGGTCCAGTAGCTGGGACAGGCAGGAGCGACCTGCTCGAAACCCGTGTTGCCCTGGGTTGTGTAACTGATGGGTATCTAGGTGGTTGGCTATCTTGCTTCTTAGAACCCTCTCAAAGATTTTTATAATATGCGATGTTAGTGCTATCGGACTGTAGTTCTTTGCAATTGCTTTACTGCCACCTTTGTGGAGTGGGGCTATGTCTGTTGTTTTCAGTGTGTGTGTGGGATGACCCCCATGTCCATGCTACATCTCCATAAAATGCTGAAGGCAAGTGATAGGGCCTTCTTGCAATTCTTGATGAACATGGAGTTCCACGAGTCTGGGCCTGGGGCAGTGTGCACGGGCATGTCATTAATTGCCTCTTCAAAATCTTGTGGTGTTAGTATAGTTCCTTTGTATAAAGGCAAAGGGGACAAAAGTGTAAAAATTGTAGGGGAATAAGTCTGTTGAGTATACTTGGGAAAGTGCATGGCATAGTTATTACCGAAAGAATTAAGAGTAAGATGGAGAGCAGGATAGCAGATGAACGAGGCTTTAGGAAGGGTAGGGGGCATGTAGACCAAGTGAACAGTATTTAGGTAAGGGTAAAGAGGTTTCTGTGGCATTTATGGATTTGGAAAAGGCCCACGATAGGGTGAATAGGGGGGGGTAATGTGACAGATGTTGCAAATTTATGGAATAGGAGGTAGGTTATTGAAAGCAGTAAAGAGTCTTTACGAGGATAGTGAGGCTCAGGTTCGAGTGTGTAGGTGAGAGGGAGATTATTTTCCAGTAAAAGTAGGCCTTAGACAGGGATGTTTGATGTCACCATAGTTGTTCAATATATTTATAGGTGGAGTTGTAAGAGAAGTGAATGCTCAGGTGTTAGCAAGAGGTGTGGGGTTAAAAGATAAAGATTCTAACACAGTGTCATCTTTGCTGATGACACTGTGCTTTTGGGAGATTCTCAAGAGAAGTTGCAGAGGTTGGTTGATGAGTTTGGTATATAAAAAA
>NC_069399.1:67363087-67410007 GCF_026875155.1 Cherax quadricarinatus | reverse complement strand
AACACACTAATGGTAGAAATATTTACTCGTTTCCGAATAGAAGCACTTTCCTCGCTCTGAGAGACTCATTGTGGGTCACCCCAACACATGGTGTAATGCGCTTCCCCCCCAAAGGTAGAACTAACACCTGCGTCAACTCAGGACAGAGGGGGCCCGCCATGTAATGCGGGTAACTCCAAGGTAGAAAATCATCTCTTTCCAGACCAACTGTCTATCCTAACCTAACCAAAACCTAACCTAACCAAATTTCCTAACCTAACCTAACCTCACCTAACCGAACCTAACCTAACTCCATCAATCACCTCTATCCTAACCTAACCTAACCTAACCTAACCCAACCTAACTCCATCAAACACCTCTAACCTAACCAAACCCTAACCTATCCTAACCTAACCTAACTCCATCAACACCTCGATACTACCTAACTTAACCTAACCTAACCTTACCTAACCCTTTACCGAACCTAACCTAACCTAACCTATCCAAACCCGTCCAACCTAACCTAACCTAACCTAACCTAACCTAACCTAACCTACCAACTTATCCTAACCTAACCTATCCTAACCTAACCTAAACACTGACTAACTTTGAACCAACTCTGAACACCACTGATCTTCTTCAAAAAAATGCTCTGCCATCATTTGAACACCTTCAAAAAAAAAACACCATCAACACCCCCGAATACTCCAAAAAAACACTACTGATTACTACCAAATCACCACTGAATACTACCAATCACCGTCAAAACACCAGAAAACTAAGTTTAACATCACCATCTAACATCCTTTTTATGAAATCCCCTCAAATCACTATAACCAAGAACTCCTCCCCATTTGGCGCATAAAAAAAAAAAGCATGAACACAAACCTAATACGCAAACACTTAGTACATGACACCATCAATGAAAACATATCTTATACACACACATAATATAAGACAACACCAACTACAATCCCCCATGTTCACTTACCTAAAAATCACTAATATCACAGAAACAATAATTTTTATAAACATTTCACACACACCCCACACAAAAAAAAAAATCATATTTGACAATATCTAAGCGCACTCACCTCACTACCACCAACACACGATGTCTCACCTCAAGGACCGACGAGGTCACCTCCAGGGGAGTCACATTTCCCATTGTGTTATTTGGTGGTTGGTTAACATCACACCTAACCCCCCTTGTTTCAACCTGTTGTACCCTACATTATCTAAGAACACTATATCCAAGACGATTACCGATTTTATGATCCCCAACCCCAAAAGATCACAGAAAACACACATTTTTATAATTATTCACACAAAATCACGATCCCCAAATTCCAATCAGGGTTTACCGTCATCTATCAACACTAATCACCAAGATCACCAAAAAATCTAAGATCATGCATCTCAAAACTACTATGATCACTGAAAACACTTATTTTTTTAAACATTCGCACAAAAATAAGACATACACAAAAATACCACAACACTTCCACCAACATCTATAACATAACATGAGCACTATAACATATCACTATCACAAAAAAAAAAAATACACAAACACCCACATATTATACATTTCAATTGGAAATTTAAGACATGAGACATACACACCAAATCTAAGACATTCACCTCCAACTAAGACATACACATCACCCTTAAAACTTCCTTCCTTATTCATTCCGCATATCTCCTAGAGCTGTTTTAACCCCGACGGATCCACCACGACGTAGGAGCCAGAGTGTAGTAGGTGGTGTTGGAGTGGTGATGGTTCCTCTGGCTCCTACGTCGTGATGGAACCGTCGGGGTTAAAACAGCTCTAGGAGATATGCGGAATGAATAAGGAAGGAAGTTTTAAGGGTGATGTGTATGTCTTAGTTGGAGGTGAATGTCTTAGATTTGGTGTGTATGTCTCATGTCTTAAATTTCCAATTGAAATGTATAATATGTGGGTGTTTGTGTATTATTTTTTTTTGTGATAGTGATATGTTATAGTGCTCATGTTATGTTATAGATGTTGGTGGAAGTGTTGTGGTATTTTTGTGTATGTCTTATTTTTTGTGCGAATGTTTAAAAAAATAAGTGTTTTCAGGGGATTTATAGTAGTTTTGAGATGCATGATCTTAGATTTTTTGGTGATCTTGGTGATTTGTGTTGATAGATGACGGTAAACATGATATGGAATTGGTGATCGTGATTTTTGTGTGAATAATTATAAAAATGTGTGTTTTCTGTGATCTTGGTGTTGGGGATCATAAATCTGGTATCGTCTTGGATTTTTGTGTTCTTAGATAATGTAGGGTACAACAGGTTGAAACAAGGGGGTTAGGTGTGTGTTACCAACCACCAAGTAACACAATGGGGGTGTGACGTCAATGGAGGTGACCTCGTCGGTCCTGTGAGGTGAGACATCGTGTGTTGGGGTAGTGTGAGTGAGTGCGCTTAGATATTGTCAAATATGATTTTTTTTTTTTTTGTGTGTGTGTGTGTGAAATGTTTATAAAAATTATTGTTTTCTGTGATATTAGTGATTTTGAGGTAAGTGAAAAATGGGTGATTGTAGTTGGTGATTGTCTTATATTATGTGTGTGTATAAGATATGTTTCAGTTGATGGTGATCATGGGACTAAGTGTTTGCGTATTAGGTTTGTGTTCATGCTTTTTTTTTTTTATGCGCCATATGGGGAGGGAGTTCTTTGGGTTTTAGTGATTGAGGGGATTTCTATAAAAGGATGTTAGATGGTGATGTTAAACTTTTTTCTGGGTGATTTTGACGGTGATTGGTAGTATTCCAGTGGTGATTTGGTAGTATCAGTAGTGTTTTTTTTGGAGTATTCGGAGGTGTTTGATGGTGTTTTTTTTTTGAAGGTGTTCAAATGATGTGCAGAGCATTTTTTTGAAGAAGATCAGTGGTGTTCAGAGTTGGTTCAAAGTTAGTCAGTGTTTAGGTTAGGTTAGGTAGGTTAGGTTAGGATAAGTTAGGTTAGGTTAGGTTAGGTTAGGTTAGGTTAGGGTTTGGTTGGTTGGACGGGTTAGGATAGGTTTTTGGTTAGGTTAGGTTAGGTTCGGTAGGTTAGGTAAGGTTAGGTTAGGTTAAGTTAGTAGATTCGAGGTGTTTGATGGAGTTAGGTTAGGTTAGGATAGGTTAGGTTAGGTTAGGTTAGAGGTGTTTGATGGAGTTAGGTTTGGGGTTTGGTTAGGGTTTAGTTAGGTTAGGATAGAGGTGATTGATGGAGTTAGGTTAGGTTCGGTAGGTGAGGTTAGGTTAGGTTAGGAATTATGGTTAGGTTAGGTAGGTTGGTTAGGAATAGACATGTTGGTCTGGAAAGAGATGATTTCTACTCTTGGAAGTTACCCGCATTACATGGCGCCTGTCTGTCCTGAGTTGACGCAGGTGGTTATGTTCTACCATGGGTGTGAAGCGCATTACACCATAGTGTTTTGGGGTGACCCACAATATCTCTCAGAGCGAGGACATAGCTTCTATACGAAATCGAGTAAATATTTCCATACTCATGAGTGGTTTTACCAACAAGAAAATAATGTTCGATTTTACGATAAAGTTTTCAAAACTAATTTGGATATATCCAAAATGGATCGTTCAAAGTAATTTCTGGAGTACTCAAATAGTGTTTTGGGGGGTGTTCCAATATATTTTTAGATAGGTACGGCTAGGTAGTTGGATTAGGATAAGATAGGTTTAGGTTAGGTTAGGTAATGTTAGGCAAGGTTAGATAGGATAAGATAGGTTAGGTAAGGCTGGTAGGTTGGATTAGGATAAGATAGGAAGATTATGTTAGTTAAGGTTAGGTTAGTTAGGTTTAGGATAAGTTATGTAAGGTTAGGATAGGTTAAGTTAGGTTAGGGTAGGTTAGGTTAGGTTAGGTTAGGTTATGTAAAGTTAGGTAGGTTAGGCTAGGTTATGTTA
Source organism: Cherax quadricarinatus (assembly GCF_026875155.1). Taxonomy (NCBI): domain Eukaryota; kingdom Metazoa; phylum Arthropoda; class Malacostraca; order Decapoda; family Parastacidae; genus Cherax; species Cherax quadricarinatus. The sequence continues at coordinate 67,406,088 of NC_069399.1, read as the reverse complement.
GTAAGGTTAGGTATGGGTAGGTTCGGTAAGGGTTAGGATAGGTAGGTTAGGTTAAGTTAGGTTAGCGTATGTTCGTAAGGTTAGGGTAGTTAAATAGTTAGGGTAGTTCGGTTAGGTTAGGTTAGGTTAGGTTAGGTTAGGTTAGGACAGGTTAGGGTAGGTTAGGTTAGGGTAGGTTAGGTTAGGATAAGTTAGGTAAGGTTAGGTTAGGTTTCGGTTAGCGTTAAGTAGGTTATGTTAGGGTATGGTTAGGTAGAAGTAAGATAGGTTAGGTTAGGCTAGGTTAGGTTAGGTAAGGTTAGGTTAGGGTAGGTTAGGTAAGGTTAGGTTAGGTAAGGTTAGGTTAGGTTAGGTAAGGTTAGGTTAGGTTATGTTAGGTTAAGTTAGGTAGGGTAGGGTTAGTGTTAGGTAAGGTTAGTTTAGTAAAGGTGTGTGTGTGGTGAATATCTTGGTTACAGTGATTTTATGGATTTGAGATGCATTGTGGATGTGAAATGTGATTTTTTTTGTGTGTGTGGTTCAAAGAGGTATGTTGGGAGATGGCGGTGAGTGGATGTGAAGAAATGCGGGTGAATGAGGAGGGTAATGGGGAGTTAGGTTTAGGTTAGGATTAGTTAGGTAAGGTTAGGATAGGTTTAAGTTAGGTAGGTAGGGTTGGTAGGTTGGTTAGTAAAGTTTAGGTTAGGTTAGGGTAGGTTATGTTAGGTAAGGTTAGTTAGGGTAGGTTCGGTACAGGTAGGATAGTTGGTTAGGTTAAGTTAGGTTTAGGGTAGGTTCGGTAAGGTTGTTAGGTTAAATTAGTAAGGGTAGGTTCGGTTAGGTTGGTGTGGTTAGTTAGGACAAGGTTAGGTTAGGTTAGGTTAGGTTAGGTTAGGTTTAGGTTTTAGGCTAGGTTAGGTAGGTTAGGTTAGTTAGGTTAGGTAAGGTGTTGGTGTGTGAATATCTTGGTTACAGTGATTTAGTGGATTTGGATGCATTTGTGATGTGAAATGTATTTTTTTGTGTGTGTGAGCAGAAAGAGTTATGTTGGGAGATGGTGAGTGGAATGTGAAGAAAGCGGGTGAGATGGAGAGGGGTATGGGGAGGGTTTGTAATTAGTAATATTGAGAGATTTACTGAATAAAGGTAATGTGTGAATAGTTAAAGAAATTATAGACTGAAAAGTTATAATATTATTGGAAAAAAAATGGAGGGGTGTTGAAAACATGTCGCAATAGTTGGGTATGGAAGTGTATTCAGTTTGATTTTGGAAATGTTCGAAGGTGTTTTCGAAGGTGTTCAAGAGTAGATTTTGAAGGTGTCAAAGGTGTTTTGAAGGTGTTCAAAGGTGTTTTGAGGTGTTGAAGGGTGTTTTGATTGGAATTCAGCAGGTGTTTCAGTAGTATTCATGGTGTATTGGGAGTACTCAAATTGTGTTTTTTGGAAGTGTTTTCAGTGTTTGATTGAAATGTTCAAAGGTGGTTTTTTGAAAGTGTTCAAGAGTGTTTTGAAGGTGTTCAAGGGAGTTTTTGAAGTGTTGAAGGGCGTTTGATTGAATTCAGCGGTGTTTTAGTAGTAATTCAGTGGTGTAATTGGGAGTACACAAATAGTGTTTTGGGAAATGTTCATGGGTGTTGGTGGATGTGGGGTGTTGTGGGTGTTGTTGTCGAATTAGAGTTACCGAAAAGATGATATAAGTGGGTTGTGATGAAATGTAGTTTAAAACACGATATTCAAAGGTGGTTTGAAGTGTTCAAGGGTGATTTTGTAGTATTCAAATGATTATGAGAGTGTTTTTGGGGGTGTTTCAAAGTAAAGTGTTTGAGTTATTTTTGTGACTTTTTTCTGATGTATTGTGTCCCCTTAATAACTTTAATGAAACTAAAAGGTAAAAACGAGAAAAAAACCAGTCTGGAGACTGAGGGATGATTGTAATTTAATGAAAGTGCAATAAATTAGAGATTTCAAATCTTATTTGGGAGTACTCAATAGTGTTTTGGAAATGTTTCAAAGTGTTTTTGATGTGTGTTCAAAATAGTTTTGTTTATTTGAAGGTGTTTCAAGGTGTTTTGAAGTGTTCAAAAGGTGTTTGAGGTTATTCAAAGGTGTTTTGAAGTGTTCAAGGGTGTTTTTGAAGGTAGTTCAAAGGTGTTTGAAGGTGATCAAAGTGTTTTGAAGGTGTTCAAAGGTTTTTTGAAGGTGTTCACAGGTGTTTGACGGTGTTGAGGGTGTTTTGATTGAATTCATCGTGATTAGTAGTAATTCAGTGGTGTAATTGGGAGTACTCAAATAGTGTTTGGAATGTTCAAAGGTGTTTTTTAGAAAAGGTGTTCAATGAGTGTTTTGAAGGTGTTCAAGGTGTTTGAAGGTGTTGAAGGGTGTTTTGATGAATTCAGCGGAGTTTTAGTAAGTAATCAGTGGTTAAGTATGGGAGTACTCAAAATTGTGTTATTTTGGAAGTGTTTCAGAGATGTAGGAAATGTTCAAAGGTGTTCAAAGGTGTTTTGAGTGTGTTCAAATGTTGTTATTTTTTGAAGGTGAGTCAAGGGGTGATTTTGAAGGAGTTCAAGGGTGGTTTTGAAGTGTTCAAAATGATTTATGAGAGTGCCTTTGAAGGTGTTTTGAAGGTGATCAAGGGTTTATGAGAGTATTCAAAGTGTTTTAAGGTGAACAAATGATTAATGATAGTAACTTATTAAGTGTCAATGAATTTGGCAAGAGTACTTATGAAGGGTTACTGGTAGTATTCAGAAGGAGATTTGGGGTGTTCGAATGATGTTTTTTTGAGTAAGTCAGTGTTGTTTGTAAATGTATAAGGTATATTCTTTGTTGATATTCAAATGATTTATGGAGAGTGTTTTTGGGGGGGGGGGGGGGGGGGGGGTGGGGGGGGGGGGTGGGGGGGGGGGGGGAGGGTGAAGATGTTCAAAAGTAAAAGTGCTATTAACTTCGAATATGTAAAATTTGAGTAAGTGAATTTAACGAAAGTGGATGTAACGCTGTGGTGACTTCTGATGCATGTGTCCCCTTATTAACTTTAATGAGAACTAAAAGGGTTTTTAAAACGAGAAAAATTGGGGGTTATGAGTGAAAATTGTTGAGGTGATGGTTGGAGTGTGAGGGTTTGGGAGGTGGTATAAGGGTTAGACAATTCAACCTGTGTGCGCGGTCATCACGTGACGGTCACTACTATGTTCCCCTATTACTTGAATGAACTAAAAGGACCGACCTGATTCAACCTGTGTCTGCGCGGTGACGCTCACTGACCGCCGAGTAAACGCTTGTGTTTTAGTTCATTTTAACTTAATGAGTAGGAAACTTTTAGTTCATTTAACTTAAATGAGAGGAAACTTTTAGTTCATTTAAATAATAAGGGGAAGATGTTTAGACCTGGGGTAGTAAGCATGCCCCATAGGAGATTCATTTGAATGCTTACCCCCAGAGGGGGGATTCCAAAAAACCTTGATCCAAGAGATGAAGTCCTGGTATTATCGAGAAATTTTGGGAGGGAGTGAAAGTGAGAGGGGTAATACAAAAAATTTGATCCAAGTAGAATGGAGACTTTGATTTCGAGAGAAAACTTGATCCAAGAATGGAGAATTTCGAAAACCCCATAGGGGGATCCAAAAAACTTGATCCGAGGAGATGGAGTCATGGTATTGTCGAGAAATTTTTTGGGTGGGGGGTGAAAGTGGGAGGGGATCCCGAAGAAGTTGGAGGACTTTGATATTGAGAACCCCATAGGGGGGGAGTATCCAAAAACTTTGTATTATCGAAAAATTTGGGGATGGGGGTGAAAGGAGGGTCCCCAAAAACCTTGATCCCGAGGAATTGGGAGAATTCGAAAAACTTGATCCGAGAGATGGAGTCATGGTATTAATCTGAGATGAATTTTTGGGGTGGGAGTGAAAGTGAGAGGGGTAATCCAAAAATTTGATCCAAGGAGATGGAAGAATTTTCGAAAACTTGATCCAAGGAGATGGCGAATTTCGGGAAAACCCCATAGGGGGATCCAAAAAAACTGATCCGTGGAGATGGAGACATGTATTGGTCGAGAAATTTTTTGGGGTAGGGGGGGTAAAAGTGGGAGGGGGATCCGAGGAAGTGAGACTTATGATATTGAGAACGCCCATAGGGGGGAGTTATCCAAAACTATTGTATTATCGAAAAATTTGGGATGGGGGTGAAAGGAGGGTACCCAAAACTTGATCCGAGGAATTGGAGAATTTCGAAAAACTTGATCGAGGAGATATGGAGACTTTCGAAACCCCCCTAGGGTGGAATCCAAAACTTGGTAATATCGAAAATTTTTGGGGTGGGGGTGAAAGTGAGAGGGGGAACCTCGAAAAAATTGATCATAGGAATTGAGAATTCAAAACCCTTGATCCAAGGAGACGAGAAGCACAATAAAATGAAAATTCAAAAAAAATTCGACAAAATCGGAATAAAAATTCGAGGCGGGCGGGGCGATCCGGACGACGCTGCAAGGCGCAGCAGAAGGCGCGAAGGGGCGCGGCGGGGCGCGCGTGTCGGGCGGGGCGCGCGAAGGGCGCGCGGGCGTGGCGGGCGCGGCGGGCGGGCGCGCGGGGCGGCGGCGGGCGGCGCGGCGGGCGCGCGGGCGCGCGGCGCGAATGGGGGGTCGAGCGAGCTGGGTCTGTGTGGGTGGGGGTATTTGTTGGGGGGGTCAAGGTGGTAAGGTAGTCCTCGAGGGCGAGGTCAGGTCAAAACCGAAGTAACACCTAGGTGTGAAAAAGGAGACCCTCCAGCTAGCTGGTCCTAGACCGGATACACGCTCAGCCGCACCCCTAAAACCGGATACACCGCTCAGGGCCGCACGCCCAAAAACCGGATCACACCGCTCAGCCGCATGCCTAAAAACCGGATACACCGCTCAGCGCTTTCATATTTCACTACTTATATAAATATATAAAGTATAATATAGTTCATATACAAGGGGATATTAAACCCTTCTGCATAATTGCTAAATTTAAACAAAGAAAAATTTCGTTTTTTTTTTTGTTCACATCCAGCCTCGGTAAGATACTGCCGGTTTTGTATGAATATATAAAAAATATAATATAAATATCTATATATATCTATATATATACAGTTATATATAATATATATATATAAATATATATATTATATAAATTCAAACAGCTCCGGGGAGAAACCTTGAGATTTCTCTGAGGTAACGTTTATTGGTCTTCTCTGAGGATGAGGGTCCCCATTTCCGCTATAGAGGTGGAACTTCCCTATATATATATATATATTAAAATATATATATAATTATAGTAATATAATATATATATATATATATATAAAATATTATATATATAATATATATTATATAATATATATAATATATATGTTGATTAATATAGGTAGTATAGGTAGATAGTAGCATAGGTTATGTTAGAACAACAAACCACCCAGGGAAGTACTAACCGTCCTGCCAGATGATTGTGAAACAAAAAACCTGTAACTGTTTAGGCATGATGGTAGATTGGCTGGTTTCTTTTTCTGTCTCATAAACACGCTAAGATAACGGGGATATCTTGCTATCCTATTTTACACTTTGGTCCACTTCATAGACACGCACATGCATATAATAATACTACTCTGGTTTTTCTCCTTTTTTAAATGCCTTGTTTTTTTTTATTTCTTCTATTGCCAGGGGGAAGGGGAAAAAAATTTTTCCCCGTAAGCCATGCGGGGTCGTATGGGGGACAAAATCCCCGGGAGAAATGGTAAAAAACCCCTTTCCTGTATAAAATTACAAAAAAAAGAGAAGAAAAAATTTTATAAAACTGGTTTTTAAATGGGTGGATTAGTGCGGATGACAAAAACAGATATTGGATGTTATGAATGAAAAGAATTGGGTGCCCGGGGCCCAAACGAAACAAACTAAAGGGGGGTAGGAGATTTCATGGGGGGAAATAAATGGGATTAAATCTGGATATCTGAGAGAGTTAGAGAAAGGAAGGGGTAGCAAAATGTTAAATGATCAGTTATGGAAGGAGAAAAAAAGAATAGGAATGTGTAAATTCAAAAATTATGTATTAAAGAAAAAGGTTGGATGGAAAAGTGGGTCATAAAAAAACGTGTATGCACCTGAGAAGAGAAATGCAGGGGAGAAGAGAGTTTTTGGGGAGTTTAAGTGTTTTATAGGACCCTTTAAACCAAGTGAGAGAGTAATTGTGGTAGGGGACTTGAAGCAAAAGTGGGAAAACTTTTAGAGGGGGTGGGGTATAAGTTTGGGGGCCAGGTGAAAATGATAAGGGGACCCTTTGATTGAACTTTGAAAATGGGGTTTTAGTTTGGAAATACAAAAGAAAAAAATAAATAAACACGAAATGATGTAGGGCGAAATACAGTATTTGGGGGTTATGATTGTAGAAAAAGACGTTGATAGTTTCGGTGTACTTTTAAGGGGGGCCACAGAAAATTCAATCACTTTTAGTTGTAGCTACACTGAGAGAAAAAAGGTAAGGGGATACGGGGGAAAATAGAGCATCGGGGAAGAGAAGGAAAGGTTTAAACTAAAAGAGGAGGCAGTTAGGTAAGATATAAACAGCTATTGGAGGATAATGGGCTAATGGAGCATAGGCAAGGGTGAAGAGGTATGGGTAGGTTAAAAAGGTAGTGTTAGAGTTTCACGAATTTTGGGGTTACAGGAAAGTGGGTCAGGGGAAGGAGCGATTGGGGAATGTGAGAAAGGGGGGGGGGGTAGTAAGGAGAAAAAGTTGATATGAAATTTTTTACAAAGTAAAAGTGAGCAAGGGGGGAAAGAGTTAAGGGAGAAAAAGAAGAAGTTAAGAAGTGGGAAGCAATGTAAAAAGAGAGAAAATGAGAGAGGGGGTGAGAGTTACCCCAAAATTTTTTGTTGAAAAATAAGAAAAAGTTTTGGAGTAGATTAAAAATTAAGAAAGTGGGAAAAAAGGGTTTTGTTGTTAAAAATGGAGGGAAGTTATTAAAGGGAGATTTAGGGGTATTGGGAAGAGGGAAAGGGAATTTTTGAGAATTTTTAAATGTTGTGAAATGGGGAAGCGGGGTTTTTTCGTTTTTGGGGCAAGGAGGAATAACTCTTGTAGGGTGGGGAAAGCCATTTGTGAGTGTGGGAATTTTCGTGGGCAGTGGGTAAAATGAAAGGGGGGTAACACCGGGGTTTGAGGGGATAAAATGAAATGTTAAAAGCGGTGGGGAGTATTTTGGAGTGGTTGGTGAAATTTATTAATAAATTTTGGGAAAGAGGGTAAGGTACCTAGGGTTTGGGCAAGAGCTGCATAGTTCCTTTGAAAAAGGCAAGGGATAAAAGAAGTGAAAAATTATAGGGGATAAGTCTTTTAGTGTACCTGGTAAAAGGTTGGTAGGTTTTATAATTGAAAAAATTTAAAGAGTAAGACGGAGTGGGATACAAAAAACAAGGAGGTTTTTAGGAAAGGTGGGTGTTGGACCAGGTTTTACAGTAAAATATAAGTGAACAGTATTTAAAAAAGGGCTAAAGAGGTCTTTGTGGCATTTAGGATTTGGAAAAGGGCGTAGAAGGGGGATAGGGGGGCAATGTGGCAGATGTTGCAATTTAAATGGTGTAGGAGGTAGGTTACTGAAAGCAGTGAAGATTTTTTACGGGGATAGTGGGGTTCAATTTAGGTATTAAAAGGGGGAATTTTTTTTTCCCATAAAAGTGGCCTTAAAAGGATGTTATGTCACCGTGGTTGTTTAATATATTTAAGATGGGGTTGTAAGAGAATAAATGCGAGGGTCTTGGCAAGGGGTGGGGTTAAAAGATAAAAAATCACACACAAAGTGGAGTTTCACAGTGCTCTTTGCGATACACTGTGCCTTGGGAGATTCTGAAGAGAAGTTCGAGATTGGTGGGTGAATTTTGGGAGGGTGTGCAAAAAAAAAAATTAAAGGGGGAATACAGGGAAAAAGAAGGTTATGAGGATAACCAAAAAAATTAGGGATGAAAGATTGAATACAGATTGGAGGGGGGAGAGATGGAGGAGGTGAACGATTCAGATATTTGGGAGTGGAGTTTCGGGATGGGCTATGAAAGATGAGGGAATCATAGAATTTTATGAGGGAAAAAAAAGTGATGGTGCAATTTAAATTGTGGAACAAAGAACTTTGTCCTTGGAGGGAAAGAGGGGGAAAGTATGAAATATAGTTTTACCAACGCTCTTTTTGGGTGGGAAACGTGGGTGATGAATGTTGCAGCGGGAGAAGCGGAGGCAGTGAGATGTATGTTTAGGGGAATGTGTGGTGTGAATATAATGCAGAGAACGAGTTTGGAAGTTAGGAGGAGGTGCGGATTTCCAAAATGTTGTCCAAGGGCGAGGAAGGTTGTTTTAGGTGGTTCGGACATGTAAGAGAAGGGCGAAACAGAAACTTCAAGAGTGTATCATCGATGGGGAAGGAAGGCGGGGGAGGGGGCGGCCTAGGAAGGGTTGGAGGGAGGGGGTAAAGGGGGTTTTGTGGGTTTTAGGGCTTGGATTCCACAGGCATGGTGAGCGTTTTATAGGATGAAGGAGCAAAAGGTTTTTAATATTTACGTGCTGTTGGGGTTGAGCAAAGTAACATTTATGAAGGGGTTTAGGAAACCGCAGGGCCACTTGAGTCCTGGATGGGAAGTACAGTGCCCACTCGAAGGGGGGTGTTAATGTTGCAGTTTAAAAAGTAGTGTAAAGCACCCCCTTTTGGGAAAACGTGATGGGTGAAAGATGGGAAAGTTTTTTTTTTCGGGCCCCCCGCCTTGGGGGAATCGCCCGGGGTGAAAAAAAAAAAAATTAAAATTTATATATATTATATTATATATATATAAATATAATTTATATAAATTATATATAAATAAATATATATATAATAATGTCACAAAACCACTCTGAAAAAAAAGCGAATCGAAGTGCTTTAGTGATTTTTTCACATTATAAGGAATTTTTAATTTGAGAAAACACGAAAACGCTTGGTTTTTAACTATTTTTATTCCATGGTTTTTCTGTATATTTTGATATCACCTGTTTTCTGTGATCTATTGCATATAATGGATATAACACTGACATGTGTATATCCGTGATTCACTTGAACTATATTTGTGTAAAACATATCAAATTTCCGTACTGCTGAGAGGTTGTGGGGAATGTTTCACTCACTGTTGTTGATTTTTAAAAAATTTCCGCCAGGTTATTTTAGATTTTAAATTTTTCCAGCCAGGTATTGTTGGTTTTTAAAAAAAGTCCAAGCCAGGTAATGGGTTTTAAATTTTTTCCCCCACGACCCGAAATACCAACACCACACAACTACAACTACGGCCCCCCTCACGACCCAAAACCCCATCACCACTACCACCACTGGTGGGAATGGGGTTGTGTTTACATTCAAGGTTCCGACACAAAATCATACACTTGAGGGGACCTTTATCAAATTCAACTTCAGCAAAAAAAAACATCAACGGGACCAGGGAAATATTTCCTAAATGAAAACTTTTGGGGAAAATATCTTTAAATTTCATAGACCTAACTAGTGCCTTGAAAAGATCATATTTTGGTAGTGAAGTATGTTCAAGGGATATTCCCCAATATACAAAAAAAATGAGAAATAAAAAGGGGAAGAGAGACGGAAACGTGGAAGAACGCTAAACAGGGGGAAATGGAAAATATTGAGTACAATTACAGGGACCCATACAGGTCCAAGAGAGACAAAGGAGACAAAAGAAAAATTTGTGAAATAAAAAAAAATTCAAAAATTTTTTCTCTTCGTAACCTAAAAAAAGGCAAAAACCACATCTAGTAAGGGGACCAGCTCGACAAAATGGATTACACAAGTGACATACAAAAACTCAAAAAGACCTTGTTCAGCGAGCCACTAATCAGTCTAAAAACAACAATCCTAATAATTTTTTTCATGAAGAGCCTCAAAACCCCGTCAATTATGCCCAAATTTTTTTACAAAACCCAACCCCCTAGTTTTTTAAAAGCCATTGCAACATGCCCATACACTCAGCCCCCGGTCCAGACTCGTGGAATCTGTGTTCATTAAGAACTGCAAAAAACCTCTCTATGGGTCAAGTATGTTATGGAGAGGACTAACACAGGTGGGGATTACCATCACCCATGAACTGGCACAGAGTAATACTAAAACTACAACCCAAAAGCTTTTAAAATCCCCATCAAAAAAATTTTGAAAGAGTTCTAAAAGCAGGTTGCAAACCACTTGTACTCCTAAACTGCACAATCCAAGGCAAATGGTTCAGAGCAGGGGCTCCTGCCTCTCGCAACTACTGTACCACTAAATGGCTTTGGATGCCCTAGAAAAAAAATAAATGAGATTAGAAACACAGATTTTGCAAAACCCCTTTTACAAGGAAGACATGGCGTAAAACATAAAAAATGCGTGCTGAAAGATAAGGGCAAAGTAGGCAGAGGGATCTTCAACTTTCTAAAATCGAGCAAAAAAGAGTGTGGAAAACAAATTTAAAATTGAAATGCCATAGTGAAGAGTTTGTTCCACAAGGCACGTACTCACCCGATCCTTTCCTTTTCATTCTCATATCGACAAAAATAGAGATGAAAAACCATGAACCGATATCTTTGCAAACGATACTAAAATCTACTGAGTGTCATTGAGGATCGGCAAATCTCTGAAGATAAAATAAAGTTTTCCAATGGGTAACGGAGAACAATATGATGTTCAATAAAGAAAAATTTCCCAATTACTTCGTTTTGGAAAACTGGAGAAAAAAAAATAACTAGAACTGATTATATTACAAATCTAATACACAATAGGCGGAAAAAGTAATTGAAGGCCCTGGGAGTGGTATGTTGAGGATCTTCCCTTTAAAGGGGACCACTACAGTGTCCTATCACATCAAAAAGGAAAAACTGATGGGGGAGGTAATGAGAACATTCAAGAAATAGTGCCCAACCCAATGATGACCTTTTAAATCATTGTTCTTTAGGCTGAATACTGCTGTACATTGCATCTACTTTAAAGGGGAAATTACAGTCTGAGAATGTCAGAAAACCCTTTAAACATTAGCCCATCAAACACCTTAACTCGGGGAAATGCTTGGAATACTTGACTTGTCTCATGGAGGCAGGCGAGGAGATACATCGTAATTACACTTGGAGATCGGGGGAGGGCTGGTACCTAATCTGCACCAGTTTAAAATCCTACGAAAGAAAATAACTTGGCAGGCGATGCAACATACCCCAGTGAAAGTGGGGGGTCACTGGTCCCTTTGGGAGAAAACACAATAGTGCGGGGCCCACGCCCCCCCCAGCCGAAAGGGGGGAATTACAAATAGATCCCTGGTGTTTTGACGAGGGAGTGGACAGATACCTAAAATCGGTGCCGTATCAGCCGGGCTGTGATTGTACGTTGGGGCTGTGTGGCCGCAAAAACGCTCGTTGATCAGGCCCTTTAAACACCCGGAGGCCTGGTCGTGGCTGGCCGCAAGGATGTTGATCCCGGAGTACCCTTTCCCGGTAGACTCCAGGGAGACCAGACCACCCCAACCCCCCCACCCCCCACAAACCCCACTACGGCACCACCCCACCACAACACCAGTCGGCCACCCCCCACCCCCCACCCCCACACCCCCCATCACTACGGCCCCCACCACCCACCACAGCCCCCACTACGGGCCACCCCCCCACCCCAACACATACGGCCCCACCACCACAACCCCCCACTACGGGCCACCCACCCCTACGGTCACCACCACACCCGCCACCATACGGCCCCCCCCCACCCGACCCTCACCACTACGACGACGACGATGACCCCCACCCTACCCCCACGCCACTACCCCGATCACCACCACCACAAAAAACTATCACGCCCCCCACCCCCGACCACCACCACCACCACAAACCCCCCCTCGACCACCACAAAATACCCGACGACCCCCCTACCACGACCCCACCCCGATTCCGACCTCACAGCCATCACGACCCTGATGTCACTACCACCCTTTTTGGAACCAGGGAAAAAAAATACACGTAATAAAAACCTGGAAAACTGAGAGATAGTCCCAAATTTTTCAAATGAATTCACCTCCTCGAAAGCAAAAGATTTACAGAAGATGTAACATTTCCCCAGCGAAAAAAAGGGGGGCGCCCCGAGTCACTAAGAAATACACAAAAGTGCAGGGGGCCCCTGACTCTTCACTGCCCCCAGCATAATAAAGGGGGGTTACCAAAAGATCCTGGCTGCTATAAAAAGGCACGGACAGGGACCTAAAGTGTACCTGAACCAGCCGCTGTAGTTCGACCTGGTTGATCCGTGCTCTGAACCACACCACGAGGCCAAGTCATTGGACCGGGCCGCGGGGGCGTTGACCCCCCCGAAACCCTCTCCAGGTAAAACTCCAGGTATACGTCACTGCCAACACAACCCTCTGACGTCACTCCCACCACAGAATCCCTCCTAACGTCACTACTACCGACCATCACAATTCCCACCCCAACCCCAGACTTTACTACCACTATACGATTCCCTACTCTGACCTCATTACTATCATCACAGGACCCACCTGATCTCACTACCATCATATACTCCCACTGACATCACTTCCACACAATCACACCCATCTGACTTACTACTACTATCACACCCTGACGCATGATACCACTGCAGCCCCTCCTGACGCCATTTACCACCATCACAACTCCTACCCATGACGTCACTATCACTATCATCACATCCCCCACCCTGACGTAACTACCATCACAATGCCTACCCTGACGTAACTCCCATCACAACTCCGCATTGACGTCACTACCATCCACAGTCACCCTGACGTCACTACAACCATCACAACCCTCCTGACGTCACTAGCACCATCACAACCCCCATTCTGACGTCACTACCACCACTACAACCCCCCTTACGTCACTACCACCACTACAACCCCATTGACGTCACTACCACCACTACAACCCCTCCTGAAATCACCACCACCATCATAACCCCCTTGACGTAATTACCACTACCAAAACCCCCTTGACGACACTATCCCCTCCACAACCCCCCTGACGTCACTACCAGCACCATAACCTTCCAGTCGTCACTACCACCATCATATACACCAACATTAATGGTAACTTGCGTACCAAATTAGAGTAATTTTGAGTGGGCAGGTCTAGGAATGGAGACACAGCTTTAGGCCGCATCACAGCCTTCATAAACAAGAAATCCAATAGTTTGAAATTCTCGTCAGATGATCCCACCTTGAGTCCACTCTTTACTCTTTACTTATGATTTTTTTTCGGGAGGGGGGGAAGGGGGGATTTTGAATTATTTCTAAAATAGAACGACTAAAGCACCGGCGTTTGTTTAATGTTGGCTTCGTGTGTGTGTGTGTGTGTGTGTGTTTGTGTGTGTGTGTGTATGTGTGTGTGGTGTGTGTGTGTGTGTGTGTGTGTGTGTGTGGTGTGTGTCTGTGTGTCGTGTTTTGTCTATGTGTGTGTGTGTGTGTGTGTGTGTGTGTGTGTGTGTTGTGTGTGTGTGTTGTGTGTTGTGTGTGTGTGTGTGTGTGTGTGTGTGTGTGTGTCTGTGTGTCTGTGTGTGTCTATGTGTGTGTGTGTGTGTGTGTGTGTGTGTGTGTGTGTGTGTGTGTGTGTGTGTATGTGTGTGTGTGTGTGTGTGTGTATGTGTGTGTGTGTGTGTGTGTGTCTGTGTGTCTGTGTGTGTCTATGTGTGTGTGTGTGTGTGTGTGTGTGTGTGTGGTGTGTGTGTGTGTGTGTGTGTGTATGGTGTGTGTGTGTGTGTGTGTGTCTGTGTGTCTGTGTGTGTCTAAATTTTGTGTGTGTGTGTGTGTGTGTGTGTGTTGTGTTGTGTGGTGTGTGTGTGTATGTGTGTGTGTGTGTGTGTATGTGTGTGTGTGTGTGGGGTGTGTGTGTTGTGTGTGTGTGTGTGTGTGTGTGTGTCTGTGTGTTGTGTGTGGGGTGTGTGTGTGTGTGTGTGTGTGTGTGTGTGTGTGTACTCACCTAGTTGAGGTTGCGGGGTCGAGTCCGAGCTCCTGGCCCCGCCTCTTCACTGATCGCTACTAGGTCACTCTCCCTGAGCCGTGAGCTTTATCATACCTCTGCTTAAAGCTATGTATGGATCCTGCCTCCTCTACATCGCTTCCCAAACTATTCCACTTACTGACTACTCTGTGGGCTGAAGAAATACTTCCTAACATCCCTGTGATTCATCTGTGTCTTCAACTTCCAACTGTGTCCCCTTGTTACTGTGTCCAATCTCTGGAACATCCTGTCTTTGTCCACCTTGTCAATTCCTCTCAGTATTTTGTATGTCGTTATCATGTCCCCCCTATCTCTCCTGTCCTCCAGTGTCGTCAGGTTGATTTCCCTTAACCTCTCCTCGTAGGACATACCTCTTAGCTCTGGGACTAGTCTTGTTGCAAACCTTTGCACTTTCTCTAGTTTCTTTACGTGCTTGGCTAGGTGTGGGTTCCAAACTGTGCCGCATACTCCAATATGGGCCTAACGTACACGGTGTACAGGGTCCTGAACGATTCCTTATTAAGATGTCGGAATGCTGTTCTGAGGTTTGCTAGGCGCCCATATGCTGCAGCAGTTATTTGGTTGATGTGCGCCTCAGGAGATGTGCCTGGTGTTATACTCACCCCAAGATCTTTTTCCTTGAGTGAGGTTTGTAGTCTCTAGCCCCCTAGACTGTACTCCGTCTGCGGTCTTCTTTGCCCTTCCCCAATCTTCATGACTTTGCACTTGGTGGGATTGAACTCCAGGAGCCAATTGCTGGACCAGGTCTGCAGCCTGTCCAGATCCCTTTGTAGTTCTGCCTGGTCTTCGATCAAGTGAATTCTTCTCATCAACTTCACGTCATCTGCAAACAGGGACACCTTAGAGTCTATTCCTTCCGTCATGTCGTTCACAAATACCAGAAACAGCACTGGTCCTAGGACTGACCCCTGTGGGACCCCGCTGGTCACAGGTGCCCACTCTGACACCTCGCCACGTACCATGACTCGCTGCTGTCTTCCTGACAAGTATTCCCTGATCCATTGTAGTGCCTTCCCTTTTATCCCTGCGTGGTCCTCCAGTTTTTGCACCAATCTCTTGTGTGGAACTGAGTCAAACGCCTTCTTGCAGTCAAAGAATATGCAATCCACCCACCCCTCTCTCTCTTGTCTTACTGCTGTCACCATGTCATAGAACTCCAGTAGGTTTGTGACACAGGATTTCCAGTCCCTTAAACCATGTTGGCTGATGTTGATGAGATCATTCCTTTCTAGGTGTTTCACCACTCTTCTCCTGATAATCTTCTCCATGATTTTGCAGACTATACATGTCAGTGACACTGGTCTGTAGTTTAATGTTTCATGTCTGTCTCCTTTTTTAAAGACTGGGACTACATTTGCTGTCTTCCATGCCTCAGGCAATCTCCCTGTTTCGATAGATGTATTGAATATTGTTGTTAGGGGTACACATAGCGCCTCTGCTCCCTCTCTCAATACCCATGGGGAGATGTTATCTGGCCCCATTGCCTTTGAGGTATCTAGCTCACTCAGAAGCCTCTTCATTTCTTCCTCGTGTGTGTGTGTGTGTGTGTGTGTGTGTGTGTGTGTGTGTGTGTGTGTGTGTGTGTGTGTGTGTGTGTGTGTGTGTGTGTCTGTGTGTGTGTGTGTGTGTACTCACCTAATTGTGGTTGCAGGGGTCGAGACACAGCTCCTGGCCCCGCCTCTTCACTGGTTGCTACTATGTCCTCTCTCTGCTTCCAGTTTTGTCATACCTCGTCTTAAAGCTATGTATGGTTCCTGCCTCCACTACATCACTTGTTAGACTATTCCACTTCCTGACGACTCTATGACTGAAGAAATACTTCCTAACATCCCTATGACTCGTCTGAGTCTTCAGCTTCCAATTGTGACCCCTTGTTTCTGTGTCCCCTCTCTGGAACAACCTGTCTGTCTACCTTATCTATTCCACGCAGTATTTTGTATGTCGTTATCATGTCTCCCCTGACCCGCCTGTCCTCTAATGTCGTCAGTCCGATTTCCCTCAACCTTTCTTCGTAGGACATACCCCCTGAACTCCGGAACTAGCCTTGTTGCAAACCTTTGCACTTTCTCTAATTTCTTGACGTGTTTGCCCAGGTGTGGGTTCCAAACTGAAGCTGCATACTCCAGTATGGGCCTGATGTACACAGTGTACAGTGTCTTGAACGATTCCTTACTAAGCTATCGGAACGCTATTCTCAGGTTTGCCAGGCGCCCATATGCTGCAGCAGTTATCTGGTTGATGTGTGCCTCTGGAGACATACTCGGTGTTATGGTCACCCCAAGATCTTTCTCCTTGAGCGAGGTTTGCAGTCCTTGGCCACCTAGTCTATACTCTGTCTGCGGTCTTTTTGCCCTTCTCCGATCTTCATGACTTTGCACTTGGCAGGGTTGAATTCAAGAAGCCAGTTGCTGGACCACGTGTCCAGTCTGTCCAGGTCTCTTTGAAGTTCTGCCTGGTCCTCATCTGATTTAATTCTCCTCATTAACTTCTCATCATCTGCAAACAGGGTCACCTCTGAGTCTATCTCTTCCATCATGTCATTCACATATACCAGAAATAGCACTGGTCCTAGGACCGACCCCTGTGGGACCCCGCTCGTCACAGGTGCCCACTGTGATACCTCATCCCGTACCATGACTCGCTGTTGCCTCTTTGTCAGGTATTTTCTGATCCATTGCAGTGCCCTTCCTGTTATACGCACCTAATCCTCTAGTTTCTGCACTAGTCTCTTGTGAGGAACTGTGTCGAAGGCCTTCTTCCAGTCCAAGAAAATGCAATAAACCCACCCCTCTCTCTCTCGTGTCGCACTGTTGTAACTTTGTCATAGAATTCCAGAAGGTTTATGACACAGGATTTGCCTTCCATGAATCCGTGTTGGTTATCGTTTATAATCTTGTTCTGTTCCAGGTGCTCCACCACTCTCCTCCTGATAATCTTCTTCTTGACTTTGCATACTATACAGGTCAGTGACACAGGTCTGTAGTTTAGTGCCTCTTTTCTGTCTCCTTTCTTAAAACTGGGAACTTCATTTGAGGTCTCCCATACCTCAGGTAGTTGCCCGTTTCAAGGGTTTTGTTGAAGATTATGGTTAATGGCACACACAGTATATCTGCTACCTCCCTGAGGACCACGGGGAGATGTTGTCCCGTCCCATTGCCTTTGATGTATCAAGGTCACTTAGCAGTTTCTTCACCTCCTCCTCAGTTGTATGCATATCGTCCAGCACCTGTTGATCTATTCCCTGTTGGTGTCCCCCTCTGTCCTGTCTTCCCATAGTCCTTCCTGTCTTCACTGTGAATACTTCCTTCAATCTCCTGTTGAGCTCCTCGCATATCTCTTGATCATTTCTTGTGAGTTCCCCACCTTCTTTCCACATGTCATTTTCGTACTGTCGATGGGCCTCCCTCATTATCTGTGCATATTCGTTTCTGGCTCTTCGATTGATCTCATTGTTTCCTTGGGTCCTTTGCCTTCTATACCTCTTCCATTCTCTAATGAACTTAGTTTTTGCCTCCCTGCACCTTCGGGTAAACCAAGGACTCACTTTGGTCTTTCCATTGTTTCTGTTGCCATTGGGAACAAACCTTTCTTCTGCCTCCTTGCATTTAGCTGTTACATACTCCATCATTTCATTTATTGTCTTTCCAACCATTTCTCTGTCCCACTGCGTCTCCTGCAGGAAGTTCCTAATACCTTTGTAGTCCTCCCTTTTATAGTTTGGCTTTTCCTATTCGACTCCTGTTACCCTATCCACCTGTAACTCTACTATGTAATCAAAACTCAGGACTACATGGTCACTAGCTCCGAGGGGCCTCTCATATGTGATGTCATCAATGTCTGAGCTACTCAGGGTGAACACAAGGTCCAGTATTGCTGGTTCATCCTCCCCTCGCTCTCTGGTAGTGTCCCTGATGTGTTGATGCATGAGGTTTTCCAGTACCACATCCATCATCTTGGCTCTCCATGTTTTGGGGCCCCCATGAGGCTCCAAGTTTTCCCAATCGATCTCCCTGTGGTTGAAATCACCCATAATCAGTAACTTTGCTCTGCACGTTTGAGCTCTTCGTGCCACCTCATCCAGTGTGTCCACCATCGCCCTGTTGTTCTCATCATATTCCTCTCTTGGCCTCCTGCAGTTCTGTGGTGGGTTATACGTAACAGCAATGACTACCTTATGTTCCCCAGATAGAATTGTGCCTACTACGTAGCCCCTTTCTCCAATCTCGTCCATGCCTTCCATTTCCTCGAAACTCCATCGGTTTTTTATGAGCAGTTCAACCCCTCCTCCCCCTCTGCTCTTTCATTCTTTCCTCAGGATCTGATATCCCGGTGGAAAGACTGCATCTGTTATTATCTCAGTGAGTTTCGTTTCTGTGACTGATATGATGTCCGGTGACTTCTCGTTGATTCTTTCGTGCCATTCCTCGTATTTATTTGCTATTCCATCTGCATTTGTGTACCAAACTTTCAGCTTCTTGTCTATCACGGTGGACCTGGGAGAATATTGGGGTTGGGGGTTGGAGCCCTGGGGGGGTTATGGGGGCTTGTGGTGTGGGTGGGATTTGTGGTGGGGGGGATGAGGGCAGAGTGCCCATAGGGAGCTGCTGTGGCAATGGGGTTTGTGATGTGGGTGGTGGGGGCAGAGGGAACAGTGTGTGGCTGTTGGTTGAGATTGTTCAGCTGCATTGGGGTTTTCATAGTGTGGGTGGGGTTTGTGGTGGGGGGTGGGGCAGAGAGAACAGTGTATGGGTTTTGGTTGAGGTTGTTCAGTTGCTTCGGGGTTATTGTGGTTGTAGTCCTTCTGTGGGTGTCTTTGTAGGGTGTATTTGTCCTTTCACCTGAGTCTGGGTTTTGCTCGTCCTCATCGATGCCTTCCGTTCCTCCTTTCATTTTTGTATCCTCTCCCTCAGTCTCGTTCTTTCCTCCTGTGTTCTGTCATGATCAAGGTACACACTCTGGTACTCTGATTTGTCCCTCAGTCGTGCTTTTTCCTGCAGGACCCTGATTCAAGCTGATTCTGCCTTGAAGACTACTTTGACAGGCCGTCTCCTTCTGTGTGCAAACCACCCAATTTTCCGAAAATTTGCCACCTGGGTCATGTCTCCCTCTCCTATTGCTTTCAAGATACCTTCGATCGCTTTCTTCTCCCCCTGGATTCTTTCATCATAGGTTTCCCCTTCAACTTCTTGGACCCAGCAGACAAACACTGACCTCTCCCTCTCCTCCTCCCACTGTGTCTCTCTTTGTGTCCTCTGAGGTGTTTTATCTCCTTCCATCGAAATGTTCCTGCCTTCTACTCCTGCCCTTGCTGCAGCCCCTATGCTCAGTGGACTGTCTTCCATTCCCAGCTCTTCCCTGCCACTGTAGTTGACTGTTAGAGTCTCTGCATATGTCATGTCTCCTTTGTTGCCTTCAGGCTTCTCATCTGGTCTTCCTGTACTCATCCTTACCTGAATCCCTACAGCCCCCTTGTCTGTGACTGGTATAGAAGTTCCTGATGTCATGTCTGTACTGTCATTTGTCTCTCTAGTCTGTTTCAGGTTTTTTAGCTCATCTTCTAAGCACTTTATCTTATACACAATACACTGTATCTTATCTTCTGCTGCTGAGGCTTGTAGTCCCCACTTCCTGCTCTCTTCAGCTATCCTCTCCTCCATTACCCTGCTGAGCTCAGCTAGCTTCCTACCCCACTCTTCCTCCATTTTTGTGAGCTCTACCTCCTAATCTTCCCTCCCAGGTTCCTCCCTCCTGGGTTCGACCTCCATACCCCTGGGACTCCGCCCTCTTGGGTTGCCCATTTTTTTTTTACCATAGAAAGAAGCTTGTGTGTGAGAGAGAGGGAGGGAGAGAGAGAGGGATATAGAGAGAGGGAGAGAGAATGCTGGGAAGGGAGTGGGGAGGGAAGGGAGTTAGGGGAGGCCAAGGGAGGGAAGGGAGTTAGGGGAGGCCAAGGGAGGGAAGGGAGTTAGGGGAGGCCAAGGGAGGGAAGGGAGTTAGGGGAGGCCAAGGGAGGGAAGGGAGTTAGGGGAGGCCAAGGAGGGAAGGGAGTTAGGGGAGGCCAAGGGAAGATGTTGTGGTGTGTTTGTGTGTGTGTGTGTGTGTGTGTGTGGTTGTGTGTTTGTGTGTGTTGTGTGTTTGTGTGTGTGTGTGTGTGTGTGTGTGTGTGTGTTTGTGTGTGTGTGTGTGTGTGTGTGTGTGTGTGTGTGTGTGTGTGTGTGTGTGTGTGTGTGTGTGTGTGTGTGTGTGGTGTGTGTGTGTGTGTGTGTGTGTGTGTAGTTATGTACTCATCTATTTATACTTACATATTTGTGGTTGCAAGGATCGAGTTACAGCTTCTGGCCTCGCCTCTTCGCTGGTCGCTACTAGGTCCACTCTCTCCCTGCTCCAGATTGTTACACTTCCTGACAACTCTAAGGCTGAAGAAATGCTTCCTAACATCCATGTGACTCATCTGATTTTCCATTTGTGGTCCCTCGTTCCTGTGTCTCATCTCTTAAACATTTTGGCTCTGTCCACCTTGTCAATTCTTCTCAGTATTTTGCACGTTATCATGTCCCCCCTATCTCTCCTGTCCCCCAGTGTCGTCAGGTTGATTTCCCTTAACCTCTCCTCGTACTTTCTCTAATTTCTTCATGTGTTTGACCAGGTGTGGATTCCAATCTGGTGCTGCATACACCAATATGGGCTTGACGTACAAGGTGTACAATATCGTGAATGATTTCTCACTTAGATGTCGAAACGCTGTTCTTAGGTTTACCAGATGCCTGTATACTGCAGTAGTTATTTTGTTGATGTGCGCCACAGGAGATGTGCTCGGTATACTGCTCACCTCAAAATCCTTTTCCCCTGAGTGAGGTTTGCAGCTTTTGACCCCCTAGACTGCACTCGTCTGAGATCTTGTTTGTCCTTCTTCAAGTTTCATGACTTTGCAATTGCTGGGGTTAAACTCAGGAGCTATTTGTCGCACCAGGCTTTCAGGCTGTCCAGACCTCTTTGTAGGCTTACCTGATCCTCGTTCGCTTGTATTCTTCTCATTAGCTTCACATCGTCTGCGAACAAGGACACCTTTGACTCTGTCTCTTCTGTCATGTCATTCACATATACAAGAAACTACACTGGACTTAAGACTGACCTTTGTGGAACCCCACTCAACACACTCGCCCACTCTAACACCTCGTCACGTACCATCACTTGTTGCTTCTTTCCTGTCAGGTATTTTCTTATCCATTGCAGAGTGTACCCACCTAATTGTACACACATAATTGTGGTTGCAGGGGTCGAATCATAGCTCCTGGTCTCGCCCCTTCACTGGTCGCTACTAGGTTCACTTTCTCCCTGCTCCATAAGCTTTATCATACCTCTTTTTAAAGCTGTATATGGATCCTGCCTCCACTGCATCACTCTCCAGACTATTTCACCTCCTGAACACTCTATAACTGAAGCAATACTTCTAGCAACCCTATGACTCATCTGAATCTTCAGCTTCCAGTTTGGACCTCTTCTTGCTGTGTCCCATCTCTGTAACATTCTATCTCTGTCCACCTTGTCAATTCTTCTCAGTATTTTATGTCGTTATCATGTCCCCCATCTCTCTCCTGTCCTCCTGTGTCGTCAAGTCGATTTCCCTTAACCTTCTCAGAGTAGAACATGCCCTGTAGCTCCGGGACTAGTTTCGTTGCAAACCTTTGCATTTTCTCTAATTTCTTGACTTGCTTGATCAGTTGCGGGTTCTAACCTGGTGCTGCATCATCCAGTATGGGTCTGAAGTACACTGTGTACAGAGTCCTGAACTATTTTTTATTGAGGTGTAGGAATGATATTCTTAGGTTTGCTATGCGCCCATATGCTGCAGCAGTTATTTGGCTGATATGCACCCCAGGAGACGTGCTCGGCATTATGCTCACCCCAAGATCATTTTCTTTGAATGAGAATTGCGGTCTTTGGCCCCCTAGGCGGTAGTTTGTTAGCAGTCTTTTTGCCCTTTACCGAACTTCCTGACTTTGCACTTGGTGGGGTTAAACACTAGGAGTCAGTTGCTGGACCGGGCTTGCAGCCTGTCCAGATCCCTTTGTAGTCCTGCCTGATTCTTGTCCGATTGAATTCTCATTAACCTTACATCGTCTACAACAGAGACACTTCTGAGTTTATCCCTTCAGTCATGTAATTAATATACACCAGAAACAGTACCGGTTCTAGGACCGAACCCTGTGGATCCATGCTCGTCACAGGTGCCCAGTCCGACACCTCGTCGCGTACCACGACTCGCTGTTACCTTTCTGTCAGGTATTCTCTGATCAGCTGCAGTGCCTTCCTTGTTATACCTGCCTGGTCCTCCAACTTTTGCACCAATCTCTTGTGTGGAACTGTGTCAAAAGCCTTCTTACAGTTCAAGAAAAAGCAATCTACGATCCCATCTCTGAGAATTCTTGCCTTTCTGCTGTCACCTTTTCATAGAACTCCAGTAGGTTTGTGACACAGGATTTCCCTTCCATGAAACTGTGCTGACTGTCGTGAATGAGCTCATTCTTTTCTAAGCGCTCCACTGCTATTCTCCTGATAATCTTCTCCATGACTTTGCATACTATACCTGTCAGTGACACTGGTCTGTAATTTAGTGTTGCATGTCTGTCTCCTTTCTTAAAAACTGGGTCTATATTTTCTGTCTTCCACACCTCAGGTAGTCATCCTGTTTCGATAGATGTGTTGAAGATTGTTAGTGGTACACAAAGTGCCTCTGATAGGTATCTTGTTCACATAGAAGCCTCTTCACCTACTCCTTGGCTATCCGTATTGTGTCCAGCACTTGATGGTGTACCCCACCACTCCGGTTTTCTGGGGTCCTTTCTGACTCCACTGTAAATACTTCTTTAAATCTCTTGATGGTTGTTTCTTGTGATCTCCCCTCCTTCTTTCTTCAGCCTGATTACCTGGTCTTCGATTGTTGTTTTCCTCCTGATGTGACTGTAAAACAGGCGCATTAGGAGTGTCAGTCTTGGCTTTCGCTGCTTTGTTATTTTTGCATTGCCCCTGGGCCTCCCTCCTTTTCTGTGTATATTCATTTCTGGCTCTTCAACTAATCTCCTTATATTCCTGAGTCCTTTGCTTTCTATACTTCTTCCATTCTCTAGCACACTCGGTTTTGATCTCTCTGCACCTCTGGGTGAGCCAAGGGCTCGTCCCGGCCTTCTCATTATTTCTGCTCCCCTTGGGTATGAACCTCTCCTCTGCTTCCTTGCATATTGTTGTCACATATTCCATAATATAATTTTCTGATTTTCCTGCCAGTTCTCTTTACCACTGAACCTCCTGCAGGAAGTTCCTCATGTGTGTAGTTACCCTTCCTGCTTCCCTTTCCACTTGTAACTCTATGCATTTGAAGCTCAGGACCACATGATCACTAGCTCTGAGGGGCTTTCATATGTGATGTCCTCAATATCTGAACTTCTAAAGGTGAATACATGGTCCAGTCTTGCTGGGTTGTCCTCTCCTCTCTCTCTGGTAGTGTCCCTAATGTGTTAATGTGTGAGGTTTTCCATTATCACCTCCATCATTTTAGCCTGCCACGTTTCTGGGCCCCAGTGTGGCTCCAGGTTTTCCTAGTCAATTTCCTTGTGATTGAAGTCACCCACAATCAGTGGCTTTGCCCTGCCCATATGGGTCCTTGCCACTTCAGGCAGTGCATCGACCATGTCTCTGTTACTCTCATCACATTCTTGTCTTGGCTTCCTGCTGTTCTGTGGTGGGTTATACTTCACTGCAATCACCGCCTTGGGACCTACAGTCTAAGGTGGTCCCTTGCTTCTCTTCTGTCTCCCATTGCCATCTCTTCAAAATTCTGGTATCACCAACTGGTTCACAGTTTTGTCAGGATCCGTCAGTTTTGCCGCATGGCACAGCACTCCTTGGTTGACCACTAAGTCCTTCAGCAGTACGGGTGACTTGACCTGTAGGTCAGCAGCCTCCTTGGTCAGGAATCGAAGAACTGGTGACCACACAGGATCCTGCCATTGGGCTCTCTCGAGATTTTGATTGGAGAACGAGTTGTTTGTACTAACCAAAGCTATGTGCCTCGACAAGGCATCAGCCACAACATTTTACTTACCCGGAACATAGCAGATATCTGGGTAGTAGTCAATGAAAGTGAAAGACTTCCGAGCATGCTTTCCTGAGAGAGATTCATACTTGCAAAGAGACAATAAAGGCAAGTGGTCTTTGTAAATCTTGATAGGATACTGGTAAATGATATCTTGGAAATTACTTAGTCCATACAATGGCTTCTAGCTCTGTCACTGAATAATTGACTTCAGCTTTGGTAAGAATATGGCTAACATAAGATATTAGCTGTTGCTTACCATTAGATTCTTGCAACAAGACTGCACCGATACCAACTTTGCTGGCATCCGTCGTCAAGGTAAACTCTTTGGTGAAATCAGGGAATCTAAGAACTGGGGCTGATGTTAACTTATTTTTAAATGCAAGAAAGTCTCTTTCCTGGTCGCACGTCCACTCAAAGGGGACATCTTTCTTGAGAAGCCGAGTCAAAGGTGTAGCTATCGTGGAAAATCCAGCTACGAAGGTGCGGTAGAACCCAGTTAGGCCTATGAAGGAGTGGACAACATCTGCCATCGTAGGTCTTGGGAATTTCTGCACAGCTGAGATTTTGGACTCGTCTGTCTTTATGCCATTCTGAGTCACTACGTGGCCCAGAAACTTTATTTCTTTCTTAAGGAACTGACATTTTGAGAGCTTTACTTTGAGATTAGCGTTGGCTAGTTTTTCCAGTACCCACTCGAGCTTTACAAGATGTGTAGGGACATCCTGGGGCATCACAATAAGATCGTCTAGGTAGACTAATAGGGTGTCTCCTAGGAGAGTACGGAAAATCGTCATCAAACGACTGAATGTGATCGGGCTTCCCCGTAATCCGAAAGGCATCCTCTTGAACTGATAATGACCAGTAGGCATAGAGAATGCTGTCAGTTCTTTACTTTGGTCATCAAGAGGAATCTGCCAAAACCCTTGGAGGAGATCAAGAGTTGAAAAAACCTTGTTATCGCCAATGTTCTGCAACGGGTCATTCAGAGCTGGCAACGGGAAATGATCTGGAATCGTGCTTGCATTTAGTTTCCTGTAATCATCCTCATATCTGACATAGACAAGGATGTCAGCCACAGCACCGTGTCTTCCTTTGCAGATGACACCCGAATCTGCATGACAGTGTCTTCCATTGCAGAGACTGCAAGGCTCCAGGCGGGCATCAACCAAACCTTTCAGTGGGCTGCAGAAAACAATATGAAGTTCAACGATGAGAAATTTCAATTACTCCGATGTGGTAAACATGAGGAAATTAAAACTTTATCAGAGTACAAAACAAATTCCTTCCACAAAATAGAGCGAAAAACCAACGTCAAAGACCTGGGAGTGATCATGTCGGAGGATCTCACCTTCAAGGACCATAACATTGTATCAATCGCATCTGCTAGAAAAATGACAGGATGGATAATGGGAACCTTCAAAACTCGGGATTCGAAGCCCATGATGACACTCTTCAGGTCACTTGTTCTATCTAGGCTGGAATATTACTGCACACTAACAGCACCTTTCAAGGCAGGTGAAATTGCTGACCTAGAAAATGTACAGAGAACCTTCACGGCGCGCATAACGCAGATAAAACACCTAAATTACTGGGAGAGCTTGAAGTTCCTGAACCTGTACTCCCTGGAACGCAGGCAGGAGAGATACATGATTATATACACCTGGAAAATCCTAGATGGACTAGTACCGAACATGCACACAGAAATCATTCACAACGATAGCAAAAGACTCGGCAGACGATGCAACATCCCCCAATGAAAAGCAGGAGTGTCACTAGCACGTTAAGAGACAATACAATAAGTGTCAGGGGCCCGAGACTGTTCAACTGCCTCCCAGCATACATAAGGGGGATTACCAATAGACCCCTGGCAGTCTTCAAGCTGGCACTGGACAAGCACCTGAATTGTGTGCAGCCAGCAGTAATAGCCTTGTTGATCAGGCTCTGATCCACCAGAAGGCCTGGTCACAGACAGGGCCGCGGGGGCGTTGACCCCCGGAACTCTCTCCAGGTAAACTCCAGGACGCCATGTTCCATCTTTCTTGGGCACAAAGATGAGCGGGGCATTCCACGGAGAAGTGGACTCCTCAGCAACTCCATCACGGAGCATCCTAGTAATGAGCTCTTTAGCGAAGACTCTTTGTGCATGAGGCAAGCAGTAGGCAGGCATATAAATAGGCTTGGTGCCTTTATCAAGAGGAATACAGTCAGAAGTAAGAGGGGGTCAAACCCATAGTACCTGATCTGTGCTACCGCAGATCAGACACTATTAGGAACCTGGAGAAGTTTTGGAGAGGGAATCTGACAAAGTCGACCAGTGAGGTGTTCTTCCTCAGGGTGAAATTTCTACTGTGAACATTAATGACAAGAACTTGCAGCTTACCACGTCGTACAGGGTGCAAGGATGGCACACTGTACGATGTGAGAGAGGCCCTTAACTCTGCACATATCGCTGTCTACTAGCACATGGTCCCCTTCGAAAGCTCTGTTCACATACACCGTAAATGAAGTGAGCGAGCTAGCTGACAAAGTGATGTCATACTTTGTACAGGCTGTAACTTTGCTCACTGAAGCCATGACACGAATCAGACAGTCGCCTGCTGTCAGGGTTACTCTGGCTTGACCACTGCCATCCTCTTCATCAGAGTGGGAGTTAGAGCGGAGGTTAGACCGGATGTCCCCAGACTGGGTTCCACTCATAACTGTACTTTGACGGTCAGGAGGTGAAATAACACGGGCTCTCGTACAAGGTTGGTCAGGGCAAGTGTCCAGCCTCTGGGAGAACTGGCTGCTACGGAAACACTCTGTCTCTAAGGATTCCAGATACTGGACATACTCAGAGACTGTGGCATGCTAAGAGTTCGTAACCTTTATTCGGCGCATGTACACACCCTCATTTACAGGCTATCTCCCCCAACCAGCGAACCAGGGGACTGAGGGTTGACGATGGGGCCCTGTCGTTCAACCAGTACCCAGGTTCCAGCCAATGAGAAGATGGTTTTGGCAATCACAGAGGTTATGTGGGTACCACTCTCAAATCTGCCCTTGTCATTCCCATTCTAGAGCTGGTTGAAGCACGGTCTGCTCTCTAGTGGCTTCTATTCTGCCTTGCTTACCGTGGAGTGCGCTAATACCTATTGTTGTACATAGTGTATATAGTGTACATACTTCTGTTCTAAACTGGTGAAGGATAATATAAGTCAAAAGTTTTCTGCTGTTTATTTTGCTCCCTTTCCATCCAGGATAACAGGCCATTTTGACTCCTGGGTTGTAAGAGAGACTGAGTAGCACATGTTAGATCCTATGGGCATGCCCCAGAAGGGCACATCCACCCCATCAAAATTCGCTTTCCACTTAGCAGGGTCTAAGTGAATTATGAGGTCTGCCATGGTCTTGAGACCAACGAGCAAATCACCAGGGAAAACAATGTTATCAACCACTAGGAATTTTGCCGACAACTTCCGACCCTGAACCTCAAACTCCAATGTCGTTCTTCCATGTACCATCAATGAATGGTCAGAGAAGCCATTCAGGGTTCGAACTGTGGACGGCTCCGTCAACATGGCTGCATGTAGATCAGTGTCACGGAAGAAAGTGGAGTGAGCAATATTCACCACGAAACCTGTATCAAGGAAGAATTTAACAGATTTCTCGTGTACAGTGAACTCGAGTAGGGGCCCACTAGGGTTGTCATACCGAACTTGGAGGCACGTCAGGCCATCCACGTCATCGGAGTCATAACTTCGAGTGGCTCGATGCTTGGTGACAAGGCTTGACTTCCTGGAGGGTTTAGTACTAGCCTTGGCACCATCATCGAGGTGCTCATTTTCCGCACCATCGGCAAGGATGTCGATGCTCAGAGCAGCGAACACATTGTGGACAGGGATGGAGTACAGAGACTCCGATCAGGTGACTACCTCTTTTGTTGATTTTGCAGGCTCGACTCTTCCCCTGAACTATGGGAAGGACTCCGACTAGCATACCCTTTCCGATTCGAGTACTTACCCTGCCGCGCTGGTGACCAGCAGTTGCCACTGGTAAGCTCTCCTGTCCTATTGCCATTCCTCTCCGACATCATACTCCACAACCTTTAGCACTTATTAGAGGTATGGTCCGAAGTACTGGACCATACTGGGTACGAGGACGATTACGGTCATTGCGTGGGGACCTAGGTTTATGACATTCTGATTGGTAGTGTCCACGCTTACCGCAGTTAAAGCGAGTCACCACATGCTTAGCAGGTGGTGCTGGCAGTGGTGAACGCTGTTGACGTTTGCCTGCCCTTTTTCCAGTTATTCGTCGTCAACTTATTAGCACTGGACCTATTATTTGTACTGGACCTATACTTTTTACTGGACCTATTATTTTTGCTTGACTTGTTATCTGTACTCGACCTATCGTTATTCGCATAAGACAGGGTAGCACTGGCGGGTGACTGCTTGATAGCTTAAGTAACCGCTTTCTGTACTGGCGGCGCTGCTAGGGTTGACGTTGGAGGAACTGGCAGAGGAGTGTCGACAAGACGACAAACCTTGCCTTTCTCGCCAGGTGGCTTGACGTCGTCTATGGCCTAATACACACCCAGGACTTCGTGCTGGGGGCCAAGACCTAATGTGGCGGAGCATCTCGCCGCATGACGCCCCTGGCGATCATAGAGATGATGTCCTTGATTTTGATACTATCATTGTCCATAACCCACTTGGTGGATCGTATCGCATCTCCAACGAAAGGGCAAATACAGACAAGTGGGCTCTCATGTACCGACTGACACTCATTCAAAACACTAGTGATGATGTCGAGATAATGGCGCTGACGACTATGCCTGAAATAAGCTGAGAGGGTACACTCTCAGTAGAACTGCTACGAGAGTTGGCTAGAGCTGAACCAGCAGTGCGGCCACTGCGTGTTTTAGCCATGGCATCAAGTGTACGAATGTAAAAGGACACTAGGGAGGTACACAATTAGCTATAACTTAGCAAGGAGTCAGAGAGAGAACAACACACGGTGTTACTTGATAAACTACTTGTTTGTTAAATAATTTGGGAATAAAAATATTGGTACGCTCTGAAAATCAAAGGTAAGAAAACGTATGAAAGTGAATGAGCAACAAGAAATTTTACAAAATAAGGCAGATGGTTCACTGAACTATATGACAATGCAGAGGTAATTAGCAATTTCAAAACTTGGTATGATTAACTGCAAGACTATGGTAGCAAGATGGGCAAAATTTTTCGTATATAACAAAATTATATATAATTACACAAAGCACTGAACTATATTGCAGGCTTGCTTAGCACACAGCAAAAGGTTGTAGGTGCTGGCAATTGCAATTTGGAATGCAAGAAGGTAAGGTGAAAAAAATGATATTAGCAGAGAATGCAATGGTACCAAAAATCACAAATATTCATTGTACCAGAGAAATAATAAATTCCACACACAAAAATAAAATAAATAAAATACAAATAAGCAGGCTCCTGAAAATTGCAATGGCAGGAACTGGTGCTGTACTCCAGGACCAGTGCATAAGCAATAGCAAAATGCAATGCATACAGTTGAGCAGACAATGGTAATGCACAACAAGGTCTTGGAACAAGTAAATTTGTATAACTGGAGAAAAATTGGGTTCTAGGCAATTTGGATTCAGGAAAAATAAAAGCACTAATGATGCAATTATAAAAATGCTAGACCTCCTTTACACAGCATTGGAACATAAGGAATATCCACTAGGAATTTTTATTGACCTAAGAAAAGCGTTTGACACAGTAGACCACGGCATCCTACTCCACAAACTTGACCACTATGGTATAAGAGGCCATGCGCTTGCATATTTTAAGTCCTAGCTTTCTAATAGGTATCAGTATGTCACCATTAAAGACACAGCCTCATCAATACGGCCACTTGACACTGGAGTTCCGCAGGGAAGTGTCCTTGAACCCCTGCCCTTCCTCATTTACATCAATGATCTTCCAAACATATCCCAACACTCTTTGCTGACGACACGACTTATGTCATCTCCCACCCTAATCTTACCACCCTCAACACCATTGTTAACGAGGAGCTGATCAAAATATCGACTTGGATGACAGCCAATAAACTTACACTTAACAATGGCAAAACCTACTATATTATGTTTGGTAGCAGAGCAGGTGTTGCGCAACTTAACATAAAGATCGACACCACTCTAATTGCCAGACATAATGAGGGCAAATTCCTTGGCCTATACCTCGACAACAACCTAAATTTCAGCACCCATATCTAACACATAACATAAAAAGTATCCAAAACGGTGGGGATCCTCTCCAAGATACGATACTACGTGCTGCAAACTGCCCTTCTCACACTATACCATTCACTTATATATCCATACCTCACCTATGCTATCTGTGCTTGGAGTTCAACTGCAGCAACACACCTAAAGCCAATAATAACCCAACAAAACGCCGCAGTAAGAATAATCACTAAATCCCATCCCTGGCAACACCCCCCCCCCCACTCTTCATAGATCTAAACTTACTCCCTGTTCGGAACATCCACACTTACTACTGTGCAATCTATATCTACAGGACCTTAAATTCCAATATTAACCAGCACAGAAAACGCTTTCTTGATAGTTGTGACAGGACCCACAGGCATAACACCAGACACAAACATCTCTATGACATTCCCCGTGTTCGACTAAACCTTTACAAAAATTCAATGTATTTCAAAGGACCTAAAATCTGGAACACCCTACCTGAAAACTCTAGAACTGCAGACACATTCATCACTTTCAAAACTACAGTTAGAAAACATCTTATGTCCCTGATCCACCCCGACAACTAACTACATGATAACCACCTGGTGGTTCACAATTACACTCACTCACCCACTGACTATAAACCCAGAAATACTAAACTTAATCTTAAAATAATAAATCCTAACTAGTCATAAGTTTGCCTATGATACTCCAATATAGACACTTTGTATTGTGCCAAAACAAAAGCATTCACATTGCTAAACTCACAAATTATGGTGTAGTCACTTAGCCTTAATACCATAATCTGTAAGGATTTAATGCTAAGAATTAATCTAAGTCTGCTCGAAATCCCTAGCCATGCTAGGTGTCCTAGTGGCCCCCTCTGTAATTAGTATTTTATAACATGTAAACCACACAATACCCAAAACCTGTAAACCCCACATTGTAACCCGTAAAGAGAATAAACTTGAATTGAATTGAATTGGCAACTGCAGGCTAAAAAACCAACAAGAACACTGTGTAATAACATTTGAAAAGCAAATAATTAATGAAGGATGTGCAGAGTTGTCTACAATTTGTGGCTAGATGTCAGAGGCAACAATCAAAATAATAGCACACAGGAATAATTTGTAAACCAAAAAAAAAAAAAAATATGGATAGAACACTGAACAATTTTGATCAGTAGCAAATAATGATAAGTTGGTATCCAAATTGCAGAATAATATTCTGAAATATAGCTATGCAAAAATGCAGGTGCAAAATGCAACAGTACTGTAGATAAATGGCAAAGTGCAGAAAGTGTACACTGGCTTTAGGAGATGACTGATATCAAAGCTGAATTATTCACTGAAAGTGTGAAAAATTGGATGTAATTTTCCCAAAATTTATATTGTATAAGTTTTGAATCGGGGAGAAGACTGGTCTAAAATGGGACCAGGAAACTGGCGTCTCCAACGGCCGAAGGTGTTAATATAGGCCTCACTTCATAATAGGGAGTGTTGTAACTGTTCCCGGTGAAGAATATGGGATAGTAATTTAACGAAACCACCATAAATTGGGTGGTGGGAATGAGAAATAGTGAGGGACACAGGTCTGGAGTGTGTGGAGGCTGTGACAACAAACTCATCTAAATTAATTAAGCTTCATCGAGGACAAATAACCATGAATCGACCTCCGATGAACAGGAAATAATACGGGAATGTAATACACTGCGAATTGTGAAAATAACACTGAGCCAAGGGGATAATTAAAGTAATAAGAGTTCATCATATCTCAGTGTGACCGCATGTTGATCTGGCGTCCCATTTCCGAGGTCCACGGAGGTTTTAATGAGGCTCAACTTCCTAAATTGGAATAAAACAAATCTTCTGGCTTCCTTCCCCACTCTTCCTCCCTTTTTGTGAGCTCTGCCTCCCAATCTTCCCTCCAAGGTTCTTCTCTCCCAGGTTCTTCCCTCCCAGGTTCTTCCCTCCCAGGTTCTTCCCTCCCAGGTTCTTCCCTCCCAGGTTCTTCCCTCCCAGGTTCTTCCCTCCCAGGTTCTTCCCTCCCAGGTTCTTCTCTCCCAGGTTCTTCTCTCCCAGGTTCTTCTCTCCCCTGGTTCTCTGCCTCTTGGGTAACCCATTTTTTTTCTTTTACGACAGAGTGAAGCTCATGTATTTTACCACAGAAAGAAAGTGTGTGTGTGTGTGTGTGTGTGTGTGTGTGTGTGTGTGTGTGTGTGTGTGTGTGTGTGTGTGTGTGTGAGTGTGTGTGTGTGTGTGTGTGTGTGTGTGTGTGTGTGTGTGTGTGTGTGTGTGTGTGTGTGTGTGTGTGTGTGTGTGTGTGTGTGTGTGAAGATGGGTGTCTATTGTAGGGAGGAAAGGGGGAGGGGGGAGAACGATGTGAAGTGGGAGGGGGGACAGTGGCAGGGAGAGATTAGAGAATGAGTGAGTGAGGAGAGAGAGAGAGAGAGAGAGAGAGAGAGAGAGAGAGAGAGAGAGAGAGAGAGAGAGAGAGAGAGAGAGAGAGAGAGAGAGAGAGAGAGAGTGATTGAATTGAAGGTAGGAGTGTAAGAAGGAGGGGGACAGAGTGATGGAGAGAGAGTGGGAAGGGGGGCAGAGAGAGAGGGAGAGTGACGAGGGCAAGGGAGTAGGGAAAAGCGAGAGAAGGGAAGTGGGGCAAAGGAGAGGGAAAGAGGGGGAGAGGGGAGAGAGGGTGTGTATGTGTATGTCTGTGTGTGTGTGTGTTTGGGTGTGGGTGTGAGAGTCGGTGAGTGTGATAGTGTGAAGTAGTGTACCGAGTGTGGGATAGTGTGAGGGAGTGTGTGGGTTAGTGCCTGGTAGTGGGTAGTTGGGTTGGGGGTGTGTGTGAACGGTCACTGTAAAGTGCCTGCTGGTTGTGTATGTGTGTTTGTACTCCCAACTCAGTCAGGCGCACTCACAAGACCTTGTGTGTGTGTGCAGTTATTGTGGTCTAATAAACTCTACACCACAGACTCAAGTTTTTGTAGTTCCAACTTGTATTTACTAAACAGCTCTGTTTCCTAGCAGAATGCTACCTTCTCCACTTATTGCACTTCCCAGTGAGCACTAGTCTAATAGACACACCTGACTATCCAACCTGACCTCTGGATTTAAGTACCGATTACTGCTGGTTATTAACCTATTTCTGAAAATTTGTCTGGACTGTCTCCACGTGAGTTGTTTACCCTAGCAAGCTCTGTTGACACCGAGCCCTAAGGCTGGTACCTCAGCCTCACATGTGGCTTATAGGACAGATTTCCATAAATGACTGATGTTGCAAGAAATCTCGCCTGCATTCACGAATGAAGGATTAACTTACTTGGTGTTGGAGAATATATTCCGGTCTTCAACCTCCCTATGCTTTAGCCCCTCTGGACTTCCCCTCAGAACCATGTGCAGCCAGGAGCCATAATTCCTGCAGTATTCAGTCGGTATTAGTGACCTGCCTGCACCTCAGAAATTCCTCTTTCCAAGGGGAAGAGTAACCCCTAGTACTACTATGCAGGAAGTGACACTAGCTTCTAAGCTTAACAATGAGGAGACGCCGGCACGTACCGATCATTGGCCGTCTGACTGCACAAAGACCCATAGTTCAACTCACTCGCAAATTCCCCCCAGAAACTGGCCAGAATACTGAGAAGAAAGGGAGGTCTTGTCTTACTGTATGAGCAAAATGGAGGTCATCTACGGTACTTCGAGGTGCCTCCACCAGATTTCCCCAGGGCGTAGTATGTGTAGACACGTGGGGCGCCACCCTGATGTTACGGCGGTGTGCCTCATACGGAGTTTCGACAAAGAAGGCGGCACTGCGGTCTCAAAACCCCATGCCTCGATGTTCCAACTTGGGCTGCCAGTTCTCCCTAGCTAACATAACCTAGGGCCTGCCTATATTACCAGCCTATTACTACCTACATTAAGGTCTTAGGTCTACATTATTATTATCTACAGTTGCCTCAATAGGCCTAATATTAGTTCACTAACAGTATAAAGTACCTACCTCTTCCTTGAAGGGTAAATCTATCAATTAAGATGTACCTTCCAACCACCTTCACCAACCTGGTTGTGTGTATGTTTTGGGTGGATGTAAGGGCTCCCCAACTTAGCCAATCCATCCGTGACATGTTTGGATCTTTGTACGACGTATCTGCCCTGTGGAACTTTTTAGGACCGAATAAGTTTTCACATCCTCCCGCCGGCGAAGGTAGGTAATAAGTCTACATCAAGTTCAACTTCAGTAAGCCCCCACGGTGGACCCTGGACACGAGTGCCATCCAGCCACTCTCGTCGAGCAGACTCTGGTCTAACTTCAACCGTCCAGTTTTTGCCACGTGGACCTCTGGGGGTGCAAACTTGTTGGTTCCAGTGGACTTAGCACCCTTTCCTTTAACTTTAACATCTTTCATATGTCTAGCCTTGACTGAGTGGCTCCGTACTTTCCCACCCAGTGGCCCACATGCCCTGGTAGCCTTTCCTCCCACTGATACGAGGTTCCCTGGATTTAATGGCAATCTATCTCCTTCTTTAAGTACCCCATAAAAGTGTTTTCCCAAGGTGGCTGAGTGTTCGTCACTCCATACCTGGTTCAGCTTTCTTGGCGGTTCATCGTGTATACTGGTACTCATTATCACTACTCCCCAGCTATCATGGGGGCACCTTCTTCCCTTTCTGGTGTGGCAGGGAATTCAGGTGGAATTCTGCCACCTATGATGTATCCTACTGGGGATCTGTATAAACCAATTCCTTCCCTAAAAGTCCATCTTGTAGACAGAAAGTCATCTATCTGGTTGGCTCCCAGCAGGATACCTACATTTCTGACTGTGTCAGTGGTAATTCCCTGGTCTACCAGCTTCACACCAAGGTCTTTCAGTCACTTGGCTGCTGCAGCAAGACCTCTCGCTGTAATTCCCGTGGGTAACGTCTATACCACCAAGGCTGTAATGCCTCTGCGATGTCCACCTAATTTGGCTGTGACATCATAAGATTTGGGTGGGACCTGACTTATAGCCCCTCCCAATGTCATACTGACTTTCCTGGTGGCCTTCAACTTTAATCTGGCCACCATCGTCTTTGTTATCAAGGAGACTTGTGCTTCAGAGTCAAAGAATAATCGGGTTGTTTCAGACCTGTGCCCATCCACAACCTCTGCCATGACTGTAGGTAGGGCAGCACCTCTGTGATTCTCACTCGGATTAGAGACTTCACTCCCACTAATCACGTTGGCTACCAATTCAAGCTCGGGCTCACTTTCTATCTCTACCTGATGGACATCCCTACTAGCCTGGGGTTCCCTTAAATTATTGGTGCTTACCTCTCCCAGTCTCGACAATCAATGAGCTGGGCAAAGTGTTCCCCACAACACTTGAAGCAGAGTCTCAACTCCTTTAGTCTCCGTTGTCTACTGCTCAGTGTTGTATACTCAGAGCAACTCGTGCTAGTGTGTTTGCCTTCGCAGAACAGGCATATTCTGGCATGAGTGCCTCTGAGGTTCTGCTTAGAGGTTCTTGCCTTAGACACTTCTTTACCATAGTACACTCCAATGTTAGTCATATGAGCTTTAGATTGCTCTCCTGAGATCTTTGAATAACTATCTGTGTTTTTATGTGGTGATGGTGGTGACTCTTCTCTCTCACCTATACTCAAATGAGAAACGAGATCTCCCAACCCCTCAAAAATTTGTTGTATCGTGAACCGGTTTGTCCGATATTTTAAGTGTAACTCATGCACTGTAGTGCCAGCCAGTTTCCTCTGAATCACCTGACCTATGAACCATTCTGACTTACCCCAATCATGTAAATCTTTGAGGCTATTTGTCAAACTCATGACTTCGATTTGGAACTTCTCTAGGCTCTGACGGTCATGTTGGAAAGCCTCTAGATCCAATAACCGATAAAGTATAGCCACCTTTATCTCTTCAGTGTTGCGAAACATGTCCTTTAACTGGTCTTTGCATGTTGGTAATTAGTGTCAGTGGTTTGGTAATGCCAGACCAAGTCTAAGGCTTTACCCTTGAGCTGTGAACGTAAATACTGTAACTTGACGGCATCTGACAAATTGTCTCTGTCATCTATCTGGGCTTTAAACTGATCCCAGAAGGCAATGTACTCTGTTAAGGTTCTGTCGAACGTTGGTAAATTCAACTGGGGCAGTCTGGGCAACACATTAACAGGCGTGCGGCTGTTCGTGCTCCCTGAAATATTTGCTGCCCCTGTCATACCGGCCTTCAAAGTCTTTATTAACTGCCTGCAGAGTTTCATCTCTGCTTTACACTCTGCCCTTCGTTCGTCATCTTCCTTCCGAGCTACCTCGACTGTATCATCAGACTCACCTGCAGCATAGGCCTCTGTCTCATAAAGGATAGATGATTTGCCAAAGGCCTCCAGCCTTTCCTCCAAAGGTTTCAGGCAACTCTCTAGTTCCTCACAGTCTACATCCTGATCTTGCCTGGCAATACGGCACTCCTCACGTGCTTTGTTTAGGCGTTCCTTATAGGCTCCCATAGACCACTTTAGTTGACTTACAGCTGAGACAGCTGGTACTCCATCTTCACCCGCCATAGTCGCCATAGTCGAGGTTTAGTTAAGAGCACGGCACTAATTTATACTTCAATTAGCCCATCCCACAGCACGAACGATATCATGCAAGAATGAACGAGTCTCAAGGCTCCTCGACAGCTTAACGACTCCCTTTATTATACTGACTACTTTGAATTAAAATGTACACTGTTAGCTCTCAAACCCAACTGAAATGTATATCGATGTGAAAGCTTAACCTAGCAAATTCCTGTACAACGACAGCAAATAATTACAGGACTTAAGCTAGTCTCTGGTGTAACTCACAAATCCCACATTAAAATAAGTTTAAGATAATGAAAATCACACAATAAAAATGCAGTCTTTACAAATTAAAAATCACTTGATTAGCATAAATAAATTCAACAATTCAACTTTATGAAACAGTAAATAAATAATGTGTGTAAACAGCTTGGCCTAACTGTGCCCAGCTTACTCAGTCTAGTGTGGTTGGTTAGATAAGGTTAATCCTAACTAGTGTGCTATAGCCTAAACCTGGCTACAGAATTCACTGTAAATAATAACTAGGTTAAATCTGTCCTAGCTACTATAACTGTTGTAAATGTTGCAGAAGCCTAGCCTAACTGTGGCTACCTTGCTTATCCACTGTAAGTAATTAACACACAAGTCTCCTACCTAGTTTACTTGTAATCACTGTAAGTAATTAAATTCACAAGCTTCACAAGCCTACCTGGCCTGCCTGTAAATTACTGTATATAATAACTTCTATGTATAGTCAGCTTGGCCTAGCCTCTGTGTAAGTCTCTGGACCTAGGTGTGCTAACTTTACCTAACTTTGTTAATCTCTGGTTCCTAATGTGGCCTAGCTATGTGACTTTGTAAATGGTCCAAGTAGGACCGAAACGTCGTCGTGAGCTCCTCTCTTCTATGTGCGGGTCATTTGTGTATCGTTCCAGTCATGGCATTGTGCCTTTTTTTGTTATTTATGTTAACTTAACCTAGCTATTTCACATCACGGTTAGAAGGACCACTCTGGAAATTTGTCTGGACTGCCTCCATGTGAGTTGTCCACCCAAGCAAGCTCTGTTGACACCGAGCTCTGAGGTCGGTACCTCAGCCTCACAAGTGGCTTATAGGACAGATTTCCATAAATGACTGATGTTGCAAGAAATCTCGCC
The DNA here is from genome assembly GCF_026875155.1 of Cherax quadricarinatus. NCBI lineage: Eukaryota > Metazoa > Arthropoda > Malacostraca > Decapoda > Parastacidae > Cherax > Cherax quadricarinatus. Next base: position 67,368,035 of record NC_069399.1, on the reverse strand, counting down.
TGCATGCACGAATAAAAGGCTAACTTACTTGGTGTTGGAGAATATATCTCGATCTTCAACCTCCCTAAGCTTTAGCCCCTCTGGACTTCCCCTCAGAACCACGTGCAACCGGGAGCCTTAATTCCTGCAATATTCAGTCAGTATTAGTGACCTGCCTTCACCTCAGAAATTCCTGTTTCCAAGGGGGAGAGTAACCCCTAGTACAACTATGCAGGAACTGACACTAGCTTCTAAGATTAACAACGAGGAGATGCCGGCATGTACCAGTCATTGGCCGTCCGACTGCACAAAGACCCACAGTTCAACTCACTCTCAAATTCCCCCCAGAAACTGGCCAGAATACTGAGAAGAAAGGGAGGTCTTGTCTTACTGTATGGGCAAGATGGAGGTCATCTACGGTACTTCGAGGTGCCTCCACCAGATTTCCCCAGGGCCTACTATGTGTAGACACATGGGGAGCCGCCCTGATGTTACAGCGGTGTGCCTCGTTTCGAGTTTCGAACAAAGGAGCACTGTGTTCTCAAAACCCATGCCTCGATGTTCAAACTTGGGCTGCCATTTCTCCCTACAGCATAATCCTAGGTCTGTCCCTATATTACCGCCTATTACTATCTACATAAGGCCTTAGGTCTACATGATATTATCTAAGTTGCCTCAATAATCCTAATATTAGTTCACTAACTGTATAAACTACCTACCTCTTCCTTGAAGGGTAAATCTATCAATTAAGATGTACCTTCCAACCACCTTCGCCAACCTGGGTGTGTGTGTGTTTTGGGTGGATGTAAGGGCTCCCCAACTTAGCCAATCCATCCGTGACATGTTTGGATCTTCGCACGACATATCTGCCCTGTGGAACTTTTTAGGACCGAATAAGTTTACACACTATTCCTTGCTCACTCTCAGAGAGGGCCTCCTCACATTACAGTTGGCAGGACCTAGCCCCACAACCGACCCCCAACTGCCACATTTAGGTGAGTACTTGTGGCTGTAGCATTCAGACTCGTTGTGGTGCACTGCCAACTTCTTGCGGCTGGCAGTGAAGCGTGGACAAGTTGCTGCTTGCTGCCTCTCCTTGTTGTCGTACTCATTGCCCTTCTAAGACTTCGAAATACTTCACCCCTGATAAGTTATATCCATTTATACTCATACACCACACCCTCCCCAGGCCTTTTCACTTTTAACTTTTGGTAAATTACACTTCAACACTTTTGGCAATTTACACTTCTTAATTATAATTACACAACCTGCATGGCATCGCCTATTCTCCGGAGGCTGCCATTTTCTCTGGTATATTTTACTTTTCTTTCCTTTTCTCTTTAACTTTTAACACAACTTGCTGTATCTACAACACATTTTGCTCATTAACGAACCTCTCTTAACTCTTTTAACCTTCTGAATTTCATCACTCGCTTTGTATCTTGTATAATTGTAACGTGTGGTGGAAACAAGTGCCTACAGGCCTCTACCGATTTGGACTTTCAAATTTTGTTAATATTTTCAGGCTTCGTTCCTCTGCCTATTTTTTATTAATAACTTTGGTTTCACTTGCAGGCTTGTTCACTGACCCTGTCAATACCGGTGGTCCTGCTGGAGCTAATGCTCGCCCTAAAAACCTAAGAATCTTGATCCTTGTGTCCACTACACTACACTCTACAGCTGACTGTGTGTGTGTACTCACCTAGTTACTCACCTAGTTGAGGTTGCAGGGGTCGAGTCCAAGCTCTGGCCCCGCCTCTTCACCGGTCGCCACTAGGTCACTCTCCCTGAACCATGGCTTTATCGTACCTCTGCTTAAAGCTATGTATGGATCCTGCCTCCATACATCTCTTCCCAAACTATTCCACTTCCTGACTACTCTGTGGCTGAAGAAATACTTCCTAACATCCCTGTGATTCATCTGTGTCTTCAGCTTCCAACTGTGTCCCCTTGTTGCTGTGTCCAGTCTCTGGAACATCCAGTCTTTGTCTACCTTGTCAATTCCTCTCAGTATTTGTAAGTTGTTGTCATGTCCTCCCTATCTCTCCTGTCCTCCAGTGTCGTCAGATTGTTTCCCCTAACCTCTCCTCGTAGGACATACCTCTTAGCTCTGGGACCAGTCTTGTGGCAAACCTTTGCACTTTCTCTAGTTTCTTTACATGCTTGGCTAGGTGTGGGTTCCAAACTGGTGTCGCATACTCCAATATGGGCCTAACGTTCACGGTGTACAGGGTCATGAACGACTCCTTATTAAGATGTCGGAATGCTGTTCTGAGGTTTGCCAGGCGCCATATGCTGCAGCAGTTATTTGGTTGATGTGCACTTCAAGAGATGTGCCTGGTGTTATACTCACCGCAAGATCTTTTTCCTTGAGTGAGGTTTGTAGTCTCTGGCCCCTAGACTGTATCCATCTGCAGTCTACTTTGCCCTTCCCCAATCTTCATGACTTTGCACTTGGTGGGATTGAACTCAGGAGCCAATTGCTGGACCAGGTCTGCAGCTGTCCAGATCCTTTGTAGTTCTGCCTGGTCTTCAATCGAATGAATTCTTTCATCAACTTCACGTCATCTGCAAACAGGGACACTCAGAGTTTATTCTTCTGTCATGTCGTTCACAAATACGAGAAACAGCACTGGTCCTAGGACTGACCCTGTGGGACCCGCTGGTCACAGGTGCCCACTCTGACACCTCGCCACGTACCATTACTCGCTGCTGTCTTCTTGACAAAATATCCCTGATCCATTGTAGTGCTTCCCTTTTATCCCTGCTTGGTCCTCCAGTTTTCGCACTAATCTCTTGTATGGTACTGTGTCAAACGCCTTCTTGCAGCCCAAGAAAATGCAATCCACCCACCCCTTTCTCTCTTGTCTTACTGCTGTCACCTTGTCCTAGAACTCCAGTAGGTTTGTGACACAGGATTTCCCATCCCTGAAACCATGTTGGCTGCTGTTGATGAGATCTTTCCTTTCTAGGTGTTCCACCACTCTTCTCCTGACAATCGTCTCCATGACTCTGCATACTATACATGTCAGTGACACTGGTCTGTAGTTTAGTGCTTCATGTCTGTCTCCTTTTTTAAAGATTGGGACTACATTTGCTGTCTTCCATGCCTCAGGCAATCTCCCTGTTTTGATAGATGTATTGAATATTGTTGTTAGAGGTACACATAGCGCCTCTTCTCCCTCTCTCAGGACCCATGGAGAGATGTTATCTGGCCCCATTGCCTTTGAGGTATCTAGCTCACTCAGAAGCCTCTTCACTTCTTCCTCGGTTGTGTGTACCATGTCCAGCACCTGGTGATGTGCCACTATTCTCCGTCCCTCTGGAGCCCCTTCTGTCTCCTGTGTGAACACTTCTTTGAATCTCTTGTTGAGTTCCTCACATACTTCACGGTCATTTCTTGTTGTCTCTCCTCCTTCCTTCCTTAGCCTGATTACCTGGTCCTTGGCTGTTGTTTTCCTCCTGATGTGGCTGTATAACAGCTTCGGGTCAGATTTGGCTTTCGCTGCTATGTCATTTTCATATTGTCGTTGGGCCTCCCTTCTTATCTGTGCATATTCGTTTCTGGCTCTACGACTGCTCTCCTTATTCTCCTGGGTCCTTTGCCTTCTATATTTCTTCCATTCCCTAGCACACTTGGTTTTTGCCTCCTTGCACCTTTGGGTGAACCATGGGCTCATCCTGGCTTTTTCGTTATTCCTGTTTCCCTTGGGTACAAACCTGTCCTCAGCCTCCTTGCACATTGTTGCTACATATTCCATCATCTCATTAACTGGCTTCCCTGCCAGTTCTCTGTCCCATTGAACCTCGTTCATTTGTCCTGGCCTTCCTGCTTCCCCTCCACTTGTAGCTCTACTGTGTATTCGAAGCTCAAAACCACATGATCGCTGGCCCCAAGGGGTCTTTCATATGTGATGTCCTCAATATCTGCACTACTCAAGGTGAATACTAAGTCCAGTCTTGCTGGTTCATCCTCTCCTCTCTCTCTTGTAGTGTCCCTTACGTGTTGGTACATGAAGTTTTCCAGTACCACCTCCATCATCTTAGCCCTCCATGTATCTTGGCCCCCATGTGGCTCCAAGTTCTCCCAGTCGATCTACTTGTGGTTAAAGTCGCCGTGATCAGGAGCTTTTCCCTGCATGCATGAGCTCTTCTGGCCACTGCAGCCAGTGTGCCAACCATCGCTCTATTGCTCTCGTCATACTCATGCCTGGTCTCCTGCTGTTCTGTGGTGGGTTATACATCACTGCAATTAACACCTTGGGACCTCTAGAGTGAAGTGTTCCAGCTATGTAATTACTTACTTCTCTGCTTCTCCTCTCTCCAGCTCATCAAAATTCCATAGGTGTTTGATCAGCAGTGCAACTCCTCCACTTCCCTGTTCCTTCTGTCTTTCCTCAGGATCTGGTATCCCTTTGGAAAGATGGCATCTGTTATCATACCTGTAAGCTTGGTTTCTGTGAGTGCTATGATGTCTGGTGATGTCTTTTTGACTCTTTCGTGCCACTCCTCCCACTTGTTTGTTATTCCATCAGCGTTTGTGTACCATACCTTCAGTTTCCTTTCCAATACTGTGGTTTGGGGGGCCTATGGGGGTGGGAGACCTGGTAGCATACTGTGAGATTCTATGGTTGGGGGTTGGGTGGAAGCTGTGGGTAATGACTGTAGTGTGTGTTGGGATGGTGTGATAGGTTGTGGGGTTCTGAGGATAGTTGTGTGTGTGCTTGCCCTTGCTTCTCTGTTCTGCTCTGACTGACCTCTGCTGGTTCCATCCTTGTTTTCTTTCCTAGCTCCTTTCACTTTTTTGTCCTCTCCCTTCAGCTGCTGTCTCTCTGTTTGCATTCTGTCTCTGTCTAGGAACACCTTCTTGTACTTTTCCGAGTTTTTCAACCTTGGTTTCTCTTGGAGGATCCTGGTTCCTCACTGTTTCTGTCCTGAGAATCAGCTTGGGTCGGTCGGTTTCTCCCCT
>NC_069399.1:67267298-67362587 GCF_026875155.1 Cherax quadricarinatus | reverse complement strand
GCGAAATTGTTATAGTTCAAGCCATAAAAGGCAATGCTATGAAAAACTGTCCTGCTTTCCCCCATGAGGAGAAAAAGGCGAGTTGAGCTCGTGAACGTCAAACTGAATTTATGCATACAAACCAGAGACTTTCGTGTTTCAGGAAGGGAAAAAGAATGGTAAGAATATTCCAGATGAATGGTTCAGGGGAACCGACAAGTTGATAAATTAGACACATATGCAACATAATAGTATCAAGATTGATGGACTGATCACATCGACTCAAGGTGAGGGCCCTGATCACCCAAACTCTTCCTGTTGTTCCCCGTTCTCCTTTGTTATGGACTGATGAAGCCACTGTGTGGTGAAACGTGTCCTTAATAAAGATACCAAGTGCTCCCACATGTGTCTAATTTATCAAGAATATTCCACTACCTCATAGCTGTGTTGGACTATGAACAAAGCAAAAGGGTGCACATCAGACCTATATAATTATATTAGTCAAAATAACCTAAAAACAAATAATGAAACATTTAACTTTGGAATATACATGGTCTTAAACCCAGCAGCAACAACATACTGTTTATTAGTGGACTATTCACGGGGAGATCAATAACAATGTTTGCGGTTTGCAAGCGCATATTAAAGACTACTATGAAAATATGATTACCAGGGTACTTCTATTGCGATGCGCCGAAAACGGTTTGGAATGAATGTTAATTAAGACTCATTAATCTGCACAAAAACTGCTTAATTCCAGTGAAAATTTAAAAATCTCTATAAATTTATGTTCTTGTATATAAACCACCAAAATGCAACCCTCTAGTACTTAAATGATCAGCTACTGAAAATCGAACACTGTCATGAACCTCTTTAAGCTTATCCAAAAATCCTGATTCTGGGTGTTTTAAATTTAAGACCCCTCTAACTGCGAGAAGACTCCAGAAGGCAGTCAGAATGAATAATCACATACAAATAAACTGTTAGGACATTAGGACTCCGTGATAAATTCGCTTCAAGTCAGAAAATAGTGGAACACACCAAACCAGAAAATACCTTGGAACTAAAAACAAAACGATGTCAAATACTGTAAACTGAGAAGCAACCTACCTGAAGTTTTAGACCTTCATACCCACTAGAGTTAAGCAACCCAACACACCCGTGAGTGTTTATTAAATAAATACTATTTCAACAAAAATACATCAACAGCGAACAAAATAAACCATGACCCTAATTATGCTGGGAAGATTGTAAGAATAACATGGACCGAAACCAGTGCTTCAAGAGGATGAGCTCCTTGTCACGTAAAATTTATGTTCCAGTCACATACCATTAAGAAAATAAGAAGAGAAGATGTAAGTTAGACAGAGCGAGAGAGGACTTCCTCTACATGAGAGATGAAGAATCGCAGAACTTCTCGAAGGTTCCACACTTTCTCAAGAATGAAAAGAAACACTAGTTAGATAAATGGAAAAAAACTGAGCTCAAATTGAATGCATCAGAAGATTCCAGGCGAGACTTAATGAAATTAAAAGAAACCCAAAATACTTTTTCCTCATATGTAAATCCAAGGTAAAAACACACATATTGTTGAAAACTTGCTCAAAGGAGATGGAACTTACACTCATGACAACAAAGAAATGAGGGGAAATACTAAAAATCACAATATGACTGTATTTAGTAAGTCCTGTCTTATTAAACCCTGCTGAACCATTACGTCATGGTCTTGGATGCACTGGAAGACAAAAAAAAATGCAGATGTAATATACACAGACTTTGTAAAAGGCTTCGAGAGGCGTGGTCGCTGTTACAGCGCACAACATGTGTGGAAAAAATGAATTAATTGAGTAAGTAAGCAGATAAATATTTAACTTTCTAACAATCGAAACTAGAGTAATATTCAACAAATAAACATCAGAGGTTGCCATTATGAAAAGCTCCGTTCCTGAGCCAGAGTACTCGTCCCAGTTCTCTTTCTTATTTTCATATCCAGCAGCACCGTATCATCCACGGCGGGATGATACTAGAATCTGAAAAAGAATGGCATCCGCTGAGGACACCGCAAGTTGTCAACGGATGTATACCAAATCCTTCAGTGAGCCACAGAAACAGTGATGTTCAATTAAAGGGAAATTTTTTAATCGTCTATATAATTTTTTACCCAATAATATTTATGAACGCATTTAAAAAAATAAAATTATAGGGCCGAAGCCTTTTACAGAATTATGAATTATTATTATTTTAATCAAAAAGAAGCGCTAAGCCACAAGGGACTATATAGCGCTGCAGGGCAGGAAGGAAACGAGGGCATCAGGTGGCAAAAGGGAGATGGATGAGTAATAGGTTACGGATAACAGCGGGTAGTGGTGGTGAAAAGGGGAAAGGGCAGCAAGAGACTGAACTAGAAAGGGCTGAGGGGAGTGCGAAAAGTATCATCAGAGTTTGTGGAGTAAATCAGTCGTTGTCAAGAAGTCAATGAGAGAGTCAGGATTAAAGGAGGGTCCATCAGCAAGAAGCTCAGGAAGGTAAAGAGAGAGTAGTAGAACGAAGACGACGTTGGACGCCGTAAATTCTGCGTGCTCGTTGATAGAGAGGGCACAGTCTAACAGAATGTGGCTAATCGAACTGGAAACTTGACACTGCTCACAGAGAGGAACAGGGTGCCTCGCCATGAGATACCCATGAGTAAGACGGTGTGGCCAATGCGAAGGGGGAGAGAGTGGTTCTCCAACTTGCACTGATGACAAGGAGACGGCCAGTAAACCCTATGTTCGGTTTTTAGAATGAGGTTTGTTACCGAGCAGAGTTGACCAACGTTGTTGCAACGGGTGCGGAAGTGGGTAGCTATTGCAGCAAAATAGTTCGAAATGGAAACACCTCGATAGGAAAATCGGCCTAGGTCCTGTACTGCTGACCGCGCAGCTGTAATTGTCTGGCCTGTTCAATGCTGTACGTCGACATGACCAGGGACCAACAAAAAACAATTATCTTTATGTTTGGTAGAGATTACGGCATAGCCACAGAATTATGAAGGGCGGTAAAAATAACAACCCCCAACCCTATGCCCTTTATCCCCATAACCCCTTTCTCATCCCATGGCCTTACATGTTATCTTTCTTCCCTCCCCCTGGAATGGTGCACACACCAACTACTGCTCTACTCCACCACTCCTGTGAAACGAGATAGTAATTTCTGAATTGTTGTTTCAGTATGATGTTTGTGCCACAAACTGTGGTCCACGGTGTTTAGGGAAAACAATGTTGACGCAAGAATTAGTGACTATACGCACAACGATCTTTTTTCTTTATGTCATTAACGTTAACTTTAGATAGTATTTAGTGATCTGATTTGAATTCTTTCCCCTTTTGAATTAGTTTCTCCGTTTATTGAAATCTGCAGTAAAATAAATTCACTCATTCCCTTAGTATCAGCTGCTTCTTGCTCTCTCACCTCAAAGGATGAGGGGAAATATACACAAGAGAAAGACAAAGGTTTATGGAGAGACATGGATGAAAGCAGGGAGGCAGAGAGAGGGGAAGAGAAGGAAAACAGAGAGAAAAGAGAGGAGAGACCGCTAGTGTACTCCAGGAATCATTTAAATGGGCGAATTCTAAATATGGATTACAGAGGTCGTATAACGGGGAGTTTTCTTTTTCTTTTTAAAAAAAAAAAATATTAGTAATTTCTATCACACACGCAACTCTTTTCCTGATCTATCACACTAACCCAAGCTAACTCTTTACGTATTGTCTCCACGGTCCTGCACCGCTCATCCTGCATAAAATCATTCACGTCGCGTCACGAAAAACTTCATTAAATGAGTGACTAAGTTTTTCGTTTCGCCACAAAGATGAGATTTTAAGGTGTATGGGTGACACTTGTGGTAACCATGGTGGGACATATGCAATGACGTCAAGTATTTACCCACCCTGTGTTGTTCCAAGGTCAAACTTTCATACAAATAAAATTACTTGTTTTTTATTCATAACTAGGAGGCACATTTGTACAGTTACGGTTGCGCACTTCTGGCAAGACAGCTTTTGATATATGGTGGTGATGTATATTTCTCTGGGTCACTCTACCTCGCTGGGAAAACGACGACTGACGTGTTCTAAGAAAATTTCTTTTTATTGATTTCACAAAAATTAAGGCGTCAGTGGTCAGTGTCAGTGAGGTCACCAGCCCCTGAGGCTGCTATTGGGGATTAGTGTGGACGGTTACAAAGCATGGCTTGCTTCTGCAATGTTTTAAAAATTGAGGTTGAGAGTTGAAGGAGGAGAGTCTTGCTTCATCCAGGGAGATTAGGAGGCTGAAGGTCCACCTCAATGGGTCTGGAGAGAGTGTGAGGTTGCTGAGTTGATGGCGGGAATGAGGCTCACGTGAGCGTGCAGGTCTGTCTCTCGCTGGAGGAGGCTGTGTTTGGGGAGGTATGCAACGGCTACCAGCAGTGAGGTGCAGTCCAGCACCTGCTACAAGTGGCGAGTGGTTCACAGTAATGGGAAGGGCGCTTCAGAGTAAGGAAAGTTAGAGTGAAGATCTGAAGTAGGAAATCGCCTTCTTGTTCTTCAGATGAATGTACTTAAGTGGCAGTGAAGGTAAGGGTACTACTGCCACTGTAATGGAGGTAACGCTTCTTGTGGTTGGTGACTTCAGGTAAGATATTATTGACCGTGCTTTTTGTAATAGGAATAAGAAGATGAGAGACTAGAGTGTGCTTCCCTGGAGCGGTGGTTGGGGACATTTGTCAACAGGCTGGATATATCATGTCAAGGTAATGGGAACAAGCCCATTATCTGTCTCAGTGCTGGTGGAAATGATATTGGGAAGGGTAGGAGAGAAGAGCTGTAGATAAGTAAGAGTAGCTATAGGATTTCATTAAGTCTAAGGGGAGGGATCACATATATGTAGCATCTTGCCTAGAAGGGAAGTGGAAATGAAGGGTTGTCTAGGGCAAATTGGTGTAAATTTGCTGGTAGGCAGATACTGCAAGGAACTGCAATCCCATTCATTGACAACTGGAACAACTTTATGGCAAACATGAAATGTTGCACAAAGGGATGGGGTACATCTCTCTGGGGCTGGGGTGTGGTAGCACTTGCAGACTCGATGAGAAGGGCCATTGGTGAAATGCCTATGATTTTAAACTGATGGAAGGTAGAGGTCATGGGTGTGTGTGGAAACTAAGCAGGTTGCAACTTGGTTGGAAACAGTAAATGTTATAGGCATTCAGCATGAAGTTTAAAATAAAGACAATAGAGCAGGTCAGCAAACAAAGGGGGACAGCAGAGGGAGCAAGGGACTAGCTCCCTTAAGGGTTTACTACTAATAGCAGGAGTGTAAGATATAAGATAGATGAGCTAAGATTAATTGCCCAGTGCAGGAAAACATAGATTTATTGCTATACAGAGACCTGGCTCATTGAAGATAGAGAGATTGCCTCTGAATGTCAATACAAAGGGCTATAAATTATTCACACTGACAGGAGCAACAGAAAGGTGAGAAATAGCGATGTATGTTCAGAGACATTTAAATTATATGTGGTTAGACAAAATATTAATTTAGAAGCGTTCAGCACTGAATCTGTTTGGTTACGGCTTATCGAGGGCCGAGAAAAAACTAATTTTGGGTGTGATTTAAGGGCCCCAAATCTTGATAGGGAGTGCAGTAAACTTTCTATGGGACGAAATTCGTAAGCATCTACATACGAAAATGTTGTGCTAATGGGAGAATTTCAAATATAGACCAGATTGACTGGAGCAATTTGACAGGAAATTTAGAGTCAGGTGACATTATTGATTACGATCCAGGATTGTTTTTTTAAAACGTTGGTACAGAGGCAACTAGGGGAAATAACCTCCTTGACTTGCGGTTCTTGCCAGGTGGCTAACACTAATTAATAATCTGAGGGTTAATGATGAGCATGGGGACGTGATCACAATAAACACTCAGTTTTAATATATCATGGAAATTCCCTAATAATGGCTATCAAGTCTCCGTCCCTGACTTTCGCTTCGGCTGATTTCATTGGACTGAAAAAATTACATAGGTGGGCTGAACTGGAATGACCTGGAATAAGGTCAGGTAGGTGGTGATGGTTGCCGATATTGATGTTTCCAGGGATAGTTTCTAGCTGACTCAGTCAAATTATGTCCAAATAGGGAAATCAGACAACTAAAATGATCCTAAATGGATGAACAATAGATTAAAAATTATATGATTGGTCCAAAAGAGAGGCATATATAGGCAAATCAAAAGAGGAGAGGGGCAATTGAGAAATCGATATATTCAGTTAATGAGAGAAATAAACAAGGGAATTAGAAAAGCAAACGAGATTATGAGGTTAGAGTTGCAAGAGAATCGAAGACTAACCCAATAGGATTCTTTCAGGTATACAGAAGTAAGATCAGGGACAAGATAGGCCCACTCAAAAGTTCCTTCGGGTCAGTTCCTGACAGTGATAAGGAAATGTGTTAGAATTTTCAACCACATACTTCCTCTCAGTTTTTACACAGGAGGTTTCCAGCGATATTCAGCATGATAAAATTATGTAGACAGGACGATAACTGTGCACTATTAGGGTCAAACGTGACCATGGTCCTTAGGCAAATAGAATAAAATTAAAACCTAACAAATCCCGGCCCTGATGAAACTGTATGCAAGGGTTCTAAAGGAATGTAAGAGGAGCTTAGCACATCTTTGCGCTATCGTTTCAACATATCACCTTCAACGGGATGGTGCCAGATACGTGGAAAATGGGCAAATGTGATACCTATTTTCAAACAGGTGACAGGTCCTTTGCTTCGAACTATAGACCAATAAGCCTAACCTCCATAGTGGGGGAAAATTTATGGATTCAATAATTGCCAGGCAGTTCGTAGCACACTTGAATAAGAATAAAAATCAACGAATCTCAGCATTGTTTTCAAAGGGGCGTTCCAGCCTTACGATTATAACTTTTTTCACTAAGGTATTTGAGGAGGTAGATCATGGTAATGAATATGATCTTGTGTATATGGACTTCAGTTAAGGCTTTGGACAGGGTCCCACATCAGAGACTATTGAGGAAAATTAAAGCACATGGAATAGGAGGAGAAATTTTTCCTGGATAGAGGATGGTTGACAAATAGGGCAGCAGAGAGTTTGCATAAAATGGGGAGAATCAGAGTGGGGAAGTGTCACGAGCGGTGTTCCAGGGTCAGTGTTGGGCCCCCTTTGTGCTGTTACAATCACATAAACGACTAGATGAGGGCATAAGAGCGGGACATCGGCAGTTTGCCGATTGACACCAAAATAGGCCGTCGAATTCATTCTTATGACGAGGACATTCGAGAGCACTCCAGGAAGATTTGAATAGACTGATGCAGTGGTCGGAGAAGTGGCAGTTGCAGTTTAATATAGACAATGCAAAGTTCTAAATGTTGGACAGGGACAATAACCATGCCACATATAAACTAAATAATGTAGATTTAATCTTACGGATTGCCGAAAAAGATTTAGGGTTCTGGTTAGCAGTAATCTGAAACCAAGACAACAGTGCATAAGTGTTCCCCGCCATTTATTTAAAAAAAAAAAAAGCTAATAGAATTCCTTGGCTTATATCAAGAAGCATAAAATAATAGGAGTCCTCAGTTGTTCTGCAAACTTATACATCCTTGGTTGGCCTCATTAGATTATGCTGCACAGTTTGGTCCACGTATGACAGAATGGATATGAATTCTCTGGGAAAATGTACAAGGAGGATGACAAAGTTGATCCCATGTATCTGACAACTTCCCTATGAGGATAGACTAAGGGCCCTGAAACTGACACTTCTAGAAATGGTCGTAGAATTAGGGGGGATATGATTGAGGTGTATAAATGGAAGACAGACAGGAATAAATAAGGGGGATGTAAATAGTGTGAGTGAAAACTATTAAGCCTAGACAGGACACGCAGACCAATGGTTTTAAGTTGGAAAAATTCAGATTCAGGAAGGATATTGGAAAAGTACTGGTTTTGGTAATAGAGTTTGTGGATGAGTGGAATCAAACTCCCAAGTACGTTTAGAGGCCAGAAGTTGTGTACGCTTTAAAAAATAGGTTGGGATAAATACATTGAGTAGATGTGGCGGTGGGTGTTGAGTTTTAGACCTGATGGCTTGTGCTACCAGGTCGGTTGCCGTGGTTCCTCCCTTTAAGTCAATGTGACCTGACCTGACTAGGTTGGGTGGCATTGGCTTAAGCCGGTAGGCGACTTGGACCTGCCTCGATGGGCCAGTTAGGCCTTCTGCCGTGTTCTTCGTTCTTATGTTCTTATGTTCTTATAAGGGCAAGAAAATACTCAAACAGCTCCAGGAAAGAAACTTCTATTCAATTTATTTGTTTTTCTTTTGTTTTTGACTGAAGCTACGTTTAATCTCTTTTTCCGAGGCCTTTGGTCCTAGTCAGTACTCGAGATAAATTTATATATATATATTATATTTATATATATTATTTATATATAATATAATATATATATATATATATATATATATGTGTGTGTGTGTGTGAGTGTGTGTGTGTGTGTGTGGTGTGTGTTTGTGTGTCGTGCCGAACAGGTAAAAAATGGTCAGTTGCAAGAACTTCATTTAGAATTAAGTCCTTTCTAAAATTTTCTCTTTACGTTTAAAGATATAATTTTGTCATTTAAGTTATGTAAAAATTTTATAATTTTCTACCATAGAATCTTAGAAAACTTACTAACTAATTATAACAGCGCAATTTAATTTTGCCTAATCATAAAATAAATTTTAGATAAGTTTCAGTAATTTAATAATAAATAAAACACAAATAAAATATATTTTGGCGGAAATTATTGCACACACATATTTTCGCTTGCTTTTTCGGTAGAAGAGAGTTGCTATTTTAGCAAATCCAAGTTTTTCTATTCGGCACAAATATTTATAGTACACGTATATGCATATTATTCAATATTCTCAACCAGTTAACACATTACGACGCTGTCCTTACCACTAAGGAACGACACGAGATAATAGTTAGCAAAAAATTTCAAACCATGGGAGACGCCAGCATTATTATATACGTTTCTTAAATTGCTACTTCCTACAACGTGTCGTCCTTAAAATATTTAAAAGAACGTAGAACACTAGTTGTTTTATAAAGAAAAAATGTCATATAGTTTAATAAACTATTACTTATAAAAATAATCACATATACATATACATTCATACATACCACACACACACACAACACACCACACACACACACACACAATATTATATATATATATATATTTATATAATTTATCTTATATATATATATATAAATATTATATTATATATATATATATATATAATATGTTTTATGTGTGTGTGTGTAAGCGGTTTTCACTGTTCATCAGTAGACAACATTTCGCATTTTTAATCTAAATGAATTAGAGGACATTTTCTGCGCAAAATTATATATCTCTCTGAGGTCAAGACCAAAACCATTCAAATTTACCTTAAACATTATAAATTACTAATATTGGAGAGATGGGAAAAAAAATAGTAGATTAAGAGGAAGAAACAGAAACAGGAGGAGGAGAAGTGAAACACAGAACACCAACAATGTGATTGAAGACTTCTCACAGCCAGCTTTATCCACTGTTCCAAACACACCAAGACTCTTTCTAGGAGAACATAAATACCATTACGATCTTTAACGACGGTTTAAAAAATGTAATTCGAGTGCTTATGTAACTGAAAGAAAATTATCTTTTAAATACAAGTATACGCACCAAACAAATATGAATAGCTGCCATGTGTTTATGTTTCATTAAGTGATTGTAAATGCGGCCAAGCGGGATGTAAAACTTAAGTCATGACTAACTTCTCTCGGTGTCGTTTATATCGTGAAGGCCTTGTCTCCTGTGATGGGCTGGAGGCCAGAATGAAGCTACTTATTTACACTCGTTCACAGTTTGAGTCTCACACATAAGCAACACATGAGACCGACCCCTGCCAACATATATAGATGAGCGGAGTATATACTCATAATACACCCGAAAGACGGAAGGGAAGCATAGAAAAAATAAATAACATCAACACAAAATTGTAGGGAGGGAGTAGTAGTGGTTGAAAGTCAAACGTGGTTCTATGGGTGATGAGGTGAACCACTGAGAGACGAAGGGACAAAGGTGGTGGCGCACTAGGATCTATGGAGGACAAAGAATTTTATCCATGAATTCAATTCAAATTCAAAGTTTATTCTCTATAAGGATTACAATGCTGAGTTTACAGAATTGGGTTATTAGTGTGGTTTACAATAGTAAAATAATAATTAAAGAAAAGTGTACCACTAGAAAACACTAGCATGGCTAGGCATTTGGGTAGACTTAAATTAAATCTTAAGTTTTTTAAAATATTACAAAATTATGAGGTAAGTTGTATTATGGCTACGTGACTAAATACTAGTTTGGAATATGCTATGTGAAATGTTTTGTTTTGGCACTATACATAGTTTCAGGCAAAAGGGGGACTGTACAGAGTATAGTGAGTTTGAATGTACGCAAGGATGAGGGTGGGAATCAGTAGATATGGTCGTGTTTCAGGGCAATGTGTAGTGTGAATATTATGCAGAGATGGGTTTGGTTATTAGGAGAGGTTTTTTAAAGTTGCCAAAGAATTATTAGATGGCGGCGAGCGGTGGATATGTTGCGGTTTTGGCGGGTCTTTGAACTGTGATGTCGGACGACCTTCTGGCAAGAATGATTGGGTGATAAGACGTGAAGGTTTTTCTTCTATGGTCGGGTCAGTTACCTCGGGTGGGAGACAGCCATAGTGTTAAAATAAAAAAAGGAGGAAAAGGCGCGCGCAGTGCTGCTAAGTAAACCGGACACATCACAGGCAATTAGAATCTGACACTGTCACCAGTGGTTGTACAATGGTGGTTGGTAAAGGCATAGGAAATGACAGGCATTGGCAGTGTGGCAGTGGAGATAAAGTAGTGGTAGACACTTGTTGGCAATAGTAGTTGCTATGATGCTGGGGTTGATAAAGGTCTTGAGGAAAAAAAACCAGCTGACCAAAAGCTGAAGAGAAAAGGGAAAGGCGGAAGGGAGGGACGACGAAACCTTGAGGGGATAAAAATGTTCATCTCACTCCTTGCGAAGGTTAAGTGGGCTAAATATAGTAATTACTGGTCAAACTTGAAAGCAACTTGAGGGAGTGGGAGGAAGGGCAAGGGAGTGACGGCAAGGAGAAAGGATTGGAAGAGGATGGAGAACTGCAAGAGGATGAGGACTCAGAGAGGATTGATGAGGATTTCAAGAGGATGAAATAAATATGAAGAGAAGATAAAGGGATTTTTAAAAAACACGAAAGAATTTGAAAGGATATATGAAGAGGACATTAAGAGGATGAAGAGGATTTGAACAGAATGAGGAGAAATGGAGAGAGACGAGAAAAGAATTAAAGTGGATGAGATGGAGAGAAAATGAAAGGACACAAGGAGGACGATTAAATGAGTCTAAATTATAAATTAAAATTCAGGTGAAATGTAAGGGAGAAGAAGAAGACAAAAGAAGCAAGAAGAGTACTGCAATATTGAAGAGGGAATGCTGGAGGGTAAAAATAAAGAGAGGACATAAGTATGGAACAGAATGAATGGAAGGAAGGGAGATGTATTGGACGTGGGAAATGACTGGTAAAAATAAGCTTTCCGAGTCAACTATGACGGCATAGAAAAAAACTCGAGTTTGTAGGTGTGAGTGTGTGTGGGTGTGTGTGTGTGTGTGTGTGTGTGTGTGTTGTACTCACCTCATTATGTTGCGGGGTCGATTCATAGCTCCTGGACCCATCTCTTCATTGGTCGCCACTAGGTCCCTCTCTCCTGCTTCCATGAGCGTTATTCGAAAACCTCTCTTCTTAAGCTATGTATTGTACCTGCATCCACTACCTCACTTTTTTTCTGAATATATTCCACTTCTTGACAACTCTATGACTGAGAAATACTTCCTAAAAACCTGTGTCCTCATCTGAGTCTTCAAACTTCCAATGTGACCCTTTGATGCTGAGTCCCATCTCTGGAACATCCTGTCTGTGTCCACCTTGCGATTCCTCTCAGTATGTGGTATTGGTTTAAGAATTTCGTGTAGGACTCTCTCAGCATGTAGCAAGGGCTTTACTCCAGTAGGTAGTCAGAGCTTCCTCCAGCAGGTAGCCAGCCTGTTCCATTTAAAAACATGAATCTGACAAGATCAATAGTCCCATGCGACCGGAATTAAAGTTTTTCCTCCCTCATTCTGGTCCTAACTGATTGCCTAACAGCAGAATCGCTTCTCTTAGAGTACTGCCTATAATTTACAAGCTAAGCTTTGCCATAATCTCGGTTCATTTTAAAGCCTATCCCTATCAATTATAACTTTTTGTGGTACACCTTCGTCGTGGTGTAACCACGCTCGTGGGCTTATACCCAGGTACCTATTTACTCTCACCACTACTTATTTACCCCTCCCACGTACACATTTACTCTTATTAGGCCTTTGTCACGCGAAGCAAATGCTTAGATTCGGGTTCACAAACTACCTATAAGACAATGTTTCTCCTTCCTGAATCAGGACTTTGAAGTTAACGATCAGGCCAGTATTAGGGTATTAGAAATCTTCCGTTCCCTATAGTGATGTAGAGTACGAAATAACTGTACTATCTCCATGGTAATGTTCTCATGCACAGGCACACACTTCCATTTCCAAACGAGCCGGCCACTCTAAGACTGTTTGTCTCCAGGTAATACTACTGTCCTTCCCAAAAGCAAGTATTGCACTTTGTACATAATTCTCCTATTGGTGGGCACTGGGTATCAAGAAAACCCATGTAAACTTTCAAACACTTCATCTCGATAGGAGGGTACAGGTACAGGTAGAGTAACAGGACGTTGTCCTGCCCCGCGGTCTTCTCCATGAGGTGGCCCGGCAGTGGCTCCCGAAGGAAGTCGGGAGTGTGTACCGTTTACAAGGCCCTATTGCGGGGGCAGCCCTTATGAACAAGGGCACAGTGAGTCTTCTTAAGGTTAGGTGGAGTACTGTTTACATCCCTTCGGTGACGGCGCCCTATAACTAGGGTAGGTGAGTCTTTCAGGCCAAGTGGTTTTGTAGCAGTTAACTACTATCGTTGGAAGGCGACCAGTTAATGTTACGTCTTTGGTTCAAGTGGTGTCTCTATCGGTCCAGTGTTACGATGGTGCCCTCGTTCTCTCTCCTAGGAGAAAAGGAGCCAATTTTTACTGTATACGCGAGGGGGGGAGTGCGGAGGCGAGAGACAAAGAGAAAGTTAGAAGTAATAATATGAAAAACAGGGAAAAAGCAGAGATGGATAGAAAAATAGTGAAGTAGTGTGATCGTGGTAGTAGTAGTAGTAGTTAGGATGAAAGTGGTAGAGACACAAAGGGTCAGATAGAGGGAGGTGAATGAGTAATAGTAGTAGAAGAAGGAAGTAGTGGAGGAAGCCTTAGGACAAGAAAAATGAGCACTGTAGGAGAGGCTAATGGCCACGAGGTAGGACCAAAAAGCACAGGGGAAAAAAAATACAGGACAAAAATCACCTAGGCATAAGGAGGTAAAGACAAAGAAAATATAGAGAAAAGGAGAAAACGTAAGGAGAGAAGATTGAGATCAGGTTAAGTAAAGTGTCTGAAGTATGGAGCCTTTGACAGTGCAATGAGAAAGAAAAGAATCTCAAAGACAAAGCAGAACTAAGATTCATATCAGGATGGTTTATGTATAGGTGTGTGTGAAGGCTAGAAGGTAGACGTTTGGACAAGGGGGCCATTTAATAGAAATGAAATTTTGTGATCTATAACATGGACAGAAAAAAAAACGAATAAGGGGCGTAGAAAGACAAGTTGATAACTGAGACACTTGGGCAACATCTGTGAATCTTTTATTCTGAAATGTTCCGCCACCAGTGGCTTTTCAGTCCAATACAGTGAAGAACAGTAGGAAGATGATGAGGAATTTGAGGTAATCAGTCCCTAGCCTTGAGTCGATGTGTTCAGTCCATCAAACTTGATGAAGTATAACATGTTCTACATAGAATGGTGACTTTTATACTGCACACAGATGGAGGGACGGATCAGTGGTAGGCGGACTTATCAGTGGAACTAATTCACTAATGGAAGTATGTCTGCCTATTGTGTTAGATAGTTATAAAGGAATTCCCTGCATTTAGATCCTAAGATGTTGCTATGTAGAAAGCATTTAAATAAATGACTTAGAAACAGATAAAGTTAATAACGGACCACACTTGGGCAACAATCGGGAATCTTTATTGTGGAAACGTTGTCGTCACTCAGTGGTTCTTTAGCCCCAATTCACAGAGAACAGTGAAGATGAAGAGGACTTTAGAGGTGTAATCACCAGTCCCATAGCTTGAGTCGACAAGTAATCTTAGTCTCAGCCTATTGCTCTTATCTATAAACCTCAGTATGAGGCTCGATGTTGTTTTGCGGCGAGGACTGCTGTGCAGAGCCATCCACTTCTACCTGCAAGATGTATCAAGGAGTGGGTTAGCTCTCCTGCACGACTTGGCCGCACCCGCACATAACCTGCCAGGCTCACAATGGAGATTGAAGCAGTGGTATAAGAGATGAGTGCTCGATCTGTCAGATCCCAGCAATCTAGTTATGGTACAGCAGCCAATGTCAGACCACACTTACAAGTTAGGTTAAACGGTAGATGATTGTAATTAGGAGGTTCTTCCAAAAACTATTACTTTCACCAAAAGCCAGCACCTGTGCTGTCAGCAGAATTTGTTAGTAAGGGTGAATTTTTCTCTCAGTCAATACAATCTTCCACACTTACAGCAAAACCTGATTTTCATTTGCACAATGTTTTGTTCACATGTGAGCTTTTTGAACGTCTGTGATGACCATAATGGCCCACTCAGATCTGATTATACGACCCGCGAGGGACCGTTCATATCTGAACAATGATGCAATGACCACTCACGTCTGATGTGACCGCATAAGTCAAATGACCACGATGGCAATCAGGTCTAAATATGATACTGCAGATCGCTCAGGTTCGAATGAATAAACCTGCGATTGACTGTCCATGTCTCGAATGATTGACCGCTCAGTTCCGAATGATGCCCTTCTAAGGTCCGAATGATGGCCCTTCAGGTGCGAATGATTCCCCGCGATGAACGCTAAGTCTGAAGAGTGACTTGTGATGGCCGCTCAAGTCTTGACTTAAATCCCTACACAAGCCTGAATGATGACTCGATCGTCCAGACCAGCTCCTATATTACCCTGTAAGTAATGTATAGCAGTACTAAAAGGGTTTAAGGTGGGAGTCCTCGCTAGAGAGTGATGTTACATATCATAAGGTAACGCAAAAGCTTTTGGGAGTAATCAACCACTGAAGTCTATTAAACTGGAAATAAGATTGGTTAGGCCAGATTAACCTTAGATCAAGCAATATTTGGTAGTTAATGAAAGTCAATAGAAATAGACTGGTAAAATATAAATACGGAATGGTATTTGCCATATACCAACCCACCTGAATAAATAAATATAGAAGAATAAAAATAAAACTGTATATTTTGGTTGTACTTAAGCTGTGTCTCTGTCCAGATTATGTCGGGATTACGGATCTGCACAATGTTTTATGAGGACCCATTGTAGTTCCTTTCTGCAATCCATTGACAGGTATTTACAGTTGTGTTTACGTGAATAATCGTGTTTTACTGAATGGCCGCTGACAGGTTTGACCGGCTGCAGCAGAGCACAACTGCCTGAGGATCAAGCTGCTGGGAGAGGAGGACTGCTATTACTGTCGTCAGTGGTCTGCCAGCCAGAAGCAAGACCAGACCACGCTCACTGCTGCGTTGAGATGGGAACTAGACATGATCGAGGCTAGAGCGTAAGTTTTTACTCACACTCTTATGTTGAATGCTCATAACTGCTTGAATTGTGAATGTTCGTCCTGGACGTCGGTATATAACGTCGATTAGTATAAACTTTGTTTAATGGATCACCGGCAAGTGTTTTTTTTCTTGTGTCCTAAAATAACATCTCGACTACATCGTCATTTTCTTTAGTTTGAATGTCATTTTTTTTTATCTTTGCCATTGTCTTCGGTAGTTGGATTCTCGTCTATGTCTTGTTTTCTTTCTGTGGGCAACAGTATAGTCTGGTGTTCAGGCAATATTCTTATGAAAATTTTGTGGGACTGTATGGAGTTTCTCTATTCAGGACTGTAAGAATAACTTTTACATAGAATCTAGAAAACTGGCGCTTCCTATATTAATCCCAACAATGTCACGAGCTTGTTCTACCAAGGACGGACGTTTTCACAAACCACCCAATATTCTCCACGTCTACAGTACTGAGGACGGCTCTACCTAAGTTGACCCTTCAGTCCAATTCACACTAAAAGACGATGACAGATCAGAGATTACCTTTTCTTCGATTTTTACCATTAAAGTGACAATTACCTAAATTCACGTCTACAGAAAGCCTAAGAAGAAAATAATCTTACATATGCTACTCCAGAGATATCTTCACGATTTCTTTTTGGGAGTTGCGTAGTATCGCGCCTTCAAATTCTAGATAATGAGTTCTACATGAACCTAACATTCACCAAACTACATTTTTCTGCTTCATTCAATCAAGGACTGCAAGTAACAGGCTTCTTTATAGCATCAATTCACTATGCTCATAACAGCACCTCGGTAAAGTTATCATGTATCAACAACAAGTGCCCTTCATATTTTAAGGATTTCTTCTTGGCAGCCAGTACTACCATCAAATATCTTACCAAGGGCTAAAGTAAGTCCTCTGAACTAGTCAAACACATGGCATTATTCCATGTGTCACCTGTGATAAACTTGCACATCGGTGGTGACAATCTGAATTTGAACTCATCTAAAAAAAACACATATAAACGTGCAATTATGGTACTTGAATAAGTTTGGTGTGTTCTGTGACTTACCAAACTCACAAACCAATCTGATGAAGTAGTTACGCCTACGCTAATTATTAAAGAACTGACACCCGCAACATAATTCGTTAGACTACTGCTTTAATTTCCATATCTGGAGACAGTAAACACAAAACAAGGGCAGACTTCATTATCTTGGGATATTAGCACAGATCCATTCTAAAACACAATTCCACCATCACTTAACAATCCATCGCACTTCGAAGATACTAACATACTTACTTTCCTACTTATACTTATCCACTGCTACCACATACTTTACTTTCTTACTACTTCTATTTATACCAATGCCACCACTACTACTGTCTTCAAGCATTCACAACCACTTCTGGACACCTCATCTTAATCCCTTATACGCCCTTTGGTGTCCATGGTCGAATAAATTTGTATTGCATAGTAAAGCTCTAGTGAGCGAAACGTTTAAAAAACAATAGCTAGTCTTATTAGTTGCGCATGGTGTCCAGCTACGAACATTATTATCCCTTAGTCTTCCATAAATTATCGATAATGTGTTTTTGCTGGTTAAAAACACACTGGTTCCAGATAAGAACTCGTTCAAATGGAAACTGTTTAGTCATCGTCATGAATAATGTTTTCCTCTTTTAGTAAGATATTTTCCGGAAGTGGGATGGGTTTTTATTAGTGTCTGGTGATGATTTTGTACAGTGAGTGGTCCTGGGTTTCAACATGAGTCGCTGTGAGAATGTGACATAGTCATCGAGGGGAAAAATACCTTGGACGAGAGCCGCGTCTAGCAAAAATGCACTCCTTAAGATAAGAACATAAGAAAGAACGAACACTGCAGCAGCCTACTGGCCCATGCGAGGAGGTCCAATTTCCTACGGCTTTAAGCCAACGCCATAACATAGCAGGTCAAGTCACATTATATTAATGAAGGAGCACGGCAATCTTGAACTTAGTTACCACAAGCTAGTCAGGGTCCCAACTCACACCCACCCACACCTTCTCTGAATTTATCTAGCCTGTTTTAAAACTACACACACGTTTTAGCTTCTATGACGGTATCAGGAGTTTTGTTTCCACTATCCACAATCTCTTATTACAAAAACAATGCTTTATCTGAATTTTTCAACTTAAAAGCCGTGCTGGCGGAGTCCCCCTGGTCTAGGTACATATTTTATGTCGGAGGATCTCACCTTCAAGACCATAAAACATTGTATCAATCGCATCTGCTAGAAAAATGGACAGGATGGATAATGAGAACCTTCAAAACTAGGGAGGCCAAGCCCATGACGACACTATTCAGAGGGCCACTTGTTCTATCTAGCTGGAATATTGCTGACACTACAGCCCTTTCAAGGCAGGTGAAAATTGCTGACTTGAAAAATGTACAGAGAAACTTCCCGGCGCGCATAACGGAGATAAAACCCTCAATTTCTGGGAGGCTTGAGGTTCCTTACCTGTATTCCCCAGGAACGCAGGCAGGGAAGGATACATGATTTTTTACGACTGGAAAATACTAAGAATGTTGTCAACGGAAGTATACCAATCCTTCAGTGAGCCACAGAAAACAGTGATGTTCATTTAAGGCAAATTTTTTAATCGTTATATAAATTGTTTTACGAATAATATTTATGAACGCATTAAAAACATACAAAATTATAGGACGAAGCCTTTTACAGAATTATGAATTATTATTATTATAATCAAAAAGAAGCGCTAAGGCCACAAGGGACTATATAGCGCTGCAGGGCAGAAGGAAGCGAGGCATCAGGTGGCCAAAAGGGAGAGAGATGATGAGTAATAGGTTACGGATAACAGCGAGGTAGTGGAGGGTGAAGGGTAAAGGGCAGCAAGAGACTGAACTGAAATGGCTGAGGGGGAGTGCGAAAAAGTATCACAGAGTTTGTGGAGTAAATCAGTCGTTGTCAAGAAGTCAATGAGAGAGTCAGGATTAAAGGAGGGTCCATCAGCAAGAAGCTCAGGAAGGTAAAGAGAGAGTAGTAGAACGAAGACGACGTTGGACGCCGTAAATTCTGCGTGCTCGTTGATAGAGAGGGCACAGTCTAACAGAATGTGGCTAATCGAACTGGAAACTTGACACTGCTCACAGAGAGGAACAGGGTGCCTCGCCATGAGATACCCATGAGTAAGACGGTGTGGCCAATGCGAAGGGGGAGAGAGTGGTTCTCCAACTTGCACTGATGACAAGGAGACGGCCAGTAAACCCTATGTTCGGTTTTTAGAATGAGGTTTGTTACCGAGCAGAGTTGACCAACGTTGTTGCAACGGGTGCGGAAGTGGGTAGCTATTGCAGCAAAATAGTTCGAAATGGAAACACCTCGATAGGAAAATCGGCCTAGGTCCTGTACTGCTGACCGCGCAGCTGTAATTGTCTGGCCTGTTCAATGCTGTACGTCGACATGACCAGGGACCAACAAAAAACAATTATCTTTATGTTTGGTAGAGATTACGGCATAGCCACAGAATTATGAAGGGCGGTAAAAATAACAACCCCCAACCCTATGCCCTTTATCCCCATAACCCCTTTCTCATCCCATGGCCTTACATGTTATCTTTCTTCCCTCCCCCTGGAATGGTGCACACACCAACTACTGCTCTACTCCACCACTCCTGTGAAACGAGATAGTAATTTCTGAATTGTTGTTTCAGTATGATGTTTGTGCCACAAACTGTGGTCCACGGTGTTTAGGGAAAACAATGTTGACGCAAGAATTAGTGACTATACGCACAACGATCTTTTTTCTTTATGTCATTAACGTTAACTTTAGATAGTATTTAGTGATCTGATTTGAATTCTTTCCCCTTTTGAATTAGTTTCTCCGTTTATTGAAATCTGCAGTAAAATAAATTCACTCATTCCCTTAGTATCAGCTGCTTCTTGCTCTCTCACCTCAAAGGATGAGGGGAAATATACACAAGAGAAAGACAAAGGTTTATGGAGAGACATGGATGAAAGCAGGGAGGCAGAGAGAGGGGAAGAGAAGGAAAACAGAGAGAAAAGAGAGGAGAGACCGCTAGTGTACTCCAGGAATCATTTAAATGGGCGAATTCTAAATATGGATTACAGAGGTCGTATAACGGGGAGTTTTCTTTTTCTTTTTAAAAAAAAAAAATATTAGTAATTTCTATCACACACGCAACTCTTTTCCTGATCTATCACACTAACCCAAGCTAACTTCTTTACGTATTGTCTCCACGGTCCTGCACCGCTCATCCTGCATAAAATCATTCACGTCGCGTCACGAAAAACTTCATTAAATGAGTGACTAAGTTTTTCGTTTCGCCACAAAGATGAGATTTTAAGGTGTATGGGTGAAACTTGTGGTAACCATGGTGACATATGCAATGACGTCAAGTATTTACCCTCCCTGTGTTTGTTCCAAGGTACCAAACTTTCATACAAAATAAAATTACTTGTTTTTTATTCATAACTAGGAGGCACATTTGTACAGTTACGGTTGCGCACTTCTGGCAAGACAGCTTTTGATATATGGTGGTGATGTATATTTCTCTGGGTCACTCTACCTCGCTGGGAAAACGACGACTGACGTGTTCTAAGAAAATTTCTTTTTATTGATTTCACAAAAATTAAGGCGTCAGTGGTCAGTGTCAGTGAGGTCACCAGCCCCTGAGGCTGCTATTGGGGATTAGTGTGGACGGTTACAAAGCATGGCTTGCTTCTGCAATGTTTTAAAAATTGAGGTTGAGAGTTGAAGGAGGAGAGTCTTGCTTCATCCAGGGAGATTAGGAGGCTGAAGGTCCACCTCAATGGGTCTGGAGAGAGTGTGAGGTTGCTGAGTTGATGGCGGGAATGAGGCTCACGTGAGCGTGCAGGTCTGTCTCTCGCTGGAGGAGGCTGTGTTTGGGGAGGTATGCAACGGCTACCAGCAGTGAGGTGCAGTCCAGCACCTGCTACAAGTGGCGAGTGGTTCACAGTAATGGGAAGGGCGCTTCAGAGTAAGGAAAGTTAGAGTGAAGATCTGAAGTAGGAAATCGCCTTCTTGTTCTTCAGATGAATGTACTTAAGTGGCAGTGAAGGTAAGGGTACTACTGCCACTGTAATGGAGGTAACGCTTCTTGTGGTTGGTGACTTCAGGTAAGATATTATTGACCGTGCTTTTTGTAATAGGAATAAGAAGATGAGAGACTAGAGTGTGCTTCCCTGGAGCGGTGGTTGGGGACATTTGTCAACAGGCTGGATATATCATGTCAAGGTAATGGGAACAAGCCCATTATCTGTCTCAGTGCTGGTGGAAATGATATTGGGAAGGGTAGGAGAGAAGAGCTGTAGATAAGTAAGAGTAGCTATAGGATTTCATTAAGTCTAAGGGGAGGGATCACATATATGTAGCATCTTGCCTAGAAGGGAAGTGGAAATGAAGGGTTGTCTAGGGCAAATTGGTGTAAATTTGCTGGTAGGCAGATACTGCAAGGAACTGCAATCCCATTCATTGACAACTGGAACAACTTTATGGCAAACATGAAATGTTGCACAAAGGGATGGGGTACATCTCTCTGGGGCTGGGGTGTGGTAGCACTTGCAGACTCGATGAGAAGGGCCATTGGTGAAATGCCTATGATTTTAAACTGATGGAAGGTAGAGGTCATGGGTGTGTGTGGAAACTAAGCAGGTTGCAACTTGGTTGGAAACAGTAAATGTTATAGGCATTCAGCATGAAGTTTAAAATAAAGACAATAGAGCAGGTCAGCAAACAAAGGGGGACAGCAGAGGGAGCAAGGGACTAGCTCCCTTAAGGGTTTACTACTAATAGCAGGAGTGTAAGATATAAGATAGATGAGCTAAGATTAATTGCCCAGTGCAGGAAAACATAGATTTATTGCTATACAGAGACCTGGCTCATTGAAGATAGAGAGATTGCCTCTGAATGTCAATACAAAGGGCTATAAATTATTCACACTGACAGGAGCAACAGAAAGGTGAGAAATAGCGATGTATGTTCAGAGACATTTAAATTATATGTGGTTAGACAAAATATTAATTTAGAAGCGTTCAGCACTGAATCTGTTTGGTTACGGCTTATCGAGGGCCGAGAAAAAACTAATTTTGGGTGTGATTTAAGGGCCCCAAATCTTGATAGGGAGTGCAGTAAACTTTCTATGGGACGAAATTCGTAAGCATCTACATACGAAAATGTTGTGCTAATGGGAGAATTTCAAATATAGACCAGATTGACTGGAGCAATTTGACAGGAAATTTAGAGTCAGGTGACATTATTGATTACGATCCAGGATTGTTTTTTTAAAACGTTGGTACAGAGGCAACTAGGGGAAATAACCTCCTTGACTTGCGGTTCTTGCCAGGTGGCTAACACTAATTAATAATCTGAGGGTTAATGATGAGCATGGGGACGTGATCACAATAAACACTCAGTTTTAATATATCATGGAAATTCCCTAATAATGGCTATCAAGTCTCCGTCCCTGACTTTCGCTTCGGCTGATTTCATTGGACTGAAAAAATTACATAGGTGGGCTGAACTGGAATGACCTGGAATAAGGTCAGGTAGGTGGTGATGGTTGCCGATATTGATGTTTCCAGGGATAGTTTCTAGCTGACTCAGTCAAATTATGTCCAAATAGGGAAATCAGACAACTAAAATGATCCTAAATGGATGAACAATAGATTAAAAATTATATGATTGGTCCAAAAGAGAGGCATATATAGGCAAATCAAAAGAGGAGAGGGGCAATTGAGAAATCGATATATTCAGTTAATGAGAGAAATAAACAAGGGAATTAGAAAAGCAAACGAGATTATGAGGTTAGAGTTGCAAGAGAATCGAAGACTAACCCAATAGGATTCTTTCAGGTATACAGAAGTAAGATCAGGGACAAGATAGGCCCACTCAAAAGTTCCTTCGGGTCAGTTCCTGACAGTGATAAGGAAATGTGTTAGAATTTTCAACCACATACTTCCTCTCAGTTTTTACACAGGAGGTTTCCAGCGATATTCAGCATGATAAAATTATGTAGACAGGACGATAACTGTGCACTATTAGGGTCAAACGTGACCATGGTCCTTAGGCAAATAGAATAAAATTAAAACCTAACAAATCCCGGCCCTGATGAAACTGTATGCAAGGGTTCTAAAGGAATGTAAGAGGAGCTTAGCACATCTTTGCGCTATCGTTTCAACATATCACCTTCAACGGGATGGTGCCAGATACGTGGAAAATGGGCAAATGTGATACCTATTTTCAAACAGGTGACAGGTCCTTTGCTTCGAACTATAGACCAATAAGCCTAACCTCCATAGTGGGGGAAAATTTATGGATTCAATAATTGCCAGGCAGTTCGTAGCACACTTGAATAAGAATAAAAATCAACGAATCTCAGCATTGTTTTCAAAGGGGCGTTCCAGCCTTACGATTATAACTTTTTTCACTAAGGTATTTGAGGAGGTAGATCATGGTAATGAATATGATCTTGTGTATATGGACTTCAGTTAAGGCTTTGGACAGGGTCCCACATCAGAGACTATTGAGGAAAATTAAAGCACATGGAATAGGAGGAGAAATTTTTCCTGGATAGAGGATGGTTGACAAATAGGGCAGCAGAGAGTTTGCATAAAATGGGGAGAATCAGAGTGGGGAAGTGTCACGAGCGGTGTTCCAGGGTCAGTGTTGGGCCCCCTTTGTGCTGTTACAATCACATAAACGACTAGATGAGGGCATAAGAGCGGGACATCGGCAGTTTGCCGATTGACACCAAAATAGGCCGTCGAATTCATTCTTATGACGAGGACATTCGAGAGCACTCCAGGAAGATTTGAATAGACTGATGCAGTGGTCGGAGAAGTGGCAGTTGCAGTTTAATATAGACAATGCAAAGTTCTAAATGTTGGACAGGGACAATAACCATGCCACATATAAACTAAATAATGTAGATTTAATCTTACGGATTGCCGAAAAAGATTTAGGGTTCTGGTTAGCAGTAATCTGAAACCAAGACAACAGTGCATAAGTGTTCCCCGCCATTTATTTAAAAAAAAAAAAAGCTAATAGAATTCCTTGGCTTATATCAAGAAGCATAAAATAATAGGAGTCCTCAGTTGTTCTGCAAACTTATACATCCTTGGTTGGCCTCATTAGATTATGCTGCACAGTTTGGTCCACGTATGACAGAATGGATATGAATTCTCTGGGAAAATGTACAAGGAGGATGACAAAGTTGATCCCATGTAT
This sequence comes from Cherax quadricarinatus, assembly GCF_026875155.1. Taxonomy (NCBI): domain Eukaryota; kingdom Metazoa; phylum Arthropoda; class Malacostraca; order Decapoda; family Parastacidae; genus Cherax; species Cherax quadricarinatus. Next base: position 67,338,459 of record NC_069399.1, on the reverse strand, counting down.
CTGACAACTTCCCTATGAGGATAGACTAAGGGCCCTGAAACTGACACTTCTAGAAATGGTCGTAGAATTAGGGGGGATATGATTGAGGTGTATAAATGGAAGACAGACAGGAATAAATAAGGGGGATGTAAATAGTGTGAGTGAAAACTATTAAGCCTAGACAGGACACGCAGACCAATGGTTTTAAGTTGGAAAAATTCAGATTCAGGAAGGATATTGGAAAAGTACTGGTTTTGGTAATAGAGTTTGTGGATGAGTGGAATCAAACTCCCAAGTACGTTTAGAGGCCAGAAGTTGTGTACGCTTTAAAAAATAGGTTGGGATAAATACATTGAGTAGATGTGGCGGTGGGTGTTGAGTTTTAGACCTGATGGCTTGTGCTACCAGGTCGGTTGCCGTGGTTCCTCCCTTTAAGTCAATGTGACCTGACCTGACTAGGTTGGGTGGCATTGGCTTAAGCCGGTAGGCGACTTGGACCTGCCTCGATGGGCCAGTTAGGCCTTCTGCCGTGTTCTTCGTTCTTATGTTCTTATGTTCTTATAAGGGCAAGAAAATACTCAAACAGCTCCAGGAAAGAAACTTCTATTCAATTTATTTGTTTTTCTTTTGTTTTTGACTGAAGCTACGTTTAATCTCTTTTTCCGAGGCCTTTGGTCCTAGTCAGTACTCGAGATAAATTTATATATATATATTATATTTATATATATTATTTATATATAATATAATATATATATATATATATATATATATGTGTGTGTGTGTGTGAGTGTGTGTGTGTGTGTGTGGTGTGTGTTTGTGTGTCGTGCCGAACAGGTAAAAAATGGTCAGTTGCAAGAACTTCATTTAGAATTAAGTCCTTTCTAAAATTTTCTCTTTACGTTTAAAGATATAATTTTGTCATTTAAGTTATGTAAAAATTTTATAATTTTCTACCATAGAATCTTAGAAAACTTACTAACTAATTATAACAGCGCAATTTAATTTTGCCTAATCATAAAATAAATTTTAGATAAGTTTCAGTAATTTAATAATAAATAAAACACAAATAAAATATATTTTGGCGGAAATTATTGCACACACATATTTTCGCTTGCTTTTTCGGTAGAAGAGAGTTGCTATTTTAGCAAATCCAAGTTTTTCTATTCGGCACAAATATTTATAGTACACGTATATGCATATTATTCAATATTCTCAACCAGTTAACACATTACGACGCTGTCCTTACCACTAAGGAACGACACGAGATAATAGTTAGCAAAAAATTTCAAACCATGGGAGACGCCAGCATTATTATATACGTTTCTTAAATTGCTACTTCCTACAACGTGTCGTCCTTAAAATATTTAAAAGAACGTAGAACACTAGTTGTTTTATAAAGAAAAAATGTCATATAGTTTAATAAACTATTACTTATAAAAATAATCACATATACATATACATTCATACATACCACACACACACACAACACACCACACACACACACACACAATATTATATATATATATATATTTATATAATTTATCTTATATATATATATATAAATATTATATTATATATATATATATATATAATATGTTTTATGTGTGTGTGTGTAAGCGGTTTTCACTGTTCATCAGTAGACAACATTTCGCATTTTTAATCTAAATGAATTAGAGGACATTTTCTGCGCAAAATTATATATCTCTCTGAGGTCAAGACCAAAACCATTCAAATTTACCTTAAACATTATAAATTACTAATATTGGAGAGATGGGAAAAAAAATAGTAGATTAAGAGGAAGAAACAGAAACAGGAGGAGGAGAAGTGAAACACAGAACACCAACAATGTGATTGAAGACTTCTCACAGCCAGCTTTATCCACTGTTCCAAACACACCAAGACTCTTTCTAGGAGAACATAAATACCATTACGATCTTTAACGACGGTTTAAAAAATGTAATTCGAGTGCTTATGTAACTGAAAGAAAATTATCTTTTAAATACAAGTATACGCACCAAACAAATATGAATAGCTGCCATGTGTTTATGTTTCATTAAGTGATTGTAAATGCGGCCAAGCGGGATGTAAAACTTAAGTCATGACTAACTTCTCTCGGTGTCGTTTATATCGTGAAGGCCTTGTCTCCTGTGATGGGCTGGAGGCCAGAATGAAGCTACTTATTTACACTCGTTCACAGTTTGAGTCTCACACATAAGCAACACATGAGACCGACCCCTGCCAACATATATAGATGAGCGGAGTATATACTCATAATACACCCGAAAGACGGAAGGGAAGCATAGAAAAAATAAATAACATCAACACAAAATTGTAGGGAGGGAGTAGTAGTGGTTGAAAGTCAAACGTGGTTCTATGGGTGATGAGGTGAACCACTGAGAGACGAAGGGACAAAGGTGGTGGCGCACTAGGATCTATGGAGGACAAAGAATTTTATCCATGAATTCAATTCAAATTCAAAGTTTATTCTCTATAAGGATTACAATGCTGAGTTTACAGAATTGGGTTATTAGTGTGGTTTACAATAGTAAAATAATAATTAAAGAAAAGTGTACCACTAGAAAACACTAGCATGGCTAGGCATTTGGGTAGACTTAAATTAAATCTTAAGTTTTTTAAAATATTACAAAATTATGAGGTAAGTTGTATTATGGCTACGTGACTAAATACTAGTTTGGAATATGCTATGTGAAATGTTTTGTTTTGGCACTATACATAGTTTCAGGCAAAAGGGGGACTGTACAGAGTATAGTGAGTTTGAATGTACGCAAGGATGAGGGTGGGAATCAGTAGATATGGTCGTGTTTCAGGGCAATGTGTAGTGTGAATATTATGCAGAGATGGGTTTGGTTATTAGGAGAGGTTTTTTAAAGTTGCCAAAGAATTATTAGATGGCGGCGAGCGGTGGATATGTTGCGGTTTTGGCGGGTCTTTGAACTGTGATGTCGGACGACCTTCTGGCAAGAATGATTGGGTGATAAGACGTGAAGGTTTTTCTTCTATGGTCGGGTCAGTTACCTCGGGTGGGAGACAGCCATAGTGTTAAAATAAAAAAAGGAGGAAAAGGCGCGCGCAGTGCTGCTAAGTAAACCGGACACATCACAGGCAATTAGAATCTGACACTGTCACCAGTGGTTGTACAATGGTGGTTGGTAAAGGCATAGGAAATGACAGGCATTGGCAGTGTGGCAGTGGAGATAAAGTAGTGGTAGACACTTGTTGGCAATAGTAGTTGCTATGATGCTGGGGTTGATAAAGGTCTTGAGGAAAAAAAACCAGCTGACCAAAAGCTGAAGAGAAAAGGGAAAGGCGGAAGGGAGGGACGACGAAACCTTGAGGGGATAAAAATGTTCATCTCACTCCTTGCGAAGGTTAAGTGGGCTAAATATAGTAATTACTGGTCAAACTTGAAAGCAACTTGAGGGAGTGGGAGGAAGGGCAAGGGAGTGACGGCAAGGAGAAAGGATTGGAAGAGGATGGAGAACTGCAAGAGGATGAGGACTCAGAGAGGATTGATGAGGATTTCAAGAGGATGAAATAAATATGAAGAGAAGATAAAGGGATTTTTAAAAAACACGAAAGAATTTGAAAGGATATATGAAGAGGACATTAAGAGGATGAAGAGGATTTGAACAGAATGAGGAGAAATGGAGAGAGACGAGAAAAGAATTAAAGTGGATGAGATGGAGAGAAAATGAAAGGACACAAGGAGGACGATTAAATGAGTCTAAATTATAAATTAAAATTCAGGTGAAATGTAAGGGAGAAGAAGAAGACAAAAGAAGCAAGAAGAGTACTGCAATATTGAAGAGGGAATGCTGGAGGGTAAAAATAAAGAGAGGACATAAGTATGGAACAGAATGAATGGAAGGAAGGGAGATGTATTGGACGTGGGAAATGACTGGTAAAAATAAGCTTTCCGAGTCAACTATGACGGCATAGAAAAAAACTCGAGTTTGTAGGTGTGAGTGTGTGTGGGTGTGTGTGTGTGTGTGTGTGTGTGTGTGTTGTACTCACCTCATTATGTTGCGGGGTCGATTCATAGCTCCTGGACCCATCTCTTCATTGGTCGCCACTAGGTCCCTCTCTCCTGCTTCCATGAGCGTTATTCGAAAACCTCTCTTCTTAAGCTATGTATTGTACCTGCATCCACTACCTCACTTTTTTTCTGAATATATTCCACTTCTTGACAACTCTATGACTGAGAAATACTTCCTAAAAACCTGTGTCCTCATCTGAGTCTTCAAACTTCCAATGTGACCCTTTGATGCTGAGTCCCATCTCTGGAACATCCTGTCTGTGTCCACCTTGCGATTCCTCTCAGTATGTGGTATTGGTTTAAGAATTTCGTGTAGGACTCTCTCAGCATGTAGCAAGGGCTTTACTCCAGTAGGTAGTCAGAGCTTCCTCCAGCAGGTAGCCAGCCTGTTCCATTTAAAAACATGAATCTGACAAGATCAATAGTCCCATGCGACCGGAATTAAAGTTTTTCCTCCCTCATTCTGGTCCTAACTGATTGCCTAACAGCAGAATCGCTTCTCTTAGAGTACTGCCTATAATTTACAAGCTAAGCTTTGCCATAATCTCGGTTCATTTTAAAGCCTATCCCTATCAATTATAACTTTTTGTGGTACACCTTCGTCGTGGTGTAACCACGCTCGTGGGCTTATACCCAGGTACCTATTTACTCTCACCACTACTTATTTACCCCTCCCACGTACACATTTACTCTTATTAGGCCTTTGTCACGCGAAGCAAATGCTTAGATTCGGGTTCACAAACTACCTATAAGACAATGTTTCTCCTTCCTGAATCAGGACTTTGAAGTTAACGATCAGGCCAGTATTAGGGTATTAGAAATCTTCCGTTCCCTATAGTGATGTAGAGTACGAAATAACTGTACTATCTCCATGGTAATGTTCTCATGCACAGGCACACACTTCCATTTCCAAACGAGCCGGCCACTCTAAGACTGTTTGTCTCCAGGTAATACTACTGTCCTTCCCAAAAGCAAGTATTGCACTTTGTACATAATTCTCCTATTGGTGGGCACTGGGTATCAAGAAAACCCATGTAAACTTTCAAACACTTCATCTCGATAGGAGGGTACAGGTACAGGTAGAGTAACAGGACGTTGTCCTGCCCCGCGGTCTTCTCCATGAGGTGGCCCGGCAGTGGCTCCCGAAGGAAGTCGGGAGTGTGTACCGTTTACAAGGCCCTATTGCGGGGGCAGCCCTTATGAACAAGGGCACAGTGAGTCTTCTTAAGGTTAGGTGGAGTACTGTTTACATCCCTTCGGTGACGGCGCCCTATAACTAGGGTAGGTGAGTCTTTCAGGCCAAGTGGTTTTGTAGCAGTTAACTACTATCGTTGGAAGGCGACCAGTTAATGTTACGTCTTTGGTTCAAGTGGTGTCTCTATCGGTCCAGTGTTACGATGGTGCCCTCGTTCTCTCTCCTAGGAGAAAAGGAGCCAATTTTTACTGTATACGCGAGGGGGGGAGTGCGGAGGCGAGAGACAAAGAGAAAGTTAGAAGTAATAATATGAAAAACAGGGAAAAAGCAGAGATGGATAGAAAAATAGTGAAGTAGTGTGATCGTGGTAGTAGTAGTAGTAGTTAGGATGAAAGTGGTAGAGACACAAAGGGTCAGATAGAGGGAGGTGAATGAGTAATAGTAGTAGAAGAAGGAAGTAGTGGAGGAAGCCTTAGGACAAGAAAAATGAGCACTGTAGGAGAGGCTAATGGCCACGAGGTAGGACCAAAAAGCACAGGGGAAAAAAAATACAGGACAAAAATCACCTAGGCATAAGGAGGTAAAGACAAAGAAAATATAGAGAAAAGGAGAAAACGTAAGGAGAGAAGATTGAGATCAGGTTAAGTAAAGTGTCTGAAGTATGGAGCCTTTGACAGTGCAATGAGAAAGAAAAGAATCTCAAAGACAAAGCAGAACTAAGATTCATATCAGGATGGTTTATGTATAGGTGTGTGTGAAGGCTAGAAGGTAGACGTTTGGACAAGGGGGCCATTTAATAGAAATGAAATTTTGTGATCTATAACATGGACAGAAAAAAAAACGAATAAGGGGCGTAGAAAGACAAGTTGATAACTGAGACACTTGGGCAACATCTGTGAATCTTTTATTCTGAAATGTTCCGCCACCAGTGGCTTTTCAGTCCAATACAGTGAAGAACAGTAGGAAGATGATGAGGAATTTGAGGTAATCAGTCCCTAGCCTTGAGTCGATGTGTTCAGTCCATCAAACTTGATGAAGTATAACATGTTCTACATAGAATGGTGACTTTTATACTGCACACAGATGGAGGGACGGATCAGTGGTAGGCGGACTTATCAGTGGAACTAATTCACTAATGGAAGTATGTCTGCCTATTGTGTTAGATAGTTATAAAGGAATTCCCTGCATTTAGATCCTAAGATGTTGCTATGTAGAAAGCATTTAAATAAATGACTTAGAAACAGATAAAGTTAATAACGGACCACACTTGGGCAACAATCGGGAATCTTTATTGTGGAAACGTTGTCGTCACTCAGTGGTTCTTTAGCCCCAATTCACAGAGAACAGTGAAGATGAAGAGGACTTTAGAGGTGTAATCACCAGTCCCATAGCTTGAGTCGACAAGTAATCTTAGTCTCAGCCTATTGCTCTTATCTATAAACCTCAGTATGAGGCTCGATGTTGTTTTGCGGCGAGGACTGCTGTGCAGAGCCATCCACTTCTACCTGCAAGATGTATCAAGGAGTGGGTTAGCTCTCCTGCACGACTTGGCCGCACCCGCACATAACCTGCCAGGCTCACAATGGAGATTGAAGCAGTGGTATAAGAGATGAGTGCTCGATCTGTCAGATCCCAGCAATCTAGTTATGGTACAGCAGCCAATGTCAGACCACACTTACAAGTTAGGTTAAACGGTAGATGATTGTAATTAGGAGGTTCTTCCAAAAACTATTACTTTCACCAAAAGCCAGCACCTGTGCTGTCAGCAGAATTTGTTAGTAAGGGTGAATTTTTCTCTCAGTCAATACAATCTTCCACACTTACAGCAAAACCTGATTTTCATTTGCACAATGTTTTGTTCACATGTGAGCTTTTTGAACGTCTGTGATGACCATAATGGCCCACTCAGATCTGATTATACGACCCGCGAGGGACCGTTCATATCTGAACAATGATGCAATGACCACTCACGTCTGATGTGACCGCATAAGTCAAATGACCACGATGGCAATCAGGTCTAAATATGATACTGCAGATCGCTCAGGTTCGAATGAATAAACCTGCGATTGACTGTCCATGTCTCGAATGATTGACCGCTCAGTTCCGAATGATGCCCTTCTAAGGTCCGAATGATGGCCCTTCAGGTGCGAATGATTCCCCGCGATGAACGCTAAGTCTGAAGAGTGACTTGTGATGGCCGCTCAAGTCTTGACTTAAATCCCTACACAAGCCTGAATGATGACTCGATCGTCCAGACCAGCTCCTATATTACCCTGTAAGTAATGTATAGCAGTACTAAAAGGGTTTAAGGTGGGAGTCCTCGCTAGAGAGTGATGTTACATATCATAAGGTAACGCAAAAGCTTTTGGGAGTAATCAACCACTGAAGTCTATTAAACTGGAAATAAGATTGGTTAGGCCAGATTAACCTTAGATCAAGCAATATTTGGTAGTTAATGAAAGTCAATAGAAATAGACTGGTAAAATATAAATACGGAATGGTATTTGCCATATACCAACCCACCTGAATAAATAAATATAGAAGAATAAAAATAAAACTGTATATTTTGGTTGTACTTAAGCTGTGTCTCTGTCCAGATTATGTCGGGATTACGGATCTGCACAATGTTTTATGAGGACCCATTGTAGTTCCTTTCTGCAATCCATTGACAGGTATTTACAGTTGTGTTTACGTGAATAATCGTGTTTTACTGAATGGCCGCTGACAGGTTTGACCGGCTGCAGCAGAGCACAACTGCCTGAGGATCAAGCTGCTGGGAGAGGAGGACTGCTATTACTGTCGTCAGTGGTCTGCCAGCCAGAAGCAAGACCAGACCACGCTCACTGCTGCGTTGAGATGGGAACTAGACATGATCGAGGCTAGAGCGTAAGTTTTTACTCACACTCTTATGTTGAATGCTCATAACTGCTTGAATTGTGAATGTTCGTCCTGGACGTCGGTATATAACGTCGATTAGTATAAACTTTGTTTAATGGATCACCGGCAAGTGTTTTTTTTCTTGTGTCCTAAAATAACATCTCGACTACATCGTCATTTTCTTTAGTTTGAATGTCATTTTTTTTTATCTTTGCCATTGTCTTCGGTAGTTGGATTCTCGTCTATGTCTTGTTTTCTTTCTGTGGGCAACAGTATAGTCTGGTGTTCAGGCAATATTCTTATGAAAATTTTGTGGGACTGTATGGAGTTTCTCTATTCAGGACTGTAAGAATAACTTTTACATAGAATCTAGAAAACTGGCGCTTCCTATATTAATCCCAACAATGTCACGAGCTTGTTCTACCAAGGACGGACGTTTTCACAAACCACCCAATATTCTCCACGTCTACAGTACTGAGGACGGCTCTACCTAAGTTGACCCTTCAGTCCAATTCACACTAAAAGACGATGACAGATCAGAGATTACCTTTTCTTCGATTTTTACCATTAAAGTGACAATTACCTAAATTCACGTCTACAGAAAGCCTAAGAAGAAAATAATCTTACATATGCTACTCCAGAGATATCTTCACGATTTCTTTTTGGGAGTTGCGTAGTATCGCGCCTTCAAATTCTAGATAATGAGTTCTACATGAACCTAACATTCACCAAACTACATTTTTCTGCTTCATTCAATCAAGGACTGCAAGTAACAGGCTTCTTTATAGCATCAATTCACTATGCTCATAACAGCACCTCGGTAAAGTTATCATGTATCAACAACAAGTGCCCTTCATATTTTAAGGATTTCTTCTTGGCAGCCAGTACTACCATCAAATATCTTACCAAGGGCTAAAGTAAGTCCTCTGAACTAGTCAAACACATGGCATTATTCCATGTGTCACCTGTGATAAACTTGCACATCGGTGGTGACAATCTGAATTTGAACTCATCTAAAAAAAACACATATAAACGTGCAATTATGGTACTTGAATAAGTTTGGTGTGTTCTGTGACTTACCAAACTCACAAACCAATCTGATGAAGTAGTTACGCCTACGCTAATTATTAAAGAACTGACACCCGCAACATAATTCGTTAGACTACTGCTTTAATTTCCATATCTGGAGACAGTAAACACAAAACAAGGGCAGACTTCATTATCTTGGGATATTAGCACAGATCCATTCTAAAACACAATTCCACCATCACTTAACAATCCATCGCACTTCGAAGATACTAACATACTTACTTTCCTACTTATACTTATCCACTGCTACCACATACTTTACTTTCTTACTACTTCTATTTATACCAATGCCACCACTACTACTGTCTTCAAGCATTCACAACCACTTCTGGACACCTCATCTTAATCCCTTATACGCCCTTTGGTGTCCATGGTCGAATAAATTTGTATTGCATAGTAAAGCTCTAGTGAGCGAAACGTTTAAAAAACAATAGCTAGTCTTATTAGTTGCGCATGGTGTCCAGCTACGAACATTATTATCCCTTAGTCTTCCATAAATTATCGATAATGTGTTTTTGCTGGTTAAAAACACACTGGTTCCAGATAAGAACTCGTTCAAATGGAAACTGTTTAGTCATCGTCATGAATAATGTTTTCCTCTTTTAGTAAGATATTTTCCGGAAGTGGGATGGGTTTTTATTAGTGTCTGGTGATGATTTTGTACAGTGAGTGGTCCTGGGTTTCAACATGAGTCGCTGTGAGAATGTGACATAGTCAGGACCTAGCCCCACAACCGACCCCCAACTGCCACATTTAGGTGAGTACTTGTGGCTGTAGCATTCAGACTCGTTGTGGTGCACTGCCAACTTCTTGCGGCTGGCAGTGAAGCGTGGACAAGTTGCTGCTTGCTGCCTCTCCTTGTTGTCGTACTCATTGCCCTTCTAAGACTTCGAAATACTTCACCCCTGATAAGTTATATCCATTTATACTCATACACCACACCCTCCCCAGGCCTTTTCACTTTTAACTTTTGGTAAATTACACTTCACTTTTGGCAATTTACACTTCTTATTTATAATGATACACAACCTGCTATGGCATCGCCTATTCCTGGAGGCCTGCCATTTTCTCTGGTTATATTTTTACTTTTCTTCCTTTTCCTCTTAACTTTTTCACACTTGCTGTATGCTACCACACATTTTGCTCATTAACTAACCTCTCTTAACTCTTTACCTTCTGAATTTCATCACTCGCTTTGTACTTTGTATATTTGTAACTGTGTGGAAACAGGTGCCTACTAGGCCTCTAACGATTTGGGACTTTCAAATTTTGTTAGATAATTTCAGGCTTCCTCTTGCCTATTTTTTATTAATAACTTTGGTTATCACTTGCAGGCTTGTTCACTGACCCTGTCAATACCGGTGGTTCCTGCTGGAGCTAATGCACGGCCTAAAAACACTAAGATTCTTTGATCCTTGTGTCCACTACACTACACTCTACAGCTGACTGTGTGTGTGTACTCACCTAGTTACTCACCTAGTTGAGGTTGCAGGGGTCGAGTCCAAGCTCCTGGCCCCGCCTCTTCACCGGTCGCCACTAGGTCACTCTCCCTGAACCATGAGCTTTATCGTACCTCTGCTTAAAGCTATGTATGGATCCTGCCTCCACTACATCTCTTCCCAAACTATTCCACTTCCTGACTACTCTGTGGCTGAAGAAATACTTCCTAACATCCCTGTGATTCATCTGTGTCTTCAGCTTCCAACTGTGTCCCCTTGTTGCTGTGTCCAGTCTCTGGAACATCCAGTCTTTGTCTACCTTGTCAATTCCTCTCAGTATTTTGTAAGTTGTTGTCATGTCCTCCCTATCTCTCCTGTCCTCCAGTGTCGTCAGATTGATTTCCCCTAACCTCTCCTCGTAGGACATACCTCTTAGCTCTGGGACCAGTCTTGTGGCAAACCTTTGCACTTTCTCTAGTTTCTTTACATGCTTGGCTAGGTGTGGGTTCCAAACTGGTGTCGCATACTCCAATATGGGCCTAACGTTCACGGTGTACAGGGTCATGAACGACTCCTTATTAAGATGTCGGAATGCTGTTCTGAGGTTTGCCAGGCGCCCATATGCTGCAGCAGTTATTTGGTTGATGTGCACTTCAAGAGATGTGCCTGGTGTTATACTCACCGCAAGATCTTTTTCCTTGAGTGAGGTTTGTAGTCTCTGGCCCCCTAGACTGTACTCCATCTGCAGTCTACTTTGCCCTTCCCCAATCTTCATGACTTTGCACTTGGTGGGATTGAACTCCAGGAGCCAATTGCTGGACCAGGTCTGCAGCCTGTCCAGATCCCTTTGTAGTTCTGCCTGGTCTTCAATCGAATGAATTCTTCTCATCAACTTCACGTCATCTGCAAACAGGGACACCTCAGAGTTTATTCCTTCTGTCATGTCGTTCACAAATACGAGAAACAGCACTGGTCCTAGGACTGACCCCTGTGGGACCCCGCTGGTCACAGGTGCCCACTCTGACACCTCGCCACGTACCATTACTCGCTGCTGTCTTCTTGACAAATATCCCTGATCCATTGTAGTGCCTTCCCTTTTATCCCTGCTTGGTCCTCCAGTTTTCGCACTAATCTCTTGTATGGTACTGTGTCAAACGCCTTCTTGCAGCCCAAGAAAATGCAATCCACCCACCCCTTTCTCTCTTGTCTTACTGCTGTCACCTTGTCCTAGAACTCCAGTAGGTTTGTGACACAGGATTTCCCATCCCTGAAACCATGTTGGCTGCTGTTGATGAGATCTTTCCTTTCTAGGTGTTCCACCACTCTTCTCCTGACAATCGTCTCCATGACTCTGCATACTATACATGTCAGTGACACTGGTCTGTAGTTTAGTGCTTCATGTCTGTCTCCTTTTTTAAAGATTGGGACTACATTTGCTGTCTTCCATGCCTCAGGCAATCTCCTGTTTTGATAGATGTATTGAATATTGTTGTTAGAGGTACACATAGCGCCTCTTCTCCCTCTCTCAGGACCCATGGAGAGATGTTATCTGGCCCATTGCCTTTGAGGTATCTAGCTCACTCAGAAGCCTCTTCACTTCTTCCTCGGTTGTGTGTACCATGTCCAGCACCTGGTGATGTGCCACTATTCTCCGTCCCTCTGGAGCCCCTTCTGTCTCCTGTGTGAACACTTCTTTGAATCTCTTGTTGAGTTCCTCACATACTTCACGGTCATTTCTTGTTGTCTCTCCTCCTTCCTTCCTTAGCCTGATTACCTGGTCCTTGGCTGTTGTTTTCCTCCTGATGTGGCTGTATAACAGCTTCGGGTCAGATTTGGCTTTCGCTGCTATGTCATTTTCATATTGTCGTTGGGCCTCCTTCTTATCTGTGCATATTCGTTTCTGGCTCTACGACTGCTCTCCTTATTCTCCTGGGTCCTTTGCCTTCTATATTTCTTCCATTCCCTAGCACACTTGGTTTTTGCCTCCTTGCACCTTTGGGTGAACCATGGGCTCATCCTGGCTTTTTCGTTATTCCTGTTTCCCTTGGGTACAAACCTGTCCTCAGCCTCCTTGCACATTGTTGCTACATATTCCATCATCTCATTAACTGGCTTCCCTGCCAGTTCTCTGTCCCATTGAACCTCGTTCATTTGTCCTGGCCTTCCTGCTTCCCCCTCCACTTGTAGCTCTACTGTGTATTCGAAGCTCAAAACCACATGATCGCTGGCCCCAAGGGGTCTTTCGTATGTGATGTCCTCAATATCTGCACTACTCAAGGTGAATACTAAGTCCAGACTTGCTGGCTCATCCTCTCCTCTCTCTCTTGTAGTGTCCCTTACGTGTTGGTGCATGAAGTTTTCCAGTACCACCTCCATCATCTTAGCCCTCCATGTATCTTGGCCCCCATGTGGCTCCAAGTTCTCCCAGTCGATCTCCTTGTGGTTAAAGTCGCCCGTGATCAGGAGCTTTTCCCTGCATGCATGAGCTCTTCTGGCCACTGCAGCCAGTGTGCCAACCATCGCTCTATTGCTCTCGTCATACTCATGCCCTGGTCTCCTGCTGTTCTGTGGTGGGTTATACATCACTGCAATTAACACCTTGGGACCTCTAGAGTGAAGTGTTCCAGCTATGTAATTACTTACTTCTCTGCTCTCTCCTCTCTCCAGCTCATCAAAATTCCATAGGTGTTTGATCAGCAGTGCAACTCCTCCACTTCCCTGTTCCTTCTGTCTTTCCTCAGGATCTGGTATCCCTTTGGAAAGATGGCATCTGTTATCATACCTGTAAGCTTGGTTTCTGTGAGTGCTATGATGTCTGGTGATGTCTTTTTGACTCTTTCGTGCCACTCCTCCCACTTGTTTGTTATTCCATCAGCGTTTGTGTACCATACCTTCAGTTTCCTTTCCAATACTGTGGTTTGGGGGGCCTATGGGGGTGGGAGACCTGGTAGCATACTGTGAGATTCTATGGTTGGGGGTTGGGTGGAAGCTGTGGGTAATGACTGTAGTGTGTGTTGGGATGGTGTGATAGGTTGTGGGGTTCTGAGGATAGTTGTGTGTGTGCTTGCCCTTGCTTCTCTGTTCTGCTCTGACTGACCTCTGCTGGTTCCATCCTTGTTTTCTTTCCTAGCTCCTTTCACTTTTTTGTCCTCTCCCTCAGCTGCTGTCTCTCTGTTTGCATTCTGTCTCTGTCTAGGAACACCTTCTTGTACTTTTCCGAGTTTTTCAACCTTGGTTTCTCTTGGAGGATCCTGTTCCTCACTGTTTCTGTCCTGAGAATCAGCTTGATCGGTCGGTTTCTCCCCTTCAAGTACCCCCCTATTCTCTGAAAATTTACAATCTCGTCCATGTCTTCTCCCCCTATTTCTGTGATGATTTTCCCAATCTCCTTTCTTTCTTCCTGCCGCCTTTCAGTGTGTGTCCTTTCCTCTCTCTCTCCCGAAACCCATGGATGAACACTGATTTTGCCCTTTCCTCCTCCCATTGCTTCTCCCTCTGTGACTCTGATTCATGTCTGTATATGGTCATTTTCTCCCTTGATTTTTCCAGTTGCTCTTGGTAGCATGGTTGTGCCTCAGCATTCGAATTATCTCCCTCTCTATCTGCACCCAGCTACTCTTCCCTTTTACTCCCTGACCCTTCTTTGCAGGCTGATATGACCTTAGCATAATTCATATCTCCTTCCTGTTCATCCTCTCAGCTTCATATGCTGTGTCTTCTCTGGTCACTGCCCCTAAGACTTGCTTCAGCCTGTTAACCTCAAATTCTAGTACCCTTACCCTGTCTACTGCAGTTTCGACTTTTGCCTCCCATTTCTTTGTCTCCTTCTCCAACCTCTTTTCCCATTTTGCAGAGAGCTCTTTCTCCATTTTTTCAGTAAGCTCTCCTAATTTTCTCTCCCACTCTTGTTTCATCCATTTCCACTGCTCCTCCATCCATTCCTCCCTACCAGTACCATTGTCATCCGATCCCTGATTCCTACGAGTCCCAACCTTTTTTTTTTTTTATTTATTTTTAGTGAAAGAAAGAGAGAGAAAGAGAGAGAGAAAGAGAGAGAGAGAGAGAGAGAGAGAGAGAGAGAGAGAGAGAGGAGGAGAGGAGAGAGAGAGAGAGAGAGAGAGAGAGAGAGAGAGAGAGAGAGGGGGGGGAAAGGTAGAAGGAGAGAGAGGGGGAGAGTGAAAAGGGAAAGGAGGAGAGTGAGTGAGAGAGAGAGAGAGAGAGAGAGAGAGAGAGAGAGAGAGAGAGAGAGAGAGAGAGAGGAGAGAGAGAGAGAGAGAGAGGGGAGAGAGAGAGAGAGAGAGAGAGAGGGAAAAGAGAAGATGAGAGGAGAGAGGAGAGGAAAAGGAGAGAGAGAGAGAGAGAGAGAGAGAGAGAGAGAGAGAGAGAGGAGAGAGAGAGAGAGAAGAAGAGAGAGAGAGAAGAGAGAGTGAGAGGGAAAGAGAGGGAGAAGAGAGAGAAGAAGAGAGAGAGAGAGAGGAAGAGAGAGAGAGAGAGAGAGAGAGAGAGAGAGAGAGAGAAGAGAGAGAGAGGGAAGAGAGAGGGGGGGGGGGAAGAGAGAGAGAGGAAGAGAGAGAGAGAGGAGAGAGAGAGAGAGGAAGAGAGAGAGAGAGGAAGAGAGAGAGGAAGGAGAGAGAGAGGAAGAGAGAAGAGGAAGAGAAGAGAGAGAGAAGAGAGAAAGAGAGAGAGAGAGAGAAGAGAGAGAGAGAGAGGAGAGAGAGTGAGAGAGAGAGGAGAGAGAGAAGGAAGAGAGAGAGAGAGAGAGAGAGAGAGAGAGAGAGAGTGAGAGAGAGAGAGAGAGAGAGAGAGAGAGAGAAGAGAGTAGAGAGAGAGAGAGAGAGAGAGAGAAAGCGAGAGAGAGAGAGAAGAGAGAGAGAGAGAGGAAGAGAGGAAAAGAGACAAAGAGATGGGGAGAGAAGGAAGGTTAGAGGGTCAATTCACATAAAGGTGTGAAATCCTGTATATGTGCGTGTGTGTTTATGTTGCGAATAAGAAATTTTTTAAAGAACTTCAGAATGTGGCCTGTTACCATTTATTTCTTATGCAACAAGATTTTTGGATCTGAGTTGTTTAAAGGTTTTTTAGAGTCTAGGGGAAATAATTTCAACTGGGAAACTCCATAGAATAATATTCAAATTTATTAAAGTATTTAAATACAATACTTTATCTTCTCTTTGTAGTTAATTTAACTTAATACTTTGTACAATAAAATTACCATATACATTTAGTTCCAAATCATGAAAATGTCACATTAATAAGGAAGTTTAATTATTCTTCCTGTATCTAAGTCCTCATTAATATTTACGTCTCTTTCTTAACAAAACTGCAAACTCAAAATACAAAGGTACAAGATTTAACAAGACCTTTGAATCTGGCCGTATAGTATCTCTATGGATTACTGAACTGACCAAGAATATAAATATCAAAAGAGTCTTTCAAAGCAATGAGGAACAAATTAAGTCAGCTCTGTAGTCCAATTCTCAAAACCATTCAACTGTACACCGTAAGAGCCAATATACGATCAGTTGTCAGGGCTAGAGCTGGGAGCAGACTGACTACTTGCCAGTCTGTTGACGTGTCGTCAGGTTGGATCAGCTGAGCCACGTCAGCCAGCCGGACATAAACAACTGAACAATTCACCGGATGGTTCCGAGACTTAAACTCTATATACACAAGAAATCCTACCTAACCATAATAGTAAAATAATAGTGATAACTACAAAATAGTGATAATAACAATAATAGTGATAATAGCAATAATAGTGATAATAACAATAATAGTGATAATACCATGGTATTTTTCATATATTAACAGATAATAATATAACGCCGAAAGTCTCTATTTTAGCTATAAACGGGGACTTTCGCACTCTAATATTAAGTGATGAACATAAGCTCTTACAATATTTAAATAACACAGGATGACCAATTTCAAAGATATAACACCCCCCCCCTGTACGACAATAGGTCGCAGTAGGGAGTTTGCAAGCGTCCTTGGTAATATCTCCTTTATAGTAAGCGTCCTCTTGGTAAATAAGGCAAGTAGTACGACGGAAGAATGGAGAAGCAAGAACTCGAACAGCATGGTTATTTGCCAGAGGATGAGCTTTTGGAACAATGGCCAGAAGAACTATCTGGAGTGGCTTCCATCACAATTCGAGAATAGTAGTCTCGGACATGACTGTCAGGGTCATCCATGTGTACTTAATACTTCGTCCCATCAACGAAACGGCTTTCATAGTCATACTGTCAATATAAAAGAAAATTATTAACAAAATTATATAATATACATATAAATTAGGCTCTAAGAGTACTCATTTCTTAACTTTACATTTTAAGGTATACATTTTTTTTTTTCAGGGGCGAGAAAGAGCATCAGTAATTATGTTAAGTGTTGAATACTAATCAGATAAGGTTGGATCCTCAGAGCCCACCTGAGGATTTGGGTGTTCTTTGATTTCATAGAATTAATATAAATTAAAGGGTTGTGATCAGAAAATACCATAATTTTATGGGGGGAGGTTCCCAGATAAATGTCAAAATGTTCCAAAGATATTACTAGGGCAAGAGCTTCTTTCTCTACAGTGGCGTAATTCTTTTGGTGACGTTTTAACTTTGAAGAAAAATAAGATATAGGATGCAAAATATCAGTAGAGGGGGATTTCTGAAGTAACACTGCCCCCCACAGCATAACCGCTGGCATCGATGTGTAAATAGTAGGGTTGATTAAAGTCAGGACTTTTCAATACGGGCGAAGAAAGCAACCGCTTCAACCGATTAAAAGCTATCTCACAATCTTTTGTCCAGCAAAACTTCATCTTACTACTGGTTAACTCAGTAAGAGGAGATGCAACCTGAGAAAAATTAGGACAGAAACGTCGATAATAACCAGTCATTCCAAGGAACCTCTGTATAGACTTTCTATCTTGAGGGATAGGAAACTCGGCAATGGCCCTAACTTTTACATCACCAGGACGTACCTCACCCTGACCTATACAAAAACCGAGGTATTTAATCTTGGCTTGTCCAAACTGACACTTGGCTAAATTTATGGTGAAGTTGTACTTTTCTTTCTTAAATAAGGTTTCCAGGCGAATTAAATGTTGCTCCCACTCATTGCTATATATAACAAGATCATCTAGATATGCATCCACTCCTTCTAAATCATTGGTCAGCAGGTTCATCAGGCGCTGAAAGGTAGAGGCCGCGTTACACAACCCGAAGGGCATAACACGATAATTGAATAATCTGCCTTGTATAGTAAATGCGGATATTTCTTGGGCTCGCTGGGTAAGCGGCACTTGGTAATAGCCCCTTAATAAATCCAGGCGGGTGACATAGGCGGCTCCTGATACTCTGTCTATTAGATCATCAATACAGTGTAGTGGGAAACCATCTGGTACCGTGAGAGCATTAACCTTACGATAATCAGTGCACATTCTAGAAGTTCCATCAGGCTTGGGAACTAATATACAGGGCGAGGCCCACGGACTTTTACTCTGTTCTATGAGTCCATGGGACAACAAAAATTCTACTTCTTTGTTTAATGTTTCTTGTTTGAGTGGACTTGCCCTATAAGGTGACTGTTTGCAAGGCTTTGCTCCTTGTACATCTATGTCGTGAATTCCCAATGTACAACACCTAGGGACGTCATCGAATAAAACCTCATAACGTAATATCAAGTCTTTGATATCTTTGGCTTTCTTCAAATCAAAGTCCATAAGAAAGATATCAAGAGATTGCAATGTCTCTGAATTTTTTAAACGTACTTCTATCACTTTAGAGATGCTGGGCAGACTTCCATTTTCAGTTTCAGCTAAAGGAAGAACTGTCGAAACTAGTACGGTACTAGGGTGGTAAGCCTTAAGTTGGTTTATGTGATAAGTACGTTTTGCTTTTCTCTTGCCTGGAGTTTGTAGTACATAATTTACCTCATTGAGCCGCTCAATCACTTCCAAAGGACCTTCATATCTAGGTTGCAGAGCATGTCCAGGTAAGAATTTCTGTGCCATTACACTGTCACCTGGTTTGAAGAAACGAGAGCATGTGTGTTTGTCATAACAATGCTTCATCTTGGATTGGGCCTTAGCTAAGTTTTTTGAGGCTAATTCCCTCAGTTGTGACAAACGCTTTTGCGTTAGAGTTGGAGTTGTTTTAAGCGAGGGTTCTGATTTTCCGGTCCATGAATCTTTTAGTACGGTGAGGGGGCCGTGTACTTGGTGTCCGTAAATTAATTCAAATGGACTGAACCCAGTGCTTTCTTGTTCGCTTTCCCTTAAGGCGAACAAGAGGAATGGTATTCCTTCGTCCCAATCTCTGGAAAACTGCTCGCAGTACGCTCTCATCATTGATTTTAATGTTTGATGAAATCGTTCGAGGGCTCCTTGCGACTGAGGGTGATAAGCAACAGAAAATACGGACTTAATTCCGAGGCGAGATAAGGCATCGCGAAACATCTTAGAGGTAAAATTTGAACCTTGATCGGATTGAATTATTCGGGAAATCCCCACCTGTGAGAAAATTTTTTGCAAAGCTCGAACAATGATGCGAGAATTAATTTTTCTCAAAGGGATAGCCTCTGGATATCGAGTAACGACATCCATAATTGTAAACAGATATTGATTCACTTGTTTAGTCTTGGGTAACGGACCAACACAATCTATTATCAGGCGTGAGAAGGGCTCACCACTGACGGGAATCGGAATGAGGGGAACTGGTGGAGGTGCTTGCGAAGGTTTGCCGGTCACTTGGCAGACTTGACAACCTTTTAGATAAGTTTCCACAGTCTCCTTCATTCTGGGCCAATGAAAATGCTTGGCTATTTTGCCCAGCGTTTTCTTTACTCCCAAATGTCCTCCCATGGGACTATGGTGGGCGAAACTAATAGCCAATTCTCTAAAGGTGCTAGGTAGCACTACTAGATGTTTGCTGGTAGCCAGATGATCGTCGGAAGACAAAAGAGACTTTTCCTTTCTCATTAATATACCATTAGCAAGATAGTAACAATTGTCCAGGTCTTGGGCGTCGTCTTCTGTAATAACTATCTCTCGTAATTTCTCTAGGGATGGATCAAGGAACTGATCCCTTATTAAATCTTCTTTCGATAGCATTTTAATATCAGAATCTTGAAAAGGGCCGATCATAGAATATTTCAGATTTGAAGATCCGGGTTGTAAGGATCGGCTGAACATTAAATCGAGACCTAAATCTTCGCCTTCACTTAGGACTTCAGTTGATAAAGGATTTTGAGGCGCTCTAGACATTGCTCTAGTTATAACATTGAGAGGAAATAAGGTAGGAGCCTCTTTTCGAGCTTCTATAGCATAGTTAATGTCAGTAGAATTATCAATAACTAGAGGCTCTCGGCTTATACCCGGATAGTCTAGATTATTGCCTATGAGTAAGTCAACACCCTGAATAGGAAAAGTTTCACTGGATATACCTACCGACACAAAGCCAGTATAGGTTGGTGTTTGGATGTATATCCTGTGAAGAGGCACTTATAATGGCGCCTCCATAGGCTTCTAATAAGACATCTAGCTTTGTGCGAGTCATACCACTCACGGGAAGTATGTCCTGCTTCAACAATGTTAAATAACTTCCAGTATCACAGAAGGAATTAATTTCAACTAATTGAGTCTCGTCTATTCCAACTTTCACTTTAGCAAAGTAGGAACTCATAGCTGAGTGAATATCTTTTTCTGAAACAGCTCTAGTACTGAGTCATCTAGAATGACTACTGATTCGTTCTTGTGAACCTTGTTCGGTACTAGGGTTCAGTTTCTTTTGAGTTGTCGATGAAGATATTACCTGAGTTGGGAAACGAAGTCGCTCGTTCCTGGTATCCCTCTCTAGCCAATAACAGTATTTCCTTACATGCCCTTTCTTATTACAATAAGTGCAGTTCAACTTATTTGAATATTATTCTATGGAGTTTCCCAGTTGAAATTATTTCCCCTAGACTCTAAAAGACCTTTAAAGACCTCGGATCCAAAAATCTTGTTGCATAAGAAATAAATGGTAACAGGCCACATTCTGAAGTTCTTTAAAAAATTTCTTATTCGCAACAAATGGGGTACCCGTCCGGGAGCTCTGTTGTTCTAAGACATTGATCAAAAGAACAATATTAAAGTTATATACTGGGAATTTATCTTTAGTTAATTTCAAAATATTGATCATGGAAGATCACATTAAAGAGTTATTTGAAGATTTAACATTGTCAAAGCTGGACTCCTTGAAACTTCAAACGTGCTGGCAGATAGCCCGTAAATTGGGAGTGCCATACGATAGATATTACACAGCCAATACCGTAAGGGCAATAATTAGAAACAAATTGTTTCCAGGGGCCTCTAACCATCATGTAGCAGGAGATTCTGACTCTGAAAGTTTAGTTTCTCAAGTAAGCTACCAGTCGAGAATCGAAGTATTAGAAGAACAATTTCAAAGAGTTGATCTCGAAATTGAATCAGACAGATTAGGTCCCGCTTTGCCCTCTAGTAAAGTAGATGAAGTACTGCAGGGTGCAGCCGCTGTTCGGCATTCGCCCGTTACTGAAGGAATTCCTATTAATGGTCAGCCTGGCCCTCACCAAGGTGCACGTCCAAAGGAATATCCACATACCGCCAGTTCAATTCCCTCATTCTCGATACCATCGGGGCATATTTCTCAAAGTCAGTTTGAGAAATTAGAGAGACTATTTATTTTACAGACTGCTCAAATTGAGGCTCAGCGTAAATTAAATGAAGAAGACTTTCAAAGGGAAACGCTCTGCTATATAAGACAACAACAACAAGATAAAGTGAGTGAAAGATGTACTGAATCCTCAAATGATTCTTTCAATATACAAAAAGCTGCATCTATGGTTCCAAGGTTTAATGAAGGAGATTTAGATACTTATTTTGAAGTCTTTGAGAATCAAGCACGTGCTATGCGCTGGCCCCGACAACACTGGGCAACCTTATTACATACTTCGTTGTTTGGTAAAGCTCAAAGTTGTACGGCTATGTTACCTTTTGAGAAATATGTGGATTATGATTCCGTTAAGAAGGCTATCCTAAAGGCTTATGATCTCCTCCCAGTAAGTTATCAAAAAACCTTTAGAGCATTAAAACGCCAGCCAACTCAGTCGTATGTAGATTTTGCTCGTGAAAAGAAAATCGCTTTTGAGAGATGGTGTAGAGCTTCTAACTGTAAATCTATGGAAAGTCTTTCCCAATTGATCCTGCATGAGGATTTCTATAATAATTTACCAGAAGACTTGCATAGGTATTTGATTAGTTGCCCCATAGTAAATATACTAGAAACAGCCTCGCTCGCCGATAATTATGAAATATCTCAACAATTGATTGGCAAAACAAAAAGTAAGGAAACAGTGACTAAATATGCCCCTAAGAAAGGACGATCCAATCTTACAGAGATGCGTCGCATACAGAATCCCGGACAGGCCCCCATTTGTTGCGAATAAGAAATTTTTTAAAGAACTTCAGAATGTGGCCTGTTACCATTTATTTCTTATGCAACAAGATTTTTGGATCCGAGTTCTTTAAAGGTCTTTCAGAGTCTAGGGGAAATAATTTCAACTGGGAAACTCCATAGAATAATATTCAAGTTTATTAAAGTATTTAAATACAATACTTTATCTTCTCTTTGTAGTTAATTTAACTTAATACTGTGTACAATAAAATTACCATATACATTTAGTTCCAAATCATGAAAATGTCACATTAATAAGGAAGTTTAATTATTCTTCCAGTATCTAAGTCCTCATTAATATTTACGTCTCTTTCTTAACAAGACTGCAAACTCAAAATACAAAAGGTACAAGATTTAACAAGACCTTTGAATCTGGCCGTATAGTATCTCTATGGATTACTGAACTGACCAAGAATATAAATATCAAAAGAGTCTTTCAAAGCAATGAGGAACAAATTGAGTCAGCTCTACAGTCCAATTCTCAAAACCATTCAACTGTACACCGTAAGAGCCAATATACGATCAGTTGTCAGGGCTAGAGCTGGGAGCAGACTGACTACTTGCCAGTCTGTTGACGTGTCGTCAGGTTGGATCAGCTGAGCCACGTCAGCCAGCCAGACATAAACATCTGAACAATTCACCGGATGGTTCCGAGACTTAAACTCTATATAAACAAGAAATCCTACCTAACCATAATAGTAAAATAATAGTGATAATTACAAAATAGTGACAATAACGATAATAGTGATAATAACAATAATAGTGATAAAAATAATAATAGTGATAATAACGATAATAGCGATAATACCATGGTATTTTTCATATATTAACAGATAATAATATAACGCCGAAAGTCTCTATTTTAGCTATAAACGGGGACTTTCACGCTATAATATTAAGTGATGAACATATGTTCTTACAATATTTAAAGAACACAGGATGACCAATTTCAAAGATATAACAGTGTATGTGTGTATATGTGTGTGTGTGTGAGTGTGTGTGTGTGGTGTGTGTGTGTGTGTGTCTTTTTTAAAAACCTATCTCCCTTTTTTTTTTTAAATTTCACTAGGAAAAACCCCCCGGGGGGGTGGCCCGTTAAAAATCAGCTGAGGTCCCGGGAAACCAAACATGTGACTCCCCAACCCCCATCACAGGTGAAACACTTGCGATGAAGCCTGCACATTGTCCCCCTTTTTGGATATTCTGATGTGTCTCCACTTCTTTCTTCTCTCTATATAATGTAATCCTATTTACTGTGCTTCTTTCACTGGTCACACACTGGTTTCACTTTATTATCTGTCTTGAGTGGCACATATAGCAACATGGCCTGCGCCACACTAGACCTGCCGTCTCTGACTTGCGCCACCAATATCACTTACAAGTTTACTTAAAAAATTGAGGTTCTCTCTACACTGATGTGGCTCACGGCAACTTGTAAACCACTTCAGGGGTTGTTCACTACCCTGACACACTTAAGTGTACGGGTTCGATTACCGGCGAAGGAGTGGAAACATCGGACGTGTTTCCTTACACTGGTTGTCTGTGTTCACCCATCAGTAAAATGGGTATCTGGGTGTTAGTCGACTGGTGTAGGTCGCATCCTCTGACAAAACTGACCTAGTTTGCTCGAAATACTCTGCATAACAAGGGGCTTTCTATATTGCAGTATGTCATTGATGTTAACTAGGACCGTATACCTTGTACATGTACTTGTAGTAAATATATTATTAGAACATAAGAACATAAGAAAGAAGGAACACTGCAGCAGGCCTACTGGCCCATGTGAGTCAGGTCCAAGTCTCCTACAGGCTTAAGCCAATGCCCCAACCTAGTCAGGGCAGGTCACATTCACTTAAAGAAGGAACACGACAACTGACCTAGTAGCACAAGCTAATCAGGTCCAACTCACACCCACCCACACCCACTCATGTATTTATCTAACCTATTTTTAAAACTACACAACGTTTTAGCCTCAATAACTGTACTCGGGAGTTTGTTCCACTCATTCACAACTCTATTATCAAACCAGTGATTTCCTATATCCTTCCTGAATCTGAATTTTTCCAACTTAAAACCATTCATACGAGTCCTGTCTAGGCTAGATATTTTCAGCACGTTATTTACATCCCCTTTATTTATTCCTGTCTTCCATTTATACACCTCAGTCATATCCCCCATAATTCTACGCCTTTCTAGAGAGTGCAGATTCAGGGACCTCAGTCTATCCTCATAGGGAAGATTTCTGATACATGGGATCAACTTTGTCATCCTCCTTTGTACATTTTCCAGAGCATTTATATCCATTCTATAATACGGTGACCAAAACTGTGCAGCATAATCTAAATGAGGTCTAACCAAGGATATATAGAGTTGAAGAACAACCTGAGGACTCCTATAATTTATGCTTCTTGATATGAAGCCAAGGATTCTGTTAGCTTTATTGCGAACACTAATGCACTGTTGTCTTGGTTTCAGATTACTGCTAACCAGGACTCCTAAACTTTTTCGCAATCCGTAATATTAAGATCGACATTATTTAGTTTATATGTGGCATGGTTATTTTCCTGTACAACATTTAGAACTTTGCATTTGTCTATATTAAACTGCATCTGCAACTTCTCCGACCACTGCATCAGTCTATTCAAATCTTCCTGGAGTGCTCTAATGTCCTCGTCAGAATGAATTCGGCGGGCTATTTTGGTGTCATCAGCAAACTTGCTTATGTCGCTTTTTATGCCCTCATCAATGTCGTTTATGTAGATTGTGAACAACATGGGGTCCAACACTGACCCCTGTGGAACACCGCTTGTGACGCTTCCCCACTCTGATTTTTCCCCATTTATGCAAACTCTCTGCTGCCAATTTGTCAACCATGCCTCTATCCAGGAAAAAATTTCTCCTCCTATTCCATGTGCCTTAATTTTCCTCAATAGACTCTGATGTGGGACCCTGTCAAAAGCCTTACTGAAGTCCATATACACAATATCATATTCATTACCATGATCTACCTCCTCAAATACCTTAGTGAGAAAAGTTAATAAATTCGTAAGGCAGGAACGCCTCTTTGTAAAACCATTCAAATTCAAAATCATATTCAAAGTTTATTCTCTATAAAGATTACAATGTTGAATTTACAGAATTTGGTTATTGTGTGGTTTACATGTAGTTAAATAATGATTACAGAGTGTACCACTAGAACGCCTAGCATGGCTAGGCATTTCAGGCAGACTTAGTTTAATTCTTTATTTTAAAATATTACAAAGTATGAGGTAAGTTGGTATTATGGCTAAGTGACTAAATACTAGTTTTTGAGTTTAGCAATGTGAATGCTTTTGTTTTGGCACAGTACATAGTTTCAGTATTAGAGTATCATAGGATTCATTATTTTAAGATTGAGATTAATATTTCTGTTTATGGTCAAATGGGTGAGTGAGTGTAAGTGTGAACCACCAGGTGGTATTCGTGTAGTTAGTTGATGGGGTGTATCAGGGAGATAAGATGTTTTCTAATGGTAGTTTTGAAGGTGATGAATGTGTCTGCAGTTCTACAGTTCTCAGGTAGGGTGTTCCAGATTTTAGGGCCTTTGACATATATTGAATTTTTGTAAAGGTTTAGTCGGACACGGGGAATGTCGTAGAGATGTTTGTGTCTGGTGTTATGCCTGTGGGTTCTGTCACAACTACCAAGAAAGCATTTTAGGTCAAGGTTGAGATTGGAGTTTAAGGTCCTGTAGATGTAGATTACACAGTAGTAAGTGTGGATTTACTGAACAGGGAGTAAGTTTAGATCTATGAAGAGTGGGGGGGTGTGTTGCCAGGGGTGGGATTTAGTGATTATTCTTACTGCAGCTTTTTGTTGGGTTATTATTGGCTTTAGGTGTGTTGCTGCAGTTGATCCCCAAGCACAGATAGCATAGGTGAGGTATGGATAAATAAGTGAGTGGTATAGTTTGAGAAGGGCATTTTGCGGCACGTAGTATCTTATCTTGGAGAGGATCCCAACCGTTTTGGATACTTTTTTGGTTATGTGTTGGATATGGGTGCTGAAATTCAGGTTGTTGTCAAGGTATAGGCCTAGGAATTTGCCCTCATTATGTCTGGTAATTAGAGTGTTGTCGATCTTAATGTTAATTTGTGCATCTCCTGCTCTGCTACCAAACATAATATAGTAGGTTTTGTCAGTATTAAGCGTAAGTTTATTGGCTGTCATCCAAGTCGATATTTTGATCAGCTCCTCGTTAACAATGGTGTTGAGGGTGGCAAGATTAGGGTGAGAGATGACATAAGTCGTGTCGTCAGCAAGGAGAATGGGTTTCAGGTGTTGGGATACGTTTGGAAGATCATTGATGTATATGAGGAAGAGCAGGGGACCAAGGACACTTCCCTGCAGAACTCCAGTATCAAGTGGCCGTGTTGTTGATGCTGTGTCTTTAATGGTGACATACTGATACCTATTAGTAAGGTAAGATTTGAAATAAGCAAGCGCATGGTCTCTTATATCGTAATGGTCAAGTTTGTGGAGTAGGATGTCGTGGTCTACTGTGTCAAAAGCTTTTCTTAGGTCAATAAAAATTCCTAGTGGATATTCCTTATTTTCCAATGCTGTGTAAAGCAGATCTAGCATTTTTATGATTGCATCATTAGTGCTTTTATTTTTCCTGAATCCAAATTGGCAGGGGTTGAGTATGTTTTGTGCTGTTATAAATGAATATAGTCTCCTGTGCACGAGTTTCTCAAAGATTTTAGATAGCAATGGTAAGTTTCATATTGGCCTATAGTTGTTTAAGTCTGTAGGGTCACCACCTTTATGTATTGGTGTAACCCTTGCCATCTTGAGTAGTTTCGGGAAGGTGCTAGTTTCTAGTGACTTGTTAAAAAGTAATGAAATAGCATGCGAAAGGATATGGGCCGCTTGCTTGTACAGTAATGGTGGGACATGAGACAGATTCCCTGAGTTATTTTTAAGTGACTTTATAACCTCGGTGACTTCCAAGGGCTCAATTGGTGCAAGATAGAAGGAATTTGGGAAATTCCCATCTAGGTAGTCCCCGGCATGGGCATTGGTATGTGGGATTTTATTGGCGAGATTAAATCCTATGGTTGAGAAGAAGTCGTTTATCTTGTTAGCTGTGTCAGTGGGATGTAGTGGTGTTTCATTAGGTTTAGTTAGGACAATATTCTTGTTTTTTTTTCAGTTTGTGGGTCCCTAGAATCTGAGAGAGTGTTTTCCAGGTCTTTTTTATATCTCCTCTAGTGTCTGTGAATCTACTGGAGTAGTATAGTTGTTTGGCTTTCTTTATTACTTTGGTGAGAACTGATGAATAGTGTTTAAGAATATCTTTGTGTATTAAGCCCTGTCTATATTGCTTTTCATATTGGTGTTTCTTGTCAATGGATTTCAGAATGGTGCTGGTTAGCCATGGGCAACCAAGCCGTTTGTTTGTGATCTGTTTCGTTTTTATAGGACAATGTTTGTTGTATAGTCTAAGTAATTTGTTAAGAAAAATGTCTGTCCAGTCATCAATACCATTGGCCTTGGAAAATTCTGTAGGCCAGTCAACAGTCTCTAGGTCAGCTGTGAACTTCCTTATTGAGGCCTCGTTATGGAGTCTAAATGAGACTTTGTTGTATTCAAGTGGTGGTTTACTAATGTTTGTCAGGAGGAAGGTAGGGTAGTGGTCTGTAGTGCTATCTGTGATTATCCCTGATTTAAGGGGGGCTAGTATATTGGTCCATATGTGGTCTATTATGGTTGCACTTGTCTCAGTGAGCCTGGTTGGTTTAGTTATTGTTGGTATGAGAAGTGTGTTGTTCATATTGTTGATGAAATCAGTTACAGGCTGATCATCTAGTAAGCCAAGGTTGATGTTGAAGTCTCCAGCTAAGAGATGGTGGTGCTTATTCATTTGTCTGTTTGTTATTAGTGACTTTAATTTCTCACTGAAATTTGGGATGTTTGTGTGAGGTATCCGGTAAATGGCTCCGATTGTTATAGGTGTCTTAAGGTTTTTTACAGTAAAATTAGCAAATATGTATTCCCCATATTCATCACTAAAGCAAGTGATGCTAATACAAGATAATTGGTTAGAGTAATAGATTGCAATACCACCCCCTACTTGGTTTGGTCTGCAGTTGTGAATTGCTGTGTATCCTGGTAGAGGGTAGATATCTATTGTGTCCTGCTTAAGCCAGGTCTCAGTAAGAATAATGCAGGAGAAGGGTGTCTTTAGTGATTCAAGGAGTGCCAGGAGGTCATCATAGTGTTTGCTTAAGGACCTGATGTTGTAGTTAAGTACTGATAGACTTTTAGCATTGTTTAGGATAGTGCTGGCTTGTGATGCTGTGTAATAAAGGCAGTTACTTTCCAATAGGTTTTGATTGGGTGTCAGATTATGGAGGTTTAGATCAGGGTCAACGTGATCAATCATCTTCTAGGTTCAAATTATGGTTATTTATATCTTGAGTTGTGTGTTGAGTTCTAGTACTGATATCTCTAGTAGTGGGAAGTTTGGATAAGTATATAGCTAGAGTATTTTGGTCATATAGAGTATAGTCACTACTACACATAATGAAGCTGATGTTGTCTGTGTGTTGTGCTGGAATGAACTAAAGTACAACTAGGTATAAACTAGTAATATAAAAATACAAATTAAAAATAGAACAAGACTCTCACTTGTAATTGCCCTAAGGTCTAATATAATGACTTGTGGAGTCTATGTTTTGAGCTAGAATGAGCTATAGTACAACTAGATTTAATCTAATATAAAAATACAAATTAATCGTTGATTAATTTATGCTTTTCAAGGTGGCTATGAACTGCCTCGGCAATTATTGATTCCATAAATTTTTCCACTATGGAGGTTAGGCTTATTGGTCTATAGTTCGAAGCTAAGGACCTGTCACCTGCTGTCACCACTTGAAGAATTGAGACACTTATGCAACACATGGGAATCTTTATTGAAGAAACGTTTCGCCACACAGTGGCTTCATCAGTCCAATACAAAGTAGAAATGGGTAAGGAGAGTGGAAGTTTGAGGTAATCAGTCCCTCAACCTGGAATCGATGTGTTCAGTCCATCACTCTTGTAGGAAGTGCAGCATAGGGCCAGAGAGGTGGCTTATATGCTGCTGTGAGATGAGTTGAAGCAGGAGGAGGCGGGATCACAGTGGGACCTGCCACTAGTGTAAGTAGGTCGTCGTCCAAAGGTTGGGCAAGCGTTGAAGTCTTTGTACTAACCTTTGGACGACGACCTACTTACACTAGTGCAGGTCCCACTGTGATCCCGCCTCCTCCTGCTTCAACTCATCTCACCGCAGTATATAAGCCACCTCTCTGGCCCTATGCTGCACTTCCTACAAGAGTGATGGACTGAACACATCGATTCCAGGTTGAGGGACTGATTACCTCAAACTTCTACTCTCCACTGATGAAGTCACTGTGTGGCGAAACGTTTCTTCAATAAAGATTCCCATGTGTTGCATAAGTGTCTCAATTCTTCAACTTGTCGGTTTTCAAAACCATTCATTACATTTTCCACTTTTCTGGCACCATGCCAGTCTGTAGTGATATATTGAAAAGATTAGCCAGAGGTTTGCTAAGCTCCTCTTTACATTCCTTTAGAACCCTTGCATACAGTTCATCAGGGCCTGGGGATTTGTTAGGTTTTAATTTATCAATTTGCCTATGAACCATGTCACTTGTGACTCTAATCGTGCATAGTTTATTATCATCCTGTTCTACATAATTTATTATTTCTGGAATATCGCTAGTATCTTCCTGAGTAAAAACTGAGAGGAAGTATGTGTTAAAAATTCTACACATTTCCTTATCACTGTCAGTGAGCTGACCCGAGTAACTTTTGAGTGGGCCTATCTTCTCCCTGATCTTACTTCTGTATACCTGAAAGAATCCTTTTGGGTTAGTCTTCGATTCTCTTGCAACTTTAACCTCATAATCTCTTTTTGCTTTTCTTATTCCCTTTTTTATTTCATTCTTTAACTGAATATATTGATTTCTTAATTGCACCTCTCCTCTTTTGATTTGCCTACATATGCCTCTCTTTTGACCAGTGAGATGTTTTAATCTATTGTTCATCCATTTAGGATAATTTTTTCTTGATCTGATTTCCTTTTTTGGGACATAAGTTGTCTGAGCAGCTAGAACTATGCCCTGGAAAACGTCATATCGGCAATCATCACCACCTACCTGACCCATAGTCAGGTCATTCCAGTTCAGCTCACCCAAGTAATTTTTCAGTCCTATGAAATTAGCCAAGCGGAAGTCAGGGACAGAGACTTGATTGCCATTATTAGGGGAATTCCATGATATATTAAAACTGAGTGATTTGTGATCACTTTCCCCGAGCCCATCATTAACCTCAAAATTATTAATTAGCGTTTCCCTGCTGGCAAGAACCAAGTCAAGCAGGTTATTTCCTCTAGTTGGCTCTGTCACAAACTGCTTTAAAAAACAATCCTGAATCGTATCAAGAAAGTCACTTGATTCTAAATTTCCTGTCAAATTGCTCCAGTCAATCTGTCTATAGTTGAAATCTCCCATTATCACAACATTTTCGTATGTAGAGGCCTTACGAATTTCATCCCATAGAAGTTTACTGCACTCCTTTTCTATCAAGATTTTGGGCCCTGTAAATCACACCCAAAATTAGTTTTTCTCGGCCCTCAAGAAGCTGTAACCAAACAGATTCAGTGGCTGACGCTTCTAATTTTATATCTTGTCTAACACAACACTTTAAATTGTCTCTGACGTATATCACTACTCCACCACCCTTTCTGTTGATCCTGTCAATGTGGAATAATTTATAGCCTTGTATGTGACATTCAGAAGGCATCTCTCTAATTTTCAGATTGAGCCAGGTCTCTGTTATAGCAATGATATCTATGTTTCCTGCACTTGCAAGTAATCTTAGCTCATCTATCTTATTTCTTACACTCCTGCTATTAGTATAATAGACCTTAAGAGAGCTAGTCCCTTGCTGCACTCTGCTGTCTCCCTTTGTTTGCTGACATAATCTATTGTCTTTATTTATAACTTCATGATGAATGTCTTTTATACATTTACTGTTTACAACCCTAGTGTTGCAACCTGACTGTTTCCCACACACACACCCATACCTCTATCTTCTATCAGTTTAAAATCCTAGGCATTTCAGCAATGGCCTTCTTGATTGAGTTTGCAAGAGCTACCACCCCTGCCCCAGAAAGATGTACACCATCCCTTGCATACATATCATGTTTGCCATAAAAGTTGTCCCAGTTGTCAATGAATGGGATTGCAAGTTCCTTGCAGTATCTGTCTAGCCAGCAATTTACACCAATTGCCCTAGACAACCATTCATTGCCCACTCCCCTTCTAGGCAAGATGCTACATATAATTGGGACCCCTCCCTTAGACTTAATTAAATCTACAGCTGACCTGTACTTATCTAGCAGCTCTTCTCTCCTACCCTTCCCAATATCATTTCCACCAGCACTGAGACAGATAATAGGCTTGTTCCCGTTACCTGACATGATATTATCCAACCTGTCGACTATGTCACTAACACCATCTCCTGGGAAGCACACTCTATCTCTTACCTTCTTACTCTTATTACAGAAGGCACGGTCCATATATCTTACCTGTGAGTCACCAACCACAAGTATGCGCTTACCTCCATTTGCAGGGGAAGTAGTACCTTTACCTTCACTGGCCACTGAAGTACACTCATCCTGAAGAACAGAGAAGTGATTTCCTACCTTCAAATCTTCTCTCTTAACTTTCCTTATCTTGATGCTCTTTCCCATTACTGAGAACCACTTGCCACTTGTAGTAGGTGCTGGACTGCACCTCACTGCTGATAGCCGTTGCTACCTCCCCACCTACAGCTTCCTCGCAGCGAGAGACAGACTGCACCTTGCTGCTGGTAGCTTCATTCCCCTCCACCATATCAGCCACCTCACACTCGCTCCCAACCCCACTGAGGTGAAGCTTCAGCCTCCTAATTTCCTTTATCGAGAAGCAAGACTTCCTCCTTCAACTCTCCAACCTCAATTTTTAAAACACTGCAAAAGCAAGCCATGGCTTTGTAACCGTCCACACTAATCCCCAAAGCAGCTCAGGGCCTGTGACCTCACGTGACGACTGACCACTGACCATTATTATATTATAATGACACCTGCAGTAACCTTGAGTAGTCCACAAAACACTTATATTCACAGAGTTGTGTACTCATCTAGTTGTGGTTGCAGGGGTCGATATATAGCTCCTGGCCCCTGTCTCTTCACTAGTCACTACTAGGTCACTCTTCCTGCTCCATGAGCTTTATCATATGTCTTCTTGAAGCTATGTATGGAGCCTCTACTACGTCACTTCCCAGACTATTCCACTTCCTGACAACTCTGTGACTAAAGAAATACTTCCTAACATCCCTCTGATTCATCTGAGTCTTCAACTTCCAACTGTGGCCCCTTGTTGCTGTGTCCCATCTCTAGAACATCCTGTATGGAACATCCTGAGTGTGTGCATGTGTGTGTACATGTGTGTGTGTGTATGTACCCACATATATGTACTCACCTAAATATGGTTGCAGGGGTCCAGTCATATCTCCCGGCCCTGCCTCTTCACTGGTTGATACTAAGTCACTCTCTCTCCCTGCTCCATGAGCTTTATCATACTTCTTCTTAAACTATGTATGGAATTTGCTTCCACTACTTCACTCTGTAAGGCTAAAGAAATACTTCCTAACATCCCTATGAATCATCTGGGTTTTCAACTTCAAATTGTGGCCCCTTGTTCCTGTATTCCATCTCTGAAACATTCGAGCCCTGTTCACCTTGTCAATTCCTCTCAGTATTTTATACATCGTTCTCATGTCCCTCCTATCCTCTAGTGTCATCAGGTTGAGCTCCCTTAATCTCTCCTCGTAACACATGACCTTCATTTTCAGGACTAATCTTACCTGGAGAGTATATCTTGAGAGGGTTTTGAGAGTCAACACCACCGCGGCTTGGTCTGAGACCAGGCTTCGCGGTGGATCAGGATCTGATCAACCAGGCTGTACTGCTGGTCGCACATAAACTGACGTATGAACCACAGCCCGGCTAATCAGGTACTGACTTTAGGTGTCTGTGCAGAGCCTTCTTGAAGACAGCCAGGAGGTCCCTCTTATGTATGCTGGGAGGCAGTTGAACAGTCTTGGGGCCCTGACACTTACTGTGGTGTCTCTGAGTGTACTCGTGGCACCCCTGCTTTTCATTAGGGGAATGTTGCATCTTGTTGCAAATTTGAAGGAACCTCAGACATTCTCGGTTATTGAGCCTGTCAGTGCGATGACTGCTAGTTCAAGTGACAGTTCCTCCACAGAGGAAGCCTTGTCAGAAAACGACTAGTTGAAACTAGTAATGCCATCTCTTGTTAATGTCAAAGGCTGTCTGCAGAAAGACATTTATGTTGCAGCTAGTGCACTCAGCAGAGTGTCTGTTGTTGTCCCTTATGTTCCAGATGGTGAAAATATCCTAGTTGACAGTGATTCTTGCAAGGTAAAGGGTGTGTTTGTTGAGCCATCATTACATGTTGTACGAGATAACAAGATCCATTTCTTCCTTGCTAACACTTCCGGTCACAGTATTCGCCTTAGTCCAAACACCACCATTGTTGACCTTGTTCACTCTCGGCGCTATTTCAACCGGGGAGAGTCCATCCACTTCACTGAGTCCATCCACTCCACCAGTAGAGGAGAAAGACTTAGCTCCCACTGACTTCCCAGACGAGGTCAAGTGTTTGTTGCATCTGTTGAACAAATGCCTTACCAGGTGAGAAGATGGGTAAAACGAACCTATTGTCCCAGCGAATTCCACTTGAACCTGGTACCAGACCCATTTATGTTCCTGCATACAGAATGCCTCATTTGCAAGTTGCTGTCGCAGAAGAATTGATCAGTAAGATGTTTGATGATGATGTTATCACACCTAGTAATTCACCCTGGAATATGCCTTTGATCCTAATACCTAAGAAGGGCAGTACTTGGTGCCCAGTGGTCAACTTTAGGAAGTTGAATGCAAAAACAATTCCAGATCACTTCCCACTTCCTGTACTTTGTGACCTTTAATGAAATATTGGAGATAACAAAGTCTTTTCGACCCTGGACTTGTTACAAGGGTTTTGGTAAGTTCATCTCCATGAGGACAGCCAAGACCTAACCGCATTTTACACTCCTACAGGTAATTATCATTTCCTCAAAATGGTCTTCGGTTTACGCTCCTCACCTATCACCTTTTCGAGGCTCATGACGAATATATTTAGAGGCCTCATAGGTAATGTAATATCGGTGTACTTAGATGACATAATTGTCATTTCCAAAGACGTGGAGACACACCTGAAAAGATTTATTTGATTTGGTACTTGGTAAGCTTAATGAAGCCAATTTAAAGATCAAACTGTCTAAATGTCAGTTTTTCAGATCAGAGATCAAGTTTCTAGGTCACATAGTCACTCCTAGAAGGGTTATGACTTACCAAAGTAAAGTAACTGCTGTATTAAATTTTCCATCTCCAAAAACTGCTGATGCTGTAATATTCTTTGTGGGTTTAGCAGGTTCCTACAGATCATTGCTAATTTTTCTTCTATAGCAGCTCCTCTGAGTTGCTTAAGAAGGCTGCTCCTTTTGTTTGGACCTTCCATCAAGAAAGAGCATTCCAAACTCTCAAAGAAAAGCTAACATCTGCCCCTTTTCTGAAATTCTCAGATTTTTCTGAACCTTTGTATTTAACAACTGATGTTAGTTCTAATGGCATAGGTGCCATCCCAGGTCAGAAGAACGACAGCAAATACAACGCGGTTGCATTTGCTATTCGTGTCCTCACAAAGGTTGAACGTAATTATAAAGTAACTGAACAAGAAGCCATAGCAATAGAATGGTCTTTGAAGCACTCCTGAGACATTATATACTAGTACCCTGTTCATGTCTTGACAGATCATGCTCCACTGATTCCTTTATTCCAGAATAAACAACCTACTGAAGGTAAATCAATGTAATTGCAGATGCTTCATCGTGACATATTAGTACATTAACAGACCATTCTTGATCATTCTTTACATCCTCGGCACTTAATAGAGGATCTGCTATTAAAGAACGTATAATCTGCAGGCATACAACTCCTAAGTCCCTAGTAACAGATAATCGAGGTGAATTCTGTAATGAGATTCTTGAAAAGTTGTGTACTTTATACAAGATCTCTAACTCGACCATTGTTCCTCATCGTCCTGCCAGCAATGGTCTAGCGGAAAGAACAAATAAGAAAATACTCAATGTGTTGAGAGACACTATTAATCTCAATGGTGCAACCTGGGATGAAGTTATACCTGATGTTTAGTGTGCCATAAATTCTGCTTACAGCGCTTCTATAGGTGACACTCCACATTATGCATTGTATGGTGTAGATAAACCTTTACCATATGAGTTGTTATTTTCTGTTCCAAAACCAAATAACAATCATGATGATTTCATAGCGACTCTTACCAACTTAGCTCAAGGTGTCTTCAGAAGAATCTGAGGAACACTTTATACATCAACAGCAGAATTTACAAGATTCACTAATACTCGAGCAAAGCCAACCAAAATTAAAGTAGGTATGAGAGTTATGCTAATTTATTTAATAAAACATCCGCAATGTTTAGGCTCGATCAGAAGTTTGTTGGTCCATATCGAGTAGTCAAACAGGTCAGTGGCAATAAGAATAAAGTTCGAGAAATCAGTTCTGGTCAGTATGAAGAATCGCATTTAGATCATATGAAGCTACAGTGCTAGTCACAGCATTATGCCGGGTGAGTATCCAGCATTATGCCGTGACGAAAAGCAAATGCCTAGCATACAGGAGGTTCTTTTTTCGTCAGTGCATTATGCCAGGTAGCAGCCGTTAGCATGACATCACGACCTGCCACCACACTCCACAGTGACTCCTCAGTGCTCATATGGCTGCTATGGTGAGAGGAAGTGTTTCACTTTTGTTTCTCATCCATCCCATCTTTGATTGGTGTTCCCTTTAGTTTTGGGGCTATACATGTTTGAATATGGGTAAAAGGAAGTCATAACACCTGAATCTATAGCTCAAATCATAGGTGCTTCACAAAGCTGGGCACCAGACGAAAGAAATAGTGGAGAATGTTGGTGTGTGTGAGCGTTCAGTGAGGAACTGGGTGCAGCGTTTCAAGGTTGATGGTGGTGT
Organism: Cherax quadricarinatus; assembly: GCF_026875155.1. Classification (NCBI taxonomy): domain Eukaryota; kingdom Metazoa; phylum Arthropoda; class Malacostraca; order Decapoda; family Parastacidae; genus Cherax; species Cherax quadricarinatus. The sequence goes on along the minus strand of NC_069399.1, from coordinate 67,302,134 downwards.
TGAGTCTGCCAAACCTCGGCCTGGCCCCTAGAGGAAGACATCTGTTTATACTTTAACTGTGTTAAAGAAGAAGTTAGAGAGTACACCTAAGATAACTGTTAGAGAATTGAAAGAAAAGAGCCACATCTTCTCTCAGAGATGTCTGTAAGAACTGTTAACAGACGTGTGTCAGAACTGGGCTACGGTAGTCACCGCCAGGTTATGAAACCGATCCTCTCTAAGCCACAGAAAACATGTAGGCTGGATTATGCAAAGAAATATCTTCACTAGACTCCTCAACAGTTGTCTGAAGTACTTTGGAATGATGAAGCAACCTTCACCATCACCTGTAACAGTGAGGGACATGTGTACCAGCCCAGAGGTAGTGACCCGCTGGACTCATGCTTCACCTGTGGGACCACCAAACCCCTAGACTTGCTCATGGTTTGGGGGTGTTTCAGTGCTCAGAGTATTGGTGAACTCATTGTGCTTCCCAAAAGCCAGTATATGAACCAATATAATTGACTCGAGTTATTGTGTGAGGCATTTGACAAGTGTGGGGCTACGGTTTGTATGCAGATTGGTGCACCGTGTCATACCACCAAATCTGTAGTTCAGTGGCTTAAGGACTGTGAAGTGATGTTCTTCAATGACTGGCCAGGCAATTCCCAAGAACCTTTGGTCAATAGTAAAAAGCAGTTTACTGGACAAGGATATCAGTTCCATCACTTGGCTGGAGGCTGCTCTACATGAGGCATGGGATAATATACCTCCCCAAACCCTCAAGAATTTGTGTGAGAGTCTTCCTACATGGCTGAGGGACGTGATTAAGTGTAAAGGACACATCACAAAGTATTAAAAACCTTAGTAAGTGTGCCAATGTACATATTATAATCTTTCATGGTATGTGTTTGTGTTTTGGTACTTGTGTGGGGGAGGGGCGGCATAATGCCATGACTAGCACTGTAGTATGCGATGATGATGAGGGTCCTGACATCCAGACAGATGTGACAGACTCTGACAATCTTCCTGACTCAGTACCCTCTACCTCTAACAACCAGACAGACGAACAACATGATTGTGGGTATTCCTTATGTATACGACAAGTAATGAGGAATCCCCAAGTTTCATTTGTAAATACCAGTTTAGTTCCTCAATCACAGCATGTGTTAGCTGTTGCAACAGAGTTTGATTTCCCTCAGAGATGATGACCACTTTGCATATGTAAATCTCACCTTAGCAGTGTTGGGGTTAAATGTACATAATGTTTATATATAGACAATATAGTCTATAGAGCATTTCAGCTATGTGTGTTCTATATCAACTTGTTGATGTTCAAATTTTTTTTTTATGTATTCATGTTCTCTCCAAATTCTGAGATTTAACAGCAAAAGACTTGTGTGTACCAAGTCTGCCTTTTCTGTTAAACACTTTCTTCTTTGTAAATATAATTCCCCAGAATCTCTAGATCACATGAACACAGATTGATCGATATTCTCTATTTGTATCTCAGTCTCATTTGTTGTACTATATGTTGCAACCCCAGAATGAATCAAAATGTATATGATGTATATTATGTATATGTATATAATGTATATTACCTTTTCATATAATTTTATATTGCTTATATTTGCGATAATAGCTAAATCGTAAATATATTGCTTTATATTATTATTTGACTTAGTTATGTTGTTAGGTAGGATGTAACATTCATATAATATTATGTGCTCCTATATAGTTCAAATCTTGATTGTCTAACTACTGTAATTATCACTTGTGGCTCATTACTCTGCCAGCTTCTCTGTTGCTGAGCAGCAACTGTCCACGGAGCTATCACGTGATAGAGAAGGGGGGTGGGTGATCACACCTCGCCTGAAGTATTCAGTCTGGTCTAGACTTGCTTGGTGGTTGGACGTATTCCTGACAAGTGCCTAACTCTCCCTTATTGGCCCTTGTTGGAAGATCGTCTCTGTCTCATTATTGTTGTAGGTTATGTGAGACTCTGTTCACAGAACACTGTCTAGACTTAGTGATTTTCGACGTTGTACTGAGGTTGTGTGTTGCATAGACACTCTGAGCAACTAAGGTCCTGAGCTGTAGCTTCTGACCTAACTTGTACTGGTATCTGTGTACTGTCACAGTCGGGGATTTTCTTATGCTGAACTTAGATTCAGTAGTATGGGAGTTTGGTGACTTTTGTGGAGGATCTGCTGATGGTCCCTACTTAGTGTCGTTATATTATCTCCTTGTTCCTGATTCTGTGTCGCAGTTGCTAGTTGTATTGCTATTGGGCTTAGCATTCTTTTTATTGTTCAAGCAGACTGTTCTGAGTGCCAGTTGGTCAAGAAGTTAGTTGATGTGAGGACTTTGTCAGTCACTTGTTCAAGTCTAGTCGAGTCGTGAGACATAGTGAACTACTTAGAGCACTTACACATATACACACAAACTTACTTGTACATATTTGTAATATCTTATTAAATGTTAATGTACCAGACGGTACTTAAGAATTATAAATGTGATATGTGCTTTCAGCACAATAATACTGTACACGAGAGAAGTGATTAATATTATTTTGATTTCTGTGATTGATTTAATTTAATTTAATTTGATATACACCTAAACAACTTAATTATTAATAAATTTATTGAATTTTAATTTCTCTAGTTAGTAGCCTACCAGTTGTAATCCCGAAGCACTATTAATTCTTATTGAATTCTAATGGATAATTGGACAAGGATACTAACTACTTGTTACAAAAAATGCAATTTCTAAAAAGCTTAGAGATCTCCAGTGGATGCTAGAAGGGCAGTCCTTTCTAGTATTCACTGGAGATCTCTAAGCTTTTTAGAAATCACGTTTTTTGTAACAAATGGGGGCCTGTCCGGGATGCTCTTGATCCAAGGTGTTCGAGAAATTGTCCAGTGTGACCATAGAGGTATTCAAACACTTTGAGTACTTTTCTAATCTGAAGACTTTGAGTTTAGTCTTGTACAACATACTAGGTGGATGTATGTACTTGACTGTGTCTCTTGATCCAAGGAGATGGAAATACTGTTTATGAGTTCTAACTCTAAGACGACCAACACTAAAATTCCTATTAGGATTATAGTTTCCCATAATCACTCTCTCGTAGTACACTTATTTTCGTGATGTATGTCAAAGTGAAACAGTTAATTGATACTCTGACTTTGTCTGAGTTGAGTACATTAAAACTTCAGACGTGTTGGCGAGTAGCCAAATATCTCGGTGTGACGTATAACAGGAATTACACCTCAGAAACTGTCAGAGCATTAATTAAAGATATATTGTTTCCTGCTCATGCAGAGATGTCTGATTATGATTCAGATACAGAAAGCCTAGTGTCACGATTAGGAAGTAGGACTCTATTTGATGGCATAGAAGATAGAGCAACTACCGCAGAAGTGAGCCTAGTGTCTGAGCCTAGTGTAGCGAAGTTCTCACTCACACCTTCCCGCCTCACTGACACAATAGTACAGAGTATAGCTGGTACTATGACTGACCCCCATACTAGTACTGTGTATACTACACCTGTATCTACTTATCCTAGACCAGATCTAGACTCTCTAGGGATGGCTGGACGAGGTGCCCGACCTAAGGACTGTCCAGAAAGACATGTTAATTTCCCTACTCCTCTGTTACCCACTGGTCCTATCTCTCAGGAACAGCTTGAGAGGTTTGAACGCCTCACAATGTTGCAGACTGCACAAATAGAGGCACAGAGGAAATTGAATGAAGAAGATTTCCAGAGGGAAAATGTTCGTCTTGTCAGACAACAGACTGATAGATCACAGGACACATTTAATGTGCAGAAAGCTGCATCCATAGTTCCTAAGTTTTTTGAGAGTGACTTAGACACCTATTTTGATGTGTTTGAGAACCACACACGTGCTATGAACTGGCCACATAAGCACTGGGCTACCTTGTTGCACACAGCTTTGACAGGAAGAGCTCAAACTTGTACTGCTGCTTTACCATTTGCCAAGTACATTAGTTATGATGCTGTCAAGCAAACTATTCTAGAGACATATAACTTGTTACCTGTAAGTTATCAACGTGTATTTCGTACATTACAACGACGACAAGATCAAACTTGTGTAGAGTTTGCTCGTGAGTAAAAAGTTGCATTTGAGAGATGGTCTAGATCTGCGAAATGTAACAACTACGACAGCCTGGTTCAGTTGTTACTTCACGAAGAGTTTAACAACTGTATGTCTGTGGACATACAAGAATATCTGATCGATCATACTACCTCAGATATTATGGAAACTGCAGCATTAGCAGACAATTACGAGATTTCTCACAAACTTGTACGTACTAAAACAAACAGAAACAAGGTAACTAAAAGTTGTCCTAGAAGTTGGCTACCTAAATCAGCTGCTCATTGCCAGCCTGTTGTATCTGCTACTGTAACTTCTCGTACCTTTACCAGGAAAACTCATAATCCTGAATCTGTCTCTGTGGCAAGACAGAAGTCTGATATCGAGAAGAAGAAAGTTAAATGTACCTATTGTAACAGAAAAGGACATGCTAGAGTGTATTGCTATGAGTTAGAAAGAGATACGAGAAGCAGTCGTGTGGCTGGCACCCCCACTTAAGTCGTATCCTCCTCTCCCATGCAACAAAGGCACCAAAATCCTAGTAATACCTCTGATCCTACTGTTTTAGATAATGTTACTCAGAACACATGACTAGCGTCAGAAAGTGTATCTGACGAAAAGATTCGTTCAGCGATGAGTCCTTACTTATCGAGAGGTAAAGTAGGATTTGACGAATCACATCTAACCGAGATAATTACTTTCAGAGACATTGGCAGTTATCTCACATTATTAAGAGAAGACGTACTGCCCATAACTGATAATACCTATACCAAGATAGATGTATTGTTAGAAGCCTATGGAGGGGCTGTTATAAAAGTACCTCTGCACAAAGTTTATATTGAAACAAGCTATTATACTGGTTATATTTCAGTGGGTATATCCAGTGGTGTATTTCCCATCAGGTCAGTGGACTTGTTGATAGGGGACAATATCCTTCATGCTGGTATATGTAAAGAACCACTTGTGATTGAAAATAGCACTGATGATAATTATGCCATTGAAGCTTGTAGAGAGAAGCCTATTTTATTTCCTCTCAGCACAATTACTAGAGCTATGTCAAAGATACAACAAGCATCCTTGTCTTCTGTTGAGTTAGTGGATGACAATGATTTGGGCTTGAATATGTTGTTCAGTGATGCTCTGCACCCAGGATCATTAACATTGACTCCCCCCGGTCATCAACCTGGTAAGGACACAACTGGCATTAAATTTCCAACTCATGATGATTTAATCAAGGATCAGTTTGTTGATCAGTCACTGGAAAGACTGAGAGATATAGCAGTTACTGAGAGTGAAGCAAAGGATCTCAATAATTGTTACTATTATAGTAACGGTGTACTGATGGAGAAAAATACATATATGTTGTCAGCTGATAGTGTTTCCACCACAGTCAAGCATCTCGTAGTGTTACCAGTTACATTTCGTGAACAAGCCAATGATTTTGCTCACAATGGTCCCATAGGAGGACATTTGGGTGTCAAGAAGACACTCGGTAAACTGGCAAAACATTTTACTTGGCCAATGATGAAGGAAACAGTAGCTGATCATGTGCGATGTTGCCACGTGTGTCAAGTGACAGGCAAGCCAGCACACACACCTCCACCTACACCTCTCACTCTGTTCACTAGTAGCAAAGTTCAGTTCACCTGGACTAGAGATTGTTCAGACTTGTTCAAAAGATTGAAACGTTTGCTCTCCTCTGATCCTGTGTTGAAAAGTCCTAATTTCAATCTTCCCTTCTTTTTACATATAGATGCGAGTGGTTATGCAGTGGGCGCTGTGCTGCTCCAACAGTCAACATCCACTGACATTTTCCATCCTATATGTTATTATTCATCTAAGCTCAAACGACACCAGAAAAATTATGCCACTATTGAGAAAGAGGCTCTAGCTCTTGTGGTGTCCTTGGAACATTCTGACGTGTATTTGGGCACTTCCCCATTTAAAATTAATGTTTTTTTCAGACCACAATCCACTCACCTACATAAACACTATGAAGAGTAAAAATGCTAGGATCATGAGGTGGGCTCTCAGAATCCAGCCTTATTCTATTAATATAAAACATATAAGTGGTCATTGTAATGTAATTGCTGACGCTCTGTCACGTCCTTAATAATTTTCAGTTACATTAAATTAACGTAATTTTATGCCCAAATACCTTTTGTTACTTGCTATGTCAAATTCAGTAAAGTAATGTAATATCTCCAGCCCATGTTAACTATGTATACTCATGTCATGTCTAATTATGTTATTTATATATTCACAGTAGTAATGGTATGTGTGTGAGGAGGAGACAGAAGCTGAGTGATGAGTTAGTAGTGTTGTGTGGACGATGTTACTACGTGGCAGAACACTGTCCTGCTGCAGACCCCCCCTTCCTCACTACACACCTTAAGCTGCTTCATACTCAGATGTCCATGCTGCATAGCATTCCACAACCACTACTTAAGAGTGGAATGCCATCTCCTGTCTATCACACAAGACTATTGTTCATATGCAGTCTCCTCTACTATGATCGAGCCTCAACGTGTCATGCTTGTCTACGCTATCCTATCTCTACACTGATGTACATAACCACGAGTATGCAGAGATACGATACTTTGTACTGCCCTAGTACCAGGGGCATAACTTATAGTGATATAGACACTGAAAAATAGAAGTGCTTGGCACAAGAGTGACTCTGATTTATTTTTTATATTAAATTGTATTATTAATGTGGCATGAGTAATCAGTAATAATGTGAAAGACATTAACACAACTCCTAGTGTGACCGTTTGTCATGTTGGGGGGGGGGTTGTTGCAACCCCTGAATGGGTCACAATGTATATGATGTATATTATGTATATGTATATAATGTATATTACCTTTTCATATAATTTTATATTGCTTATATTTGCGATAATAGCTAAATCGTAAATATATTGCTTTATATTATTATTTGACTTAGTTATGTTGTTAGGTAGGACGTAACATTCATATAATATTATGTGCTCCTATATAGTTCAAGTCTTGATTGTCTAACTACTGTAATTATCACTTGTGGCTCATTACTCTGCCAGCTTCTCTGTTGCTGAGCAGCAACTGTCCACGGAGCTATCACGTGATAGAGAAGAGGGGGGGGTGATCGCACCTCGCCTGAAGTATTCAGTTTGGTCTAGACTCGCTTGGTGGTTGGACGTATTCCTGACAAGTGCCTAACTCTCCCTTATTGGCCCTTGTTGGAAGATCGTCTCTGTCTCATTATTGTTGTAGGTTATGTGAGACTCTGTTCACAGAACACTGTCTAGACTTAGTGATTTTCGACGTTGTACTGAGGTTGTGTCGCATAGACACTCTGAGCAACTCAGGTCCTGAGCTGTAGCTTCTGACCTAACTTGTACTGGTATCTGTGTACTGTCACAGTCGGGGATTTTCTTATGCTGAACTTAGATTCAGTAGTATGGGAGTTTGGTGACTTTTGTGGAGGATCTGCTGATGGTCTCTACCTAGTGTCGTTCTATTATCTTCTTGTTCCTGATTCTGTGTCGCAGTTGCTTGTTATATTGCTATTGGGCTTAGCATTCTTTTTATTGTTCAAGCAGACTGTTCTGAGTGCCAGTTGGTCAAGAAGTTAGTTGATGTGAGGACTTTGTCAGTCACTTGTTCAAGTCAGTTCTGATAGAGTTCCGCACCAAAGACTGTTGAAAAAAGTAGCAGCTCATGGCATTGGGGGAAGAGTGCTCTCGTGGATCGAATCATGGCTCACAGACAGAAAGCAGAGAGTGTCCATAAATGGGGTTAAATCCGAGTGGGGATCAGTAACAAGTGGCGTTCCACAGGGATCAGTCTTGGGCCCGTTGTTGTTTATAATATATATCAATGATCTTGATGAAGGAATTATTAGTGATATGAGCAAATTCGCCAATGACACGAAGATAGGTAGGATAATTGATTCAAACGTAGATGTTAGGGAACTTCAGGAGGATTTAGACAAACTTTACTCTTGGTCAGAAAAGTGGCAGATGCAGTTCAATGTAGATAAATGCAAGGTTCTGAAGCTCGGGAGTGTCCATAACCCTAGCACTTATAAGTTAAATAATGTAGAACTTAGCCATACAGATTGCGAAAAGGACTTGGGGGTTATGGTAATCAGCAACCTTAAACCAAGACAGCAATGTCTAAGCGTACGTAATAAGGCAAATAGATTACTGGGATTTATATCAAGAAGTGTAAGCAACAGAAGTCCAGAGGTCATACTGCAGCTTTATACATCATTAGTAAGGCCTCACCTAGATTATGCAGCTCAATTCTGGTCTCCATATTACAGAATGGACATAAATTCGTTAGAAAACATTCAGCGTAGGATGACTAAATTAATACATAGCATTAGAAATCTTCCTTATGAAGAAAGATTGAAGACTCTTAAGTTACATTCACTTGTTAGACGAAGAATGAGGGGAGACCTGATCGAAGTGTATAAGTGGAAGATAGGTATTAATAAAGGGGATATTAACAAGGTCTTGAGGATATCTCTCCAAGAGAGAACCCGCAGTAATGGATTTAAATTAGATAAGTTTAGATTTAGAAAGGACATAGGAAAGTATTGGTTTGGAAATAGGGTAGTTGATGAGTGGAACAGTCTACCTAGTTGGGTTATTGAGGCTAGGACTTTGGGTAGTTTCAAATTTAGGTTGGATAAGTACATGAGTGGGAGGGGTTGGATTTGAGAGGGACTTGCACATCGGAGCTTGTTTCTTGGGTGGCATTGAAAATTGGGTTGGTCAAATGTTTGTTAGTGGGATGAATTGTAAAGGACCTGCCTAGTATGGGCCAACAGGCCTGCTGCAGTGTTCCTCCTTTCTTATGTTCTTATGTTCAGTTGAGTCGTGAGACATAGTGAACTACTTAGAGCACTTACACACATACACACAAACTTACTTGTACATATTTGTAATATCTTATTAAATGTTAATGTACCAGACGGTACTTAAGAATTATAAATGTGATATGTGCTTTCAGCACAATAATACTGCACACGATAGAAGTGATTAATATTATTTTGATTTCTATAATTAATTTAATTTAATTTAATTTGATATACGCCTAGACAACTTAATTATTAATAAATTTATTGAATTTTAATTTCTCTAGTTAGTAGCCTACCAGTTGTAATCCCGAAGCACTATTAATTCTTATTGAATTCTAATGGATAATTGGACAAGGATACTAACTGATTGTTACGAAAACCCAGTAACAGACTGGATGCTAGAAGGACAGTCCTTTCTAGTATTCACTGGAGGTTTCTAAGCTTTTTAGAAATCGCATGTTTTGTAACACTATACCATCATTGACTGTATTAACTACCATGAAGTATGATATCATTTGTAATGCATTACAATCAATTATCATCCTTATGTATAGTTCTTTATGTTCAGCTGCTGTGTACATTGATATTGTATAGAATCAGGCCAGAGCCGTAATATCTACAGTCTATAGTGTGTATTAATTAGTTGTATATTAGCCTTGCTGAGCTGTCAAAAGTGTTACTGTGTACTTGTATAGTATACTTAGATAACCCAGCTACTTTATAGATATGCTCCTTTGCTAGCCGTGATGTCATGAGACCCATTACATGTGAGCAGTAGGCCAGAAGCCTCGTGATCAGTTCCTGCAAGGCATAGACTGGCCAAGGCAAGGCTCCAGGGCTTCATCTCAACACTCTCTTAATTATACATCTCCAAGACATCCAACGTGTATATTTCTTACTCTAACAAGAACATAACATAAGAAAGGAGGAACACTGCAGCAGGCCTGTTGGCCCATACTAGGCAGGTCCTTTACAATTCATCCCACTAACAAACATTTGACCAACCCAATTTTCAATGCTACCCAAGAAATAAGCTCTGATGTGCAAGTCCCACTCAAATCAAATACTCATGTATTTATCCAACCTAAATTTGAAACTACCCAAAGTCCCAGCCTCAATAACCCAACTAGGTAGTCTGTTCCACTCATCAACTACCCTATTTCCAAACCAATAATTTCCTATGTCCTTTCTAAATCTAAACTTATCTAATTTAAATCCATTACCTTGTTAATATCCCCTTTATTAATACCTATCTTCCACTTATACACTTCGATCAGGTCTCCCCTCATTCTTCGTCTAACAAGTGAATGTAACTTAAGAGTCTTCAATCTTTCTTCATAAGGAAGATTTCTAATGCTATGTATTAATTTAGTCATCCTACGCTGAATGTTTTCTAACGAATTTATGTCCATTCTGTAATATGGAGACCAGAATTGAGCTACATAATCTAGGTGAGGCCTTACTAATGATGTATAAAGCTGCAGTATGACCTCTGGACTTCTGTTGCTTACACTTCTTGATATAAATCCCAGTAATCTATTAAAATCCCAGTAATCTATCTAAATCCCACTAATCTATTGTATTAACAAACTATAGTATTAACAAACTATAGTATTAACTATAGTATTAACAAACCAAATTACCCTATTACCAAACTAAAGGTACCCAATTACCAAACCAAACTAAGAACATAAGAACATAAGAATGTAGGAACACTGCAGAAGGCCTACTGGCCCATACGAGGCAGGTCCTTATCAAAACGACAACTACCTAGAGCTACTCAAGAAACAACTCCAGCACCCCCCAACACCAATCAAACCCAGCCCCTCCCACTCATATATTTGTCCAGTCTCTTCTTAAAGCTACCCAAGGTCCTAGCCTCTATCACCCCACTGGGAAGACTGTTCCACGCATAAGAACATAAGAACATAAGAAAGGAGGAACACTGCAGAAGGCCTGTTGGCCCATACTAGGCAGGTCCTTTACAATTCATCCCACTAACAAAACATTTGCCCATCCCAATTTTCAATGCCACCCAAGAAACAAGCTCCGATGTGCAAGTCCCACTCAAATCCAACCCCTCCCACTCATGTACTTATCCAACCTAAATTTGAAACTACCCAAAGTCCTAGCCTCAATAACCCAACTAGGTGAAGATTGAGACACTTATGCAGCATATGGGAATCTTTATTCAGGAAACGTTTCGCCACACAGTGGCTTCATCAGTCCAATACAAAGAGGAAGGCGTAAGGAGAGGAGGAGTATGAGGTAATCAGTCCCTCAGCCTGGAGTCGATGTGTTCAGTCCATCAATCTTGTAGAATGTACATTCTACAAGATTGATGGACTGAACACATCGACTCCAGGCTGAGGGACTGATTACCTCATACTCCTCCTCTCCTTACGCCTTCCTCTTTGTATTGGACTGATGAAGCCACTGTGTGGCGAAACGTTTCCTGAATAAAGATTCCCATATGCTGCATAAGTATCTCAATCTTCAACTTGTCGGTTTTTCAAACCATTCACCACAACCCAACTAGGTAGACTGTTCCACTCATCAACTACCCTATTTCCAAACCAATACTTTCCTATGTCCTTTCTAAATCTAAACTTATCTAATTTAAATCCATTACTGCGGGTTCTCTCTTGGAGAGATATCCTCAAGACCTTGTTAATATCCCCCCTATTAATACCTATCTTCCACTTATACACTTCGATAAATTTCCCCCCCCTTTTTTCTTCGTCTAACAATGAAGGGTAATTTAAAGTTTTTAAAAACTTTCTTCATAAGGAAGTTTTTCCTAATGCAATGAAATTAAATTTTACCCATCCTACGCTAAAATTTTTCCCCTAACAAATTTAGGCAAAAAAAAACACAAATGCGGGATAAGTGTTTCCTTTTTTGGGACTATTTTTCGCCCACACAGTGGGCTTTTTCAAGCCAAACAGAACAACAGGGGTTTGGAAGAACGCGAGTATTTATACCCGGGTGAGGTCGGTGAAATCCCTGCATCTGATAAAGGAACCGAGTTGGGTTGAAAGAGTCTAAAAACTTGGGTAGCTTGGAAAGGAGACTGGACAATTTTTTGTGAGCGGGACCTTCTACAGTTTTCTTATGTGGGTTTAGCGAGAAGAATTTTTTGGGCCCAAGGGGTTCAGCTATTTTATAGAAGCCACAAAGGGTTTTGAATTGTGGGATATAGAAATAATTTATGTTTCCAGGATTCTTCGATTGAGTGTTGTCTTCTGTGGCAAAAGTCTTGAGTTTCTGTAGTTTATAAAGGGGTTTTGTGTAAATTTAAACGTGTTGTACCCCGGGCATTTTTTTTGGGGTCGAAAAACCTGTTTTGGTATTGGTTTTTCTGAAATACGTGTTTAGGTCCCTTGATGTTTGGGCCCCACGTAAAAATTTGGGGCAGTATTAAAAGGGGATTAGGGAATACCCCTGCAAGGAGGAGGTTTTGTCCCCCTACTACTGGGTTTTTTGTCCTTATGGTCGGGGTTTTGTGGAGGTGGGATATTTGGGAATGATTTTTTTGGAAAAAGATGTTTGGAAACATGTTTGGCAAGGGGAGTTGGGGGGAAAGGGACTATGAAACTTTTCTCGGCAGTGTCTTCTCGGGGTTGTTTTGAAGATTTTTAAAAGGCTCGCCGTCTGCAGTCTCTGATGAATTGACGAGGATAGGGGATTTTGGGAAAATACCTTTTCAATTATAGTGCATTCTTCCTCAAGGAACTTGTTGTTTTGGAGATTCTGAGTGCACGCGGGAAAAGCCAAAAATTTTACACACCACTTTTTGGTTTTTTGGTGCCCGTGGTGAGAGTAAAAAAGGAGAAGATCTTTTTTGGTTGGGGGGTTTTTTCATAGTTTTTAAAAAAACGAATTTCCCGGGTCAGTTTTGCGGGAGAAAGAAAAACAAAAAAGGGGAAGAGTGTTGTCGACCTTTTCCCTTCAAGTGTGAACTGGATTAAAGGGCCGACCCCGGTTGAGCTTGTCTTGGAGAGTTTTAAACTTTAAAGGGCTTTTTAGGAGTTATGAGGAAATCCCCGTCAAAAAAACGGAGCCAGGTGACAGACGAAGGAATAATGGGGGAGAAACGTTCGGGTTTTCTAGATGTTCCATGAATAGGTTCCTGGGACGCACTGAGGGGCAAACCCCTGGGAAAGCCAAAAGTCTGCTGAAAGAGGTGATTTTAAAAAGAAAACACGAAAAGCCAACACATATTCAACCGGGTCGATGAAGTGCGGCGGGAATGGGAAGATCAAGTAAACCCGTAAATTTTTCCCTTGCGCAAGGGACCCATGGCTTTTTTAGAAAGGTATTTTAGGGGAATAGGGAATCACGTCAAGGCGGGAAAATTTTTCTTGTCCTGATTTTGGGTTTTTGCGAATGCAAATTGGGAAAATCACCTGAGGTTTGAGATGGCTGGATCGCTTTCGCAACACAAAAACAGGAACAAGAAATTTTCCACCCTTTGACGTGACTTCCCTATTCACTAAATTTCCTTTCTAAACCCAAACCATCACCTTGCGCAAGAAAATTGACGATTCACTTTTATCTTCCCATTCCAGCCAGCGAAATTCATCGACCTGGTTTAAAAAATGGGGTTTGGCTTTACGTGTTTCTCTTTTTTAAAATCACCTCTTTTAGCAGACTTTTGACTAAACCCATGGGGTTTGCCACCGTGCATCCCCAGCGAACCAAAACATGGAACATCTAGAACCGAACGTTTCCCCCACCATATTCCCTTTGTCTTCCCCCCTGGGTCCCCTTTTTATGGGGAGACATTCCTCCATAACTCCCAAACGCTTCAACGTTCAAACTCTCCAAGACAACTCAACCAGGGCGAGCCTTCAACCCCTTCCACTTGAAAAAAGAGGGGCGCCCAAAACCCCCTTCCTTTTCCTTTATGGGTTTACTCTGCAAAGCTGAAACCAAAGAAATTCGTTTTTTAAATCTTCGAAAACCCCCCCAAACCAAAAAGAAACTTCTTTCCCCTTTTACCTCACCACGACACCAAAACCAAACGTGGTTAAATTTTAGGCTTTTTCCTGCGTCACTCCCAAAAAGCCCGCAACGGTTCCTTGAGGGAAAAATGCACTATAATTTAACAGGTTTTTTCCCAAAATCCACAAACCCCGCACTTCATCCGAGACTGCAACGGCGAGCACTAAACTCTTTAACAAACCAAAAGACACTGCCCCAAAAAAGGGAAAAAATCCTTCCCACCAACCCATTGCCAAAAATGTTTTTCCCAAAATCTTTGCCAAAACACATTTTTCCCAAATAACTACCTCCCCAACCCGACCCCTCAAAAGGGCATCACCATATACAGGACAAGCCTCCCCCCTCGCAAGGGGGATACATAATTTCCCCTTTTAATGACTGCAACAAGTTATACGTGGCAAACATCAAGGGCCTCCAAACACGTATTTCAGAACACCAATACGCAACAGGTTTTGACACACAAGGGAAAGCCTCGTACAACACCGTAATTCACACAAACCCCTTGATAAACAAAAAACTCAAAACTTATCGGGCCCCAGAAGAAAAACACCAATACCGGGGGAAGAAAACCTGGGAAACATCACTTATTTTTATACCGACAACTTCAAAACCCGAAAAGTGGCTTTTTATAACTAGCTGAACCACTTGCCAAGAAACTTCTTCATCGCATCCCCCATAAGAACACTGTAGAAGGGTTTCTCACAAAATTGTCCAGTCCCCCTTTCCAAGCTACCCAAGTTTTTTTGACTCTTAAAAACCCTACTCGGAAAATCATCAGATGCGCATTCTTCACCTGAAACCCCAGCCGGGCAAAAAAATACTCGCGTTTCCCTTTCCCCCCAGTATTTTTGTTTTTTACTTAAAAAAGCCCACTGTGTGGGCGAAACCTGTCAAAAAAGGGTCACATTAACTGCATTTGTTTTAAAATTGGGCCCTTTGTCGGTATTTTTAAAAACCCTTTTTTCCCAACGAATTTTTGTCCCCCTTCTGTAATAAAGGAAACCAGAAATTTTTCTGATAATCTAGGTGAGGGCCCTTTCTAATGAGGGATAAAGCTGCATTTTGACCTCTGGGCTTCTTTTTTGCTTTCACTTCTTGAAAAATCCCCCTAATCAATTTGCCCCCTTTTTACGGAAAGGGTTAGGCATTGCGGCCCTTTTTTTAAGGGTTTCTTTCTTACCATAAACCCCCCCCCAATTTCCTTTTCGCAAATTTTATGGGTAAGTTCTCATTATTTAACTTTTTAAGTGCATCACCAAATCTGTTTTAAAAAAACCCTACTTACCTATGTCCTTTCTAAATCTAAATTTTATCCAACCTTTAAAACCTTATTCCTGGTTTTTTTACCTGGTTTTGAAAAACCCCCATACTTTATTAAAAGTTTTCCCCTTTTTTGGGCCCCCATCCACTTATACAAATTAAAAGATAAAACCCCCCCCCATTCAACGCCTCCCAAAGAGTGGAAAATTTTTAAAGGGTTTTAAATCCATCTTCATACGGGGGGTTCCTTTTTCACAATTTAAACATTTTAGTCATTCTTCTCGGTTTTTTCTCTAATGAGTCAAAGTCCATCCTGTAGTAAGGGGACCAAAACTGAGCAGCATAATCTAAATGAGGCCTCACTAGTGATGTATAGAGCTGTAAAATAACTTTTGGACTTCTGTTACTTATACTTCTTGAGATAAATCCAAGTAATCTGTTGGCCTTGTTGCGCACACTGAGGCACTGCTGTCTTGGCTTTAGATTTCTGCTTACCATGACTCCCAAGTCTTTTTCACATTCTGTATGACCAAGCTCTACTTCACCTAGATTATAGCTTCGAGGGTTATTTTCATTACCAAGGGCAAGTACCTACACTTATCCACATTAAACTTCATCTGCCATTTTCTCAGACCAAGACATTAATTTGTTCAAATCGTCCTGGAGTTCATTGATATCCTCCTCAGAGTGAATTATACGGCCTATCTTTGTATCATCAGCAAACTTACTCATGTCACTAGAATCCCTTCATCAAGGTCATTAATGTAAATTATGAACAAGAGAAGGCCTAAAACTGATCCTTGTGGAACGCCACTAGTGACTAATCCCCATTCAGATTTCACTCCATTAATGGTAACTCTCTGCTTTCTATTGGTAAGCCATGCCTCAATCCATGCTAGAACTTTACCTCCTATACCATGAGCTGCCACTTTTCTTAAGAGTCTCTTGTGAGGTACTCTGTCGAAGGCTTTACTAAAATCCAAATAAACAATATCATATTCCTTATTACTGTCAACTGCCTCAAATGTTCTATTGAAGAACGTCAGTAAGTTTGTCAGGCAGGAACGACCTCTCGTGAATCCATGCTGAGATTCATTTATCAAGTTATGCTCTTCAAGGTGACTTCTGATAATGTCAGCTATAATTGATTCTAATAACTTGCCCACTATAGATGTCAGGCTTATTGGACGGTAATTTGAAGGAGTGGACTTATCCCCTGATTTGAATATAGGAACCACATTAGCCATCTTCCACAACTCTGGCACAACACTGGTAAGGATGGACGCATTGAATACACTCGTTAATGGCTGACTAAGCTCCATCTTGCATTCCTTAAGTACCCTTGAAAACAACTCATCGGGTCCCGGGGACTTATTTTGTTTCAGTTTGTCTATCTGTTTAATAACCATGTCCCTCGTGACAGTAATATTAGTTAACTTAAATTCATCAGGAACCAAATAATTGTTAATTACTGGAATCTCATTTACATCTCCTGTGTAAAAACTGACAAAAAATAGTCATTAAATAAGGAACACATTTCCAGTTCATTATCCGTCAGCTGTCCATTCCCAGATTTCAGAGGTCCTACTTTTACCTTCACCTTCGTCCTATACACTTGAAAGAACCCCTTTGGATTAGTCTTTGATTCATTAGCAACTCTAATTTCATAGTCACGTTTAGCCTTTCTATTCGCCTTTTTTACTTCTCTTTTAAGCTGAACATATTGGTCAGTAAGGTTAACCTCTCCTCTTCTGATGCGCCTATAAATTCCCCTTTTCTCCCCTAATAGATGCTTTAGCCTCCTGTTAACCCATTTGGGATCGTTATTATTAGACCTAATTTCTCTCTTGGGAATGTATATACTCTGGGCACTGTGTACATTATTAAGAAAACAATCATAAAAGCAGATCCCTTCATATTCATAAGTATGATTATCACCAATAAAATCATTAGCTAGATAACCCCAATCAAGATTAGACAGATGTTCCCTAAGTCCATTATAATCGGCAGAACGAAAATCAGGGATTTTTACTGTATTATCATTATTCTTGCATTCCCAATTAATGCTAAAGGTGATGGATTTGTGATCACTTGCGCCAAGCTCTTCAGTGATCTCCAGATTATTCACGAGTGTTTCCTTATTTGACAAGACTAGGTCTAGCAAATTATTACCCCTGGTAGGCTCAGTTACACTCTGTTTCAGAAAACAGTCCTGAACTGTTTCCATGAAGTCACTGGACTCTAGATTACCTGTCAAAGAATTCCAGTCAATTTGGCTAAAGTTAAAGTCCCCTACTATGACTACGTTACTGTGTCCAGAAGCCCTAACAATTTCGTCCCAAAGAAGTCTCCCTCTATCGTGATCCAAGCTTGGAGGTCGGTATATTACACCTAGAATTAGTTTTTCTTGACCCTCCACGAACTCTACCCAAACAGACTCTGTTACTGCTCCATCTATTTTATACCTGTTTTTATGCAACAATTAATATTTTCTCGAACATACAATGCAACTCCTCCCCCCTTCCCATTACATCTATCCACATTGAATAACTTAAATCCCTGAATATTACACTCAGCAGTCATATCCCGACTCTTTAAATCATACCACGTTTCAGTTAATGCAATGATATCAAAGTTCCCAGCACATGCTACCAAACGTAGTTCATTAATTTTATTTCTTGCACTTCGACTGTTAGCATAAAATACCATCATATGTTTTTTCTTCTGCACATTTTTCCTATTCATCTTTGTTTTTACACAATTTCTGAAATTATCGTTACCCAGAGTTACTCCATGACAGTTACCATTAAGATTCTTAATATCAGAGCATAAGTCAATATATCCATACTCATTATTAATCATTTCTAAACCCATACCTCTAACTAATCCTAGTTTAAAGTCCTAACAACCCCCTCAACTGAGTTAGCAAGAAAACCCACACCTGCCCTGGATAAGTGAACCCCATCCCTGGCATACATGTCATTTCGGCCATAGAAGTTGTCCCAGTTGTCAATGAATGGTACTGCATTATCCTTACAGTGTTTATCCAGCCAACAATTAATACCAATTGCTCTGGACAACCATTCATTACCAACACCTCTTCTTGGCAAAATGCCACATATAACAGGGCGCCCCCCCTTCTTCCTAATCATGTCTATAGCTGTCCTGAACTTTCTAACTAAATCCTCACTTCTAACGCTTGCCTACATCATTGCCTCCAGCACTGAGGCAAATAATAGGATTGATCCCATTACCGTTCATGATGTTGTCAAGCCGGCTAACAATGTCCTCCATCCCAGCCCCAGGAAAGCATACCCTTTGTCTCCTACTCCTGTCCTTCAAGCAGAATGCCCTATCCATGTATCTAACCTGGCTATCCCCAACAACAACAATATTCTTACCTTCCTTGTTGTCGTTCGTCGTGACGATCCCAGTAGTAGACTCACATTCGTCGGGTAGCACCGAGAATGCGTTGGAGGTTTCCACGGGAGTTTCCACAGCAGTCTCTTTCTTCTTCATCGTTTCTGGCTTTCCATACGTCTTCTTGATCGTCAACTTCGTCGTCCCCTGCTGTCCAACCACTGACCACGATCCCTTCTTGACCTGAGGACTCGAAACAGGAGGACTACTACGAATCCTCTTGTTTTCCTCGGTCAGTCGCCGTATCTCCATCTTCGCTGCCCTCAATTCCTCCTTAAGCTGCTGGTAAAGCTGCTCGATGGAGGGCATCTTGGTTCAGTCCACGGGAGCAAACAAGACACTTCTTCACAGAGCCAAGTATAGGTCAGCACTCAAAGTACAGGTCACCACTCAAGAGCACACAAACAGGTCTTCACAGAGCTAAGTACACGTCACCACGTCACTACCCTATTACCAGAGCCCTTTCTTTCGATATCAGCACATGTTCAGAAAATTGGGAAGCAAATGCCAAGATCATTTTCAGTTTTACCCAAGCAATGATCTTTGATAACTGTTTCACCTGAGATGCATGTCCCATTTAAATACAACATGTCTTACTCACAAATTTATCCAACCAAAATTTGATATCTCCTCATGTACCCCACGACAATAGTGGTGGGGGTAGTGGTAGTGGTAATGTTGGTGGCAGTGGTGGTAGTCGTGGTAGTCATGGTGGCACTGATAGTGGTGGTGGTAGTAGTAGTGGTAGTGGTTGTGGTAGTGGTGTTGATAGTGGTGGTAGGGGTGGTAGTGGTGGTGATAGTGGTAGCGGTGGTGGTTGTGGTAGTGGTAGTGGTGGCAGTAGTGGTGGCAGTGGTGGTAGTGGTAGTGGTAGCGGTGATGGTAGTTGTGGTAATGGTAGTGGTGGTAATGGTAGTGGAGGTGGTAATATTGGTGATAGTGGTGGTAATATTGGTGACAGTGGTAGTGGTGGTGGTGGTGGGGATGGTAGTGGTGGTGGTAGTGGTGGTGGTAGTGGTGGTGGTAGTGGGTGGTGGTAGTGGTGGTGGTATTGGTGATGGTAGAGGTGGTGGTAGTAGTAGTGGTGGTGGTAGTAGTGGTGGTGGTGGTGGTGGTGATGGTAGTGGTAGGGGTAGTGGTGGTGGTATTGGTAGTGGTGATGGTAGTGGTGGTGGTAGTGATGATTGTGGAGGTGGTAGCAGTGGTGGTAGTTGTAGTAATTCCTTATGGAAGCAAAAGACCCGGCAGACGATGCACCATCCCCCCCCCCCAATGAAAAGCGACAACACAATAAGTGCCAAGGGCCCATGACTCTTCAGCTGCCTCCCAGCATACATAAGGGGGATTACCAATATACCCCTGGCTGTCTTGAAGAAGGCACTGGACAGGCACCTAAAGTCAGTACCTGACCAGACGGGCTATGGTTCGAACGTCGGTTTGCGTGAGGCCAGCAGTAACAGCTTGGTTGATCAGGCCCTGATCCACCAGAAGGCCCGGTCACAGACCGGGCCGCGGGGTCGTTGATCCCCGAAATCCTCGCCAGGTATACTCCAGGTATACCACCATCACTACTATTACCACCATCACTACTATTACCACCATCACTACCACCACCATCATCGCTAACATCACAACCAACACTACCATCACCACCATCACTACCATCACCACCATCACTACCATCACCACCATCACTACCATCATCACCATCACCACCACCACGACCATCACCGCCACCACCTCTACTACTACCATCACCACCATTTGTACCACTACCATCACCATCATCACTACCATCATTTCAATCATTATCATTACCACCATCACTTCCATCATCACCATCATTTCCATCACAACCACCACTACAGTCACTCCCATCACCATCACCACCGCAATCACTGCCCCTATCACCATCACTATCATCACAATCACAACTACCATCACCAACAACATTGCCATCACCACCATCACTACCATCAACACCACTACCATCACCACCATCACTACCATCACCACCACTACTATCACCACCATCAATTCCAGCACTACCACCATCACTACCAACACCACCATCACTACCATCACCACCACGACCTCTACCACCACCATTTGTACAACCACCATCACTACCGCACTACCTTTACCACCACACCCCACACCACAGTTACTACCTCACCACCATGCTTCCATCACTCCCAAACACAAACTTTTCCACCACACTGCCACCCGCCATCATCACCGTTTTTTATGTCTTTCCATTACTACATCACTACCATCACCACCATCCCCATCATTCCCCATCACCTCCACTACCACCATCACAAACCCCTCCCCCACCGCTACCACACCACAATCACTCCCACACCCCCATCACCCCCATCACCACCACCGCCCCCCATCACCACCACTCCCAAACCCCCCACCCCGAAACCATCCCCAAACACCGCACCATCACCACATCACCCCACCCATTACCACCCGCCACCATCACCAGCCAACCTCCACCCTACCCCATCACTACCACTAACATCAAAAACCCACACCACCCACCCCCAAAACCCACCCCCCCCATCCCACCATCACCACCACCACACCCCATCACCACAATCACCCCCACCACCATCACCACCACCACACCACCACCAACTTTCCCCCCACCCCCAAAACCCATCAAAACCACAACAACCCCCTCACACCACCACCCCCACCACCACCACCCCACCACCACCACCACCACCACCACCCCATCACCCCGTCCCCACATCACCACCCCCCCATCACCACCGTCCCACACCCCCAAAAACCGCTACTCACCCCCACATCACCCCCCCACACCACCATCACCCCTCACCTCACTACCGTTATCATCCCATCACCGCTACCATCCCCACCACCACTCCCAAAAAAAGCATCATCCCCAAAAACACTACTATCACTACCACCGCCCCCGTCACCCCCACCACCACCATTACCCCCTCCCCCACCACTGCCACAACCATCCCTCCATCACTCCCACCCCCCCACCACACAAAACCACCCCCCACCACCATTACTACCATCACCACCACCCCCATCCTACCACCCTACCACCTTTCCCCCCACCCCCATCACCCCCCGCATCCCCACCTCCAAATCACAAACCACCACCATCCCCCACCCCCACCATCGCTCCCTTAAACACATCACTCCCAAACACCCCGCCACTACCGCACCTCCCCCACAAAAATCAACACCATCACTACTATCACCCCCCCTTTACCATCACTCCCAAAACTCCAAAACCCCACACCATCAACCCCCCCCCACCTCCACTTCCACTCCACCACCTCCATCACTACCACTCCCCCTCACTACCACCACCATCACCACCGTCATCACCACCCCCATCACTACCTACACCCCATTTCCACCATCACCCCATCACCAACACCACCTCCCCCCAAACAAACCCCACCATCACCACCTCCCACTCCACCACCATCCCCACCGTCATCACCAACCACCCCCCTCCAAATCCCATTTTTCCCACCATCCCACCATCACCCCCCATCACCACCCCCCACACTACTACCACCACACCCCCACCATCACTACCACCTCTTACCACCTCACACCATCACCATCACCACCATCACTACCACTCCCACCACCACCACCCCCACCATCACCTCCCCCCATCACTACCACCACCAACCCCCACCCTACCCCATCTCCCACCATCATCACGGAAAATTCCCTTTAACCTGAGTCGACTGTGTTTGGGCGGCGGGGTTTATACGCCCAAGGAGGGCATATTCGTCACTGTGCCTCAAAACCTTCACACCGCCTCCATCTCAACCGCATGTTATCCGTAATTTGCCTTTATGCCAAAAAGAGGAGGTAATTGGTGAAATATCTCAAAGATCACTAAGATAGCAAAGTTCAATTTGGGCTTTAGTGAATACGTACTTTTGAAGTCTTTGTAAAATTCGATAACCAAATGGGTTTTTTTTTTTTTTTCTCGAAGGATTTTAAACCTCGGAACTAGGGTATTTGTAAAACACAAACCCCACCACCACACACACAACACACACACACACAACACCACACACAAAAACACACAAAAACACACACCACACACACACACATTCACCACACAACCCCACCACAAACACACATACCACCACAACCCCCAACACACACACACACCACACACACACACACACCCCACAATACACACCACCAACCACACACACACACACACACACACACACACACACCACCCAACACACACACACACACACACACACCAGGACAGGAGTATAAATGCCAACCAGCACGGATTCACGGAAGGCAAATCCGTGTCACAAACCTTCTGGAGTTTAAATGATAAAATAACAGAAGTAAGACAAGAGAGAGAGGGGGGGGTTTTGATTGCATCTTCTTGGACTGCAAGAAGGCCTTTGACACAGTTCCTCACAAGAGTTTAAAGTGCGAACCCTAGAGCATCAGGCGCATATAACGGGAAGGGGCACTGCAATGGATCAGAAAATACCTGACAGGGAGGCAACCAAGAGTCATGGTACGTAATGATGTATCACAGTGGGCACCTGTGACGAGCGGGGTCCCACAGGGGTGGGTCCAGGACCAGTGCTATTTTTGGTATATGTGAACGACAGGGAGGGAAGGGTTGACTCAAAAGTGTCCCTGTTTGCAGATGATGTGAATTTAAATGAGGAGAATTAAATCGATGAGGACCCAGGCAGGACTTCAAAAGAGACCTGGACAGACGGGACACCTGGTCCAGCAAATGGCTTCTCGAATTTAATCCTGCCAAATGCAAAGTCATGAAGATGGGGGAGGGCCACAGAAGACCACAGACAGAGTATAGGCTAGGTGGCCAAAGACTGCAAACCTCACTCAAGGAGAAAGTTTCTTGGGGTGAGTAAAAACACGCGAGCATGTCTCCGGAAGCACACACCCAATCAATAACTGCTGCAGAAATATGGCCCCCTGGCAAACCTGAGAACAGCATTCCGATACCTTAGAAAAGGAACATTCAAGAAAACTGTACACCGTGTATGTCAGGCCCATACTGGAGTATGCAGCACCTGTTTGGAACCCGCACTTGATAAAGCACGTCAAGAAACTAGAGAAAGTACAAAGTTGCGACAAGGGTTTGTTCCAGAGCTAAGGGGAATGTCCTATGAAGAAAGATTAAGGGAAATCGGGCCCGACGACACTGAGGACAGGAGGGTCAGGGGAGACATGATAACGACATATAAAAATACTGCGTGGAATAGACAAGGTGGACAAAGACAGGATGTTCCCAGGGGGGACAAAAGAAACAAGAGGCCCAATTGGAAGAAGACAACAATTAGTCAGAGGAGATAGTAGGAAGTTTTCTTCAGTCATAGAGTTGTAAGGCAGTGGAATAGCCTAGAAAATGACGTAGTGGAGGGGAGGAACCATACACAGTTTTAAAGAGGTTTGATAAGCTCATGGGCGGGGGAGAGAGGGCCTAGTAGCAACCGGTGGGAAAAGGCGGGGCCAGGAGCTAAGACTCGACCCCTGCAACCACAAATAGTGAGTACACACACACACCACACACACCACAACCCCCACACCACACACACACACACACAAACACACACACACACACACAAGTTAGAAGCAACCAGTGTTAGTGACAACGCATGAACCCCCTCAAGTATAACCAAAGTATTAGCAAAAATAAATAAGAAAAGGCGGAGAAACCTAAATTATACAAAAAAATTTCAAAGTGCCAGTTCGTTGGGCAGTGGCCCCCGTTGCCCTTTGTTACCATAAACAAAGACAAAGCGATGAAAAAGAAAAGACCAAATGAATTAAGAGAGGGGGGAACACAAAAGTGGTAGCACACGCGGAACAACTACCCAAAAGGGGGTTTTATTAAAATATCTATATAATAAAAAATATATAATAATATATATATTAAAATTATTATATATCAAAATAAACATAATTTTAATAAATGCCCGGGTCGTGGCGCAAGGGCCCGAGGGATAGCGCGCCATAACAGGTTGGGTGTCTCACAATAAAGGTACTTACCAAAAGTGAAGTGTAAATATAAAAGTAGCAGTAACAATGATAAGGTGGTAAAGAGGACTCAAAAGGGAACGAGAAAAGAATGCCGAAGAAGTCACGGCGGAAGGGGGAGGTCCGAGTCATCGTACAGGGA
Organism: Cherax quadricarinatus; assembly: GCF_026875155.1. Lineage (NCBI taxonomy): Eukaryota > Metazoa > Arthropoda > Malacostraca > Decapoda > Parastacidae > Cherax > Cherax quadricarinatus. The sequence continues at coordinate 67,277,305 of NC_069399.1, read as the reverse complement.
GCATCATACAGCGACACGTACATCAGGCATCTGGGGTGGGGCGTCCCCCCTGAGGGGTAACGTACAAATCAACCGTTTTTGGTTGGCGGGAAGTTTGAGTGGGGAGAGCCGGCCCGCGGGCACGGTGGTCGCTATCTAAACCCCCTCCCGAGGGATTTTCATACACACAACCCCAGCAGTAGTAGGAAGATAAAATTTGCAGGGGCAAGGGAAAAAGGCAAAAATCGTGGGTAAAAGGGGCTACGCCCTGAAACAGTTTCGAGAGATAAAGTTTTAGGACAAAAAAAGTACAATCTGAGAAGCAAGAAATTGGGGTACCATGTAGTAAAAGTATTTCAAAACCGGGGGTTGAAAGAATACTTGTTAACAAAACCAAGTTTTAAAATTTTATTAAAACTACTCTCATTTTTAAATTTGGGTATCCATTAGTATTAGGATACACAGAATGAATTGTTTTCGGGGAACATATAAACAATTTACGTGCTCACACACACACACCGCCACACAAAATACACACTCGGGGCCGGGAGCGGGGTTCCTCGCCCCCTTTAAAAACCACAACTGGGTTGAAAACACACAGCTAAATCCGGGGAAATTTTTAAAACCCCCCCTCCCCCAAGACCTTCCCCTTCCCCCTTCCCCTTTTTCCCTCGCTTTCTCTCTTTCATAGCCTTTTTCCCCCCCGTTCCCCCTACTCACTCCTCTCTCTCCTCTCCTTTTTCTCCTCCTCTTCCCCTTCTCATCTCTCTCTCGTCTCCCTCCCTTCCCCCTCTCTCTCTCTCTCTCTCTCTCTCTCTCCCCCCTCTCCCCCTCCCCTCCTCTCTCCCCTTCTCTCTCTCTCTCCCCCTTTCTCCCCTCCCCCTCTCTCCCTCTCTCTCTCTCCCTCTCTCTCTCCCCTTTTCTCCTCTTTTCTCCCTCCCCTCTTCTCTCTCCTGCTCTCCCCCCCTCCCTCTTTTCCCCTCCCCTTCTCCCTCTCTCCCTCCCTCTCTCTCTCCCTCTTCTCCACCCTCTCTCTTTCTCCCCTCTCTCTCATCTCTCCCCTCTCCCCCTCTCTCCCTCTATCTCTCCCCCCCCTCTCTCCCTCCCCTCTCTCCCTCCCCCCCTCTCTCCCCCCTCCCCTCTCTCTCCCCCTTTTCTCTCTCCCTCTCTCCCTTCTCTCTCCTCCCCTCCCTCCCCCTCTCCCCCTCCCCTTCCCCTTTCCTCTCTCCCTCTCTCTCTCCCCCCCCTTCTCTCCCCTTCCCCCAAATCTCCCCTCCCCTCCCCCTCTCCCCCTCTCCCCCCCCTCTCCCTCCCCTCTCTCTCCCCCTCTCTCTCCCCTCTCTCTCTCCCTCCTCTTTCCCTCTCTCTTCCCCCTTCTCTCCCTCTTCTCTCCCCTCTCTCCCTCTCTCTCTCCCCCCTCCTCTCTCCCTCCCCTCTCTCCCTCTCTCCCCCCCCCTTCTCTCCCTCTCTCTCTCCCTCCTCTCCCTCCCTCTCTCACTCCCTCTCCCCTCCTTCTCTCTCCCTCTTCCCCCCCTTCCCCTTTCCCCCTTGTTCCCCCCCCTCTCCCTCCCTCCTCTTTTCCCCTCTCTCTCCCCCTCTCCTCCCTCTCTCTCTCCCCTCCTCTCTCCCCCCCTCTCTCCCTCTCTCCCCTTCCTCTCCCCCCTCTCCCCCCTCTCTTCCCCTCTCTTTTCCCCCCTCTCTCCCCCCTCCCTCCCTCTCCCCCCTCTCTCCCTTTTCCCCCCCCTCTTTTCTAAAAACCCCTTTTCTCTCTCCCTCTCTCTCCCCTTCTCTCTCTCCCTCCCCCTCCCCTCCTTTCTCTCTTCCTCTCTCTCTCCCCCCTTTTTCCCTCTCTCTCCTCCCCCCAATAACCCAATTTTTCCTCCCCTCCTCTCTCTTTGGGTTCTCCTACTTCCATTTCTCTCCCCCCTTTGCCTTTTCCCTCCCCCTCCTTCCCCTCTCTCTCTTTTCTTCCCTCCCCCTCTCCCCCCCTTTCCCCCTCTCCAAATTTTTTCCCCTCCCCAAAATTTTTCTCTCTCCCCCCCCTTGGCCCCTTATCCCTCACCCCCTTACTCTCTCCTCTCTCTCCCTCTTTCAAAACCCTTTCTCTCTCCCTCTTTTTCCCCCTTTTATTTTCCTCCCCTCTCCCACTCTTTCAAAACCCTTTCTCCCCCCCCCAACCCCCTTCTCCATAACAGCCTTTGTCTGGGGGAAAAAAAAAAAAAAAAAAAAAAAAAAAAAAAAAAAAAAAAAAAAATGGGTGGCCTTAGAGGACGGAAACCAGAGATCGGGAAGACAAACCCAAAGGGAGGAAAGACGGGGAGTTAGACTCCAAAAAAGGGGGGAAGATTGGGAAGGAAGATAGTAGAGTTTGGGTAAAAAAAATGGAGGAGGGGAAATGGGCTGAAGAGTGAAAAAAAAAGGGGGAAGTACGGGGTTTTAGCAGCAAAGCAATACAGTGCTTAGAAGAGAAACGCAAAGCCAAAAACAGATTAGAAGACAAATGAAAAATTCCCAGATGTGACATCAGGAAATTCAAAGTCGGCCGCAGAAAAGGGGGAATGGTAAGCAAAAACCCCGGAGACAGGGCCGTACACAAAGGGCCCCTATCAGACCCACGGGGGCCAGGGAAAAGACTTTACACACTAAGATCAAACGACAGGTCCGAAGAAAATTTAAAGGGTTTTTGCTATATGCAGAGTTTTCTAACACCAACGCTTGAAAGGGGCAGCTGGTCAGGAAAGAATTTCACTAAAATTAAAGTTTCAAATTTGACAGGGACTAAAGGGGCAAGAACATGTCAATGGAAAAAAATTAAAAAAGCCTCAAGGGAAACAATGGAAAACTCAGTGGAGGAGGAAAAGGGGGAGGGCAGTTTTTGTTTACCCCAAGAGCCAAGGGGGCCCCCCCTTTTAAGAAATAAAAAAAAGGAAGGGGGGAAAAAAAAGATTGAAGGGATCATGAAAACAGTAGGGGGGGGCAAAATGACCCAGGGGACAAATTTTTAGAGAATTGGGGGTTTGCGAGGGAAAAGGGGTACGGGCCCGTCAAGAAAATTTCAAGGGGAAAAACAGTTTTTGAAACCCGGGTTTTTGCAAGAGGGAAAATAAGACTGAGGGGGAAAGAGGGGGACCAGAGAGTAAAACCCCCGACCGCGAAAAAAACACAAGGGAAGGGAAAAGGGCTACACTGAAAGAAAGGGGAAAAGAGACGCAAGGAGGAACGAGAACAATGGGAAAATAAACAGGAAACCCCGACACAGGGGGAAGGGCAAAAACATCCCCAAAAAATTTTTCCCACCAAAAAACTCCACCCGCGACATTCCCCAAAGCAAATGAGCAACCATACTACAACCCACTCCCTGTTTTCCCCCGGGCCCCCAAACCCCCCCAAACACAAAAACCCCACCCCCAAAAGCTGTCCCTTATTGGGAATTTTGGGCCCCACCCCCCCCTCAACCAAACCCCACCTACACCCCAAACCCCAATAGGCCCCCCCCCAAGGCTCTCCCCTCCCCCCAAACCCCAAAAATTTTTGAAAGACCACAATGATAAAAAGAAACTAAAGGTTTGGTACACAAAAAGCGATGGGAAAAAACGAATAAAAAATGAGGATTGGGAAAGAAAGAAACCCGGAAAAATCCCAGACATTTAAAAGCAGTCCCCAGAAAAAAAAAACCCCTGAGACAATAACAGACACAATCTTCCCAAACCCCAATTAATTTAATCCTGAGGAAAAAAAAGAAGGAGTAGAAAGGGGGGGGAGGGTTGCAATGCTCAAAAAAACACCAATGGGGAAATTTGAGGAAAAGGGAAAACATGGGCCATGAATTTAGAAAGAGACTACTTTTTAAGGGACAATTCAGTTTCCGGGGAACATAAAGTAGTCCCTTGGAGTATTTTAACCCACCAAGAATGCAGGAAGGGCCCAAAAAGGAGAGAAAAAACAACAGGGTGATTGGGGGACACACTGGCTGAGGGGGCAAAAAAGCTCACTCGAGCAGAGCAAAGTTACTGGGAAAGGGGGATTTTAACCACAGGAGATCGACTGGGAAAAACCCGGAGCCACATGGGGGTCCCCAAAAATGGAGACCAAGATGAAGGATGTGGGACTTTAAAAAACCCCAAAGCCCTCAACATGCAGGGAAAAACAACCAAGAGGGGGAAGGGGGGGATGAGCCACAAGACTGGGTCTTGTGTTCACCCTGAGCAGTTCAGAAAATAGAGGACATCACTTACGAAGGCCCCTTTGGGGCTAGCGATCATGTGGGTTTTGATTTTTACTAATATATTTGAGTTCAAGTGGTAAGGAACAGGAAATGAAGGGAAGGGCCAAAATATAAAAGGGGGGGCTACACAGGGGATGAGAAACCTTTCCCGCAGGAGGTTCAGTGGGAACAAAAATGGTTGGGAAAAACAGTAAAACCCAGATGATGAATATGGGCAACAAAGTGCAAGGAGGCAGAGGAAAAATTTTGGGTTCCCCCGGGAAACAGAAATAATTTGGAAGACCAAAACGATTTCCCTTGGGTTTTTTCCCCCAAAGTGTAGGGGGGGCAAAAACAAGTCAACAAAAAATGAAAAGGGACAGGGGGGCATAGGGCCCAGGAAAACCCAAGGGGAAATTTGTAAAAGAGCCAAAAACGATTTTTTGCAGATAAGGAGGGGGGCCCTTCCCACATTAAAGAAAACGACCTAGCATCGAAAGTCAAATCTGAACCCCCCAAACTGCGTAAAAGCCACATTAGGAGGGAAAACAACAGTCAAAAGGGGAAAACCCGGTGAAAGGCTGAGGAAAGAAGGTGGAGAACTTTTACAGAAACGATCAAAAAAGGTTTTGTGAGGAGCTCAACACGAGATTTTTAAAGGGAAATATTTACAGTAGTGACAGGAAGAATCTGGGGGGCAGACCAGATGGGGACACCACAAGGAATACCCCCCAACAAATGTTGGCCACATACATACAGATGAGGGGGGGAAGAAACTTTCTAAGGCCCTCGAACCCCAAAGGCAAAAGGGAACCCGGGCAACATTTTTTCTCCGTGGGGGCCCTTTGGGGAGGGGGCAATATGTTTGCTGCCACTTACCACAATCTTTAACACATCCCCGGAAAAATGGGGAACTACCTGAGGGATGGAAGACGGCAAATGTAGTTCCCATTTTCAAAAAAAGGGGACCGAAAAGAGGAAAAAACAAAAGACCCTTTTCATTGACGTGGGAAATAATGCAAAAATTTTGGGGAAGATTTTCAGGATAGAGGGGGGAACCCCCTGGAAAAAAAACCCGGATATAAAAAGCCAACCAGCACGGGTTTTACGGAAGGCAAATCCTGTGTCACAAACCTTTTGGAGTTTTTTTTGAAAAAATAAAAAAAGAAGTTAGACAAGAGAGAGAGGGGGGGGTTGATTCATCTTCTTGGGCGCAAGAAGGCCTTTGGGCACAGGTTTCCCCACAAGAGATTAGTGCGAAGCTAGAGCATCGGCGCAAATTTAAAAGGAAGGGCACTGCAATGGATCGGGGAATAAACCGACAGGAGGCCCAAAAACGAGTCATGGTACTAAAAGATGTATCAAAAGTGGGGAACCCGGACAGCGGGTCCCCCCCAGGGGTCGGTCCTAGGACCATTTCTATTTTTGGTATAAAGGAACGACAAGACGGAAGGGAAAACTCAGAATGTCCCCCCGTTTTTCAGATATGTGAAGGTTTTTAAAGAGGGGAAAATTTAAACTATGAGGGCCACCCGGCTTCAAAGAACCTGGACAACTGGACACCTGGTCCAGCAAATGGCTTCCGAATTTAATCCCCGCAAATCCCAAAATCATGAAATAGGGGAGGGGCCAAAAAAGAAACCCCAAAACAGAATATAGGCCTTTGGGGGCCAAAGACTGCCAAAAACCCCACTCAAAAGGGAAAAAATTTGGGGTGAGTAAAAACCGAGCAAGTCCCCCGGAAGCACACATCAATCCGATAACCGCTGCAGCATATGGGGGCCCCGGCAAACCTGAGAACACTTTTCCCATACCTTAGTAAGGAATCATTCAAAAACAGTACACCGTTATGTCAGGGCCCCTCTGGGTATGCAGCACCTGTTTGGAACCCGACTTTTATAAAGCACGTCAAGAAACCAGAAAAGTACAAAAAATTTTTCGACAAGGTTTTTTTCCAGGCCCAAGGGGGAAAGTTCCCATGGGGAAGGGGAAAAATTTTAAAGGGGGAAACGGGCCCGACGACACTGGAGGACAGGGGGGTCAGGGGGGACATGAAAACGACATATAAAATACTGCGTGGAAAAGACAAGGTTTGGGCAAAGACAAAATTTTTCCCGGGGGGGGACACAGAAACCCAAAAGGCCACAATTGGAATTGAAGACACAAAAAATCAGAGAGATAGTAGGAAGTATTTCTTCATTCCCAAAAGTTTTAAAAGGGAGTGGGAAAAGCCTAAAAATGACGTAGTGGAGGGAAACCATAAAACAGTTTTTAAAACGAGGTTTTTATAAAGCTCATGGGGGCGGGGGGAGAGGGGGCCCAGTACAAAACCCGGGGAAGAGGCGGGCCAGGGGCGGACTCGACCCGCAAAACCCCAAAAAGGGGAGTACAAATATTAGTAAAACACACCCCATACACACACAAAACACACCACCCACACACACACACAACGCACACAACACCAAAACACACAAACAGACACACACACACACAAAACAAAACACACAACACACACACACACACACCACAAACAAACACACACACACCCCCAACACACACAAATACAAAATACACATACACACCACACACACACACACCACACCCCACACACACACAGGAACAAGCCTTTTAAACGGGAGTACACCCCCAAACAAAACACACAGGGTTTCACACCGTCCCGTGAACTGACCATCTGAACCCCGCTTTCCCTTCCCCTTTCCTCTCTTCCCTCCTAGCTAGAGACCTATCCTAACCTTTTCCCCACTCCCTTTTCCTATATATCCCTCTACCTATCACTCTCTACCTATATCTCTCTCTCTTCCTTTCCCCCTCCCATCCTCCCCTCCCCAAAAAAACTCTTTTCCCTAACACCTCCCCCCCCCCTAACAAACCCCCCCCCCCTTTTAACATCCTCCCCCCCCTAACATCTCTCCCCCCCATTTTCTCTCCCCTCTCCTTTCCCCATCTTTTCCCCCCCTCCCCTCCCTCTCCCCCAAAACCTTCCCCTCTCGCTCTTTCCCTCCCCCCCCTTTCCCCCTTCTCCCCCTTCTTTCCCCCCCTTTTCCCCCCCCTCCCCTTTTCCTTTTTCTCTCCCCTCCCTCCCCCCCTCCCTCTCTCCCTCTCCCCCCCTCTCTCCCTCTCTCCCCTCTCAACTTCCCTCTCTCCCTCCTTTTCTCTCTCTCTTCCTCTCTCTTTCCCCTCTCTCTCCCCTCTCTCTCTCCCCACTCTTGCTCTCTCTCTTCCCCATTTTCCCCTTTTAAACCCCCCCCTCTCCTACCCTTTTCCCCCCACTTTTTCCCTCCCCCCTTCCCCTCTCAAATCGCTCCCCCCTCTCCCCTCTCTCTCCTTTTCTCCCCTCTTTCTCTCTCCCCTTCCCCCTTTTCCCTTTTAACTCCCCCCTTCCTACCCTTCCCTTCACCTCCCTCCCCCCCTCCCTTCTCCACTCTCACTCTCTCTTTCCCCCTTTTTTCCCTTTCCCCTAACCCCCCCCTCTAAAAAACCCTTTCCCCTTTTCTCTTTCACCCTCTCTCTCTCTTCTCTCTCTCCCCTCTCTCTCCTCCCAACTCCTCCCTTTTCCCCTTTTCACTCTCCCCCCCCCCTTCCCCTTTCCCTCCTCCTCTTTTCCCCCCCTCAAACTCCCCCCCCCCTTTTTCCCTTCTTTCCCTTTTTTCCCCCCTCCCCTCTCCTTCTACCTTTCCCTTCTCTCTTCTCTCACAAAAAAAAAAAAAAAGGTGGGGACTCGAGGGAAACCCAAAGGAAACAATTAGAATGGTTCGGTAGGGGGGAGTGGATGGAGAAGGGAGTGGAAAAGATGGAATAAGATGGGGGGGGGAAAATTGGAGACTTTCTGAAAAAATGGGAAGAGCTCTCTTGAAATTGCAAAAAGGGTGGAGAAGGAGACAAAGAATTGGGGGGGCACAAGTCGAAACTGAGTAGCCCAAAATAAGGTCCTAGAAGATGGGGATAAATAGGCCCGAAGCAGTTACAGGGCAGTGACCCGAAAAAGACACAGCAATGAAGCTGCAAGGCTGAACAGGGAAAAAAGGAATTAAGGGAAATTTTGCTAAGGTCAAATCAGCCCCGCCCCAAAGGGGGAAACCCAAAGGGGGGAAAGGGAAGAAAAGCTGTTGCGATGGAGAGGGCGATAGGGCGAATGCTGAGGGACAACCATGCTATCAAGAGCCACGGAAAAAACAAGGGAAAAAACCCGACCACATACAGGGAGGATCCGAAAACACAGAGGGTGAGGGGAATGGGGGAGGAAAGGGCAAAAAACATTTTTTTACCATGGGCTTTTAGGAGGGGAGAGGAAAGGACACACACGAAAGGCAGCAGGAAGAAAGAAAAAGGGGTTGAGAAAATCACACGGAAATAGGGGAAAGATGGACGGGGAATTTTAAATTTTCAGAGAATAGGGGGGGACTCAAAGGGAAAACCCACCAATCAAGCTGAAATTTTCCCGGGCGGGGAAAAAGTGCGGGAAAAGGATCCCCCAAGGAAACCACGATTTAAATACTCGGGAAAAGTAAAAAAAGGGGGGTTCCTAACAGAGACAAACAAAAAACAGAACAAAAAGCAGCTGAGGGAGAGGGAAAAAAAACGAAAGGGGGCCCAGGAAAAGAGACAAGGGTGGAACCAGCAAGGGCAGTCAAGCGAACAGAACAGCAAGGCAAGCACACAACAACTATTCTCAGAACCAAACAACCTAACACACCATCCCAACACACACTACAATCCCTACCCACAGGGCCCCACCCAACCCCGACAAAATAAACCCCCAGAAGCCACCAGGGCTCCCCCCCTCAAGGGCCCCCCCCAAAACCACGGGGTTGGGGGGGAAACTGAAGGGGATGGGAAAAACAAAAAGCTGATGGAATAAAAATAAGTGGGGAGTGGCATAAAGATTAAAGAACCCTCACCGAAAACATAGCTCTCCCCAAAAACCAAGCTTAAAAGGGATGATAACAGATCCCTCCCAACGGTCCAAACCCCGAGGAAAGAAAAAGGGAAAAGGGGGGTGGAGGATTGGGAATTTCTGATCAAAAAATCGCTGGAATTTTGATGACTGGGGGAAGGGGACAGCGGGGAAAAAAAGTGATTACATAGCGGGGAATTCTTCACTCTGGGGGTCCCCAAAGGGGTAATATCAGTGATGTATAACCCCCCACCCGAACAGCAGGGCCAAGGCAAATTTCGACGAGAGCAATTGAGCTTTGGTTTAAAACACTTTTGGCTTAGAGTTTGGGCCCAAAAAGCTCATTTCATGAAGGGCAAAACTCCTGATCAAGGGTGACTTTAACCCAAGGAGATCGATTGGGGGAACTTGGGCCCCCCAGGGGCCAAAATACATGGAGGGGTAAGATGGGTTGGGGGTGGGGCCCGGAAAACTTTAAAGTGCCCCAAAAAGTAAAAGGGGCCTACAAGAGAGAGGGAAGGATGAACCAGCAAGGGTGGGCTTAAATATTCACCCTTGAGTAATGCCAAATATTGAGACTTCACATATGGGAAAAACCCCTTGGGCCATGACCATGTGGTTTTAAGCTTTGAAAAACCCCAGTAAGCTACAAGTGGAAAGGGGGAAGCAGGAAAGGGCCAAGGGCGAATGAAGCCAAACTACAAAAAAGGGGACAACCCCAAAAAATGAGGAACTTCCTGAACGGGGTTTAGTTGGGGGAGGGGAAAATGCAGGGGAAACCAGTTTAAAGAATGATGGGAAAATGTAGCACCCAAAAAGCAAGGAGGCTGAGGAGATTTTTTACCCCAAAGGGGAACCCGGAATAATGAAAAAGCCCGATGACCCATGGGTTTTCCCAAAGGGGCAGGG
>NC_069399.1:67184798-67262298 GCF_026875155.1 Cherax quadricarinatus | reverse complement strand
CTTGAAGACAGCCAGGGGTCTATTGGTAATCCCCCTTATGTATGCTGGGAGGCATTTGAACAGTCTCGGGCCCCTGACACTTATTGTATGGTCTCTTAACGTGCTAGTGACACCCCTGCTTTTCATTGGGGGATGTTGCATCGTCTGCCGAGTCTTTTGCTTTCGTTGTGAGTGATTTTCGTTTGCAAGTTCGGTACTAGTCCCTCTAGGATTTTCCAGGTGTATATAATCATGTATCTCTCCCGCCTGCGTTCCAGGGAGTACAGGTTCAGGAACTTGAAGCGCTGCCAGTAATTGAGGTGTTTTATCTCCGTTATGCGCGCCGTGAATCTTCTCTGTACATTTTCTAGGTCAGCAATTTCACCTGCCTTGAAAGGTGCTGTTAGTGTGCAGCAATATTCCAGCCTAGATAGAACAAACGACCTGAAGAGTGTCATCATGGGCTTGGCATCCCTAGTTTTGAAGGTTCTCATTATCCATCCTGTCATTTTTCTAGCAGATGCGATTGATACAATGTTATGGTCCTTGAAGGTGAGATCCTCCGGCATGATCACTCCCAGGTCTTTGACGTTAGTTTTTCGCTCTATTTTGTGGTTGGAATTTGTTTTATACGCCGATGAAGTTTTAATTTCCTCATGTTTACCATCGAAGTAATTGAAATTTCTCATCGTTGAACTTCATATTGTTTTCTGCAGCCCACTGAAAGATTTGGTTGATGTCCGCCTGGAGCCTTGCAGTGTCATGCAAATTCGGGTGTCATCTGCAAAGGAAGACACGGTGCTGTAGCTGACATCCTTGTTTATGTCAGATATGAGGATGAGAAGCAGGATGGGAGCGAGTACTGTGGCTTGCGGAACAGAGCTTTGCACCGTAGCCGCCTCAGACTTTACTCTGTTGACAACTACTCTTTGTGTTCTGTTTGTGAGGAAATTATAGATCCATCTACCAACTTTTCTTGTTATTCCTTTAGCACGCATTTTGTGCGCTATTACATCATGGTCACACTTGTCGAAGGCTTTTGCAAAGTCTGTATATATTACATCTGCATTCATTATGTCTTCTAGTGCATCCAGGACCTTGTCATAGTGGTCCAGTAGTTGGGACAGACGGGAGCGACCTGCTCTAAACCCATGTTGCCCTGGGTTGTGTAACTGATGGGTATCTAGATGGGTGGCGATCTTGCTTCTTAGGACCCTTTCAAAAATTTTTATGATATCGAATGTTAGTGCTATCGGTCTGTAGTTCTTTGTTATTGCTTTACTGTCCCCCTTTGTGGAGTGGGGCAATGTCTGTTGTTTTTAGTAACTGTGGGACGACCCCCGTGTCCATGCTCCCTCTCCATATGATGTTAGAAGCACGTGATAGGGGCTCCTTGCAGTTCTTGATGAACACAGAGTTCCATGAGTCTGGCCCTGGGACAGAGTGCATAGGCATGTCATTTATCGCCTGTTCGGAGTCATTTGGCGTCAGGATAACATCTGATATGCTTGTGTTAACCAAATTCTGTGGCTCTCTCATAAAAAATTCATTTTGATCTTCGACTCTCAGTCTGGTTAGCGGCTTGCTAAAAACTGAGTCATATTGGGACTTGAGTAGCTCACTCATTTCCTTGCTGTCATCTGTGTAGGACCCATCTTGTTTAAGTAGGGGCCCAATACTGGACGTTGTTCTCGACTTTGATTTGGCATAAGAAAAGAAATATTTTGAGTTTCTTTCGATTTCATTTATGGCTTTTAGTTCTTCCCGCGATTCCTGACTCCTATAAGATTCCTTTAGCTTTAGTTCGATGTTTGCTATTTCTCTGACCAGTGTCTCCCTACGCATTTCAGATACATTGGCCTCTTTTAGCCGCTCTGTTATTCTTTTTCGTCACCTGTAAAGTGAGCGTCTGTCTCTTTCTATTTTACATCTACTCCTCCTTTTCTTAGAGGAATATGCCTCGAGCATACATCGAGTGCCACAGAGTTACTCTTTTCTAGGCATAAGTTGGGGTCTGTGTTGCTTAGTATATCTTCCCAGCTTATATCGTTTAGGACTTGGTTTACTTTGTCGCACTTTATGTTCTTGTTATTGAAGTTGAATTTGGTGAATGCTCCCTCGTGACTGATCTCACTTTGTCGGTCTGGTGCTCCGCGAATACATGTCTGAACCTCGATTATGTTGTGATCCGAGAATATTGTTTTTGATATGGTGACATTTCATATCAGATCATCATTGTTAGTGAAGATGAGGTCCAGTGTATTCTCCAGTCTAGTAGGCTCTATTATTTGTTGGTTTAAGTTGAATTTTGTGCAGAGATTTAAAAGCTCGTGTGTGTGTGAGTTCTCGTCAGAGCTGCCTCCTGGCAGCTCTTAAGTTGAAATCCCCCAGGAGCAAAATGTTGAGGGCAGGAGCTGGAAGATTTTCCAGACAGTGGTCAATTTTCAGCAGCTGTTCCTGGAATTGTTGAGATGTTGCATCCGGAGGCTTGTTGACTACCACAATGACTAGATTTTGGTTCTCGATGTTTACTGCTAAAACTTCCACTACATCATTTGAAACATTAAGCAGTTCTGTGCAAATAAGTGACTGCGATATACAGGCCAACCCCTCCCCCTTTGCCTGTTCACTCTGTCGCATCTATAAAGGGTGTAACCTGGGATCTATATTTCGTTGTCCAAGTGATCCTTTATGTGGGTCTCTGTGAAAGCCGCGAACATTGCATTTGCCACTGCAAGCAGTCCACGGATGAAAGGTATTTTGTTGTTTGTTGCTGGCTTTAGACCCTGTATATTTGCAAAGAAGAATGTCATCGGATTGGTTGTATTGGTGGTGCTGGGGGGGGGGGACTTTTTTCCGGCACTAATATCTGTATGTGTTGGTTTGGAGTGGAGGCCATCGACTGTGATTCCACTCCAGAAATGATTGGATTTAGTGTACGATTTCTGCCATTTCCTGCCATTTTTTTTCCTTCCTGGCACTAAAAAAACCTCTCCCTCTTGAGTGACTGTGGCTGCCCAGGTTTTCCCATGGTCTGGATGTTTTGTATCTTTTTGTCCTCTTTAGATGGTGTGCCTGGCAATTTAAGTTATAGCACTGTCTTTCCTGTACTGAAGAGGGACATATTTCAGTGCGAAAAAACGTGCAGGAAGGGAGTTTGCATTTTCCTGTTGTCATATGGGCACGGCATTTTCTAGGGTCGTCAAAGTTGCACGTCCCGTCTGTTTTTCCAGATGTCCCATGTCTGCAGATACTAAGTGCATAATATGTGTACAGGCTTGGTTTCAGTTTGCCTTGGATTTTTGTGACTGTTGGTGCATGTTTTCCTGTCTCATTCCTATCCACACTAGTACTAGCAATGGAGCTCTCACCAGTTGTTTTTGGTAATATATCCTCACTATTACTAGTGGAGTCCCCTTGTTTGTTATCTCCTGTGGTATTACTAGTTTGTAATATTGATTTTATCTTGTCCTTGACTACACTTGTTTCCTCACTACAGCTCCTGTCTCCCTTGAGGCCATTAATATGCATTCCCTCATGCATACAGTTACTGTCGGCCAGGACAGCATCCGCACCAAGGGCGATAGCACCATCCTGCCCAGACTTTTTAGTTATCACACCTTTGTAAAAGCTCCAGGTTTTCTAGAAACAGCTTTGATGTTATCCTCCTATTTAATACCTAGCTGTGATTTTAGTCCCAGCAGATTGAAGCTCAATCTGGACTTATTTTCCCAAAAACCAGTTTCCCTGATTAATACTGCTTGTAGATATTTATTGGATTATCTAGCACAGATTGGCTCTTGGACATACCCAATTTCCACGATAAAGTGGCATGTAATCCATATGGAAGCCCGTGTGTTTGATTTACTGCAGACTACACAGGATTTCATAATGTAATTTTAATGGTTGATTTACTGTAATTCTACTAATAACCTCTTGAATATTCTACTAATAACCTCTTGAAAATTCTACTAATAACCTCCTTAAAGTGAAGTTCTGGCTATTTGTATTTCTGTTTCTAACTGTACTTGTATATTAGGACAAGTTTACCGCTCTAAGTTACTGCTTTCTAGTTGTTTGTGTCTGATAAGGGCGCCTAAAACCCCGTCTGTTTATAGTCCGTTTCTTTGTCCAACGAATCCGTTTGAAACCAGTCAAGGTTTTTGAACCAGTCGGATCTGATCAGTGAATCACTTATTTAAAACATATCTGGTCGGTGATTTGGGCTAACACATGAAGGAACTACTGGAGATTATTTAACCGATTAATGTGTGATTAGATTGATACAAAGGTATAACTTGCGTGTTGGAGAACCGGTGTTTGCTGGCAGCTCCTACAATGTCAAACGGTCGAGATCTCAACCCTTATTTACAGCCTGAAGTTTTATAGATCACTGTATTTAGCTTTTCTAGATTTTTTCTGTCTTCACCACAACAAATGCTATGTTATCACTATAGTTGGCTGGTGAAGATTATTGGAGGAAAGTCGCTTTTGCTGTAGCAATATTTGCTTTTCGGACATTGAGGACATCATATATAGAGGGCTACTTGGAGCTAGTGACCACGTGGTTCTGAGCTTTGAATACATCGTAGAGCTACAAGTGGAGAGGGCTACAGAAGTAGAATAGGAAAAGCCAAACTATAAAAGAGGGGACTACACAGGCATGAGGACCTTCCTGCAGGAGGTTCAGTGGGAAAGAGAGTTGGTAGGTAAGTCAGTAAACGAAATGATGGAATATGCAACAACAAAATGCAAGGAGGCAGAGGAAAGGTTTGTTCCTAAGGGCAACAGAAATAATGGGAAGACCAGGATGAGCCCCTGGTTTACCCGAAGGTGTAGGGAGGCAAAAACTAAGTGCGCTAGAGAATGGAAAAAGTACAGAAGATAAAGGACCCAGGAAAATAAAGAGATTAATCGACGAGCCAGAAGCGAGTATGCACAGATAAGAAGGGAGGCCCAGCAGCAGTACGAAAGTGACATAGCATCGAAAGTCAAATCTGACCCGAAACTGCTTTACAGCCCCATCAGGAAGAAGACAACAGTCAAGGACAGGTAATCAGGCTGAGGAAAGAAGGTGAGGAACTCACAAGAGACGACCAAGAATTATGTGAGGAGCTCAACACGAGATTTCAGGAAGTATTTACAGTGGAGTCAGAAGGGACACTGGGAAGAAAAAACAGTGGGGTACACCAACAAGGGATATACTAACAAGTGTTGGATGGATTACACACAACTGAGGAGGAGGTGAAGAAGCCCCTAAGTGACCTTGATACCTCAAAGGTGGTGGGACCGGACAACATCTCTCCATGGGTCCTTAGAGAGGGAGCAGAGACACTTTGTGTGCCACTAACCACAATCTTCAACACATCTCTTGAAATTGGGCAACAACCTGAGGTATGGAAGATGACAAATGTAGTCCCCATCTTTAAGAAAGGAGACAGAAATGAAGCACTAAACTATAGACCAGTGTCACTGACGTGTATAGTATGCAAAGTCATGAAGAAGATTATCAAGAGGAGAGTGTTGGATCACCTGCAGTGGAACAAAGTTATAAACAACAGCCAGCACGGATTCTTGGAAGGCAAATCCTGTGTCACAAACCTACTAGAGCTTTATGACAAGGTAATTGAAGTAGGAAATGAGAGACAGGGGTGAGTTGATTGCATTTTCTTGGACTGTAAGAAGGCCTTCGACACAGTTCCTCACAAGAGATTAGTACAGAAGCTAGAGGATCAGGCGCATATAACAGGAAAGGCACTGCAATGGGTCAGAGAATACCTAACAGGGAGGCAACAGCAAGTCATAGTCCGTGATGAGGTATCACAGTGGGCTCCTGTGACGAGCGGGGTCCCACAGGGGTCAGTCCTGGGACCAGTGCTATTCTTGGTATATGTGAACGACATGACGGAAGGGATAGACTCAAAAGTTCCCCTGTTTGCAGATGATGTGAAGTTAATGAGGAGAATTAAATCAGATGAGGACCAGACAGGTCTGCTAAGAGACCTGGACAGGCTGGATGCGTGGTCCAGCAACTGGCTCCTTGAATTTAACCCCACCAAATGCAAAGTCATGAAGATCAGAGAAGGGCAAAGAAGACCGCAGACAGTATAGGCTAGGAGGCCAAAGATTGCAAACCTCACTCAAGTAGAAAGATCTAGGGGCGAGTATAATACCGAGTACGTCGCCAGAAGCACACATTAACCAGATAACTGCTGCGGCATATGGGCGCCTGGCAAAGCTGAGAATAGCGTTCACGTACCTCAGTAAGGAATCGTTCAAGACTTTATACACAGTGTACGTCAGGCCCATACTGGAGTACGTAGCACCAGTTTGGAACCCACACCTGGTCAAACACGTCAAGAAATTAGAGAAAGTGGAAAGGTTTGCAACTAGGTTGGTTCCAAAGTTAAGGGGAATGTCCTACGAAGAAAGGTTAAGGGAAATCGGTTTGACGACACAGGAGGACAGTAGGGTCAGGGGAGACAAGGAGGACAGAGACAGGATGTTGCAGAGAGGGAATGCAGAAACAAGGGGTCACAATTGGAAATTGAAAGCTCAGATGAGTCAAAGGGATGTTAGGATGCATTTCTTCAGCCACAGAGTTGCTAGGAAGTGGAATAGTCTGGCAAGCGATGTAGTGGAGGCAGGGGCCAGGAGTTGAGCCTGGACCCCTGCAACCACAATTAGGGGAGCAATTAGGTGAGTCACAACACACACACACACACACACACACACACACACACACACAACACACACACACACACACACACACACACACACACGCACACACACACACACACACACACACACACACACACACACACACACACACAACAACACACACACACACACACACACACACACACACACACACACACACACACACACACACACACATGGGGCCAAGATACAAGGAGGGCTAAGATGATGGAGATGGTACTGGAAAACTTCATGTACCAACACATAAGGGACAATACAAGAGAGAGGAGAGGATGAACTAGCAAGACTGGTATTCACCTTGAGTAGTGCAGATATTGAGAACATCACATATGAAAGACCCCTTGGGGCCAGAAATCATGTGGTTTTAAGCTTCGAATACACAGTAGAGCTACAAGTGGAGGGGGAAGCATGAAGGCCAGGACGAATGAAGGCAAACTACAAGAAAGGGGACTACACTGGAATGAGGAACTTCCTGAACGGGGTTCATTGGGACAGAGAACTGGCAGAGAAGCCAGTTAATGAGATGATGGAATATGTAACAACAATGTGCAAGGAGGCTGAGGAGAGGTTTGCACCCAAGGGTAACAGGAATAATGAAAAAAGCCAGGATGAGCCCATGGTTCACTCAAAGGTGCAGGGAGTCAAAAACCAAGTGTGCTAGGGAATGGAAGAAGTATAGAAGGCAAAGGACCCAGGAGAATGAGAACAGTCGTAGAGCCAGAAATGAATATGCATAGATAAGAAGGGACGCCCAACGACAATATGAAAACGACATAGCAGCGAAAGCCAAATCTGACCTGAAGCTGTTATACAGCCACATCAGGAGGGCAACAGTCAAGGACCAGGTAATCAGGCTAAGGAAGGAAGGAGGAGAGACAAGAAATGACCGTGAAGTATGTGAGGAACTCAACAAGAGATTCAAAGAAGTGTTCACAGAGGAGACAGAAGGGGCTCCAGAAAGATGGAGAGGTGGGGCACACCACCAAGTGCTGGACTCAGTACACACAACCGAGGAAGAAGAGAAGAGGCTTCTGAGTGAGCTAGATACCTCAAAGGCAATGGGGCCGGATAACATTTCTCCATGGGTCCTGAGAGAGGGAGCAGAGGTGCTATGTGTACCCCTAACAACAATATTCCATACATCTATCGAAACCGGGAGATTGCCTGAGGCATGGAAGACAGCAAATGTAGTCCCAATCTTTAAAAAAAGGAGACAGTCATGAAGCACTAAACTACAGACCAGTGTCACTGACATGTATAGTATGCAAAGTCATGGAGAAGATTATCAGAAGAGTGGTGGAACACCTAGAAAGGAATGATCTCATCAGCAGCAGCCAACATGGTTTCAGGGACGGAAAATCCTGTGTCACAAACCTACTGGAGTTCTATTACAGGGTGACAGCAGTAATAATAATAATAATAATAATAATAATAATAATAATAATAATAATAATAATATCTTTATTTACTACAAGTACATGTACAAGGTATACAGCCTAACTGACATCAATGACATACTACTATATAGAAAGTCCCTTGTTATGCTCCGCATTTCAGGCAAATTAGGTCAGTGTCCCAGGATGCGACCCACACCAGTCGACTAACACCCAGGTACCCATTTTACTGATGGTGAACATAGACAACAGGTGGAAAGAAACACGTCCAATGTTTCTACTCTGGATGGGAATCGAACCCAGGCCCTAGCCGTGTGAAGCGAGAGCGTTAACCACCAGGCCACCAGACAAGAGAGAGAGGGGTGGGTGGATTGCATTTTCTTGGACTGCAAGAAGGCATTTGACACAGTTCCACACAAGAGATTAGTGCAAAAACTGGAGGACCAATCATGGATAACAGGGAAGGCACTACAATGGATCAGGGAATACTTGTCAGGAAGACAGCAGCGAGTCATGGTACGTGGCGAGGTGTCAAAGTGGGCGCCTGTGACCAGCGAGGTCCCACAGGGGTCAGTCCTAGGACTAGTGCTGTTTCTGGTATTTGTGAACGACATGACGGAACGAATAGACTCCGAGGTGTCCCTGTTTGCAGATGACGTGAAGTTGATGAGAAGAATTCATTCGATTGAAGACCAGGCAGAACTACAAAGGGATCTGGACAGGCTGCAGACCTGGTCCAACAATTGGCTCCTGGAGTTCAACCCCACCAAGTGCAAAGTCATGAAGATTGGAGAAAGGCAAAGAAGTCCGCAGACGGAGTTCAGTCTAGGGGGCCAGAGACTACGAACCTCACTCAAGGAAAAAGATCTTGGGGTGAGTATAACACCAGGCACATCTCCTGAAGCGCACATCAACCAAATAACTGCTGCAGCTTATGGGCGCCTAGCAAACCTCAGAACAGCGTTCCGACATCTTAATAAGGAATCGTTCAGGACCCTGTACCCCGTCTACATTAGGCCCATATTGGAGTATGCGGCACCAGTCTGGAACCCACACCTAGCCAAGCGCGTAAAGAAACTAGAGAAAGTGCAAAGGTTTGCAACAAGACTACTCCCAGAGCTAAGAGGTATAGTCCTACGAGGAGAGGTTAAGGGAAATCGACCTGACGACAGTGGAGGACAGGAGAGATAGGGGAGACATGATAACGACTTACAAAATATTGAGAGGAATTGACAAGGTGGACAAAGACAGCATGTTCCAGAGACGGGACACAGCAACAAGGGGACACAGTTGGAAGTTGAAGACACAGATGAATCACAGGAATGTTAGGAAGTATTTCTTCAGCCACAGAGTAGTCAGGAAGTGGAATAGTTTGGGAAGCGATGTAGTGGAGGCAGGATCCATACATAGCTTTAAGCAGAGGTATGATAAAGCTCACGCTTCAGGGAGAGTGACCTAGTAGCGATCAGTGAAGAGGCGGGACCAGGAGCTAGGACTCGACCCTGCAACCTCAACTAGGTGAGTACACACACAGTATAGGCTAGGTGGCCAAAGACTGCAAACCTCACTCAAGGAAAATAATCTTGGGATGAATATAATACCGAGCACATCAATGCGCACATCAAGCAAATAACTGCTGCAACATATGGACGCCTGGCAAACCTAAGACTAGCCTCTCGATACCTGAGAAAGGAATCATTCAAGAAACTCTACACCGTGTATGTCAGGCCCATATTGGAGTAAGCAGCACCAGTATGGAACCCACACCTGGTTAAGCACGTCAAGAAATTAGAAAAGGTGTAAAGGTTTGTAACTTGACTATTCCTGGAGCTAAGGGGCATGTCCTACGAGGAGAAGTTAAGGAAAATCAACCTGGCGACACTGGTGGACAGAATGCACAAGGGAATATATGATAATGACATATAAAATGGTGAGAGGAATTGACAGGGTGGATAAGGACAGGATATTTCAGAGATGGTACACAGCAACAAAATGTCACAACTGGTGACTGAAAAATCAGATGAGTCACAGGGATGTTAGGAAGTATTCCTTCAGCCATAGAGTTGTCAGGAAGTGGAACAATCTAGAGAGTGATGTATTGGAGGCAAGATCTATACATAGGTTTAAGAATAGATACGACAAAGCTCATGGAGCATGGAAAGAGTAGACCTAGTAGCGACCAACGAAGAGGTGGGGCCAAGAGCTGTGGATTAACCCCTACAACCACAAATAAGAGAGTACAAATAGGCGAGTACACACACACACACACACACACACGAAGTGTACATCGAATTAGTAACACGTTGAAATACAGTGTGTTGTGGTGGGGTGGGTAGGGGTGATGTCTCCCTGTCTCTGTGGTTGTCTGCTTCCAACTCCTGGGTCATGCCTCTTAACCATTAATCGATCAATGTGAAGTCTCCTCGTACTTATTTCTAGAATAAATGTTTGAATTCAGTGTTGGGAGTTCGCTTTTGCAATTCTTTCTCCAGGACCCTACAGTTGCCTGCCACTCTAACACTACTTTCTCCAGGACCCTACAGTTGCCTGCCACTCTAACACTACTTTCTCCAGGACCCTACAGTTGCCTGCCACTCTAACACTACTTTCTCCGGACCCTACAGTTGCTGCCACTCTAACACTACTTTCTCCAGGACCCTACAGTTGCCTGCCACTCTAACACTACTTTCTCCAGGACCCTACAGTTGCCTGCCACTCTAACACTACTTTCTCCAGGACCCTACAGTTGCCTGCCACTCTAACACTACTTTCTCCAGGACCCTACAGTTGCCTGCCACTCTAACACTACTTTCTCCAGTACCCTACAGTTGCCTGCCACTCTAACACTACTTTCTCCAGTACCCTACAGTTGCCTGCCACTCTAACACTACTTTCTCCAGTACCCTACAGTTGCCTGCCACTCTAACACTACTTTCTCCAGTACCCTACAGTTGCCTGCCACTCTAACACTACTTTCTCCAGGACCCTACAGTTGCCTGCCACTCTAACACTACTTTCTCCAGTACCCTACAGTTGCCTGCCACTCTAACACTACTTTCTCCAGTACCCTACAGTTGCCTGCCACTCTAACACTACTTTCTCCAGTACCCTACAGTTGCTGCCACTCTAACACTACTTTCTCCAGTACCCTACAGTTGCCTGCCACTCTAACACTACTTTCTCCAGGACCCTACAGTTGCCTGCCACTCTAACACTACTTCTCCAGGACCCTACAGTTGCCTGCCACTCTAACACTACTTTCTCCAGGACCCTACAGTGCCTGCCACTCTAACACTACTTTCTCCAGTACCCTACAGTTGCCTGCCACTCTAAACACTACTTTCTCCAGTAACCCTACAGTTGCCTGCCACTCTAACACTACTTTCTCCAGTACCCTACAGTTGCCTGCCACTCTAACACTACTTTCTCCGTACCCTACAGTTGCCTGCCACTCTAACACTACTTTCTCCAGGACCCTACAGTTGCCTGCCACTCTAACACTACTTTCTCCAGGACCCTACAGTTTGCCTGCCACTCTAACACTACTTTTCCAGGACCCTACAGTTGCCTGCCACTCTAACACTACTTTCTCCAGTACCCTACAGTTGCCTGCCACTCTAACACTACTTTCTCCAGTACCCTACAGTTGCCTGCCACTCTAACACTACTTTCTCCAGGACCCTACAGTTGCCTGCCACTCTAACACTACTTTCTCCAGTACCCTACAGTTGCCTGCCACTCTAACACTACTTTCTCCAGTACCCTACAGTTGCCTGCCACTCTAACACTACTTTCTCCAGTACCCTACAGTTGCCTGCCACTCTAACACTACTTTCTCCAGTACCCTACAGTTGCCTGCCACTCTAACACTACTTTCTCCAGTACCCTACAGTTGCCTGCCACTCTAACACTACTTTCTCCAGGACCCTACAGTTGCCTGCCACTCTAACACTACTTTCTCCAGTACCCTACAGTTGCCTGCCACTCTAACACTACTTTCTCCAGTACCCTACAGTTGCCTGCCACTCTAACACTACTTTCTCCAGGACCCTACAGTTGCCTGCCACTCTAACGTTACAGAAAATACGAACATGGGAATGGAAGGACAGACCAAGTAGTTCTACTGGCCCTTGCAAGACAATTATTATTTTATTATTATCACACTGGCCGATTCCCACCAAGGCAGGGTGGCCCACCAAGGCAGGGTGGCCCACCAAGGCAGGGTGGCCCACCAAGGCAGGGTGGCCACCAAGGCAGGGTGGCCCACCAAGGCAGGGTGGCCCACCAAGGCAGGGTGGCCCACCAAGGCAGGGTGTCCCACCAAGGCAGGGTGGCCCACCAAGGCAGGGTGGCCCGAAAAAGAAAACCTTTCACCATCATTCACTCCATCACTGTCTTGCCAGAAGGGTGCTTTACACTACAGCTTTTAAACTGCAATATTAACACCCCTCCTTCATAGTGCAGGCACTGTACTTCCCATCTCCAGGACTCAAGTCCGGCCTGCCGGTTTCCCTGAACCCCTTCATAAATGTTACTTTGCTCACACTCCAACAGCACGTCAAGTATTAAAAACCATTTGTCTCCATTCACTCCCATCAAACACGCTCACACATGCCTGCTGGAAGTCCAAGCCCCTCGCACACAAAACCTCCTTCACCCCCTCCCTCCAACCTTTCCTAGGCCGACCCCTACCCCGCCTTCCTTCCACGACAGACTTGCAAGACAAGTCCTTCTCAAATCTAACCCTTGTATCTTGTGGCCATGTTTCACTCCCCTCATTCTTTACTGAGGGTGAGTTAGTAGTTGTGACATTTATGAAGCACCTTTAGCTACGTGAACATGACTCACGAAATCGTAATAGCTTGAGTCCAAACGAAAAAGACAAAACGAACAAACAATAAAAGTCACGAACATAAACACGCAAGTACCTTCAGTAAGGGAAAGAGCTGGTCACAGACAACTCCAGTTCTCCAAGTGTAACTCTCGGTTCCGTCCTTAAGGCAGTACCAAGTAAAAAAGACGAGACACTTCCCAGAACCAGCTGGTATCGAAATGTTCTCCTCTGTTAACATCTTCATCAAGTCGTACAGGAGATTCAAAACACAGGCATATATGTTATATATATATATATATATATAATATATATATATATATATATATATATATATATATATATATATAATATATTATATATATATAAATATATATATGTATATATATATATATATATATATATATATAATATATATATATGTATATATATATATATATGTATATATATATATATATATATATATATATATATATATATATATATATATATATATATATTATATATATATATATATATATATATATATATATATATATATATATATATATATATATATATATATATATATAAATATATATATGCAAGGAATTCGCGAGAGCATGCGAAATATACAAAAACACTGATCTCTGGCTGAAGGAGACTCGAACCTACGAACATGCGTACCTTGTCCTAAGGTTCGTAGGTTCGAGTCTCCTTCAGCCAGAGATCAGTGTTTTATATATAATAAAATATATTAAATATTATATAAAAATATATAATATATATATATATATATATATATATATATATAATAAATAGATATATATATACAAATATATGTATGTATAGTATATATATATAATATAAATAATATATATAATATATAAATATATATATATGTATATATATATAAAATATATATATCAATAAATATATAAATATATATATATATATGAATAATATATAAATAATGGTATGTATATATATATATACATATAAATATATATTATTATATAAATATCTTCTATATATATATCTTATATATATATATATGATATATATATATATATATATATATATATATCAATATATATATGCTATAATATATTATATAAATATATATATTATATATAAATATATATATAAATCCAACAAGTCGGGCGGGCCGTCTCCCACAGAGGCAGTGTGACCCCAAAAGACGAAAGAAAATCCCAAATAACAAAATACTTTTCATCATCATTCAACACTTTCACTACAGCTCGCACATTATCACTGTTGCAGAGGGGGCTCAGAATACAACAGTTTAGAAGACATATAACGTATAAAGATACACACATATCCCGCCAAACTGCCAATATCCAAACCCCTCCTTTAAAGTGCAGGCATATGGTACTTCCCATTTCCAGGACTCAAGCCCCGACAATATGAAAATAACCGGTTTTCCCCTGAATCATCCCTTCACTAATATTACCCTGCCTCACACTCCAACGAGATCGTCAGGAGGTCCCAAGTACCATTCGTCCTCCATTCACTCCTATCTATCTAACACTCTAACATGCACGCTTGCTGAAGTCCAACACTCTTGCCCACCAAACCTCCTTTACCCCCTCTCTCTCTCCAACCCTATCGAGGACGACCCCTAACCCCGCATTCCTTCCCCTATAGATTTATTGCATTCCATTTCATCTACTTTGATCCATTCTCTCTAAAATGACCAAACCACCCTCAACAACCCCCCTTCTGCCCTCTGACTAATACTTTTATTACAACTCAACGACCTTTATCCAAAATTTTCCCACACTCCGAATTTTCTGCATATTATTTTACACCATCCATTGCCCATAAACAGGACCATCTTCACTGCCTCCAACCGTCTCCTCCTCGCTGCTGCAATTACCACGCCAAGCTTCACACCCAATATAAGAGTTGTTGGTACTACTATAGCTTTCATACATTCCCTCTTTGCCTCCATAGATAACGTTTTTTTGACTCGCACATATACTCAATCGCACCACTCACCTTTTTCCCTCATCAATTTCTATGATTAACCTCATACCATCATAAATCCATACCGCCGACTACGTCAAAACTCCCAATATCTGAAAACATTCCTTCTTCATACACCCCTCCCCAATTTGCAATCCAATTTTTCTTTATCTAAATCATTTGACACCCTCATTGCACCTTACCTTTTCTATGTTCACTTCAACTTTCTAACTTTATCACACTTCCCACTCATCCACTAACCTTTGCAATTTTTCTTAAGAATCTCCCATAAGCAAGTATCAATCAGCAAAAAACAACTGTGTCCCAATTCCCAGTTTTGAATTGATTCCCAAAAATTTAATCCCACCCTCTCCCGAACACCCTACATGTTACATCCGCCTTTACAACCCCATCTTAACTATATTAAAAGCAACCATGGTGACATTACACATTCCCTGTCTAAGACCTACTTTTACCGGAAGTATCTCCTCTCTTCTACACACCCAACCTGAGC
Organism: Cherax quadricarinatus; assembly: GCF_026875155.1. NCBI lineage: Eukaryota > Metazoa > Arthropoda > Malacostraca > Decapoda > Parastacidae > Cherax > Cherax quadricarinatus. The sequence goes on along the minus strand of NC_069399.1, from coordinate 67,246,892 downwards.
CTCACTATCCACATAAAAACTCTTTACATCATTTAATACTTACCACCTTTCCATATACTTGCAACATCTGCACATTGCTCCTCTATCCACTCTAACTATGCCTTTTCTAAATCCCATATATGCAATAAAAACATCTACCTTTATCTAAATACTGTTCACATATAATGCGACCAATGTAAACACTTGATCTACACATCCCCATACCCACACTCAGAATCCTCCTTGCTCATGGTCTCGCAATCCCTACATTCTGTTCTTACTCTAAATATCTTCAGTTACAACCCACCGGTACACTTTTTCCTGGTATACTCATTAAACTTATTCCTCAATAATTTTTTAACGAGTCTCATTTGTCCCCTATCCCTTTATATAAAGGGACTATACATGCTCACCGCCAATCCCTAGGACCTTCCCTCTTTTCATGAAAAATTATTAAACAAAAGTACCAACCCTCCAACACTATATCCCTCCCCCCTGCTTTTAAACATTTCTGTCATGATCCCATCAGGTATCCAGCTGCTATTACCCCCTTCATTACGTAATGCCCACGGTACCTCCCCCACACTTACAGCTAATGCTCTTCTTCACTCCTAAAAGCTTGGTAACCCTCCCAGGCCAGTGCAATGAAATAACCGCTTCCCTTTCTTCACGACATTTAAAAGTTCCTCAAAATATTCTCGCCAATCACCTAATACACTCCCTCCTCCCCCATCACTAACTCCCCTACTCTGTTTTATAACTGACAAATCCATACTTTCCCTAGGCATTTCTTTCATTAACTTGTTTAAGTCACTTCCAAAATTTTTTCGTATTTTTCATTAAATTTCTTGACATTGGCTCTCCCACCTCTATCATCTGCTCTCCTTTTGCACTCTCTCAACCAATCCCCTTTTACATTCTTTTACTCTCCATATACTCTAACTCTTCTTATAACCCTTCTGCTTTGTAAAAAACCTCCGTAGCTACTTTTTCCACTTTATCACACCCTTTACTTCATCATTCCACCAATCACTCCTCTTACCTCCTTGCCCCCACCCTCGACAATAACCACAAACTTCTCCCACACATTCTAATAGCTCTGCATTTTTAAAACTCATCCAACCCTCTTCAATCAAACCCCCCCCCCCCCCCCACTAACTCGCATCTTTGCACTAGCCCACCTTTCTCTGCCATAGTCCTCTTATATCCCACCCGAACTTCCCTTCCGTCCTCCGCCCTTGAGTTTATACCACTTTCACCTCCCTCTTGATTGTTGTTACCATTTTCCTCTTTCCCCAGCTACCTCTTACTCTAACTGTAGCTAAAACTAAAAACTGATCCGATATATCAATTTCCCCTTTATAAACATGTACATCCTGGAGCCGTACCCACAACCATTTAATCCAGCCAATACCCATAATCTAATAAACTACTTTCATTACTTGCTACCAATCATACCTTGTATATTATTTTATTCCTCTTTTCAAAAAATATGTATTACTTATACCATATAAATACATATATAGTATATATATATATGATATATGATATATATATCATATAATATATATATATATATATATATTAAATATATATATATATATATATATAAATATATAATATAATATATAATATATAATATATATTCCATGTTGGAGTGAAGGGAAGAGTCGAAGGCGAGTGAAATCGTGAGACTGTGAAGAATCACTGAGGGCCGATCGGACCACTGTGGAGTGATGTATTGCTCGTTTGTGTCTCCTGTATTGTTATATTTCGTATGAGATTAGTTGGTGAGTACAATAATAATAATAATAATAATAATAAAAATAATAATAATACTAATAATAGATAAAATATATATATTTTTTTTATTATGCACACGTGCCGAATTCCCCCCCACCAAGGCAGGGTGTGCCAGAAAAAGAAAAACTTCCACCATATACCACATCCATCACTTACTTGCCAGAAATGGTGCTTTACAGCTACAGTTTTTAAACTGCAACATAACACCCCCTCCTTCAGAGTGCAGCCCTGTACATTCCCATCTCAAGGACTCAAGTCCGGCCTGCCGGTTTTCCCCTGAACCCTTCAGTATATGTTACTTTGGGCTCACACTCCAACAGCAACGTCAAGAATTAAAAACCATTTGTCCTCCATTCACGTCCTATCAAACACGCCCATGCATGCCTGCTGAAGTCCAAGCCCCTCGCACACAAAACCTCGCTTTAACCCCTCCCTCCAACCTTTCCTAGGCCGACCAATACCCCCGCCTTCCTTCCCTCTACAGACTGATACCATCTACTGAAGTATTCCTGTTTCGCTCCATTCTCTCCACATTTCCCGAACCACCTCAACAACCCATCTCAGCCCCTCTGGACAACAGTTATTTTGGTATCCCTGCACCACCTCCTCAATTCCAAACTACGACTTCTCTGCATTATAATCACACCACACATTGCTCTCAGACTTTACATCTCCACTGCCTCCAGCTTCTCCTTCGCTTCACATTCATCACCCGGGGGGGGCATGCTTCACAACCCATTATTAGAGCGAGTTGGTAAAACAATACTCTCATACATTTCCCCTCTTTGCCTCCAAGGACAAAGATCTTGTTCTCCACAACTCCTAAGTGCACCACTCACCGTTTTTTCTCCCCCCCCTCATGCCAATTCTATATTCACCTCATCTTTCATATACCCGATCCCGCTTGACTACGTCCCACTCTCCCAAATATCTGAATACATTCACCTCCTCCATACTGCTCTCCCTCCAATCTGATAGTCAATCTTTCATCCCCTAATCTTCTTGTTATCACACATAACCTTACTTCTTTCCTGTATTCACTTTCATATTTTTCTTAATTTGCAACCCTACCAAATTCATCCACCAATCTCAGGGGCTTCTGCGCTTCCAAATCTCCCAAGAGCACAGTGTCATCAGCAAAGAGCAACTGTGACAACTTCCCATTTTATGTGTGAATCTTTAACTTTTTAACTCCACGCCTCTGCCAAGACCCTCGCATTTACCCTCTCTTACAACCCATCAATATATATATTAAACAACCACGTGACATCACACATCCTGTCTAAGGCCCCTACTTTTACTGGGAAATAATTTCCCTCTTTTCCTACATAACCAGACTTGAGCCTCACTATCCTCGTAAAAACTCTTCACTGCTTTCAGTAACCTACCTCCTTACAACACAACCATACACTTGTCAACATCTGCCACATTGCCCCGCCCCCCTATCCACTCCGGTCATACGCCTTTTTATCCAAATCCATAAATGCCACAAAACCTCTTTAAGGCTTATCTAAATACTGTTCACTTATATGTTTCACTGTAAACACCAGGTCCACAACACACCCCCAAACCTTTCCTAAATCCTCCTTGATCATTTCTGCAATCCAAATCTCCGTCTTACCATAATTCTTTCCGGATAATAACTCTAAGCCATACACTTAGCCAGGTATACACAACAGACTTATCCCCCTAAAATTCTTGCACTCTCTTTGAATCCCTCTTGCTTTATAACAAAGAAAATGCATGCTCCTCTGCCAATCCTAGGTACCAGTTACACCTCTTCAACATTATTAAATAATTGCACCAACACACTTCCAAAAACTATATCCCCACCAGCGTTTAAACATTTCAATCTTTAACCCATCAATTCCGGCTGCCTTACCCCGTTTCATTTTACCTACTGCCTCACGAACTCCCCCCACACTCGACACTGGCCTTCTCACTCCTACAAGATTGTTGTTCCTCCTTGCCCTAGTACACTAAATCACAGCTTCCCAATCTTCATCTACATTTAACAATTCCTCTAATATTCCTCCATCTTCCCAATACCTCTAACTCTCCACCGTTTTAATACTCTCCCTCTCCTGATTTATAACTGACAAATCCATTTGTTCTCTAGGCTTTCTTGACTGATTAATATCACTCCAAAACTTTTCCTTATTTTCAACAAAATTGTTGTTTATTTTTTAAACATCTCACCCACTCTCGTCATTTGCTCTCTTTTTACATTGCTTCACCACACTTCCTCTAAACCTCTCTCTTTTTCTCTCCTGTAACTCTTTCCCTCCTTGGCATCACTTCTAACTTGTAAAAACTTCTCGATATCTAACTTTTCTCACCTTACTACTCCTCTTCTCATCATCATTCCACCCATCGGCCCCCCCTCCCCCCCCCCCTTCCCCCCCCTCCCTTCCCGTCTGCACCCACTTACCTAACCACAAACTTCTGCTGAATCACTCTAAACTACATTTATAAAAACCTACCCCATACCTCTTCGACCCCCATTGCCTATGCTCTCATTAGCACATCTATCCACCAATAGCTGTTTATATCCTACCCTAACTGCCCTCCCTTTTAGTTTAATAAACTTCACCACTCTCACCCCTGAGCTTCAATTCTCCTTGTATCCATGCTACCTTTATAACTCTCAGTTAGCTTACAACCTAGAAAGTGATCTGATATATCTGTGGCCCCTCATAAACATGTACATCCTGTAGTCTACCCAACATCTTTTATCTACCAATACATAATGCCAACAAACTACTGTCAATTCGCCCTACATCATATCTTGTATCTTATTTATCCACTTTTTCTTAAAATATGTATTACCTATTACTAAACGCCCTTTCTATACAAAGTTCACTCAAAGTGCTTGCTCCCATTATCATATACACCTGGCACCGCCAAACTTACCTACCACAGTCCCACTTTGAAAAGTTTCTCCTACTTTAGGCATTCAGGTCCCCTACCACAATTACTCTCTCACTTGGTTCAAAGGCTCCTATACAATCCTTAACATCTCCCAAAATCTCTCTCTCTCCTCTGCATTCCTCTCTCTCCAGGTGTCATACACGCTTATTATGAACAGCGCATGGCAGCGCAATGCCAACCTTTACTTTATTCCACATAATTTCTTGAATTACACATTCCATCTTCCTCCTTTTCTCCTTCCTAACGATCAATGTCAAAACCATTCTGCTCACCCCTATCCTTGCTCTAACTCTCTCAGATACTCCAGATTTAATCCCATTTATTTCCCCCCACCGAAACTCTCCTACCCCCTTCAGCTTTGTTTCGCTTAGGTGCCAGTACAACCCAACTTCTTTTCATTCATAACATCAGCAATCATCTGTTTCTTGTCATCCCCACTACATCCACGCACATTTAAGCATCCCAGTTTTATAAAGTTTTTCTTCTTCTCTTTTTTAGTAAATGTCTACAGGAGAAGGGGTTACTAGCCCATTGCTCCCGGCATTTTAGTCGTCTCATACGACACGCATGGCTTACGGAGGAAAGATTCTTTTCCACTTCCCCATGGACAATAGAAGAAATAAAGAGGAACAAGAGCTATTTAGAAAAAGGAGAAAAACCTAGATGTATGTATATATATATATGCATGTGCGTGTCTGTGAAGTGTGACCAAAGTGTAAGTAGGAGTAGCAAGATATTCCTGTTATCTAGCGTGTTTATGAGACAAAAAAAGAAACCAGCAATCCTGCCATCATGCAAAACAGTTACAGGTTTCTGTTTCACAGTCATCTGGCAGGACGGTAGCACTTCCCTGGGTGGTTGCTGTCTACCAACCTACTTGAAAGGGCGAAACGCTGCCCCCAGTAAATGCTGCTTCTGCAGATTATAACTTTTCGTCAGTAGTGTAGGGAACATGTCTGTGGCAATGGGGTTGTAGCATCAGGAGCAGCGCTAATTCTGTCTCCTCTACTGAGCTCAGTTCATCACGTAATCATTTAAGTTTTTTCATTAGTTGTGCCGCTTATAACTTCCTCCCATCCACAATTCCACCTCTAATGTGCTGAAAAAGTTTCCTAACCTTCACACGTCGTAATTTCTCCACTTTACAAATGTTGGTGATAGTCTTCAGGATCCAGAATTATCAGGACTCTTCTTTTCCTTAACATCAGACAACGAGAATATCTGTAATCTCTTCAGTCGTTTTCCGTAACTAATTTTAATTTTCTTTTATATCGGGAGAAATTCCGCGAGTTGTTTTCTTTGACTCTTGTAATTAAAAAAAAAAATTCTTCAGTAGATGATATGTGGGTACCAGTGATTGTTGACATTGTTGTTTAACATACATTGTGGAGATATTTGTAGGCATCTTTTAGCCTTTACATTCAAGTGTGCTTTTAGAATCTGAGGACTATTTTGAAGTGTACCTTTAGATTTTGAAGACTAATTTGAAACGTATGTTTAGGATTTGAGGACTATTTTGAAGTGTGTCTTCAGGTGACTATATTTCAAAATCATATCACGCAATATATAATTTCCCTGTGGCCTGTCATCACTCTCTACCATCCACTATCATCATCCATCTGTCGCCCCTGTGGCCTGTCATCACTCTCTACCATCCACTATCATCATCCATCTGTCGCCCCTCTTGTTCGACTCATCCAGTTCTTCTGGTACAGACTGATAGACATTGCTATTATTTTTTCATCTGCAAATATATTCCCTTTAATTTTCATTCATTCTAGTAGATATATATATATATATATATATATATATATAGTTATTATATATATATATATATATATATATATATATATATATATAAAATATATGTATATGTATATATGTATATGTATATACATGTATATATATATATATATATATATATATAATATATATTATATAATATATATATATATATATATATATATATATATAATATATATATAATATATATTATATATATATATATATATATATATATATATATATAATATATATTATATAAATATATATATTAATGTTGTTGTTTGTCCGTCGATTCGACTGGGGTCGAAGTTGGTGGGTACGCAGATGACTTGTCAGGCCAATCCGCGCACGAAACGTTCTCTGGCAGTGTGGACAGGGAAGGGTGGCGGCATCGAGTGGTCTGATGGCTCTCGTCTTCCTCGCCTGCCTGCGCTGCTCAGCTAGTGAGATTCTGCTTGCCTCGCAGGATGTTGCCCCTTTCTGGACAACTGCTCGCCAGTCATTCCTGTCCTGAGCTATCAGCTCCCACATGGTGTGGTTGATGTTGAAAGCTTTCAGAGCAGTCTTAAGGGTGTCCTCATAGTGCTTCTTTTGGCCTCCTTGAGAGCGCATTCCATGCTGCAGTTCGCCAAACAAGAGTTTCTTTGGCAGCCGGTGGTCTGGTATGCGAGCAACGTGACCTGCCCAGCGAAGCTGTGTCTGCATTATGATGGTGTAGATGCTAGGCAGGCCAGCTGTAGTCAGCACTTCTGTGTCTGGGATCTTATCTTGCCATTTGATGCCAAGAATTTTTCTGAGCCGTGTGGTGTGAAAGTGGTTCAACTTTCTGGTGTGACGTTTGTAGACAGTCCAGGTTTCGCAGCCATAGAGAAGTGTGGTGAGAACTATGGCTCTGTACACCTTGATCTTGGTGCTTGTGGTGATGCCTCTTCGGTTCCATACATTCTTGTGGAGCCTGCCGAAGGTGGCACTGGCTTTGGCAAGTCTGGCATTCACCTCATCATCGATGACAACGTTTCTGGAAAGGGTACTGCCGAGGTAGGTGAATTTGTCTACGGCGTTCAGTCGCTGCCCGTTGATGGTGATGTTTGGCTCAACATATGTCTTTCCCGGAGCAGGCTGGTGCATCACTTCAGTCTTCGTTGTACTGATTGTCAGCCCGAAGTTGTTGCAGGCGTCAGAGAACTTGTCAACACTGTACTGCATGGTGGCTTCTGAAGCAGCGTTGAGGGCGCCGTCATCAGCAAATAGCAGGTCATTGATTGTGTCAGTTGCAGCCTTGGTTTTTGCTTGAAGCCTCCTGAGGTTGAAGACAGACCCATCTGTACGGTACCTCATGCCGATTCATGCGTCTGTGTCCCTGAATGCGTCTGTAAGCAGTAGACCCTCAGCCAACGGCATTAATCCGTTCCAGAGGGCTTGCCGTTGATTCGAGTTAATTTTTCCCCATAAGAAATAATGGAAATAGAATTAATCCGTTCCTGACACCCCAAAGTCTGAAAAAAAAATTGGACATGAAATATAATTTCCTTATATGGAAAGGAATGGGACATGCAAAATAAATAATAATTAAATGTCACTTCCTTTATTGTGGAGTTGTTGATGAGTGATGTGCCAGCAGCAGGGGAGATTCAGGATTGTCTATTGCTTGGAAGGAGAATCCCCCACCAGAAGGACTTCAGGTACCAAGTCCTTTGGTGGGGTTACCTCCCTCCTTGGTTTTTTAATGCCACTATGACCAGCTTGAGAGTCACTGGACCCCTGTCGTACAAAATATCTGTCCAGAGAGCTCCGTTTCTCACGCGCCCTTAGGATTTCCCTAAAATGGGACACAAGAGTGTCATTGTACATGTTGCCAATGTAGCTTGCAACTTCGGTGACAGGATAAAATTCTTCGATAAATGCTTGCACCTTTGTAAACATTAAACACATTTCCCTAATCCTTGATGAAGTCATCTTCCTCTGTCTCTCTGAAGAACATTCTTGAGATGTGATCTGTTGCAAGACCTGAAGCTCTTGCAGGTCTGCAGTGGTTAGTTCTTCCTCGTCGTTCTGCACCAACTCTTCCACATCCTCGTCACAAACCTCCAACCCCAAGAACTTCCCCAATGACACAATAGCTTCCACTACTAGCATAGCCTCATGAGGGTTAGCCCCAAACCCTTCAACATCCCTCTGTTCTACACATTCTGGCCACAGTTTCCTCCAAGCAGAGTTCAAGGTCCTCTTAGTCACTCCCTCCCAAGCCTTACCTATAAGGTTTACACAACTGAGGACATTGAAGTGATCTTTCCAAGACTCTCTTAGGATCAATTGAGTGTCTGAGGTCACTTCAAAGCACTTTTGAAACACTGCTTTTGTGTAGAGTTTTTTGAAGTTTGAAATGACTTGCTAGTCCATGTGCTGGAGGAAAGTTGTATTAGGACGCAAAAATTTCACCTTAACGAAACCAGACTCCCCTACAATTTCCTCTTGTAAGTCGTGAGGATGAGCAGGAGCATTGTCCATTACCAGGAGGCACTTGAGTGGCAATTTCTCTTCCTGGAAGTATTTTGTCGCAGTGGGGCCAAACACACCATAAAACCAGTCCAAGAAATATTCCCTGGTGACCCATGCCTTACTGTTTGATCTCCACAGCACACACAAATTACCCTTGACTATATTGTTTTTCCTGAACACTCTGGGAGTTTCAGAGTGATACACCAACAAAGGCTTCACTTTGCAATCACCACTAGCATTGCTACACAACATTAATGTCAGCCTGTCTTTCATAGGCTTATGTCCTAGGAGTGCCTTTTCCTCCTGAGTAATGTAGGTCCTGCTTGGCATTTTCTTCCAAAACAGGCCTGTTTCATCATAATTAAACACTAGTTCAGGTTTTAGGTTTTCAGACTCTATGCATTCCTTAAAGTCTTTCACATATTTTTCAGCCACAATTTTGTCTGAATTGGCAGCCTCACCATGCCTTACCACACTGCGCATGCCACTACGAATCTTAAATCTCTCAAACCAGCCTTTGCTGGCCTTAAATTCATCAGCAGCAGCACTATTTTGAGGCATTTTCTTAATGAGATTATCATGCAACTTCCTTGCCTTTTCACAAATTATAGACTGAGAAACACTATTACCTGATAATTGTTTTTTGTTTATCCATTCCATAACAGTTGTGGAAAATTAAATTTACCTGGATGTAACTCATAAGATACATACCAGTAAATGGTAACAAAGATAATTATTCTTTGTCAAAGTTACAGAGACAAGTAGGAATTTTAGGACACTCAGGTCGCAAAAATGTCCTCCTTCGATACCTATGATAATCTATCTCTCCAAAAGTCACTCTGGACCTATATTAATTTCAAATGAAATATACATCACCAGGAATTCTGGCAAAACATTAATATAAATATGTGGACTGTATATTAAATTTAAAATGTGACTACATATACATTGAAGGAGAATTTATAATAATAAGACTCACCAATTAGTCTGGAGATTACGGTGTGTCATACTCAAAACCCCCCTGCCTAAATTATGAAGAAAATACTGGCCAGAATTTCAACATAAATAGACAACTCAGCTGGGGTTCCAAAGCTGTCCTGTCCATCTGCTTAATGCTCACGTTATGCAGGACTGCAAATCCAACAATTTCGGCTTCTTTTGAGAAGTTTCAAGCACAATTTAACTTCCAGAGAGACGAAATTTATGCACATTTCACTAGCATCCCTTTACCCCATTCAAAACAATGGCGTCTCTTCCCCAGCGACACTCACCCATCACTGGTTCTTTATTTATTTACAAATTAATTTTTATTACCTACAATATATGCCATCATTTACATACAAGATACAGTGTATTTTTGGAAAATATATAGTATTTTTTACAACAGTCTCTCTACCTCTTCAATTATTTGTGGTCTCCGTTTTAAAAACATACTTGAACCTCTCGCAACAACAGCTTCCTTGACTGCATGTCTATTCACCAAGATAGTACTGATGGTTGAATGTCATTTATTGTATTGCCTTTCCAACTCAGCCATACGCACTCCACTCTCGTATTTTTCAATGATCTCCTTCTTCATTTCCATCGCAATTCTCACCCTTTTTAACACAGGCTCGGCACTAGAAGCTTTCTTGGGACCCATGGTGGCTTATTTAGCGGTTACAAGCACTAGAAATAGGGGAATAATTCAAAATACATGGAAGGCACACGTGGAAACCGACCGCAACAGCTTGTAAACAATGGCACACTGACTCTTGGAGACTCCGGGCACATCCACACGTTCCAGACAAACGTCGTTGGTTAAGCTTTTCGCCGTTGGTTAAGGCATTTTTTCTACGGCAAAAAGCGCCGTTAGGCGAAATTGCCGTTACTTAATATGCAAGGAATTCGAAAGAGCAGGCAAAATATACACAAACACTGATCTCCACACTGGACAATACCTTGGCGCCTAGCTCAATGCTAGACGTTGATCCAAGGCAGCCAGCTTTCAGGGAGAAGGTTTACAGCTTTTCATTCCATCCCCTGCATGCATCGACCAACTAAGGTTATACCATATATATATAATATATATATATATATATATATATATATATATATATATATATATATATATATATATAATATATATATATATATATATATATATATATAATATATATATTATAATATTAAAATAATTAAAAAACTATTAAATTAATCTTTCGAATGTCTCTGATATAGTACATTTTTTTTCAAATTAGCAAAACTTTAATTTAAACAAAATTACCTAACCTTTCATGAAATTTCTAATGACACGATTGCAAAACTACGATTTTTGTTCAAAATGTTAATGTAAAAAATTTTTAAGTTTGCCCTAACCATATCTTAGAAAACTATACCTACTTGATGAATCTTATGGCACTGATTTGCAAACCAACCTTTTTAACCTACCGGCGGGTTAACCCGCGGGTATGGTTTACCAAACATATATAACATGGAATTATTTGTAAAAACTTGTATTTTAGATCACAGAATTCTGATGCTAAACTAACCATGAAATATTTGTAGAAATATTTTGGGAAATTATTGTACACAAAGCTTTTACTTATGTAGGCAAGATGACGGCTAGTTTGAGACCAAGATCGCGGGTTCATCCGCCTATGGTACCTATACCATATTATAAATTGAATTTATTTATATATATATATATATATAATATATATTAGATATTTGCTTACAGTACATATTTAATACAAAACTAACCCACAGTGAAAGAATAGAGGTTCCAGATAATTTGGCGAATTATGCAGACGCTAATTTTTATTCTTTCAGTATGGTTGTTTGCATATTTAAACAAGATCATAGTATTCATATTCGGTACAATATATATATATATATATATATATATATATATATAATATATATATATATATATATATATATATATATATATATATATATATATATATATATATATACTGTAATCTTAATTTCAAACAAAATAAATATCTTCTCTACTGTAATAAAGTGGCTTTTATTGTTCCTGTGTTTTTGTTCCTATCTAATTAGTAAAAACAATAGTTCCGAAAAGAAAAGAAAATTGCCCAGGTGCTTTTTCTTGAATATTTTCTGTTGCTGTGGTCACTTAGCTACACATTTTGCCGATCTCAAGTCAAGTTTCCTGTGAGACAGCTCTGTATCTTTTCTGTTTTCTCTCGAATATTTGCACGTGTGACATTTTCATTTGTCGAACACTTTATGTTTCAGTGGAGTGTACATCCACTGTCTGGTGTGTGTTCAGTGGTGTGTACGTCCACTGCCTGGTATGTGTTCAACGGTGTGTATGTCCACTGACTGGTATGTGTTCAACGGTGTGTATGTCCACTGATTGGTGTGTATTCAATGGTGTGTATTTCCACTGTCTGGTGTGTGTTTAATGGTGTGCACTTCCACTGTCTGGTGTGTGCTAAATAGTGTGTACGTCCACTGCCTGGTGCGTGTTCAGTGGTGTGTATGTCTACTGTCTGGTGTGTGTTCAGTGATGCGTACGTCCACTGTCTGGTGTGTGTGCAATGGTGTGTACTTCCACTGCTGGTATGTGTTCAGTGATATGTACGTCCACTGCTGGTGTGTGTTTAATGGTGCTACATCCACCTATCTGTTGTAAATGGACGTCACTGCATGTTGTGTTAGTGTGACTTTTTTGTACGATTTTTCAGGGATTGCTTTTTCAGGTATACCCAACAGTGTGTGTGAATGCAACCCACTACTAAGGAATACTAATCTTACTTGACTTGGTTTTGTCGATCAGGATTCTATTAAAATCTTTGAGGTAATCAATATGACTTGGGGAAAGTGATCACAAATCACTTTCCCCAAATAACTTCAATCAAGTCTTTGTCCCAGATTTCCGCATGGTTGATTTCATGGGACGGAGAAATTACCTGGGTGGGCTAAATTAGAACGACCTGACTATGGGTCAGGTAGGTGGTGTTGAGTGCCAATGTGACGTTTTTCAGAGCATAGTTGTAGCTGCCCAAACAACTTATGTTCCAAGTAGGGAAATTTGATCAACCAAAAATGATTCCAAATGGATAAACAATAGATTAAAGCATCTCATTGGTCAAAAGAGAGGCATATATTGGCGTATCAAAAGAGGAAAGGGGCAGTTAAGAAATCAATATATTCAGTTAAAGAGAGAAATAAGGAAGGGGAATAAGAAAATCTATAAGAGATTATGAGGCTAAAGTGGCAAGGGATTCGAAGACTAACCCAAAAGTTTTCTTTCAGGTATACAGAAGTAAGATTTGAGACAAGACTGACCCACTCAGAAGTAACTCAGGTCAGATCACTGACAGTGATAAGGAAATGTGTGAAATTTTGAACTCTTATTTCTGCTTAGTTTTTACTCAGGAAGTTACTAGCAAAATTCCAGAAATTATAAATTATATAGAACAGGACGATAATAAATTATGCACGATTAGGTTAACTAGTGACATGGTCCTCAGACAAGTAGAGAAATTAAAACTGAACAAATCCCCAGGCCCTGATGAACTGTTTGCAAGGGTGTTAAAGGAATGTAAAGAGGAACTTAGCAAACCTTCGGCCAGTTTTTCAACATATCACTACAAACTGGCATAGTGCCAGACAAGTGGAAAATGGCAAATGTAATACCTATTTACAAAGCAGAAGACAGGTTCTTAGCTTCGAACTATTGACCAATAAGCCTTACCTCCATAGTGGGAAAATTTATGGAATCAAGAATTGCCGAGGCAATTCGTAGCTATCTTGAAAGGCATAAATTGATTAATGAATCTCAGCACGGTTTTACAAAGGTGCGTTCCTTCCTTACGAATTTACTAACTTTTTCATCAAGGTATTTGAGGAGGTAGATCATAGTAATGAATATGATGTTGTATATATGGACTTCAGTAAGGCTTTTGATAAGAGTTCCACATCAGATGCTGTTGAGGAAATTTAAGGCACACGGAATAGGAGAAATTTTTTCCTGGGTAGAGGGGTAGTTGACAGATAAGCAGGAAAGACTTTGCATCAGTGAGGAGAAATGAAAGTGGGTGCGCATCACGAGTGGTGTTCCATAAGGGTCAGTGAAGGACCATTTTTTGTTCACAGTTTATATCAACGACACTGATGAGAGAATAAATAGCGACATAAGCAATTCGTTCTTATGAGGACATTAGAGCACTCCAAGAAGATTTGAATAGACTGACGCAAAGACAATAGACAAATAGACAATAGACAAATGCAAAGTTCTAAACATTGGACAAGAAAATAACCATGCCACATATAAACTAAATAATGTAGATCTTAATTTTACTGATTGTGAAAAGGATTTAGGAGTTCTGGTTAGCAGTAATTTAAAGCCAAGACAACAGTGCATAAGTATTCGCAATAAAGCGAACAAACTCCTTGGCATCATATCGAGCAGCATAAATAATAGAAGTCCTCAGGTTGTTCTTCAATTCAGTATATCTTTGGTTAAGCCTAATTTAGATTATGTTGCACAGTTCTGGTCACCATATTAAAGAATGGATATAAATGCACTGGAAAACGTACAAAGGTGGATGACAAAGTTGATCCTATTATCAGAAATCTTTCCTATGAAGATAGACTGAGGGCCACGAATCTGCACTCTCTAGAAAGGCGTAGAATTAAGGGATGATATGTTTGAGGTGTATAAATGGAAAACAGGAATAAATAAAGGGAATATAAATAGTGTGCTAAAAATATCTAGACAAGACAGAACTTGTAGTAATGGTTTTAAGTTGAAAGATTTAGATTCAGAAAGGATATAGGAAAGCACTGGTTTGGTAATAGAGTTGTAGATGAGTGGAACAAGCTCCCGAGTACCGTCATAGAAGCTAAGACGTTGTGTAGTTTTAAAAATAGGTTGGATAAATACATGAGTGAGATAAATACATGAGTGGAGCACGGCATCAGACCTATTAGCTTCTGCTAATAGGTCTGATGCCGTGCGCCTTCCTTCAGTGGATGTGACCTGACCTGGCTTGGTGGGTCATTGGTTTAAGCCGGGAGGTGACTTGGACCCGCCTCGCATGGGCTAGTAAGCCTTTCTGCAGTGTTCCTTATGTTATAATGTGTTCAAGTTAATTTCAGCTGTGTTGTCATCTCTAAGCAGTGTGGAGCCTTATATTCTGTTCCAGTGATTTTTTTCCCTGCACTATTTTCATTCCCTGAGATTCACCTTTCACACTTGGATTACCTCTTTTTGCAAACAAATAATAGAAAAAAAGATCCTGGTTCCATTGTGCTCTTATCTACAATTTCTTGTTCGAAGTTTCTTTCTATTTTTTGTAAGATTATTAATGTCTGGCTTGTTTGAATGACAGACATATCCCTGGCTTGGCAGGCTTCCTATGTTAGTCCTGAGTCTTTCCTTTTCTCTTCCCCATGGCTTTGCAGCACCTTATATGAAATAAGTCTTTTCTCTCGTCTTTCTGCAATGATCTTCTTGGTTCCCGTGTTGTAGTAACTGGCACTTAGATGTCGTAACTGCAATTACTAGGTATCAGACACTCACCAGAATCCCGGACAGATCAGGAGCTCGAGTCAAGGTCGGTCAGAGCACCCTCTGACTGCCTTCTCGTCACAGACCCAAAACCCGCACGTAGAAGAGGAATCTTATGACGACGTTCCGGTCTGTTACTGGACTAATGTCAAGTCGTAACACGAAGGACCGAAACGTCGTCATAGGGTTCCTCTCCTCATAGCTGATTTTCGGTGTGCGTTTCCAGCCACGGTGCTGAGACCTTCAATGTATTATTATCATCATGAGGTGATGTGAGGTAGACATGTACCCCTTTATTAACCACAACATTTCGCCCTCACACAGTGGCTTGACTAAGCCTCGATAAAGCTACTGTGTAATCAACTCCGCCTACTCTATCTACCCACCATTCTAGTTCCATACATAGGCAACCCGCACACAGGAGACTGAGACTTACGACGACATTTAGGTCCGACTTCCACCAGTTCGTCAGTTTAACTAACGTGGCAGAATTCTTGAGTCCATTTCCTTACAGCGTATTTCATTTCCTTTCTCCTGTTACACTGTCTTTGATAACCACACACTCTCGCTCTGTAATATTCTAGTCGAGCCTATTTCTGTCTTTTTTGTTACGCTCCTCAGCCTGGGGTTGAGACGCGGTCGGTCTTCTTATAACCATATAGTATAAAGAACATTTTTTATATAAATGGGATTCATAAAAGTTCTTTCGAAATTTGATAGCATTATGAAAAAAAAAACCGAGTGGTGCGTTGAGACAAAAAAACGTTATGCATGGAGGCCAAGACGGGAATGTACGAAAGTATAGTGGTATCAACACTCTTACATGGGTGTGAAGCTTGGGTTGTAAATGCTGCAGCGAGGAGGAGGCTGGAGGCAGTGGAGATGTCCTGTCTAAGGGCAATGTGTGGTGTAAATATTATGCAGAGAATTTGTAGTGTGGAAATTATGAGGAGGTGTGGAGTTAATAAAAGTACAGTGGACCCTCAGTTAACGACATTAATACATTCCAGAGAGCTTGTCTTTAACCGATTCTGTCGTTATCCGAATTAATTTTCCCCATAAGAAATAATGGAAATCCAATTAATCCGTTAAAGACAACCAAGAATATTAAAAAAAATATTTTTTACATAAAATATACATTTTCCTAGTCAGACGGTTGAAGAAGCGTTGTTGAGGCGGTTTGCTTATTTAGAGAGAATGAAACAAAGTAGATCAACTTCGAGAACGTATAAATCCGTAGGGGAAGGAAGGCGGGTTAGGGGTCGTCCTCAAAAAGGTTGGAAAGAGAGGGTAAAGGAGGTTTTGTGGGCGAGTGGCTTGGACTTCCAGCAAGTGCGCGTGAGTGTGTTAGATATGAATGAATGGAGACAAATGACTTTTGGGACCTGACGAGCTGTTGGAGTGTGAGCAGGGTAATATTTTTTGAAGGGATTCAGGGAAACCGGTTAGCCGGACTTGAGTCCTGGAAATGGGCAGTACAATGCATGAATTTTAAAGGAGGGATTTGGGATATTGGCAGTTTGGAGGGACATCTGAACTGTCGTACCTGAGCACCTCTGTAAAGACAGTGATTATGTATGATTGATGGTTAAAGCGTTGAATGATGATGAAAGAAAGTTTTTCTTACTTTTTGAGTTTTTCTTGCTTTTTTGGTCAGCCTGCCTCGGTGGGAGACGGCCGATGTGTTAATATATAAAACCAGTGTGGTGAGAATGGCATAGCACTGCGTACCTTGTTCCAAGGTTCGTAGGTTCGAGTCTCCTTCGGCCAGAGATCAGTGTTTGTGCATATTTCGCCTGTTCTTGCAAATTCCTTGTTAATGTTGCAGTTTAAAAACTGTAGTGTAAAGCACCCTTCTGGCAAGACAGTGATGGAGTGAATGATGGTGAAAGTTTTTCTTTTTTGGGCCACCCTGCCTTGGTGGGAATCGGCCGGTGTGATAATAATAAAAAAAAAAATATATATATATATATAATATATATATATATATATATTTATATATATAATATATATATATATATATATATATATATATATATATATATATAGCAAGTCGGCCGTCTCCCACCGAGGCAGGGTGACCCAAAATGAAAGAAAATCCCAAAAAAAGAAAATACTTTCTTCATTCAACACTTTCACCTCACTCACACATAATCACTGTTTTTGCAGAGGTGCTCAGAATACAACAGTTCAGAAGCATATACGTATAAAGATACACAATATATCCCTCCAAACTGCCAATATCCCAAACCCCTTCTTCAGAGTGCAGGCATTGTACTTCCCATTTCCAGGACTCAAGTCCGGCTATATAAAAATAACCGGTTTCCCTGAATCCCTTCACTAAATATTACCCTGCTCACACTCCAACAGCTCGTCAGGTCCCAAATACCATTCGTCTCCATTCACTCCTATCAAACACGCTCATGCACGCCTGCTGGGAGTCCAAGTCCTTCGCCCACAAAACTCCCTTACCCCTTCCTTCCAACCTTTTCGAGGATGACCCCTACCCCGCCTTCCTTCCCTTACAGATTTATACGCTCTCCATGTCATTCTACTTTGATCCATTCTCTCTAAATGACCAAACCACCTCAACAATCCCTCTTCAGCCCTCTGACTAATACTTTTATTAACTCCACACCTTCTCCTAATTTCCACACTCCGAATTTTCTGCATAATATTTACACCACATATTGCCCTTAGACAGGACATCTCCACTGCCTCCAACCGTCTCCTCGCTGCTGCATTTACCACCCAAGCTTCACACCCATATAAGAGTGTTGGCACTACTATACTTTCATACATTCCCTTCTTTGCCTCCATAGATAACGTTTTTTGTCTCCACATATACCTCAATGCACCACTCACCATTTTTCACCCATCAATTCTATGATTAACCTCATCCTTCATAAATCCGTCCACCGGCACGTCAAATCCCAAGTATCTGAAAACATTCACTTCTTCCATACTCCTCCTCCCCAATTTGATTATCCAATTTTTCTTTATCTAAATCATTTGATACCCTCATCACCTTACTCTTTTCTATGTTCACTTTCAACTTTCTACCTTTACACACACTCCCTAACTCATCCACTAACCTTTGCAATTTTTCTTTAGAATCTCCCATAAGCACAGTATCATCAGCAAAAAGCAACTGTGTCATTCCCATTTTGTATTTAATTCCCCATAATTAAATCCCACCCCTCTCCTGAACACCCTAGCATTTACTTCCTTTACAACCCCATCTATAAATACATTAAACAACCATGGTGACATTACACATCCCTGTCTAAGACCTACTTTTACTGGGAAGTAGTCTCCCTCTCTTCTACACACCCTAACCTGAGCCTCACTATCCTCATAAAAACTCTTTACAGCATTTAGTAACTTACCACCTATTCCATATACTTGCAACATCTGCCACATTGCTCCCCTATCCACTCTATCATATGCCTTTTCTAAATCCATAAATGCAATAGAAACTTCCCTACCTTTCTCTAAATACTGTTCATATATATGCTTCAATGTAAACACTTGATCTACACATCCCCTACCCACTCTGAATCCTCCTTGCTCATCCGCAATCCTACATTCTGTCTTACCTCTTATTCTTTCAATTATAACCCTACCGTACACTTTTCCTGGTATACTCAGTAAACTTATTCCTCTTAATTTTTACAGTCTCTTTTGTCCCCTTTCCCTTTAATAAAGGGATTATACATGCTCTCCCCAATCCCTAGGTACCTTCCCCTCTTTCATACATTTATTAAACAAAAATACCAACCACTCCAACACTATGTCCCCCCCCCCCCTGCTTTTAACATTTCTGTCATGATCCCATCAGTTCCAGCTGCTTTACCCCCTTTCATTCTACGTAATGCCTCACGCACCTCCCCCACATTTACATTCTGCTCTTCTTCACTCCTAAAAGATGGTATACCTCCCTGGCCAGTGCATGAAATTACCGCTTCCCTTTCTTCGTCGACATTTAAAAGTTCCTCAAAATATTCCCGCCATCTACCCAAAATCTTCATCTCCCCATCTACTAACTCCCCTACTCGGTTTTTAACTGACAAATTCAATTGTTCTCTAGGCTTTCTTAACTTGTTTAAGTCACTCCAAGTTTTTTTCTTATTTTCATTAAAATTTCTTGACAGTGCCTCTCCCACTCTATCATCTGCTCTTCTTTTGCACTCTCTCACCACTCTCTTCACCTTTCATTTACTCTCCATATACTCTACTCTTCTTATAACACTTCTGCTTTGTAAAAACCTCTCATAAGCTAACGTTTTCTCTTTTATCACACCCTTTACTTCATCATTCCACCAATCACTCCTCTTTCCTCCTGCCCCCACCCTCCTATAACCACAAACTTCTGCCCCACATTCTAATACTGCATTTTTAAAACTCATCCAACCCTCTTCAACCCCCCTACTACTCATACTTGCGCTAGCCCACCTTTCTGCCAATAGTTGCTTATATCTCACCCGAACTTCCTCCTCCCTTAGTTTATACACTTTCACCTCCCTCTTGCTTGTTGTTACCATTTTCCTCTTTTCCCATCTACTTCTTACTCTAACTGTAGCTACAACTAAATAATGATCCGATATATCAGTTGCCCCTCTATAAACATGTACATCCTGGAGCCTACCCATCAACCTTTTATCCACCAATACATAATCTAACAAACTACTTTCATTACATGCTATATCATGCCTTGTATATTTATTTATCCTCTTCTTCGTAAAATACGTATTACTTATTACCAAACCTCTTTCTACACATAGCTCAATTAAAGGCTCCCCATTTTCATTTACCCCTGGCACCATAAATTTACCTACTACTCCCTCCACAACATTTTTGCCCACTTTAGCATTGAAATCCCCAACCACCATTACTCTCACACTTGGTTCATAACTCCCCACGCATTCACTCAACTTTTCCCAAAATCTCTCTCTCTCCTCTACACTTCTCTCTTCTCCAGGTGCATATACACTTACTATAACCAACTTTTCACATCCAACCTTTATTTTATTCCACATAATCCTTGAATTAATACATTTATAGTCCCTCTTTTCCTACCATAACTTGTCCTTCCACATTATTGCTACTCCTTCTTTAGCTCTAATTCTGTTTGAAACCCATGACCTAATCTTATTTATTTCTCCTTACTGAAACTCTCCCATCCCCTTCAGCTTTGTTTCATTTTACGCCAGGACATCCAGCTTCTTCTCATTCATAACATCCACAATCATCTCTTTCTTATCATTTGCACAACATCCACTTTGACAATTTTCTTCTTATTATTCTTTTTAGTAATTATTACAGGAAAAGGGGATAATAGCCCATTGTTCCCGGCATTTTAGCTGGCTTTTACAACACGCATGGCTTACGGAGGATAGATTCTTATTCCACTTCCCCATGGATATAAAAGGAAAAGTAATAAGACCAAGAACTATTAAGATAAAATCAAAGAAAACTCAGATGAGTGTGCATAAATAAACATGTACATGTATGTGTAGTGTGACCTAAGTGTAAGTAGAAGTAGCAAGACATACCTGTAATCTTGCATATTTATGAGACAGACAAAAGACACCAGCAATCTACCATCATGTAAAACAATTACAGGCTTTTGTTTTACACTCACTTGGCAGGACGGTAGTACCTCCCTGGGCGGTTGCTGTCTACCAACCCACTACTAGAATTTATATATATATATATATATTATATATATATATATATATATATATATATATATATATATATATATATATATATATATTATATATATATTTTATATATATAATATATTATATAGAGTCTTCTAGTAGAGCTAAGAATTGCACTCAAGTCACGTTTTTAATGTACTGTTGCTTAAAAATTCCGTCATCACACCCAGGAATTTGCCTCATAGACTCTCCAGTCCATTTATTTTTAATTGAAATTCTCGATTACAGTAAGTTTAGCATTTTCATGACTGTGTTTTATTAGTGTTTCTCCTAGTATATTATGTATTACTTTGTTTATCCTGTGTGTGTGAGTACTCACCTATTTGTGGTTGCAGGGGTCGAGTCATAGCTCTTGGTCTCGCCTCTTCACTGACCGCTACTAAGTCCTCTCTCCCCCTGCACCATGAGCTTTGTCGAACTTCGTCTCAAAATCTTTGTACGGTTCCCGCCTCCACTACGTCATTTTCTAGGCTATTCCGCTGCCTGACAACTCTATGACTGAAGAAATACTTCCTAACATCCTTTTGACTCAACTGACCCTTTGTTTCTCTGTCCCATCTCTGGAACATCCTGTCTTTGTCCAGCTTGTCAATTCCTCGCAGTATTTTATATGTCATTATCATGTCTCCCCTAACCCTCCTGTAGTTCAGTGTCGTCAGGCCGATTTCCCTTAAGCTTTCTTCGATGAACAATCCCCTTAGTTCTTGGACTAGTCTTGTTGCAAACCTTTGCACTTTCTCTAATTTTTTACTTGCTTGACCAGGTGTGGGTTACAAATTGGTGCTGCATACTCCGGTATGGGCCTGACGTACACGGTGTACAAAGTCTTGAACGATTTCTTACTGAGGTATGAGAATGCTATTCTCAGGTTTTGCCAAGCGCCTATATGCTGCAGCAGTTATCTGGTTGATGTGCGTCTCAGGAGATGTGATCGGTATTGCACTCACCCCATGACCCTTTTCCTTGAGTGAGGTTTGCAGTCTTTGGCCTCCTAGACTATACTCTGTCTGCGATCTTCTTTGCCTTCCCCGATCTCCATAACTTTGCAATTGGCGGGGATAAATTCAAGGAACCAGTTGCTGGACCAGTCGTTTAGCCTGTCCATGTCTCTGTAGTCCTGCCTGATCCTCATCTGATTTAATGCTCCTCATTAACTTCACATTATCTACAAACAAGGACACTTCTGTGTCTGTTCCTTCCGTTATGTTTATTCACTTAAACGAAAAACTGCACAGGTCTCAAGAGTGACCGCGTACCATTACTCTTTGTTGCCTCCCTGTCAGAGATATTCTTTGATCCATTATAGTGTCTTTCCTGTTATTCGTGCTGATCCTCTAGCTTTTGCTTGTGAGGACCTGTGTCGAAGGCCTTCTTGCAGTCCAAGAAAATGCACTCTGTCCACTCCACTCTCTTCTCTCTCTCTCTCTCTCTCTCTCTCGTGTCTTACTTCCGTTACCTTGCTATAAAACTCCAGTTTGTTTGTGACACAGGATTTTCCTTCCCTAAAACTGTGCTAGTTGTCGTTTATAAGCTTGTGTCTCTCTCTAGGTGCTCCACCACTCTCTGCCTGATAATCTTCTTCATGACTTTGCATACTATACACGTCAGTGACACAGGTCTGTAGTTTAATGCCTTGTGTTTGTCTCCTTTCTTAAAAATTGGGACTACATATGCCATCTTCCATACCTCAGGCTGTTGCACAGTTTCAATGGATGTGTTGAATATTTAAGTTATTGGCACACACAGCATCTCTGCTTTCTCTTTAAGAACCCATGGAGAGATGTTGTCCGGTCCCACTGCCTTTGAGGTATCAAGTTCACATAACAGCTTCTCCTCCTCCTCGGTTGTGTGTATTTCATCCAGCATTTGTTGGTGTATCCCTTGTTGGTATACCTCCCTATTCTGACTTCCTCGAGTCCTTCCTGTCTCCACTGTAAATATTTCTTTAAAACTCGTGTTGAGCTCCTTGCATACCTCTTGATCGTTTCTTGTGAACTCCCCACCTTCCTTCCTCAGTCTGATTACCTGGTCCTTGACTGTTGTTTTCCTCCTGATGTGGCTATACAACAGCTTCGGGTCAGACTTGACTTTCGATGCTTGTCATTTTCGTATTCTCGCTGAGCCTCTCTTCGTATCTGTGCATATTCGTTTCTGGGTCTTCAGCTTACCTCTTTATTTTCCTGGGTCCTTTGTCTTCTGTTCTTTTTCCATTCTCTAGTGCACTTAGTTTTTGCCTCCCTTCATTTTTGGGTGAACCAAGGACTCGTTCTGGTCTTAAAATTATTTCTGTTCCCCTTGGGAGCAAACTTCTCATCTGCCTCCTTGCATTTTATTTTTACATAGTCCATAATTTCTTTTACTGGTTTTTCTGCCAATTCTCTTTCCCTTGAACATCTTGGAGGAAGGTCCTCATGACTCTGTAGTCCTAGCCTTTGTATTTTTTCTTCTCCTTTCCTATTCCTGCTACCCTCTCCACTTGTGACTCAGCTATGTATTCAAAGCTCAGAACCATGTATGTGATTACTAGTTCCAAGGGGCCTTTCGTACATGATATCCTCGATGTCTAAACTATTCAAGGTGAATACTATGTCCATTCTCGCTGGATCATCCTCATCTCTCTCTCTGTTAGTGTCTCTAACATGTTGATGCATGAGATTTTCCAGTACCATATCCATCACCTTGTTTCTCCATGTTTCAGGACCCCTATGGGGCTCCAGGTTTTCCCAGTTAATCTCCTTGTGATTAAAATCACCCATAACTAGTAACTTTGCTCTACCCATGTGAGGTCTTCTGGCCACCTCGGCTAGTGTGTCCACGATTGCTCTACTGCTCTCTTTATATTCTTCTCTTGGCCTCCTGCAGTTCTGTGGCAGGTTGTACATAACTACAATTACCACCTTATGGCCCCCAAGACTGGATTGCTCCAATTATATAGTTCCTTATGCCCTTTCTATCCATTCCTTCCATTTCCTCAAATCCCCACCAGTTTTTAATGACCAGTGCAGCTCCTTTTCCCACTTTGCTCCCTCTATCTTTCCTCAGGCTTTGATATTTAAGTGGAAGCATTTAATCTGTTATCATCCTGGTGAGTTTCGTTTCTGTGAGTGTTATTATGACTGGTGATGTCTCCTTGATTCGTTCATGCCACTCCTCATATTTGTTCGTTATTCCCTCTGCATTTGTATACCAAATTTTCAACCTCTTTTCTAAAACTGTGATCTGGGGGATACGTTGGGGTTTGGGAAGCTGGAGACCT
This sequence comes from Cherax quadricarinatus, assembly GCF_026875155.1. Lineage (NCBI taxonomy): Eukaryota > Metazoa > Arthropoda > Malacostraca > Decapoda > Parastacidae > Cherax > Cherax quadricarinatus. The sequence goes on along the minus strand of NC_069399.1, from coordinate 67,222,384 downwards.
GATGAGGAATTGTGGGTGGTTGCTGTGAAAGTGGAGTTTGTAATGAAGTGGGTGGGGGCATTGGGTATGGCATGTGTGTTTTGGGTTAGAACGTTTGAGTGCATTGAGGGTGGCCTGGTTGGAGGACTTCACTAGGTGCTTGTGAGGGAGGTTGTATTTGACCTTCCTCCTGAGTCTGGGTTCTCTTCTCCATCCCCATCTTTGCCTCTCTTTCCTCCTTTCATTTTTGTACCCTGTCTTTCAGTTTCTGCCTTTCTTCTCATGTTCTGTCGAGTTTCACCCTTCAGTATGCTGACATGTCCCTTAGTCATGCATTCTCCTGCAGGATCCTGTTTCGAGCCGATTCTACCTTGAAAATCACTTTGATTGGCCTGTTTCTTCCTCTTGCAAACCCCCCTATTCTCAGAAAATTTGCCAACTGGGTCATGTCATGATCTACTATTGCTTTCATTATGCTTCCCATCGCTTTTGTCTCCCATTGTCTTCTTGCTTCATAAGTTTTCCCTTCAGCTTCCTGGAGCCCATAAACAAAGACTGATCTCTCCCTTTCATTCTCCCACTGCATATCCCTGTGTATCCCCTGATTTAATTTAGTTGCCTCCATTGCAGCTTTCCGTACTTCAATGACTCACAAAATCGTAATGAAATGATTGCAAACCATCCATACCATGGGCTGGGATAGAACCCGCCCGTGGTATGTTTTTTTCTTACTTCAGTCTCTTCATTATCTGTTGTCCTCGGCCCAGTGGTCTGTCATTTACCCTTCTCAGCTTTCCCTGGGCACTGCTGTGGTCTTTTAAGGTATCTACGTATAGCTTAGCTCTTTCATTTTCTACAGTCCCCTCGATTGTTCCTGATGTGATCCCCTTTTTTCTCGGGCTCCATGATGGTCTGATAAGGTCTCTGCAGAGAGTTTCACTCCTTCGTTCCCTACAGTCCCCTTGTTTGTGACTGAGGTAGCAGTTTTGATGTCATGCCGACATTGTTCTTTAGTTCTCTAGGTTGTTTCATATTTTTCAGTTCCTCTTCTAATCTCTGTGCAGGTCACAGCAGCCCCTGCTGCTGTGACCTACACCTCTCACTTCCTGCTCTCTGCAGCTATCCTCTCTTCTATTTTCATGCTAAGCTATTTTAGCTTCCTTCCCCACTCATGTTCCCTTTTCAAGAGCTCTGCTACCCAATCTTCCTTCCCAGGCTCATCCTCCAGTCCCCTGGTTTTCCATCTTGCTTTCTGGTAACCCATTTTTTTTGGTTGACACAGAATGAAAAACTTATATATTTGTGAGTAGTTGTTTGTGGCGTTGAGGGGCGTTTCTGTCTTATTAATTTACTATCTTTCTTCACTAAGGTATTTGAGGAGGTAGATCATGGTACTGAATATCATATTTTGTATGTGGACTCCAGTAAGGCTTTCGATAGAGTTCCACATCAGAGGCTGTCGAGGAAACTTAAGGCACTTGGAATAGGAGGAGAAACTTTTTTCTGGGTAGAGGCATGGCTGACAAATAGTCAGCAGAGAGTTTGCATAAATGGGGAGAAATCAGAATGGGGGTACATCACAAGCAGTGTTCCACAGGGGTCAGTGTTGGGCCCCTTGTTGTTCACAATCTACATAAACAACATAGATGAGGGAATAAATAGCGACATAATCAAATTTGCTGATGACACTAAAATAGGCTGTCCAATTCATTCTAATGAGGACATTAGAACACTCCAGGATGATTTGAATAGAATGATGCAGTTTACCTGGACCTGGAGTTTGCCTGGAGAGAGTTCTGGGGGTCAACACCCCCGCAGCCTAGTCTGTTACCAGGTCTGTGACCAGGAGAAGTGGCAGATGCCGTTTAATATAGACAAATGCAAAGTTCTTAATGTTGGACAGGAAAATAACCATGCCACATATAAACTAAATAATGTAGATCTTAATATTACGGACTGCAAAAAGGATTTAGGAGCTCTGGTTAGCAGTAATCTGAAAACAAGACAACAGTGCATAAATGTTCTCAAAGCTAACAGTATCCTTGACTTCATAGCAAGATGTATAAATAATAGAAGTCCTCAGGTTGTTCTTCAACTCTATATAACTTTGGTTAGGCCTCATTTAGATTATGCTGCACAGTTCTGGTCACTGTATTACAGACTGGATATAAATGCACTGGAAAACGTACAAAGGAGGATGACAAAGTTGATCCTATGTATCAGAAATTTTCCCTGAGGGCCCTGAATCTGCACTCTCTAGAAAGGCATAGAATTAGGGGGGATAAGATTGAGGTGTATAAATGGAAAACAGGAATAGGAAAGGATATAGGAAAACACTGGTTTGGTAATAAAGTTGTGCATGAATGGAACAAACTCCCGAGTACCGTCATAGAAGCTAAGGCGTTGTGTAGTTTTAAAAATAGGTTGGATAAATACATGAGTGGGTGTGGGTGAGTGTGAGTTGGACCTAACTAGCTTGTGCTACTAGGTCGGATGCTGTGCTCCTCCCTTAAGTGACGTGTCTGACCTCACTAGGTCAGTGAGGTCAGGCGGTCAGTGAGCTTAATTAAGGTCAGACAGTCAGTGAACTTAAGCCGGTGGGAGAATTGGACCTGCCTCGCATAGGCCAGTAGGCCTGTTGTAGAGTTCTTTCCTTCTTATGTTCTTATGTTCCTATGTACTCACCTATTTGTGGTTGCAGTGGTCGATACATAGCTCCTGGCCCCAACTCTTCACTGTGTTTCTCTCAGTGTGTGTTTATGAGTGAGGGGGGTGAAGAGGAAACTAGAGACAATTGCGAAATGGGAGAGAGGTGGGGAGACGGAAAGAGGTGGGAATATGGGGAGAGTGAGAGGATTAAGAGGGAGAAGCAAAGTGGGAGGGGGAGGGGGGATGAGGGAGAGGAGGAGGGAGAAGGAGGAGGAGAATGAGAGAGAGGGTGATCAGGGGAGGGAGTGGGGTATAGGTGGGGGAGGGTACTCACCTAGTTGTGGTTGCAGGGGTCGATTCCCAGCTCCTGGCCCCGCCTCTTCACTGGCAGCTACTGGGTCACTCTCCCTGCACCATGAGCTTTATCATACCTCTGCTTAAAGCTATGAATGGATCCTGCCTCCACTACATCGCTTCCCAAACTATTCCACTTCCTGATTACTCCGTGACTGAAGAAATACTTCCTAACATCCCTGTAATTCATCTGAGCCTTCAACTTCCAACTGTGTCCCCTTGTTGCCGTGTCCAGTCTCTGGAATATTCTGTCTCTGTCCACCTTGTCAATTCCTCACAGTATTTTATAAGTCGTTATCATGTCCCCCCTATCTCTCCTGTCCTCCATTGTCGTCAGGTCGATTTCATTTAGGCTCTCCTCGTAGGACATACCTCTTAGCTCTGGGACTAGTCTTGTTGCAAACCTTTGCACTTTCTCTAGTTTCTTTACGTATTTGGCTAGCTGTGGGTTCCAAACTGGTGCCGCATACTCCAAAATGGGCCTAACGTACACAGTGTACAGGGTCATGAGGGACGGAAAGAGTGTGTGGGTTTATGTGTGTGGTCTAAGAGTGGGTGGGAACGTGTGTGTGTGGAACTATGAGTGTGGGTTTATTAAGTGTTTGAAATGTAGTGGGGGGGAATGTGTGTTATGGAGTATGAGTGTGTATGTGGAGTTAGCGTGTGACACGTAGTCTACAGTGCTCCTCTACCTGACCTGACCCACAACCACCTACTAGTTTGTCTTTATGCTTTTTCTTCTTCCTAGTCTAATATACACCTGTGTCGCCTTGTTCTGCTATAAATTACCAATTGCTATTAGTTATTGAGTATTTGATATCCTATTCTTTATCGTACTAGGAGAATTGGACCATTCACAAACAGCTTAGCGGTTAATTGGAACTCACACCCGACTCCCTGAAAACCAGGCATAGGTGAGATACTTGTGATGCAACCTGTAGCAGCCTGTAGCAGCTTGTAACAGCCTGTAGCAGCCTGTAGACTGTCCATCTTGATGTGATAGGGTGACACATGGCAGGGTCGCCTGCACCACACTAGGGTGACACATGGCAGGGTCGCCTGCACCACACTAGGGTGACACATGGCAGGGTCGCCTGCACCACACTAGGGTGACACATACCTGGAGGTTACCTGGAGGTTATTCCGGGGATCAACGCCCCCGCGGCCCGGTCCACGACCAGGCCTCCCGATGGATCAGGGCCTGATCAACTAGGCTGTTACTGCTGGCCGCACGCAGTCCGACGTACGAGCCACGCCCGGCTGATCCGGCACTGACTTTAGGTATCTGTCCAGCTCTCTCTTGAAGGCAGCCAGGGGTTTATTGGCAATTCCCCTAATGCTTGATGGGAGGCTGTTGAACAGTTTGGGCCCCAGACACTTATGGTGTTTTCTCTTAGTGTACCAATGGCGCCCCTACTTTTTATTGGCGGCATTTTGCATCGCCTGCCCAGTCTTTTACTTTCGTAGGGAGTGATTTCTGTGTGCAGATTTGGGACCATTCCTTCCAAGATTTTCCAAGTGTAGATTATGATAATATCTCTCCCTCCTGCGTTCCAACGAGTACAAGTCAAGTGCTTTCAAGCGTTCCCAGTAGTTAAGGTGCTTGACAGAACTTATACGTGCAGTAAAGGATCTCTGTACAACTCTCTAGTCTGCGATTTCACCTGCTTTGAATGGAGATGTTAAATGTACAGCAGTATTCCAGCCTAGAGAGAACAAGTGATTTGAAAAGGATCATCATGGGCTTGGCATCTCTCGTTTTGAAAGTTCTCATTATCCATCCTATCATTTTCTTTGCACGTGCGATCGTGGCACTGTTGTGATCCTTGAAAGTGAGATCCTCAGACATTACTACTCCCAGGTCCCTTACATTATTTTTCCGCTCTATTGTATGGCCGGAGTCAGTAGTATACTCTGTTCTAGTTATTATCTCCTCCAGTTTTCCATAACGGAGTAGTTGGAATTTGTCCTCATTGAACATCATATTGTTTACCGTTGCCCACCGTTACCGCTGCCCACTGGCAGGGTCGCCTGCACCACACTAGGGTGACACATGGCAGGGTCGCCGGTACCACACTAGGGTGACACACGGCAGGGTCGCCGGCACCTCACTAGGGTGACACACGGCAGGGTCGCCTGCACCACACTAGGGTGACACATGGCAGGGTCGCCTGCACCACACTAGGGTGACACATGGCAGGGTCGCCTGCACCACACTAGGGTGACACATGGCAGGGTCGCCGGTACCACACTAGGGTGACACATGGCAGGGTCGCCGGCACCTCACTAGGGTGACACACGCAGGTCGCCTGCACCACACTAGGGTGACACATGGCAGGGTCGCCTGCACCACACTAGGGTGACACACGGCAGGGTCGCCTGCACCACACTAGGGTGACACATGGCAGGGTCGCCGGTACCACATTAGGGTGACACATGGCAGGGTCGCCTGCACCACACTAGGGTGACACATGGCAGGGTCACCGGTACCACATTAGGGTGACACACGGCAGGGTCGCCTGCACCACACTAGGGTGACATATGGCAGGGTCGCCGGTACCACATTAGGGTGACACACGGCAGGGTCGTCGGCACCACGCTAGGGTGACACACGGCAGGGTCGCCGGTACCACACTAGGGTGACACATGGCAGGGTCGCCGGTACCACACTAGGGTGACACACGCCAGGGTCGCCGGCACCACACTAGGGTGACACACGGCAGGGTCGCCTGCACCACACTAGGGTGACACATGGCAGGGTCGCCTGCACCACACTAGGGTGACACATGGCAGGGTCGCCTGCACCACACTAGGGTGACACATGGCAGGGTCGCCGGTACCACACTAGGGTGACACATGGCAGTGTCGCCTGCACCACACTAGGGTGACACATGGCAGGGTCGCCTGCACCACACTAGGGTGACACACGGCAGGGTCGCCTGCACCACACTAGGGTGACACATGGCAGGGTCGCCGGTAACACATTAGGGTGACACACGGCAGGGTCGCCTGCACCACACTAGTGTGACACATGGCAGGGTCGCCGGTACCACATTAGGGTGACACACGGCAGGGTCGCCTGCACCACACTAGGGTGACACATGGCAGGGTCGCCGGTACCACACTAGGGTGACACATGGCAGGGTCGCCTGCACCACACTAGGGTGACACATGGCAGGGTCGCCTGCACCACACTAGGGTGACACATGGCAGGGTCGCCTGCACCACACTAGGGTGACACACGGCAGGGTCGCCTGCACCACACTAGGGTGACACATGGCAGGGTCGCCTGCACCACACTAGGGTGACACATGGCAGGGTCGCCTGCACCACACTAGGGTGACACATGGCAGGGTCGCCTGCACCACACTAGGGTGACACACGGCAGGGTCGCCGGTACCACATTAGGGTGACACATGGCAGGGTCGCCTGCACCACACTAGGGTGACACATGGCAGGGTCGCCGGTACCACATTAGGGTGACACACGGCAGGGTCGCCTGCACCACACTAGGGTGACACATGGCAGGGTCGCCGGTACCACATTAGGGTGACACACGGCAGGGTCGCCGGCACCACGCTAGGGTGACACACGGCAGGGTCGCCGGTACCACACTAGGGTGACACACGGCAGGGTCGCCGGCACCACACTAGGGTGACACATGGCAGGGTCGCCTGCACCACACTAGGGTGACACATGGCAGGGTCGCCTGCACCACACTAGGGTGACACACGGCAGGGTCGCCGGCACCACGCTAGGGTGACACATGGCAGGGTCGCCGGTACCACATTAGGGTGACACACGGCAGGGTCGCCGGCACCACGCTAGGGTGACACACGGCAGGGTCGCCTGCACTACACTAGGGTGACACATGGCAGGGTCGCCTGCACCACACTAGGGTGACACATAGCAGGGTCGCCTGCACCACACTAGGCTGCCCACTCTGACTTGCGCCACCAAATATCACTTTCCAAGTTCACTTATAAAATTGTGGCTCTCCCCACACTTATGTGGCTCAGGGCAACTTATAAATCACTACGTTGACACACTTAAGGACCCCTACAGTAACCTTTGGTAGTACACAAAACACTTACATTCACAGAGCACTGAAGTTGTGATTAGCTCACGAGTGTTTCCTGCGTTTATCTTTTATTATTCTCGCCTCTATTACATTCTTTTCTTTCTTTCCCTTATATTCTTTCCCTTCTTTCCTCTCCCAGGACACTGTAATGTTGAGAGCAATCACTCCCTTCCTCCTCTTCTGTCTTCGCTTCACTTCCCTCTCTTCCTCATTCCTTCTCTTCCATTACTTCCGCTTTTCCTTCCTCCTTCTCTCTTTCCATTTTCTCTCTCTCCATCCTTCCGTCCCCTTTTCATCTTTTTTCTTCCCTTTATTTCTTCCACAATCCTTCCCTCATTCCTTTCCACACTCATTTCTCTCATTTAATTCTTCCCTCCATCCCTCCCTCTCTCCCTCCCTCCCTCCCTCCCACCCTCCCTCTCTCCCACCCTCCCTCTCTCTCCCACCCTCCCTCTCTCCCTCCCACCCTCCCTCCCACCCTCCATCCCTCCCACTCACCCACCCTCCCTCCCTCCCTCCCTCCCTCCCTCCCACCCTCCATCCCTCCCACCCTCCATCCCTCCCACCCACCCACCCTCCCTCCCACCCTCCCACCCTCCCTTCCCTCTCCTCCCTCACCAGCGTGGCCTCCCTGCCTTAAGTCACGTCTGAAACAAATCAAACATAGACACACTATTGTTCATCCTAACTGCAGGTATACACATGTGAATGTTCACCCGTGTGCGTATGCACACACACGTGTATGTATACATACCGATTTCTGTGTGTGTGTGTGGGTGTAGCTCCCGTTCCTGACCCCGCCTCATCATCTACCTTCGACCAGTATTAAAGGTTAGAGCCTCTTGGACCTAGTTATACCTACTCTTCAAAGAGGTACTCACTGAAGTGTATTTTGCGTCGGTCGAGACTCAGCTCCTGAGCCCTTCATATATTGGTTCCTGGCTTCTTGAGCCATATCCCACCTACTTATAAAGCTGTGTATTCAGTCTGCCTCCACTGGCTGCTCATCTTGCTCGCTACACTCATTTACTTCCCTGAGCATGAAGAAATATTTCCTAACATCTCTGTACGTCTTCTGTGTTTCTAGTTTCCTCCTGTCTCCACTTGTCCTTGTGTCTCTCATTTAAAACAGGATGCTCCTTTCTGCTCTATCGAAACATCTAAGTATCTTATACGTCGTTGTCATATCTCCCCGGATACTTCACTCTTCCAAGATTGTCAGATTTAGTACCTAGACTTTGCCCTCACACTCAACCATTCGAACCAGTGTAACTGTTACTCTCGTCATAGCACAATACTTCTGGAACCAGTCTAACTGATACTGCTATATCTTCAACTATTAAAAGCATTTTTTCTGGTGTGTATTCCTTGCTGGTGCTGCGTATTCTAAGCTATGACAGATGAACGTTGAATACATTGTCCCTGGGTACTCCTTACTGAGATTTCTAAAGGCAGTTCTAAGATCTGCCAACTTCACATGCGCCGCCGGTGAGGTGCGGGATATGTGTTAACCAGGTGACATGTTCGGTGTAGTGGCTACTGTCGGGTCCATCGCCGTATTGAGTTTATATCCCTTTTTCATGAGCATTATCAAGTCTTCCTTCACCTCTTATTTGGTTGCTGCAGGCTGTCCGGGTTTGAGCACTGCTGCAGGCTGTCCTGGTTTGAGCACTGCTGCAGGGTGTCCTTGTTAGATCACTGCTGCAGGCTGTCCTTGTTTGATCACTGCTGCAGGCTGTCCTGGTTTGATCACTGCTGTAGGCCGTCCTTGTTAGATCACTGCTGCAGGTTGTTCTTGTTTAATCACTCCCACGGACTGTCCTTGTTTGATCATTAGTACGGTCTGTCCTTGTTTGATAACTCCTGCAAACTGTCCTTGTTTCACCACTACCACAGTCTGTCCAAGTCGTCTTGTAGCTTGCATATACCTTTTAGAATCGGTCCTAGTACCGATCCTTGAGGGACCCCACTTTTAACTCGCGTCCATTCTGGTGTATCGCTCATTACTGTCACTCTCAATTTATGGGTCAAACACCTGTGTTACACTGAGTCAAATGCTTAAATGCAGTGCTTGTGTGTGTGCATATGTGTGTGTGTGCTCACTTAATTGTGGCTGCAAGGGTCGAGACTCAGCTCCTGGTCCCGCCTCCTCACTGGTCGCTACAAGTTCCTCTCTCTCCCTGCTCAATGAGATTTATCATACCTCGTCTAAAACTATGTATGGTTCCTGCCTCCACTACATCACTTGCCAGACTATTCCACTTCCTGACAACTCTATGACTGAAGAAATACTTCCTAACATTCCTTTGACTCATCTGAGTTTTCAACTTCTAATTGTTTCTGTGTCCCCTCTCTGGAATATCCTGTCTCTGTCCTCCTTATCTATTCCTCGCAGTAATTTGTATGTCGTTATCATGTCTTCCCTAACCCTCTTGTCCTCCAGTGTCGCCAGGCCAAATTCCGTTAACCTTTCTTCCTAGGACATTCCCCTTAGTTCTGGAACTAGCCTTGTTATAAACCTTTGCACTTTCTCTAATTTTTTGAGGTGCTTGACCAGGTGTGGGTTGCAAACTGGCGCTACATACTTCATTATGGGCCTGACGTACACGGTGTACAGTGTCTTGAACGATTCCTTACTAAGGTGTCGGAACGCTATTCTCAGGTTTGCCAGGCGCCCGTATGCTGCAACAGTAATCTGGTTGATGTGTGATTCCGGAGACGTGCTCGGTATTATACTCACCCCAAGATCTTTCCCCTTGAGTGAGGTTTGCAGTCTTTGGCCACCTAGACTATACTCTGTCTGCGGTCTTCTTTGCCCTTCCCCGATCTTAGTGACTTTGCATTTGGCTGGGTTAAATTCGAGGACCCATTGTGTATGAGTGTGTGTGTGTGTGTGTGTGTGTGTGTGTGTGTGTGTGTGTGTGTGTGTTGTGTGTGTGTGTGTGTGTGTGTGTGTGTGTGTGTGTGTGTGTTACCATTTTGTCCTAGGCACATGCCGATTTGACACTAGGCCTGTTGTATATTCGTGCATGTATATGTTTGTGTCTGTGTTAGTTACCAAGTGTATGCATGCGTGTGTGTATGTGTGTGCGTGTGTGTGTGTATGTGTGTGTGTGTGTGTGTGTGTGTCTCTGTGTCTGTGTTTGTGTGTATGTGTGCGTCTGTACTCACCTAATTGTGGTTGCAGGGGTCGAGACTCAGCCCTGGCCCCACCTCTTCACTGATCGCTACTAGGTCCTCTCCCTCTCTGCTTCCTGAGCTTTGTCATACCTCTTCTTAAAACTATGTATGGTTCTTGCCTCCACTACCTCACTTGCTAGGCTATTCCACTTCCTGACGACTCTATGACTGAAGAAATACTTCCTAACGTCCCTGTGACTCGTCTGAGTCTTCAGCTTCCAATTGTGACGCCTTGTTTCTGTGTCCCCTCTCTGGAACATCCTATCTCTGTCCACCTTGTCTATTCCCCGCAGTATCTTGTATGTTGTTATCATGTCTTCCCTGACCCTTCTGTCCTCCAGTGTCGTCAGTCCGATTTCCCTCAACCTTTCCTCGTACTTTCTCTAACTTCTTGAAGTGCTTGACCAGGTGTGGGTTCCAGACTGGTGCTGCATACTCCGGTATGGGCCTAACATACACAGTGTACAGTGTCTTGAACGACAATGGTTAAGGTATCGGAACGCTATTCTCAGGTTTGCCAGGCACCCGTATGCTGCATCAGTTATTTGGTTGATGTGTGCCTCCGGTGACGTGCTCGGTGTTATGGTCACCCCAAGATCTTTCTGCCTGAGTGAGGTCTGTAGTCTTTGTCCACCTAGCCTATACTCTGTCTGCGGTCTTCTTTGCCCCTCCCCAATCTTATAATGAAGTTTGTTTGGTAGGCTGTAAGCGGGTGGTTAATGATAAACTCCTTCGGAGGCTTCTTAGTTTATTGTTAAGTCGTGGTGGGTACACAGGCTTGTGTTGTGCCCATGGCCCGGGAAAGGCCATCCCACGAGAGAGAGCTACTAGTACTTGTGTCTTGCTGCTAGGCCAATGTGTGAGTGAGAGCGTGACAAGGGCCGGCAGGCTGGCGTGCCCACCGAGAGGCCTGGCTACAGAGGGCAGCACCTTAGTGGCGCGAAATGTGAACTAAGCTGGCAGACAGCATAGGCTGTCTGTGCAGACAGTACAGGCTGTCTACATACGCTCGGCCACCTACCGCGGCATCGTCCTGACGCGGACAATATGGTGGGTTTATAAAAGGAACTCCACGTCTCTTCTCTCTAGGAAAAGGAAACAGGGCACAGAACCACAAAATTAAAAAAACATATATATACATTGGGACGTGGAAAAAAACTTCATACAGGGAGGGAAAGAAAAAAACATGTGGGGAGTGCAAAACATCCGTGGTCATAGGCATGTGAGCATCGATGGGCTATCACTGTACGCCTTCCTGAGTCTGGACATGATAGTGCAACACGGGCGAAACATAGCTGCGGTGAGCTGTGACGTAACAGGTACGGTCTCCTTGGAACGGTTGTAGCAGAAGCAGACATTGTAGGAGTTGCTGCAGGTTTTCACTCACTGGGGACGACATGCTGGTTCCCTCGAGTGAGGCGTCGACAAAACTCGGCAACTGGGCCAAGGACTTCTGGCATGCGACTAGGAGGACACTTCTCGATGGTACTGTCGCTGGGCTGTCACTGCCGGCGAGCGTGTGAGCGAGTTTGGAGCGAGTCGTGGCGAGATCGACTGGGCAAAACATCTGGGGCAGTCGTAACATATAACACCAGACCTGCAGTGGAGGTAGCTAGCAGTCAAAGTGACATCTTCTTTGTGCAGGCCGCTCACTGAAGCATTTGTGACACGAGGCTGACACAGCGCCTGCCGACAGTTGCTAAACTGCGGCTTGGCGAGTGTCCATCTCTTCCACAAGTTGGAGTTATAGCAGAGGGCGTTAGTCTAAGCGTCCCCAGACTTGTTTCTCTACATATAACTGCATTCTGAAGGTTCTGGAGGTGAAGATGTAACAAATCCTCGATGGGAAATCGTAGCAGGTACGATTCATGCAGAACATCACGAGCGGACAAGCATTATAAAAAGTTTCTGTACAGGGGGGCTCGGGCTCAGGGCTGTTCTGATAGCTGTCAAACACCATGGTGTCACACGCGGGTGACTTAGCACAGTAGTGCCTACTCAGGTCTGGCTCAGACCTCCACTGGACACCGGAAACTTTAAACTCACCGCGGTTATTGCGGATACACATGGCTTAAAATAGCAAATGTGCTTTTCTGTGCATATAAAAATGACACTAAGACATAATACTAAAATGTGAGAACACTGAACTGAGAGGAATAAACTACACGGACATGTATCTTCTCTTAGTCTTCTCGACATTACTAAAATAATTACTGAAACTCGATGGTGACATCAATGTGATGTCAGGGCGTGACCGTGATGTCGCGATGTAACGTCAGCAGCACTGTGACGTCAGCAGACCTCTCCGAGGTTGACGTCAGGGGGGCCCAGACATGTGACGTCCATGAAGTCAGCCAGGCTCATGGGTGATGTCGATGTGATGCTCGGCAGCAGACCACGATGAGGCTGGACATCTGGCTCGGTAACTACGTGTTTGTAGATCGGTGACATTGCCCACCAACGTGGCCGGGGGATCCATGTGGCATCGTGATCTATGTGGCAAGCTGATCCCACGTAGCTTGAGTGGCCTCGGTCACTCAGATACACAGCTCTGCAGTGAGATCGCAGAAAAAATAGCCCCGCACCCCCCCCCCCAGCAGAGGGAGTGAGTAGCGGTGTAGTGTGTTATTGTAGGTGGTGAGGTGTAGAGAGACAGCAGGGCAAGGCAAGGAGCGGCCTCTTCCTCCTCCCACAAACACGTGGATAACTCACACTGGACTCAGAAATCGCCACAAAACTCACCTCTAGCTTGCTGAAACAGCTTTGCTGAGCTGAACAACAACAGCAACATACAAGTGACACTGAACACGTGACTTGAGAAACAGCGTGGGACGCTATAGCGTGGGGTCACTTACAATTCTCGGAGAATTTCGGCAAATTTCGGCTGGATCCTGCTTTTACCTGTGTCTGGATGCTCAAACGTGCAGACTCGACATCAGGATAACTTGTTGAGAGACGGATGCTTCTTGTGTAGGGTGATGAAGTGAAGATGACTTCATACTTTTATTTATTTATTTATTTATTTAGTAATTTAAGCATACATACAGAGGTACAAAAAATACAGGTAAGAGCAGTATGCCAAAGCCACTTATATGCATAGCATTACGGGCTGGCTTAAAATTAACTTAAGATTAACTAAGCAATGATGAAATCAGTGATAAATCATTATTGTAAACAGATAACTATAAAGCACAAATGAGTATTACAAAGACAGGTCATATTGGTTGCTTGCATTGCTGTACATTCAGTCGATAGAATGGAGTATTCTGTTTAGGGTAGTGTATTAAAAAAATAAAAAGTTAGATTAGGGTTTTAGGTTTAAATTTGTGTGATTAATTCGTGAGTAAATATAGGATATACAATTTATAAGGTTCAGTTATTCAGGATTTATTTGGTTTTGAAGGAGTAAGATGATCTTTGCGAAGAGTGACTTGAATTTATAAACAGGTAGTGTTTCTTTTATATTTACAGGTAAGAATTCAGATTTTAGGGCTTTTATGTGCATTGTAGTGTTTGCATAGCGTGAGTTGGACACGAGGACATCAAAGAGTGATCTGTTTGCCTTGTGTTATGGTCATTGTGTTCTGTTGAGGTTGGTAAGGAGATGTTAGATGGAGGGTTAATATCAGAGTTAAGTGTTCTATGTTGTAATAGGTGCATAATAACATGTTTTTAATTTGGATTTGTATGGTGAGTACCGTTGAGTGTTTTGAATATTGGTGTGAGTGTGCTTGCTGTAGTGAGATTTGGTTATCATTCTAACTACAGCCTTTTGTTGGGTAATTAGTGGTTGAGAATGGTTAATTGTTGTTGAGCCCCATGCACAAATTCCATTAAAAAGGTGAGATAGGTGGTAAAAAGAGAGTGAATAAAGGGCCAGGAGGGCTGACTGTGGAAACATAGTACCGTATCTTCGTTAGTATGCCTACAGTCTGGAAATTTTCTTAGAATTTGTTGTATATGTGTATGGAAATTTGTGTTATTATCGAGGTGGATCATAGGAATTTTCCCTCTGTTAGCTTTGTGATAGGTGATTCGTTTATTGTTTGTTAAGAGGTACATCTGTAGCTCTGTTACCAAACCGAATGAAGTGGGTTTTGTCAATGTTTAGTGTTAAGTTTGTGTTAGTCCTCATCAGGTAGATATTTTCTGTAATTCGGTGTTTACAGTATTGGCTAGCGTGGACTTGGGTGCTCGGGTGAGAGAAAGACGTATGTAGTGTCATCTGCAAAAAGTGTGGGTTTGAGTAATTGCGAAGCATTTGTAGGTCATTTATGGATAGGAGAAAGGGGAAAGGGGGAAGGGAAAATGGGGAGGGGGCCAAGTGACACTTCCCTGTGGGACACAACTGTTATTGGTTGTGCGGAAGAGCTTTCTTGTTTTTTTTTTCTTTTTTTTTCCCATTTATTTATTAATTTATTTTTTTTTTTTTTTATTTAATTTCCATTTGTGCAACACATACAGAGGTACAAAAACATACAGATAAGAGCAGTATATGCCAAAGCACTTATACTAATGCATAGCATTACGGGCTGGCTTAAAAATTAACTAAGATTAACTAAGCAATGTTATTAGTATTATTATAATCAAAAGAAGCGCTAAGCCACAAGGACTATACAGCGCTGCTACTAAGAATGATGAAATCAGTGAATTAATAAACATTAATGTAAACAATAATATAAAGCACAAGTGAGTATGCATTACAAAGACAGGTCATTATGGTTGCATTTCAGTTAGGTAGTGATTCTGTTAGGTAGCTGTTGTATTTAAAAAATAATAAGTCTAGATTGGGTTTTTAGGTTTAACATTTATTGTGGATATAATTGTGAGAAACATTTAAGATATACATTTTTAATGTTTAGTTTATTCAGTATTTATTTGCGTTTTTGGAGGTGAGTAAGTAATCTTGAGACGAGACTTGAATTATAAACAGGTTGTGTTTCTTTTAGATGTACAGGTATTGATTCAGATTTTAGGGCCCTTTTATTGTGCATTGAGTTTTGCATAGTGTGAGATGGACACGAGGAACATCAAAGAGATGATCTGTGCCTTGTGTTATGGTCATGTGTTCTGTTGAGGTTGGCAAGGAGATGTTTGAGGGGAGGGTTAATATCAGAGTTAATGTGTTTATGTATGTAATAGTGCAGTAATAAGTATGGATGTTTTGTATGGTGAGTAGGTTTAGTGTATTGGAATATTGGTGGGAGTGTGCTGCCTGTAGTGAGAATGTGTTATCATTCTAACTGCACTTTTGTTGGGTAATTAGTGGTCTGAGATGGTTAATTGTTTGTTGAGCCCCTACTGCACAAAATTCCTAGGTGAGATTAGGGGTAAATAAGAGAGTGATATAGGGCCAGGAGGGCTGACTGTGGAAACATAGTTACCGTATCTTCGATTGTATGCCTTACAGTCTTCGGAAATTTTTTAGAAATTTGATGTATTGGTAGGAAAAATTGAGTCTATTATCAAGGTTGGATTCCTAAGAAGTTTTCCCACTGTAGTTTTGTGATAGGGTGGATCCATATATCATTATGTTAAGAGGGAATCCTGAGGCTCTGTTACCAAACTGAATGAAGAGGTTTTGTCAATGATTTAGTGTAAGTTTGTTAGGTCCTCATCCAGGATAGATATTTCTGTAATTCACGGTATTTAGCAGTATTGGCTAGCGTGACTGGGCACGGTTGAGGAGAAGACGTAGTCGAGTGTCATCTGTCAAATAGTGTGGGTTTTGAGTAATTGCGAAGCATTTGGAAGGTCATTTATGTATAGTGAGACAGAAGAAAGACCCCGAAGAGGGCCAAGGACACTTCCCGTGGGACACCAACTGTAAATTGGTTTTGTGCCAGAAGAGGTTGGCCCCATTTGCGTACACATATTGGCTATCTGTTGCTTGAGGTAAGACTTGAGGTAGTTGAGGGAGTGCACTCATATACCATAAGTGTGACAATTTTACTTGGAGCAAGTCATGGTCAACTGTATCAAAGCTTTTACGTAAGTTCAATGAAGATCCCCAGTGGGACTTCTTTTTTTTCTCTATTGCAGTGTATATATGTTATAGCATGTGTATAATAGCATCATTGTATTTTATTAGGCCCCTGAATCCCAAATAAATTGGCAGGGGTTGAGTATATTTTGGGAGATTAAGGTATGGAGTAGATTCGTTTATGAATTAATTTTTCGAAGATTTTTGAAGAGAGGGTTTTGTAAGTTGGATATTGCCTATAGTTATTCAACTCTGTTTGGTCTCCTACGATGTTGGGGATCGGGGTGACCCTTGCTATTTTGCGTACTGTAGGGGAAGGTGGAGGATTCCAATGGATTTGTTAAAGAGTGTTGCAATGATTGGTGATAGCACTTGTGACACTTTTTTGTATATAAGGGGTGATAAGGTATTTAAATTCCTGCCTTGTTTTTTAGTGCGTTGATAATAGGGAGACTTCGTATGGGTTAGTCGGAGCTGGAACAGTTGTGTTCGGCGTAGTTGCCTGTGTAGGTAGTCATTGGTGGGGTATCTGAGCTTGGGTTTTATTGGCATGGTTTTGTCCTATAGTGGGAGAAGAAATCATTGAGTCTGTTTGCTGTTTCTGTTTGGTGGGGTTGGGGATTCATCTGTTTTTTTTGTGCTAATTTTATTTCGCTAATTGTTGATATCTTTTTTGTTCCCAGAATTTCTGATAGGGTTTTTCCAGGTCTTTATTTATATCACCTCGTAAGTTGGATAATTGTTCATAATACATTTTTTTTGCCCTCTTATCAGGGCTGGTTAGGATTGAACGAGTAACGTTTTGTTTGGTCTTGGTTATGTGTGAACCATTCTGTATACTGTTTTTCATATTGGTGTTTTGTATTTATGGATTTGAGAATGCTGGTGTTAGCCAGGGGACTGTTCAGTTCTCTTTGCTGTCATCTGTTTAGTTTTTTAGGGCAGTGCTTGTTTATATGAGGTATTGGGTTTTTTTTTTAGAAAAATTATTATACTCGTCTTATCTGTATAGGTTTTAGCTCAGTGTGCCCAATCAATGTTTGTATTGCTGTTGTGGAAGTTATTAATGGCTGCCTCATTGTGAAGTCTTTGAAGGTGACTTTAGTAGTGTCTTGGGGTAGTTTAAAAGAGTAGTTATGAGGAAAGTAGGGTAGTTGGTCTGTGGTAGTATCGATATTATGCCTGATTTTAAAGGGCATATGGTGTTGGTCCGATGTGGTCAAGTAGGGAAACACCGTCTCTGTAACTCTTGTGGTTTTGTTACTGTTGGTAGTACATACAGTCCTACTCATTGTGTTTGTGAATTTCAGAACGTTGTGGGTCTGGGTCTTGCAGGAGAGGATTTATATTGAAGTCACATGAGAGTAGTAAGTGATCTTTGTTAATGCGCGCATCAGTTATCATACTTCCTAGATTTTGACTAAATTGGCTAATTTTGACTGTGGAACTCTGTAGATGTTTATCAATGTGAGAGGGTTTTTGTAGGTACTTTGATTAGAATTTAGCTATTATATATACCCCATGTTCATCCCTGTGCAGTATTAGTGATACTTTCTAGTTGGTCTGAGTAGTTTATAGCTGTTGCCACCCCCTTGTTGATCTGGCCTACAGTTGTTTATGGCTGTTGTAACAGGAATGGCATAGACATCTGTACTATCAGGCTTTAGCCAGGTTTTTCAGTTAGTGTAAGGATGGACATATTGGGCATGTATGGAATTTAGCAATGCTATGAGGTCATCGTAATGCTTGCTTTTAAAGATTCTGATACTGTAGTTAAATATAGTTATGTAGTTGTTGGCACTGGAAGTGCCTTTGATTGTTCTGCAGTTGTAATTACAGTTACTGTTTGATTCATTTAAGTTCATTAAAATAAGAGGTTGGTATGACAGGAATCAATGCTTGTAATCATAAAAGGTGGGGGGAATTTTGTAGCTGAATCTTATAGTTTGAATTAAGTATAAAACAAAGTATAGTCTTGGCTAAAAAATGCCCTGGATAATTTAAACAAATGTAAAATAATGAGTAAGGGATAATACAAATTAAGTGATGATCAAATAGTGGAGCTTGGGAATAGATCATAGGTGTACTATAAAAGGTTAATTTTTTAAAGTTAGAAATTATAGTATAAAATTATAATATAAAAGGGACTAATATTGGTTGTGCTGTGACCACTAAAGTGGTATTCAAAAAAAATGAGCTTTGGAATATATGGCAAAATATTGGAACTTTATTCTACTTTAACGCACCTAAGAATAGCAACCTTGATTATTTTAACAATTGTGGAATATATAACTAGGATGTATATAAAGCTAAATAAAGGAGGGCGGAAAACTATAAGGGACCTAAAATTACAGTAATGGTAAGCAAAGTTAATGGGCAGATGGTAGGGAATTATAATATAAACTTTATAATATAAAAATACAATTTGAAATGTACTTGCAATTGCACTAGAGTCTGGTATAGGTTGTT
Organism: Cherax quadricarinatus; assembly: GCF_026875155.1. NCBI lineage: Eukaryota > Metazoa > Arthropoda > Malacostraca > Decapoda > Parastacidae > Cherax > Cherax quadricarinatus. Next base: position 67,203,689 of record NC_069399.1, on the reverse strand, counting down.
GACAGATCAAGATTATTAACCTTGATTTAAACTTGACCGAAATAAAATTCACAATTAAAGTACCAAAAGAATAATAGTAAAAAAGATAACAATGGTAATGTCTTGATTATAATATGTTAGTAAGAGGGTAGGACAGAGTAACACAGTTACAAGGGATAATATAAAGGTTGGGGTTGAATATAAAACTTGAAATTTGGCTACAAAAATGTTATGAGAAGTATAAAATAATGTTTTTAATGTACAAAATTAAAATGACTGCTAGGTAATATGGTGTTTATAAAAATTTAGTAAGATAATAATGATTACAAAAAGTTGAAAAAGTAATGTTTATTTCATTCATATTGCTCACTGGTAGTTATACTTGAGGTTATATGGCAGTACAAGGTAATTAAGAGTAATCTAGGATAAGTAAATGTGGTATTAAAACAGGTAAAGGTAATTAGACAAGTAATGGTTATTAAATGTCAAAATTGTTAAGGAGTAATTGAAGAATTTTAGTTAAAAATGATATTTAATAATTTTAGTAAGTATTCAATTGATAGTTATTAAAAAAAAAAAATATGAGGTAGTAATATGGACAGAGAAAGTATCAAGTCAGCTAATGTTTAAGCGCAACAACTAGTATATAACAAAATCACATAAGGTGACTATGCTTACTAGTAAAATCACAAAATGAGGGTAGGTAGAGTTTGATTATTTGCGTACACATATAGGCTTCTATTGCCTGAGGTAGACTTGAGGTAGTTAGGGAGTGCCCTCTAATACCATAGTGTGGGCCAATTTTACGTCGGAGCAAGTCATGGTCAACTGTATCAAAAGGCTTTACGTAAGTCAATGAAGATCCCCAGAGTGATTCTTTTCTTCTATTGCAGTGTATATATGCGTTCTAAGCATGTGTATAATTAGCATCTTAGTATTTTTATTAGGCCTGAATCCTCAAATTGGGCAGGGAGGATGAGAATGTTTTGGGAGATGGAGGTAGGAGTAGATTGTTTATGAATTACTTTTCCGAAGATTTTGAGAGAGGGTTGTTAAATTTGGATATTGGCCTATAGTTATTCAACTCTGTTTGGTCTCCTCCTTTATGGATCGGGGTGACCCTTGCTATTTTGAGAACTGTAGGGAAGGTGGAGGATTAAGGGATTTGTTAAAGAGTGTTGCAATGTTGGTGATGTACTTGTGACGTTTTTTTGTATATAAGGGGGGAAAAGGTATTTAAATCTCCTGCCTTGTTTTTCAGGCGTTGATAAAAAGGGGGAGACTTTAGGGGTTAGTGGGGAGCTAAACAGTGTGTTCGGGTAGTTGCCGTGAGGTAGTCATTTGGGGGGGTTCTGAGTTTTGGGTTTTTATTGGAAAGGTTTTGACCTAAGTGGAGAAAAAATCATTGAGTCTTGTTTGCTGTTTTTCTGTTGGTGGGAGTTGGGGTTCATCTGATTTTGCTAATTTTATTTGCTATGCGTGATTCTTTTTTGTTCCCAGAATTTTGATGGGTTTTTCCCGGTCTTTTTTATATCACCGTTTAAATTGGAAAACTGTTTTCCCAAATACAAATTTTTTTCCCTTTTTACAGGCGGTTAGGATTGACGAGTAAATTTTGTTTTTGGGCTTGGGTTTTGGACCCCCTTTTTTACGGTTTTTCATTCGGTGTTTTGTTTTTGGATTTGAAATGCTGGGTGTTGCCCGGGACTGTTCGCTCTTAGCTGTCTCTGTTTAGTTTTTTTGGGCAGTGCTTGTTATAAAGGTATTGGGCATTTTTTGAAAATATTTTAAAAAATTGTCAATTCTTGATTTCTAGTCAGTGTGCCATTCAATGTTTTTTACTGCTGTTGTGAAATTTTAATGGCTGCCTCATTGTGAAATCGAAGGGATTTAGTAGTGCCTTTGGGTTTTTCCCAAGAGTTGTTAGGGGAAATGGGTAGTGGTCTGTGGTATTACTGTAATTATACCTTTTTTTAAAGGGGTTTGGTGTTTTCCAGTGTGGTCAAGTAGGGAAACATAGTCTCTGTAACTTTGTAGGTTTTTGTTACTGTTGGTGAACATGCTTTATCATTGGGTTTTTGTGAATTCATAACGTGGGGGTTCTGGTCTTGGGGGTTTTTTATATTAAAAGTCCCTGAGGTGTAAGTAATCTTTGTTCAGCGTGCACGTTATCATACTTCCTGGTTTTGACTAAATTGGCTAATTTTTTATTGTGGAATCTGTTGATTTTTATCACTGGGAAGGTTTTTTGTGGGTTTTTGGTTTTAAAATTTAGCTATTATTTTTCCCCCATGTTCATCCCTTGTGCAATATTAGTGTCTTTCTAGGTGGTCTGAGTATATAGCAGTGCCACCCCCTTTTTGGTCGGGCCTCTTGTGTATGGCGGTTAACCAGGAATGGCATAAAAAATTCTTGAAATCGGGCTTTACCAGTTTCATTTTGTGAAATATGGCTATTCCCATGAAAGGGAATTTTAGTAATGTAGGAGTCATATAATCGCTAAAGATCTGAATGTGTTAAAGATGTTTTGTTGTTGTTGGCTTGGGATGCCTTTGTTGTTCTGTGTGTAGTAATTACAGTAACTGTTTAATCTTTTAAGATAAAAAAAGGGGGTTTGGGTTAGGATCAATGCTTGAAATCTAAGATTTGTAGTGAATCATAGTTAGAATTAGTAAAAAAAAAAAATTTAAGCTAAAAAAAATGCACCTGAATTTTTTAAAAAAATGAAAAAAAAATGAGCAAAGGTAGTTTTTAAGCTAAAAAAAAGGGAACATAAAGGGATAAATAATTTGTTTGAAAAAATAAAGTGATATCAAATAATGGAGCTTGGGAATATGATAGTGGGTTTTGTAATTTAAAGGAATTCTTTAAAGTTAAAATTTATAATATAAAATTTAAAAAAAAGGGCTAAATAAGTTTGGTGAAACAAAAAAGTGGTAATCAAAAAATTGCACAAAGGTCTAATATAATGACTTTTGTGGAGTCGTTTTGGCTAAAAAGAGTATAGTAAAACGACACTTCCTCTCCCCGGCAAAACAACTGCTGCGACCCCCGTTTTCCCCACCATTTTAAAAGGGTTTTTTGGTAGAGCTAAAATGGGGTGTGAATTAAAAAATCTTTGGAGGTTCTTGTTTTTGAAAGGTCGGGGGGTACACGGTTGTGTGTTGTCCCAGGGCCCGGGGAGGGCCCCCCCGAGAGAGAGTAGGAGAAAGCTTGTGGCTTCCTGTAGGCCTGTGAGGTGAGAGGGGGCAAAGGGCCCGGCGGCTGGCGGCCCCCGAGAGGCCGGGCTAAAAGGGGGCGCCCTTAGTGGGCGAAATGGAACTAAGTGGCAGACGCATAGGCTGTCTGTGCGACAGTACGGCTGTTACAATCTTCATGACTTTGGGTTTTTGGGGCGGGGTTGAATACGAGAAGCCAGTTTCCGGCCAATGTCCAGCCTGTAAAGGTCCTTGCAGTCCTGCTACCCTCATCAGATTTAATTTTTCTCTCAGTTCAAATCATTGCAAAATGGGGACATTTTAGAGTCTGTTCCTTCCATCATGTTCGCATAAAAAAAAGCATGGCATGAACTGACCCCGTGGGCCCCCGGGTCTCACAGGCGCCCACTGTGATCCCCTTTTCACGTACCTGATCTTTGTTCCCTCCCTTCAGGTTTTCCCCTGATCCATTCAGGCCCCCCCTGTTAATGACCCTGTCCTCCGTTTCTGCACAAATTTTGGGGGGAACTGTGTAAAAGGCCCTTCCTGCAGCCTGGAAAATTTCAAAAAACCCCCCCCTCTTCGTGTTTCTTGCTCCTTGTCATAAAACCCAAAAGGTTTGTGGCAAGGATTTCCCTTCCCCATGAACCCTGCTGGTTTCATTTAAAATTTTTGTTCCTTCCGGGTTTTTCCACCACTCTCCCCCTGAAATCTTCTCATGACTGTACCAATACGTGCAGAGACACAGGTCTTAGTTTGTGCTCATTTTTTTTCCCTTTTCTTAAATTGGGGACTACATTTGTGTTTTCCCATTTCTAGGTATTGCCCATTTTTAAAGGGATGTGTTGAAGTTGGGGTTTGGGGCCCGCACAGCACTCTTCCCTTCTCAAAGGACCCATGGGGAGTGTCGGTCCCATCCCCTTTGGGTATAAGGTCACTTAGCAGCTTTGCACCCCCTCCCGGTTGTTGATGTTTCCAACTCTTGTTGAAATTTTCCCCTCTTGTGCCCCTTCTGTGCTGTCTTCCCACACCCCTTTCCTTTCTCTGTAAAAATTCCCTTAAATCCCGTTTAGCTCCTACTACCCCTATCATTTCTTGTGAGTTCTCCCCTTCTGTCTCATCGTCCCGGGTTTTTGATTTTGTTTTCCCTCGTGAGTGGTTTATAAAAACAGTTTGGATCAGCTTGATTTTCGATGCTATTTTATTTTCATACGTCGCTGGGCCTCCCCCCCTTTACCTGTGCATACTCTTCCCCTGGCCTGCGATGATCCCTATTTTCATGTGTTCTCGCCTTTGTACTTTTTTCATTTCTATTGCACTTTGTTTTCCCTCCTTAACCCCGTGGGGTAAACCAGGGTCTTTTGGGCTTCCATTGTTTCTGTTGCCTTGGGGAATAAACCTTTTCACTGCCTCCTTGATTTTGTTGTTACATGTTCCTCATTTCATTTACTGACTTTCCTCCCAGTTCCTGTCCCAGGGAAACCCCCTGCAGGAAGTTCTGCTGCATTTTTTTTTAATTTCCATCATTTCTTTTTGATTTCCTCCAGTTCTCTGTCCCAGGGAAACCCCTGCAGGGTTCTGCAAACCCTATTAGCCCCCTCTTTTATATCAGGTTTTTCCCTTTCAAACCCTTTTCCCCTCTCTCCACTTTTAAAATCTACTATGTATTCAAAGCACAAACCACGTGGTCCTAGCTCCGGGAAAAACTGTTATTGTTAGTCCTCATGTTTGAACTGCCCAAGGTTGGGAAACAAGGGCCAACTGCTGGTTCACCTCCCCTCTCTTCTGGTAGTTCCTTAACATGTTGGGGATGGGTTTTTCAGCACCACATCCAACTTTTTGGTCTACATGTTTTTGGGGCCCCCCAAAGTGGGTCCAGGTTTTCCCCGTCAATCTCCCTGTGGGTTTAAAAACCCCCAAACCCCAAAAATTTGCTCTGTGGGTGAGCTCTTCTTGGGCCCCTTAGCAAAGGGGTCCACCATGCTCTGTTGCTTTCCCTATTCCCCTCTTTGGCCCCCTGCAGTTCTGTGGTGGATTATAATCACGCAAAGACCCCCTTGGCTCCCCCGAAGAAGTGTCTACTATGTGTCCCTTTCTCCCGTCTCGCTTGCCTCCATTTTCTCGAATTTTCTCGTTTTTTTTTTCGGCAAGAACCCCCCCTCCCCCCCTGCCCCTTCTATCTTTTTCCCCATGATTGGTATCCGGGGGGAAGATTGCATTGTTTTTGTCTCCCCGAGTTTTGTTTCTGTAACTTTATGATGTCTGGGGGCTTTATTGTTTTTTTTTGCCATTCCTCTATTTTTCGTTAATCCATTCGATTTGTAAACCCAAAACCTTCAAAAATTTGTTTTAATACTGTAACGTGGGCCCGGGGGAAAGTGGTGTTGGGGGAGGGGAGGAGCCTTGTGTGAGTGTGTGTGTGTGTGTGTGTGTGTGGTGTGTGTGTGTGTGTGTGGTGTGTGTGTGTGTGTGTGTGTGTGTGTGGTGTTGTTGTGTGTTTTGTGTGTGTTTGTGTGTGTTTGTGTGTGTGTGTGTGTGTGTGGTTGGGGTTGCTTGTGTGTGTGTTTTTTGTTTTGGGGTGTGTGTGTGTGTTTGTGTGTGTGTTTTGGGGGTGTGGGGGGTGTTGTGTGTGTTTGTGTTGTGTTTTTGTGTGTGTGTTTGTGTGTGTGTTTTGTGTTTTTTGTGTGTGTGTGTCTCACCTATTTGTACTCACCTATTTGTGGTTGCAGGGGTCGAGTCCAGTCCCGGCCCCCCCCTCTTCACCGGGTTTTACTAGACCCCCTCTCTCCCCCCCTCCCGAGCTTTATCAAACCTCGTCTTTAAAAATGGTATGGTTCCCGCCTCCCCTACTCATTTCTAGGCTATTTTCCCCTCTTACAACCTTTTGACTGAAGAAATACTTCCACTATCTCTTGCTCATTTGGCTTCAACTTCCAATTGTGGCCTTTGTTTTTTGTGTCCCCTCCCTGGGAAAATCCTGTCCTTGTCCCCTTGTCTATTCCCGCAGTTTTTTATATGTCGTTATCATTTTCCCCCCGACCTTTCCCGTCCCCCAGTGTGTCAGGCCGGGGTTTCCCTTATCTTTTTCATAGGAATTCCCCCTTTCTCTGGAACTAACCTTGTTTGCAAACCTTTGTACTTTTTTAGTTTTTGAACGTTTTATCAAGTCGGGTTCCAAACAGGTGCTGCATATCCTATGGGCCTCATACACTGACAGTGCTTGAAAAAGATTCCTACTAAGGGTCGGAATGCTGTTTCCCGGTTTGCCCGGCGCCCCCTATGTGCGCAGTTATTGATTGATGTGTGCTTCGGAGCATGCCGGTGTTATACTCACCCAAGATCTTTTTCCTTTAGTGAGGTTTGAGTCTTTGGCCACCTAGCCTATTCTGGTGGTCTTCGTGCCCTTCCCCTACTTCTGACTTTGCATTTGGGAGGATTAAATTCGAGAAGCCCTTTGCTGGGCCGGTGTCCCTCTGTCCGGGCTTTTGAAATCCGCCTGGTCTCTCAGATTTAATTTTTCCCCATTAACTTCAACACTGCAAACAGGGACACTTTTGATCTAACCCTTCCGTCATGTCGTTCCAAAATCCAAAAAAGCACTGGTCCCGGACCCACCCCCGTGGGCCCCGCTCGTAAGGTGCCCCGTGATACATCATTAGTCCATGACTCTTGTGCCTCCCTGTCAGGGATTCTCGATCCCTTGCGTCCCTTCTTTAATGCCTGATGCTCTAGCTTCTGCACTAATTCCTTTGAGGAACTGTGTCAAAGGCCTTCTTGCGTCCCAAAAAGATTCAATCAACCCCCCCCTCTCTCTTGTCTTATTCTTTATTTTTCTAAAACCCAGAAGGTTTGGACACGGATTTGTTTCCCTGAATCCGGCGGTTTTCATTTATACTCTGTTCCGTTCAGGGGCTCCCCACTCCCTACTGATAATCTTTCCCCTAATTTTTATATATACCGTCAAGCACAGGTCTTAGTTTTGTGCCCCTTTTTGTCTCCTTTTTTTAAAAGGGAATACATTTCCGCTTCCTACCCCAGTATTTCCAGTTTCCGGGATGTGTTAAAATTGTGGTAAGTGTAGAAAAAACAATCTGCTCCCCCTCTAAGGCCCCGGAGAGATGTTTTCCGGTCCCCTTGCCTTTGAGGTACGATGTCCCCAGCATTTTTACCCCCTCCTCATCTGTATGTATGTCGTCCCCAAAACTTTTTGGTGTATTTTTTTGTTGGTTCCCCTTGGTCGTCCCCCAGACCTTTCCCGTCTCTACTGTAATACTTTCCTTTTAAACTCGTGTTGAGTCCCCAATACCCCTTATGTTTTTGGAGTTCTCCACCTTCTTTCCCCAGCCCTTTTCACCCGGTCCTTGACTGTTGTCTTCCTCCTAATGTGGCTAACAGCGTTTCGGGTAGTTTGACTTTTGATGCTTGTTTTTCATACTGTCGCTGGGCCTCCCCCCTTATCTCGCATACTGTTTCGGCTTTTATAATTCCTGTTTTCCCCGGGTCCCATGCCTCCCGTACCTTTTCCATTTTCTGTTGCACTTAGTTTTTGCCCCCCTACACCTTCGGGGAAACCCCGGACTCGTTTTGGTCTTCCTATTATTTCTGTTTCCCTTGGGAACAAAACTTTCCTCTGCCTCCTTGCACTTTGTTGCCACATATTCCATCATCTCGTTTACTGATTTTCCTACCATTTCTCTGTCCCACTGAACCTCCTGCAGGAAGTTTCTCATACCTGTGTAGTCCCCCCTTTTATAGTTTGGCCTGTCCCCTTCAGTTCCTGTTACCTTCTCCACTTGTAACTCTACTATATAGTCAAAACTCAGAACCACATGATCGCTAGCTCCAAGGGGCCTCTCGTAAGTGATGTCCTCGATGTCTGAACTGCTCAGGGTGAACACAAGATCCAGTCTTGCTGGCTCATCCTCCCCTCTCTCTCTGGTTGTGTCCCTGACATGTTGATGCATGAGGTTTTCAAGTACCACATCCATCATCTTGGCTCTCCATGTTTCGGGACCCCCATGTGGCTCCAGGTTTTCCCAGTCGATCTCCCTGTGGTTGAAATCGCCCATTACCAGTAACTTTGCTCTGCTCGAGTGAGCTCTTCTTGCCACCTCAGCCAGTGTGTCCACCATCACCCTGTTGTTTTCTTCGTACTCCTCTCTTGGCCTCCTGCAGTTCTGTGGTGGGTTATACATCACTCCAATGACTATGTTCTCCGGACTGAATTGTACCTACAATGTAGTCTCTTTCTCCAGTCATGTCCATGCCTTCCATTTCCTCAAATCCCCATTGGTGTTTTATGAGCAGTGCAACCCCTCCTCCCCCTCTACTCCTTCTATCTTTCCTCAGGATCTGATATCCTGTTGGGAAGATTGTGTCTGTTATTGTCTCAGCGAGTTTTGTTTCTGTGACTGCTATGATGTCTGGGGATTTTTCACTGATTCTTTCATTCCACTCCTCATGTTTATTCGTTATTCCATCCGCGTTTGTGTACCAAACCTTTAGTTTCTTTTCTATCATTGTGGTCATGCAAGTATATTGGGGTTGGGGGAGCGAGAGCCTTGGTGGGGGCCTATATGGGGCTGTGGTGTAGGTGGGGTATGTGTTGATGGGGGTGGGGTCAGAATGCCATAAGGGACAGCTGTTGGGGTGAGGTTTGTGATATGGGGGTTGGTGGCAGAGGGAACAGTGAGTGGGTTGTAGTATAGGTTGCTCAGTTGCGTTGGGAATGTTGCGGGTGGGGTGTGTGTGTGTGTGTGTGTTTGTGTGTGTGTTTGTGTGTGTGTGTTTGTGTGTGTGTGTGTGTGTGTGTGTGTGTGTGTGTGGCTTGTGTGTGTGTGTGTGTGTGTGTATGTGTGTGTGTGTGTGTCTACTCTTCTATTTGTACTCTCCTATTTGTGGTTGCAGTGGCCGAGACAGCTCCTGGCCCTGCTGCTTCACCGACCGCTACTAGGTCCTCTCTCTCCCTGCTCCATGAGCTTTATCATACCTCGTCTTAAAACTATGTATTGTTCCTTCCTCCACTACATCACTTGCCAGACTATTCCACTTCCTGACAACTCTATGATTGAAGAAATACTTCCTAACATCCCTTTGACTCATTTGAGTCTTCAACTTCCATGTACTCACCTAGTTGAGGTTGCAGGGGTCGAGTCCAAGCTCCTAGCCCCGTGTGTGTGTGTGTGTGTGTGTGTGTGTGTGTGTGTGTGTGTGTGTGTGTGTGTGTGTACTCACCTAGTTGTGGTTGCATGGGTTGAGTCATAGCTCCTGACCCCGCTTCTTCACTGGGCGTTACTGGGTCACTCTCCCCGCACCATGAGCTTTATCATACCTCTCCTTAAAGTTATTTATGGATCCTGCCTCCACTACATCGCTTCCCAAACTGTTCCACTTCCTGACTACTCTGTGACTGAAGAAATACTTCCTAACATCCCTGTGATTTATCTGTGTATTCAACTGTGTCCCCTTGTTGCTGTGTCCCATCTCTGGAACATTCTGTCTGTGTCCACTTTGTCAATTCCTCTCAGAATTTTATATGTCGTTATCATGTCCCCCCTATCTCTCCTGTCCTCCAGTGTCATCAGGTCGATTTCCCTTAACCTCTCCTTGAAGGATATACCCCTTAGCTCTGGGACTAGTCTTGTTGCAAACCTTTGCATTTTCTCTAGTCTCTTTACGTGCTTGGCTAGGTGTGGGTTCCAAACTGGTGCCGCATACTCCAATATGGGCCTAACGATGTCGGAATGCTGTTCTGAGGTTTGCTAGGCGCCCATATGCTGCAGCAGTTATTTGGTTGATGTGCGCTTCAGGAGATGTGCCTGGTGTTTACTTACACCAAGATCTTTTTCCTTGAGTGATGTTTGTAGTATCTGTCTCCCCCCGTAGACTGTACTCCGTCTGCTGTCTTCTTTGCCTTTTCCCAATCTTCATGACTTTGCACTTAGTGAGGTTGAACTCCAGGAGCCAATTACTGGAATAGGCCTGCAGAATGTCCAGATCCCTTTGTAGTTCTGCCTGGTCCTCGTCCGATTGAATTCTTCTCATCAACTTCACATCACCTGCAAACAGGAACACTTCAGAGTCTATTCCTTCGATCATGTCGTTCACAAATACGAGAAACAGCACCGGTCCTAGGACTGACCCCTATTGAATACCACTCGTCACAGGCACCCACTCTAACACCTCGCCTCGTATCATGACTCGCTACTGTCTTCCTGACAGGTGTTCCATGTTCCATTGTAGTGCCTTCCTTGTTATCCCTGCCTGGTCCTCCAGTTTTTTCACTAATCTCTTGTGTAGACCTGTGTCAATCGCCTCACAGTCCATGAAAATGCAATCTACCCACCCCTCTCTCTTGTCTTACTGCTGTCACCCTGTCATAGAACTCCAGTAGGTTTGTGACACAGGATTTCCCATCTCTGAAACCGTGTTGGCTGTTGTTGTTAAGCTCATTTCTTTCTAGGTTTTCCACCACTCTTCTTCTGATAATTTTCTCCATGATTACCTCAGGTAATCTCCCTGTTTCGAAAGATGTGTTGAATGCTGTTGTTAGGGGTACACAGTGCCTCTGCACCCTCTCTCAGGACCCATGGAGAGATGTTATCCGGCCCCATCGCCTTTGAGGTATCTAGCTCACTCAGAAGCCTCTTCACTTCTTCCTCGGTTGTATGTATTGTATCCAACACTTGGTGGTGTACCCCACCTCTCTGTCTTTCTGGAGTCCCTTCTGTCTCTTCAGTGAACACTTCCTTGAATCTCATGACGAGTTCCTTACATACTTCTCGGTCGTTTCTTGTGATCTCTCCTCCTTCCTTCCTTAGTCTGATTATCTGGTCCTTGACTGTTGTTTTCCTCCTGATGTGGCTGTTCAACAGCTTCCGGTTAGATTTGTCTTTCGCTGCTATGTCATTCTCATATTGCAGTTGGGGCTCCCTTCTTATCTGTGCATATTCATTTCTGGCTCTACGACTGCTCTCCTTATTCTCCTGGCTCCTTTGCCTTCTATATTTCTTTCATTCTCTAACACACTTGATTTTGGCATCCCTGCACCTTTGGGTGAACCACGGGCTCATCCTGGCTTTTTCATTATTCCTGTTACCCTTGGTTGCAAACATCTCCTCTGCTTCCTTGTATATTGTTGTTACATATTCCATCAACTCCTTTACTGATTTTCCTGCCAATTCTCTGTCCCACTGAACCCCATTCAGGACGTTCTTTGTTCCTGCATATTCCCCTTTCTTGTAGTTTGGCTTCATTTGTCCGGCTCTTCCTGCTCCCCCTTCCACTTGTAACTCTACTGTGTATTCGAATCTTAAAGCCACATGATCGCTGGCCCCAAGGGGTGTTTCATATGTGATGTCCTCAATATCTGCACTACTCAAGGTGAATACTGGGTCCAGTCTCGCTGGTTCATCCTCTCCTCTCTCTCTGGTAGTGTCCCTTACGTGTTGGTACACGAAGTTTTCCAGTACCAGTTCCATCATCTTAGCCCACCACGTTTCTTAGCCTCCATGTGGCTCCAAATTCTCCCAATCGATTTCCTTTTGGTTGAAATCACCCTTGATTAGTAGCTTTGCCCTGAACGCATTAGCCCTTCTTGCCACTTCAGTCAGTGTATCAACCATCGCTCTATTACTCTCATCATACTCTTGCCTTGGCCTTCTGCTGTTCTGCAATTACCACCTTGGAAACTCAAAACTGAAGCGTTCCTACTATGTAACCCCTTGCTTCTCTACTGTCTCCTCTCTCCAGCTCATCAAAATCCCATCGGCTTTTGACCAGCAGTGCCACTCCTCCACCCCCCTCTGTTCACTCTGTCTTTCCTCAAGATGTGATAACCTGTTGGAAAGATGGTATATGTTATCATACCTGTGAGTTTGGCTTCTGTGAGAGCTATGATGTCTGGTGATGCCTCTTTGACTCTTTCGTGCCACTCCTCCCACTTATTTGTTATTCCATCAGTGTTCATGTATCATACCTTCAGTTTCCTCTCCAATACTGTGTTTTGGGGGAGGTGTGAGGGTGGGGGACCTGGCAGTGTACTGTGGGATTCTGTAACTTAGTGTTGGGTGGGAGCTGTGGGTGTGGATTGTGGTTTGTGTTGGGATAGCATGATTGGTTGTGGGGTTCTGGGGATGGTTCTTTGTGTTCTTGCTCTTGTTGCTCTGCCCTGCTCTGATTGTCCTCTGCTGATTCTATCCTTGTCTCTTCTCCTAGCTTCTTTCACTTTTGTGTCCTCTCCCTCAGCTGCTGTCATTCTGTTTGTGTTCTGTCTCGTTCTAGGAACACCCTCTTGTATTCTGCCGAGTCCTTCAACCATGGTTTCTCTTGGAGGACCCTGTTCTGTACTGCTTCTGTCCTGAAAATCAGCTTGATCTCTCTTTTCTTCCCTTCATATACCCCCTATTCTCTGAAAATTTACAATCTCAGACATGTCCTCTTCACCTATTTCCGTGATGATGTTCTCAATCTTCTTTCTTTCTGCCTGCTGCCGTTCAGTGTGTGTCCTTCCCTTGCTCTCCTGAAGCCCATGAACAAACACTGACTTCACCCTCTCCTCCTCCCATTGCCTTTCCTTCAGTGGCTGTGGTTCCTGTCTGTACATGGCCATTTTCTCCCTTGTTTTTTCCAGTAGCTCTTGGTGGCATGTTTGTGCTATTACATTTGTCCTATCCCACTCTCCACCTGGACCCAGCTGCTCTCCCCCTTCACTCCTTGGCCCTACTTGGTAGGCTGATGTGGCCTTAACATAGGTTATACCTCCTTCCTTCCCGTTGGGCCTCGCAACTTCATATGCTGTGTCGTCTCTGGTCAATACCCCTGTAACTTGCTTCAGCCTGCTTACCTTCTAGGACCCTTATCCTGGCTACTGCAGTTTTGACTTGAGACTCCCATTTCTTCTTCTCTAAACTCTTTTCCAATTTCACAGAAAGCTGTCCTAGTTTTCTCTTCCACTCTTGTTAAATCCTTTTGCACTGCTCTTCCATACACTCCTCCCCACCAGAACTATTCTTCCCCAATCCCTGGGTCCTTCAAGAGAGTGTGTGTGTGTGTGTGTGTGTGTGTTTGTGTGTGTGTGTTTGTGAGTGTGTGTGTGTGTGTGTGTGTGTGTGTGTGTGTGTGTGTGTGTGTGTGTGTGTATGAATGTGTCTGAGTGTGTGTGTGTGTGTGTGTGTGTGTGTGTGTGTGTGTGTGTGAATGTGTCTGAGTGTGTGTGTGTGTGTGTGTGTGTGTGTGTGTGTGTGTGTGTGTGTGTGTGTGGTGTGTGTGTGTGTGTGTGTGTGTGTGTGAATGTGTCTGAGTGTGTGTGTGTGTGTGTGTGTCTGAATGTGTCTGAGTGTGTGTGTGTGTGTGAATGTGTCTGAGTGTGTGTGTGTGTGAATGTGTCTGAGTGTGTGTGTGTGGGGCAGTGGACAAAGACTGCCTCAGGCACTGAGGGGAGAGAGGATAATGGTGGTGATGGTGATAATGATAGTATTTGTTGTGGTCTTGGTGGTATTCGTGGTTGTGGTGATGACGATGGTGTCAGTATTGGTTGTGATGATGATGATGGTGGTGGTGGTGGTGATGATGTTGATAATGATGATGGTGGTGGTGGTGATGGCAGTGGTGGTGGTGGTGGTGGTGGTGGTGATGATGATGATGGTGGTGGTGATGGTGGTGATGGTTGTGGTGGTGATAATGCTGGTGGTGATGGTGGTGATGATGGTGGTGTTGGTGGCTATGGTAGTGGTGGTGATGGTGGTGGTGGTGGTGGTGGTGGTGGTGGTAAGTAAGAAAGTAAGTTTATTCAGGTTAACACAAATACAGTTATATAGATTATCATACATAGCAGCATATGTGTAAAGAACCTGGGATAACCCAGAAAAATCAGACAGAGTGGTGTTGGTTATGGTGGTGGTAATGGTGGTAGTGATGATGATGATGGTGGTGATGGTGGTGATGGTGGTGATTGTGGTGGTGGTGATGGTGGTGGCTTTGGTGATAGTGGTGGTGACAGTGGTGGTGGTGGTTGTTACATGCAAAGAGTATGTAATCTTTATTCTGAGTATGTTAACACACTCACATAGGCTACCTCACCAACCAGCAAACCAGATGCTAAGGATCTGACGATCCAACAGGGCCCCATTGTCAGATCAATATCTAGGTTCAGCCAATGAGAAGGTGGATCTGGAAATTGTGAAGGTGATGTGGTTACCACTCATGTTTTCGCCCTTGTCATTTCCATTCTAGAGCTGGTTGAAGCACAGTGGTCTGCTTTCTTTTGGCTGCTATTTTGCCTTGATTACCGTGGCATGCACTAATACTTATTGCTGTACATAGTGAACATAGTATACATACTGCTGTTTATACTTGGTGAAGGAAAATACAATTCAAAGTCTTTCTCCTGTGTTTATTTTGCTCCCATTTCACCCAGGATAACAGGCCTTTGAGAACCTTGGTTGTAATATGGGGGCCTGTCCAGGAGCTGGAGCTGGATTTAGAGAAGGAGCTGAGCCTAGAGTTGAAGTTGGAGCAGGAAGTATGCCAGATAGCTGACTATCTGGCATTGCATCAGCTTTGCCAATGCTTCGCGAACTTTGCATGTCAACTTTGCATTTGCTTTGTTATGGTCAGCCTTGCTATTGTGTGATCGTAGATAGGTTGCTGTTTTGCGTATCAACTTTGCATTCACTTTGCTATGGCCAGCCTTGCTACTGTATGTGCGACTTTTACTGCATTCGACTTTATTATGTGTCAGCCTTGCTATCATGTGAATATTCTGCAGTCGTATAGTGCATAGCTGAGCTGTATTGCAGATAACGTGTTATGTTGGGGTTAATGCTGCCTAGACGAGTCAGACGGTTAGTGTCTGAATTCATTCTATTAAACTTGCCTAAGTTTTCCCTACAGCATTGTTGGTGAATTGCTCGTTCCATCGGCATTGAGTACGAATGCACTCTTACATCTGTGCAACTTCGTAATCTTATAGGTGTCAAACTTCGAGAAGAGGAGATGTCATATTAGACTTCTCCCATACAGAAACCAGGAGTAAATCCCAGCTGAGGTTCCCACAAGAGGAAAAATATACAGTATCTGAGCAAAAGCGTCAGTCTCATGTGATGGTGTTGTCTGAAGGTGAGTCAGCTGCATTGGTGCTTGAGTTAACAAAAATGAATCTTGAGCAGACCAGAGAACAGTGCACCTATGCTAAAGAAGAGTTTGACTGAGTAAAAGAAAGTAGGCAGTTTACTCAAGCTGTAAATAACTTTAGTTTGCAAAAAGCAGTACAGGTTTTTCCTCGTTTCATTGAAGCTCAGCCTGAATTATTTTTCGTAGCATTCGAAAACCAGGCTCGAGCCTTGAGGTGGCCTGAATAGCACTGGGCATCTTTGGTGCATACAGCATTGTTTGGTAAAGAACAGGAATTTGCATCAGTGTTAAATAACACTGATTTCAGAATTATCAGGTGGTGGAGACCACAGTTCTTGGTGCTTATCAATGTATTCCTGCCAAGTACAGAAAGGAATTCAAGCTAGGTAGACGACAGCTGGGTCGTCCTTTGTTGACTTTGTAAGACAGCAGACCAAAGCTTTTTCCAGTTGGTACAAGGCAAGTGGTGTTGCAAATTTCGATGAGTTGGTCCAGTTAATATTGGGGGATAACCTGCTGGAGTCTGTTGGACCAGAGGTTCGAGTCTTTCTGCAGGATCATGTGTTGACCACTGCATTGGAGGCAGCCAGGTTGGCTGATACTTTTGAAACCAACCGCTCCTTGTCTGAGCAGCCCCATCTCTCTTTTCAACAGCCTGGCATGAACAGAGACCGTCAATGAAAAGTTCCTGATTGGAGAATGAAGTGCCAGCAGGAAGGAGAACGACGATGTCATCCAACTGAGTCAACTGGTGAGCCATGCTACTCAACCTATTGTCAACTTGGTAAGTGACAAATCATTCAACATGGTGTATCCCGACAACAGTACCCAGAGTGGCACCAACCACAACTTCAGCAAGGAGCTAAGGTCAAGAATGTCGTTTGCTTTCATTGCAATAAATCAGGCCACATTCGTCCTAACTGCCCAAATAAACCCCAACCATTAGGGGAAATTTTTAATGTTAAGTCCCTGAAAGAAGTAGAGAAAGGGATGGCCCCATATTGTGGTACGTGTCAAATATCCTTTCAGGAAAATTCAGAGAAAACTGAAGTCAGAATCATTAGGGATACTGGAGCATAAGAGAGGGAGTACTTCCCCTTTCTGAACACACATCATTACAATTCTCCATTCTTCTAAAAGCTTTTGGAAGAGCAGTGTTTTCTGTCCCCTTACATAAAATATAAGTGCAGAGTAGGTATTACACTGGATATTTGACTGTAGGTGTATCTGATGGATTTCCTATGAAAGATACCGTGTTATTACTGGGTAATAACATTACCACTTCTAGTACATGTCCAGAACCAATAATGATTAATTCTTCTCTGATGTTGGCCATAACTCGGGCAAAATCCCAAGGGATATCTGGGGAGAATGCTAACCTATCCTTGGGCGACTCTGATCTTGGAATAGTCAATTTGTTTTAAGAGGAAAACTAGCCAGGGCCTCGTAAATTTAGTGAACAGACCCAGATCAAGCCTTCCTATTCCAGGGTTGCAGGATTGCCAGATGCCTCTGTTTCCATGCCCGAGGGACTGTCCTTTCAAGAGGAACAGCGAAAAGACTCTTCATTAAATTTCGCTTTTCAGTCAGCCATGGGTAAATCCTTTTCAGATCACTCAGTCAATTATAAAATTAAAAACGACTACTTAATCTGCACTGAGACTGGTAAAGAGATGGAGGGAAGGCAACAGTCAGACAGGTTAGTAGTTCCAAAAATGTTTAGTCCTCAAATATTAAATATAGCTATAACTCTTCATTAGGAGGCCACTGAGGAATTACTAAAACCCTGTATAGAATATTAAAAAAATTCTTTTGGCCAAAGTTAAGGCAGGATATGAAGAATCATATCAGCTGTTGTAGAGAATATCAGCAAGTAGGGAAACCTGAACACCCCATTAAACCTGCACCTCTCCATCCTATACCTGCCGATGGAGAACCTTTTACAGAGTTAATTATAGACTGTGTAGGTCTACTACTTAAGTCCAAATCTGGGAATCAGTACTTATTTACCATTACTAGATACACAGAAGCAATTTCCATGCGCAGTATCAATACTAAAGCAATTCTTAAAGCTTTAACTAAGTTTATTTCTTGTTTTGGCATTTCTAAATCTATTCAAAGTGATCAAGGTACTAACTTCACTGCCAAAGCATTTAGGGAAGCATTAACTAAGTTAGGGATAATCCACAACTTATCCACTGCCTATCATCCTCAGTCCCAAGGCGCCTTGGAAAGCTTCCATCAGACGTTAAAAACCACGATGAGAACTTTTTGTATGCATTTTCCTTCAGACTGGGATGAATCACTACCTTCGTTGCTGTTTTCAATAAGGGAAACTGTGCAAGTGTCAACAGGGTATAGTCCATTTGAGCTGATCTTTGGGCACAATGTACGAGGTCCTCTTCAGGTGCTCAAGGAAGGATGGATGGGACAAGACATCTGCTCAATACTCTACATCCCATATTCAAGGCTGATAGGTGGCACGTCAGTTAGCCAAGGCTAACTTAAAGACAGCTCAAAACACAATGAAACAGAGATATGACAGAAATTCAAAGTTTTGCTCTTTCCATCCAGGAGACAAGGTGTTGGCACAGGAACCTATACCTGGCCACACATTAAAAGTTAGATTTACGGGACCTATGCAATTGTAAGTAAATTATCTGATGTAAATTATGTGGTGTCTCCCCTTGACAAGACCTCAAAAACTAAAACTTACCACATTAATCAAATTAAAGCATTTAATACACCAGATAAAGTCCCAGTAATGACTCTGTCCTCTGCCTTTGTAGATGACCCTGACTCTTTGTACTCTCTTTCTGAGATTAATGTAAAGCTTCCCAACTCTGTCCTCCTCAAGGACCCCAGCCCTTTAATGGTGAGGCTATCTAACAATCAAATAACAAGTGTAACTGCGCTCCTACAATCTTACCCCGATATCTTTTCTGATGTTCCGAGAAAAATGTACACTAGGATATCATGACATAGATAATGGAAATTCTAAACCTATTAAACTCTCCCCCTACAGAGCTTATCCTGAAAATCAGAGGCTACTTAAGCAGGAGATAGAATTTCTGTTAGAGCATGGGTTAGTGGAGGAGTCATCTAGTCCATGGTCTTCACCGTGCATCCTTGTTAAGAAAGCTGATCGGGGTTTTCGAATGTGCACAGACTATCGTGAGGTGAACGAGGTCACAGTTGCAGATGCTTACCATACTTCTACCATGTGTGGATGACGTAATCAACTTTGTAGGTAAGGCTACTTTTGTATCCAAGTTAGACCTCCTTAATAGGTTATTATCAGATACCTTTTGACAGATAAGGCGAAAGAAATCTCTGCCTTCGTAATTCCAGGAGGTCATTATCAATTCATTATCAATACACAGTTACCCCCTTTGGAATGAAAAGCTCGCCTGCTTCATTCCAGAAACTGATCCATCAGGCTATTAAATGACTTGAAGGCACGACAGCTTACCTAGACAGTGTTATTGTATCGGATACTTGGGATCAACACATGTTTAGGCTTAAGGCTCTCCTTGAGACCTTTCAGAGTTTCCACTTAACTGTTAACTTATATAAGTCTTTC
>NC_069399.1:67142298-67179798 GCF_026875155.1 Cherax quadricarinatus | reverse complement strand
CCAGCCTCCGACAGTCCAGTACCGCGCGCAACACCTGGGCCTTCAACACCTGAGACGTCAACACCATGACCTTCAACATCTGAGACATCAACACCACGACCTTCAACACCTGAGACGTCAACACCATGACCTTCAACACCTGAGACGTCAACACCATGACCTTCAACACCTGAGACGTCAACACCAGGAATTTCAACACCTGAGACGTCAACACCTGGACCTTCAACACCTGAGATGTCAACACCACGACCTTCAACACCTGAGACGTCAACACCATGACCTTCAACACCTGAGACGTTAACACCAGAAACCCTTTAACACCTGAGACGTCAACACCATGATCCTTCAACACCTGAGACGTTAAACACCAGTGACCTGGCTCAACACCAGGATTTTCAACAACCCACGGGCCTTCAACACCTGAGATGTCAACACCACGACCTTTAACACCTGAGACGTCAACACCAGAACCTTCAACACCTGAGACGTCAAACGACCTTCAACATCTGAAACATCTGCACCAGAACTTTCAACACCTGAGACGTCAACACCACGACCTTTAATACCTGAGACGTCAACACCAGGATTTTCAACACCTGAGACGTCAACATCAAGACCTTCAACATCTGCGACGTCAACACCTGATACGTCAACATCAGGATTTTCAACACCTGAGACGTCAACACCAGAACCTTCAACACTTGAGACGTCAACACCAGAACCTTCAACACTTGAGACGTCAACACCAGAACCTTAAACACCTAAGACGTCAACACCAGAACCTTCAACACCAGGATTTTCATCACCTGAGACGTCAACAGCAGGACCTTCAACACCTGAGACGTCAACTCCTGGACCTTCAACACCTGAGACGTCAATACATGGACCTTCAACACCTGCGACGTCAACACCTGTGACGTCAACACCTGTGACGTCAACACCTGTGACGTCAACACCACGACCTTCAAAACCTGATGCAGTACTAGGAACTTCAACACCTGAAAGACAATACCAGGAACTTCAACACCTGAGAGAACACGTACTCTCACTACCTGAGAAACGTATATGTACTCTAGCTGGGAAACGTACATATACACTCACTATCAGAGGAACGTTTACGTACACTCACTATGTGAGAACGTACGTGTTATCTCACTTTATTGGAACGTTCATGTTCACTAATTACCTGAGAAACGTACATGTACGTTCACAAGCTGATGAACGTTCATGTGTACTCATTTGAGAAACGTACGTGTATATTCACTCTTTGAGAACAATAAATGCTCACTCACTGTCTCTGAAATATAAAATGTACTCTACCTACCTGAGACACGCGCTTGTACTCTCACTACCTGAGACAAACACTTGTACTCTCACTACTTGAGACAAGCACTTGTGCTCTCACTACCTGAGACACGCACTTGTGCTCTCACTACTTGAGACAAGCAATTGTACTCTCACTACTTGAGACAAGCACTTGTACTCTCACTACTTGAGACAAGCACTTGTGCTCTCACTACCTGAGACACGCACTTGTGCTCTCACTACTTGAGACAAGCACTTGTACTCTCACTACTTGAGACAAGCACTTGTGCTCTCACTACCTGAGACACGCACTTGTGCTCTCACTACTTAAGACAAGCAATTGTACTCTCACTACTTGAGACAAGCACTTGTACTCTCACTACTTGTTACACACACTTGTACTCTCACTGCCTGAGACATGTGTATGTGTTTCATTAGGTGAGACACATACACATACTCCGTTTAGTGAGACACAAACATGTGCTCCATTAAGTGAGGCACTTTCTATATGTTACATTCAGTGACACATTTTCTATCTGCTACATTTAGTGAGACATACTGTACATGTACTCCATTAAGTGAGACATACTGTACATGTACTCTATTAAGTGAGATATACTGTACATGTACTCCATTAAGTGAGACATACTGTACATGTACTCCATTAAGTGAGACATACTGTACATGTACTCTATGAAGTGTGCCATGCTGTACATGTACTCCATTAAGTGTTCCATGCTGTACATGTACTCCATGAAGTGTGCCATGCTGTACATGTACTCCATTAAGTGTTCCATGCTGTACATGTACTCCATGAAGTGTGCCATGCTGTACATGTACTCCATGAAGTGTGCCATGCTGTACATGTACTCCATTAAGTGAGACATAGTGTACATATACTCCATTAAGTGAGACATACTGTACATGTACTCTATTAAGTGAGACATACTGTACATGTACTCCATTAAGTGAGACATACTGTACATGTACTCTATTAAGTGAGACATACTGTACATGTACTCCATTAAGTGAGACATACTGTACATGTACTCTATTAAGTGAGACATACTGTACATGTACTCTATTAAGTGAGACATACTGTACATGTACTCCATTAAGTGAGACATACTGTACATGTACTCTATTAAGTGAGACATACTGTACATGTACTCTATTAAGTGAGACATACTGTACATGTACTCTATTAAGTGAGACATACTGTACATGTACTCCATTAAGTGAGACATACTGTACATGTACTCTATTAAGTGAGACATACTGTACATGTACTCTATTAAGTGAGACATACTGTACATGTACTCCATTAAGTGAGACATACTGTACATGTACTCTATTAAGTGAGACATACTGTACATGTACTCCATTAAGTGAGACATACTGTACATGTACTCTATTAAGTGAGACATACTGTACATGTACTCCATTAAGTGTTCCATGCTGTACATGTACTCCATGAAGTGTGCCATGCTGTACATGTACTCCATTAAGTGTTCCATGCTGTACATGTACTCCATGAAGTGTGCCATGCTGTACATGTACTCCATGAAGTGTGCCATGCTGTACATGTACTCCATTAAGTGAGACATACTGCACATGTACTCCATTAAGTGAGACATACTGCACATGTACTCCATTAAGTGTTCCATGCTGTACATGTACTCCATGAAGTGTGCCATGCTGTATATGTACTCCATTAAGTGTGCCATGCTGTACATGTACTCCATTAAGTGTGCCAATCTGTACATGTACTCCATGAAGTGTGCCATGCTGTACATGTACTCCATTAAGTGTGCCATGCTGTACATGTACTCCATGAAGTGTGCCATGCTGTACATGTACTCCATTAAGTGTGCCATGCTGTACATGTACTCCATGAAGTGTGCCATGCTGTACATGTACTCCATTAAGTGAGATATACTGTACATGTACTCCATTAAGTGTTCCATGCTGTACATGTACTCCATGAAGTGTGCCATGCTGTACATGTACTCTATTAAGTGTGCCATGCTGTACATGTACTCCATTAAGTGTGCCATGCTGTACATGTACTCCATTAAGTGTGCCATGCTGTACATGTACTCCATGAAGTGTGCCATGCTGTACATGTACTCCATTAAGTGTGCCATGCTGTACATGTACTCCATTAAGTGTGCCATGCTGTACATGTACTCCATTAAGCGTGCCATGCTGTACATGTACTCCACGAAGTGTGCCATGCTGTACATGTACTCCATGAAGTGTGCCATGCTGTACATGTACTCCATGAAGTGTGCCATGCTGTACATGTACTCCATTAAGTGTGCCATGCTGTACATGTACTCCATTAAGTTTGCTATGCTGTACATGTACTCCATTAAGTGTGCCATGCTGTACATGTACTCCATTAAGTGTGCCATGCTGTACATGTACTCCATGAAGTGTGCCATGCTGTACATGTACTCCATTAAGTGTGCCATGCTGTACATGTACTCCATTAAGTGTACCATGCTGTACATGTACTCCATTAAGTGTGCCATGCTGTACATGTACTCCATTAAGTGTGCCATGCTGTACATGTACTCCATGAAGTGTGCCATGCTGTACACGTACTCCATTAAGTGAAAATGACCGTCACTAAAAAGTTATGTTACTCCCTACTGTAGTTAATATAGAAATGACAAAACTACAACAATCAAGGTCGTCCACTGTAACCATCAAGGTCACCTACTGCAACCATCAAGGTCACCCACTGTAACCATTAAAGTCACCTACTGTAACCATCAAGGTCGTCCTCTGTAACCATCAAAGTCACCTACTGCAACCATCAAGGTCGTCCACTGTAACCATCAAAGTCACCTACTGCAACCATCAAGGTCACCTACTGCAACCATCAAGGTCACCCACTGTAACCATCAAGGTCGTCCACTGCAACCATCAAGGTCATCCCCTGTAGCACTCAAGTTCACCCGCTGCAACAGTCAAGATCCTCCCCACTGAAAGAACTGCAGTCGCTATCCGAAAGATCATCTGAGGTGACCTGGTGAAACTACCTCCAGTTGCATCAAGGTGACCAGGTGAGACAACGTGATGAGTTGAAAAATGTGACCAGGTGGAAACGCATTTTACCAAGAACATAATTCATTAAGTAAAAAAATCATCAGAAAATTATTTTTATTTTATTCCAACGTAGAATTATAGAGTTTAGAGCACAAATAATTTTTTACGGTTAAATGACCGCACGTACGAAAGAGCCTTTACTAACAACGCCGGTAGAGCTGTTCCTAACTTTCACAGTGATTTGTCTGCCCAAGACACACTTAAAATAGACATTGACTCTCTCATGAGGATCTTTTCAAGAGGCTTGGAGCGTCTAGAATGTAATTTGTATTTTACTTTGTAAAGTAAGATTCTAAGTGTACTCCCAGAAGTACAGCTCTTGTATTACGAGCCCATCAGGAAAATATTGGTCATTTGTGTATATATCTACTCTGTAAGATCTGTTTTGTATATGCAACGAAAGCGTGTGTGTGTGTGTGTATGTGTGTGTGTGTATGTGTGTGTGTGTGTGTGAGTGTATGTGTGTGTGTGTATGTGTGTTGTGTGTGTGTGTAACGCTGAGAGCAGGAAGAGAGTTAGTCATACTCAGCATATATCTGCAATACTGAATCATACACACTCTTATAATTCCCACAACTTGCTACACGAGCCACTAACTTGCTCACTTGTCATCGTTAACTAAAGTCTCTTTTAAAACTTGGCTTAACTTTGTCTAAGTCATTAGCAGTGTTTGTTATACAGTGCTTATAATGTCTGGAAAGGAGAGACACGTTGCAAAATACACGCTTCAAAATAAGCTTTCGTTAGGAGAACATTTCGATCTGTTAGAGATTTATCAAGTTTTGGCTCTATAAAATTCACAGAAGGCGAAACGCTGGCCCGCTAGAAACTTTTGTAACGTGTGCCTTTTCTTAAACAATGTTGGCACTAGGCCACTGGGATTTATCATATACAATTTGAATTCATCTTATAATAAGCCGGATTCATCTCTTATTAATTTGAATTCATCTTATGGGAGCCATCTTATCATAAGCTGAATTCATATTGTACCAATCTGGATTTACCTCATAATAAGCTGAAGTCATCTTTGACCAATCTGGATTCTTCTTACACAGTCTAGGAAACTACTTGATTCACACTCATATAGATATTCTCTATATTAAGTACATAGGATAAATTAAGTCCATAGTAAGCGCCTATATTAGTGCCTATTACCGAGAGCTCTACTATGCTCCTCTGAATATATCTTCACCTCAATGCTTTTATATTATACATTGTATCTACCTGTATAATGCCTTGTATAAAAATTGTATAATGGTATTTTTTCACAGTTAATAAAGTAATAATATTACATAAATGTTTAATATTGTCCTTATTTTACTGTGAGTTTGTAAATTGTGGGGCGTTTCTCGGCGTGGTAGATTGACCTCAGAGAAAAATGGGTATATACACTGAGAGGCGTGTATCTCTGGGTATATACATCGAAAGGTGTATTTATCTCTATGTATACACATCGAGAAGGGTTTGTACATACACTGAGAATTTAATCGCTGTTTGGGAAATTAAAGCGCCGTTGACTAGTGGTGTGAAGGCTACATACTACCTTAATGACCCTCATGTGGTGGATTGGTTTTAAACCTAAAAATAAAACGGCATCTATTGCCGTCCTCTAGTGAAAGATGAAGAACATAGTGACCGTCATTCATCCTCGAGCTGTGTTTCAAGGAAGTGTAGGAACATGTCTTTCAAAGTGAAGTGAGAACACTTCCCACCTCGACAACTCATGTCAGTGTATGTCAAAAAGTTAGGAATTTAATACAATAAATATTTTTTTTGCATATATATTTTTCATAAACATGTAGTACATTTTCATTTATTTAAAAAAAAAAAGTTTATGTTGATATATCCGTAATTCATTCCAAAAATATTTTGCTTCTATGGCTATGGCTATAGACGGTGGGGACAATAAGGGAACACTGTATCAACATCCGGGGTCCCAGACTTTTCAACATCTTACCAGAAGATATCAGAAACACTGCTGGAACAAGTGTTGAAGCCTTCAAATGGAAACTAGACAAGTAACTTCACCAGGTGCCAGATCAACCAGGCTGTGATGGATATGTGGGGCAGTGGGCCTCCAGCAGCAATAGCCTGGTTGACCAGGCGAGCACTAGACGAGCCTGGCCCATGGCCAGGCTCAGAGAGTAGATATACTCTCGAAATTCTTCAAAGGTATATCTTCTTCAAAGGTATAAGGATGTAATTTGTTCTGTTATTCCTTAAAAACATGATAAGGTTTTTGTGTCCATTACTTAATTTTGTCACACATTTCTAACATGTTGGAACAATAAATATTTAATTGTTTTGTACGTAAAAAAATTTGTTTAGCTAATGCAAGTCAATAATATTTTGCTAAAACGCTTAAGGTTGGGAAGTTAGTGATAACAGATAAAGTCCACGGAGGTAGAGTGCCATGTTTCATTACTTAGGCACTAGTTTACTAGCAGACGTTTTCGGGGGTCAACGCCCCCGAGGCCAGGTCCGTGACCCGGCCTCGTGATGTATCAGGGTCTGATCATTTAGGCTGTTACTGCTGACCACAGGCAGTAACAGCCTATATATAGACTGCTCGGGGAGGCAACACCAGCCTCCACGAGCACTCTATATATAGCCGCAGTTTTGTTAATGATTCAAAATCACATCTTTCGTGATTTCATTAATATATAGACTGCTTGTGGAGGCTGGTATTCAAACGAAAGTAGACTGAAATTAGTTCTGAGCTTACCAAGACCAAGTACGTCCTCGCAACATTAAGTAAGTCTACTTCGCTAGACTCATGTTGTTTGTATGATTGGTGGTAAAATGGTTAAAGCAATGCGAACGTTGTGTGGCTTAATACGAGGCTGAACAAGGTGGCGCAGGATCGAGTCTCGGCCAGCCGCAGTTTCGTTAATGATATATGTATATATATATATATATAATATATTATATATATATATATATATATATATATATATATATATATATATATATATATATATATATATATATATATATATATATATATACTATAATATATAGTATATTATATATATATCCTGGAGGTACTGGAGGTTATTCCGGGGATCAACGCCCCCGCGGCCCGGTCCACGACCAGGCCTCCCGATGGATCAGGGCCTGATCAACTAGGCTGTTACTGCTGGCCGCATATATGAATGGGATTTTTATTAAAGATTAAACATTAAAAACCATTGGTGGTCTTTGAGTATACATATCTTTAAGTTGACAGTCTAAGAATCCTAGCTTCCGAGACCTGGTTAATCCTATTTCCCTAACATCTGACCCTATCTACTGCAGTGTTTATGTGGGAATAGAACTTAGCTGGCTCATGTGTAGCGGAAGCCATGAAACGCTGATGAGTTGTTGTGATGCCGGTATTAATGGACAGTTTGTCGTACACATTAAAATTCTAGTTCACAGCACAATTAGACGTTTCGATACACAATATGTCGACTTGTTTAATGTTGACTGACTTCATCATCACTTGTTCACAAGATCAACCTGTGAACTTTAATATGTCTGAGGTTAAGGATCGCAGTAGGGAGAGTTACAGTTGATACATCGCTTTACGGAGTTACCTATTTACGTCTCAGCAAGGTATTTTTAGATCTCCTTAATTTGTCCATGATTAATGTTTCACTATACTTGTGTAGTGAAACCTTGCATTGGAGAGTTTACATTTGCGTCTTAAGTTCGCCCTGGAGATTGTTTCAGTACGAATGGTTGTTACGAGAGTACACAGATACGGCCACGGATATCTATGTTTCAACGCTTTGTGGATTTATTAGTGTCCTTCTGACGCGGTTTTTACTTGCCCAGTCTTTCTGTTGGATTAATAAAGCCTCGGCGCTCTGGCCTGTTTTATATAGTCAATTTCTGTTGACAAACATCTGGAAACTTCATCTGCTAGCTATGACGACGTAGCTAAGACAAAGAACATGAATTCCTTGGCTCTGAGGTGTTCTATGTCTAAATTTATTTTACTAGCTTTGAATAGAAGCCTTTCTCGGGAAAATATGTAAGGGAGTTGTTTCGCAAGCCCTTGTTGGTAGAAGGAAGGTGTCCATCATCATGACGCCCGGTCTGGTGTGTGAGTTGTTAAGACTTCGAGTATATGATCCCCCTCCGTGTCGAGTGTTGTGGGAAAGAGGGAGAGGTGATGAACTCTCTGCTTCCACCCTGATGGAAGTGTGTGAAAGAGAGAAGAGTTCTTAAACTCCCTTGCTCCCTGACCCCTGTTGGAGGTAATTTCTCCACAACAATACCAAGTGCCACATTGAAGGGGTATAAGATAAAATACCATGTTTTGTTTTCGATTCACAAGACTGTGTTGATGTACGTTTTTGCAGGCGAAAACGGCCAGAAAATAAGGGAAATATTTAGCCCTCCACTGAGGCAAAAGATGCTTACTAAAATTTAGAAACACAACTTAGAAAACCCAGACACAAAGAAGACTCAAAACAAAAGCTCGAAAAAAGACAAGTTTCAAATCTTCATCCACCTCTTCTTCCTCCTCCTCCCCCTCCATCCTTCTTTTCCACGCTCCTCCATACCTCCCTCCCTCCTTCTCTCCCCACCTTCTTCAAACACACTTTGGAGGAATTGTAATAAATGTGGGGAGAATGTTGATAGGCAGAGACACAGAATGTTGATAGGCAGAGACATAGAATGTTGATAGGCAGAGACATAGAATGTTGATAGGCAGAGACATAGAATATTGATAGGCAGAGACATAGAATGTTGATAGGCAGAGATATAGAATGTTGATAGGCAGAGACATAGAATGTTGACAGGCAGAGATATAGAATGTTGATAGGCAGAGACATAGAATGTTGATAGGCAGAGATATAGAATGTTGATAGGCAGAGACATAGAGTGCTGATAGGCAGAGACATAGAATGTTGATAGGCAGAGACATAGAATGTTGATAGGCAGAGCCATGGAATGTTGATAGGCAGAGACATAGAATGTTGATAGGCAGAGGCATAGAATGTTGATAGGCAGAGACCTAGAATGTTAATAAGAAGAGACATAGAATGTTGATAGGCAGAGACATAGAATGTTGATAGGCAGAGACATAGAATGTTGATAGGCAGAGACATAGAATGTTGATAGGCAGAGGCATAGAATGTTGATAGGCAGAGACCTAGAATGTTAATAAGAAGAGACATAGAATGTTGATAGGCAGAGACATAGAATGTTGATAGGCAGAGACATAGAATGTTGAAAGGCAGAGACATAGAATGTTGATAGGCAGAAACATAGAATGTTGATAAGCAGAGACATATGATGTCGATAGGCAGAGACAGACATGTTGATAGGCAGAGACACAGACTCAAAGACTGACAAGTAATGGTTGAAACTGATTTAAAAAAGTACACAAACACACACACACACACACACACACATACACACACACACACACACACATACACACACACACACACACACACACACATACACACACATACACACACACATACATGCACACACACATACACACACACACACACACACACACACACACACACACACACACACACACACACACACACACATACACACACACATACATGCACACACACATATATATATACACACACACACACACACACACCACACACACACCACACACACACACACACACACACACACACACACACACACACACACACACAGGAATAATGAAAAAGCCAGGATGAGCCCATGGTTCACCCAAAGGTGCAGGGAGGCAAAAACCAAGTGTGCTAGGGAATGGAAGAAATATAGAAGGCAAAGGACCCAGGAGAATAAGGATAACAGTCGTAGAGCCAGAAACGAATATGCACAGATAAGAAGGGAGGCCCAAAGACAATATGAATATGACATAGCAGCGAAAGCCAAATCTGACCCGAAACTGTTGTACAGCCACATCAGGAGGAAAACAACAGTCAAGGACCAGGTAATCAGGCTAAGGAAGGAAGGAGGAGAGACAACAAGAAATGACCGTGAAGTACGTGAGAACTCAACAAGAGATTCAAAGAAGTGTTCACAGAGGAGACAGAAGGGGCTCCAGAAAGACGGAGCAACAATATTCAATACATCTATCGAAACAGGGAGATTGCCTGAGGCATGGAAGACAGCAAATGTAGTCCCAATCTTTAAAAAAGGAGACAGACATGAAGCATTAAACTACAGACCAGTGTCACTGACATGTATGGTATGCAAAATCATGGAGAAGATTATCAGGAGAAGAGTGGTGGAGCACCTAGAAAGGAATGATCTCATCAACAGCAGCCAACATGGTTTCAGGGACGGGAAATCCTGTGTCACAAAACTACTGGAGTTCTATGACATGGTGACAGCAGTAAGACAAGAGAGAGAGAGGTGGGTGGACTGCATATTCTTGGACTGCAAGAAGGCGTTTGACACAGTTCCACACAAGAGATTGGTGCAAAAACTGGAGGACTAAACAGGGATAACAGTGAAGGCACTACAATGGATAAGGAATACACTTGTCAGGAAGACAGCAGCGAGTCATGTACTGGCGAGGTGTCAGAGTGGGCACCTGTGACCAGCGGGGTCCCACAGGGGTCAGTCCTAGGACCAGTGCTGTTTCTGGTATTTCTGAACGACATGACGGAAGGAATAGACTCTGAAGTGTCCCTGTTTGCAGATGACGTGAAGTTGATGAGAAGAATTCACTCGATCGAAGACCAGGCAGAACTACAAAGGGATCTGGACAGGCTGCAGACCTGGTCCAGCAATTGGCTCCTGGAGTTCAATCCCACCAAGTGCAAAATCATGAAGATTGGGGAAGGGCAAAGAAGACCGCAGACGGAGTACAGAGACTACAAACCTCACTCAAGGAAAAAGATCTTGGGGTGAGTATAACACCAGGCACATCTCCTGAATCGCACATCAACCAAATAACTGCTGCAGCATATGGGCGCCTGGCAAACCTCAGAACAGCATTCCGACATCTTAATAAGGAATCGTTCAGGACCCTATACACCGTGTACGTTAGGCCCATATTGGAGTATGCGGCACCAGTTTGGAACCCACACCTACCCAAGCATGTAAAGAAACTAGAGAAAGTGCAAAGGTTTGCAAAAAGACTAGTCCCAGAGCTAAGAGGTATGTCCTATGAGGAGAGGTTAAGGGAAATCAACCTGACGACACTGGAGGACAGGAGAGATAGGGGGACATGATAACGACATACAAAATACTGAGAGGAATTGACAAGGTGGACAAAGACAGGATGTTCCAGAGATTGGACAAAGTAACAAGGGGACACAGTTGAAAGCTGAAGACACAGATGAATCACAGGGATGTTAGGAAGTATTTCTTCAGCCACAGAGTAGATAAATGCAAGGTTCTGAAGCTCGGGAGTGTCCATAACCCTAGCACTTATAAGTTAAATAATGTAGAACTTAACCATACAGATTGCGAAAAGGACTTGGGGGTTATGGTAAGCAGCAACCTTAAACCAAGACAGCAATGCCTAAGCGTACGTAATAAGGCAAATAGATTACTGGGAATTTTAAAAAAAGAAGTGAAAACAAAAAAGTCCAAAAGGGGCCCTAAATGCAGCTTTAAAACATCATTTGTAAGGCCTCCCCCTAAAATATCAGCTCAATTCGGTCCCATATTACAGAATGGACATAAAATTTGTTAGAAAACATTCACGTAGGATGACAAAATTTAATTTTCATGCATTAGAAATCTTCCTTATGAAAAAGATTGAAACCCTTAATTCCCTTCACTTTTTTAGAAAGAAAAAATGAGGGGGGACCTGAAACGAATTTAAAAAGTGGGAAGATAGTATTAATAAAAGGGGTATTTAAAAAGTCTTGGGATAACTCTCCAAAAAAAAGAACCGCAGTAATGGATTTAAAAATAAGTTTTTGAAATTAAAAAAGGGCAAAGGAAAAAATTGGGTTTTGGGAAAAAGGGTAGTAATGAGTGGAAAATTTTAACCCATTGGGGTTTTTTGAGGCTAAAGGGCCTTTGGGGTAGTTTCAAAAAAGGTTGGAATAAAAACATAGGGGGGATGGGGTTTGGGTTTGAAATGGGACTTTTCACATCAACTTATTTCTTGGTAGCAAAGGAAAATTGGGGAGTCAAATGTTTGTTAGTGGGATTAAAGTAAAGGAAACCCGCCTATATGGGCCAGCAGGGCCGGGTGCAGTTTTTCCTTTTCTTTTTTCCTTTTGTTCTTAAGTGGGTTTGTTTTTGGGAAAGGGTTAGTGGAAGGGAGGATCCATACATAGCTTTTTAAACAGAGTATGATAAAGTTCACGCTCAGGGAGAGGGGACCCAAATAGCGATCATGAAGAGGGGGGGCCCGAGCTCGACTCACCCCCGCCAAAACCCCAAAAAGGTGGAAAACAACTAGGGGAGTACAAAACACACAGCCACCACACACACACACCCCACACACACACACACACAACCACACACACACACACACACCCACACACCCACACAAAATTCACACCACACAAAACACACACACAAAAACCATACCCACACCACACACACACACATACACACACACACCACAAAACACAAAACACCCCAAACACATACACACACACACACACAAAAAAACACACACCACACCACACACAAACATACACACACACACACACACACACACCACACACACACACACACAACACACACACACCACACACATACACACACACAACACACACACACAAACACACACACACACACAACACACACACACACACACACACACACACACACACACACCACAAACACCCCAAACCCCACACCACACCACACAAACACACACACACCACACACCTACACACACCACACACACACACACACACACACCAAAACACACACACACACATACAAAACCCCACACAACAACACACACACACACACACACACACACACACACCCACACACCCTAACACAAAAACACACCCCAACACAACACACACACACACACACACACAACACAACACATCCCCACACACCCACAAAACACACACACACACACACACAACGCACCCCACACCCCACACACACACCCCCACACACACACACACACACGGGACACTAACCTAGTAGGGGAACCAACCCAGGACGAGGGGCCAAGAGGTTTTTTAATCGTCCCCCAACAAAAGAAAAAAGGAAGTACACATAAACATCTTACCCTTTAAAATCAGAGTGTCTTTAATCAAGTAAACAACTCGTAAAACTGGGGTAAAGTTTCTTAAAAAAGGAAAGCCCGTCTCTCATTGATCCAGGGCCTACTGAAAGGTACTGTTACTGAGCCAGGGACTCTACTACTACTGGGACTGTGTACTGACCCAGGGACTCTACTAGTACTGTAAATGGTACGACCCAGGGAAATCTACTAGTACGTACTGTGTACTGACCCAGGGGCTCTACTAGTACAGTACTGTTAAAAGACCCAGGGGCTCAAAATATTACGTACTGTTTTAATCGGGCCCAGGGACTCTACTATACTGACTTTGGACTTACCCAGGGGCTCTACTATACGGGACTGTGTACGGGCCCAGGGTCTAAATATACTCTAAAATGTTGGGGGGGGTTTTCCAGGGGCTCTACAGTACTGTACTTTTAAATGACCCAGGGACCTACTCTACTGTAACCCGTGTACTGACCCAGGGGGTCTACTAATACGTACGTGTACTGACCCAGGGACCCCACTATACTGTACTATGTACTGACCAAAGGGGCCCCCTACTAGTACTGTACTTGTACTACCAGGGGCCCCTACTAGTACGGACTGTGTACTGAACCCCGGGACTCAAATAACTGTACTGTTACAAACCCCGGGGCTCTACTAGTAAATTTACCTTTTTACTGAAACCCCGGACTCTTTCTAGTACTGTACTTTTTACTGACCCCGGGACCTACTTTTACTGGGAATTTTGTACTGACCCAAATCTATAATACTGTACTGTTTACGGGAATTTTGGGGCCTACTTTGTTTCTGTATAGAACTTTAACCCGGGGCTCTACTAGTACTGTACTGGTACTGACCCAAGGGGCTCTACAATTTCTGTACTGTTTACTGAGCCAGGGACCCCAACTTTACTGTACTGGTTTTGGGCCCAGGGGCTCTAAGTCTGTACTGTGTACGACCCGGACCTACTAGTAAAAGTACGTTTACTGACCCAGGGACTCTACAGTACTGGGACTTTTACTGACCCAAAGGGGCTCTACCAGTTTCTGTACTTTTTTTTACTGACCCAGGGACACTACTAAATACTGAAAAGGTTTCCCATCCCAGGGACCCTACTAGTACTGTACTGTTTTAAAAAGATTTCCCGGGGCTCTACATACCCGTACTGGTACTGACCCAGGGAAATCAAATACTACTGTAGTTTGTACTGACCCAGGGATTCTACAAATTTCTGTACTTGTACTGACCCGGGACTCCCAAATAGTACTGTACTGGGTACTGATCCAGGACTCTACAAGGGACTGTACTGTGTACTGACCAGGAAATCTACTAGTACGTACTGTGTACGACCCAGGAACCCCTACAGTACTGTACTGTGTATGACCCGGGGGCTCTACAAAAAAAAGTAATGTGTACTGACCCAGGACTCTACTAGTACTTTAAAAGTGTAAAAGCCCAGGGACCCCTACTAGTCCCGTACTTTGTACTGATCCAGGGAAAACCCACTAGTACTTAAAATTTTACTGACCCCGGACTCCCATAAATACTGTACTTGGGGTAGTGACCCCCCGGGCCCCTACTAGTACTGTACTTTGTTTGACCCCGGGGCTCTACAAAACTGAAAAAGTAATTTACCCAGGGGCCCTACTAGTACTGTACTATGTTTCGACCCCCGGACTCTAAATAGTACTGTACTGTTTTTAACCCGGGCCCAGGACTTTTACAGTACGTAAATGGGTATTGACCCAGGGACTCTACTATACTGTACATGTACTGGGCCCAGGGGACTCACTATTTCTGTACTGTGTACTGACCCAGGGGCTCAACGGGACTGTACTGGGGTTAAAAGCCCAGGAACTCAATTATTCTGTAAACTTGTACTGACCCGGGAACTTACAAATACTGTACTATGTACTGACCCCAGGGGCTCTACTAGTACTGTACAAGTACTGACCCAGGGACTCAAAAGTAAATGTACTATGTAAATGACCCCGGGACTCTACAAATATGAAATATGTACTGGAAACCCCGGGCTCTACAGTACTGTACTATGTACCTGGGCCCCCGGGACTCTACTATTTCTGTTTCTATTTACGACCCCCGGGGGCTCTACAGTACTGTTTTTTGTGTACTGCCCAGGACCTACCCGTACTGTACTGGTACTGACCCAGGGCTCACTACTACTTAGTGTTACTGACCCAGGGGCTCTACTAGTACTGTACTGTGTACTGACCCCCCGGGACTCTACTAGTACTGAAATTTTTACTTATCCAGGGACTCCCACATACTGTACGGGTAAATGACCCAGGGACTCTACTAGAAAAGGGACGTGGGGACCCGACCAGGGACCCCTACTAGTAAATGTACTTTTACTGACCCAGGGGGCTCTACTAGTACCTGTTACTGGGTTTCTGGAAACCCCGAGACTCTACTATACTGTACTGTGTAAATGAAACCCCGGGACTCTACTAGTACTGTCTGGGGGGTACTGACCCCCGGGGCTCTTTCAAATACTTTTACGGGTACTGACCCAGGGACTTTTACTAGTACTGTAAATGTTAAATGACCCGGGAAATCTACTAGTACGTACTGTGTACTGACCCCCGGGACTCTACTAGAAATGTACTGTTTTGACCCCGGGCTCCAACTAGTAATGACTGTGTACTGACCCCCGGGACTTACTATTAAATGTACTGTGTACGACCCGGGACTCACTATTACGAACTGTGTACTGACCCAGGGCTCTAACTAGTACTGTTCTGTGAAATGACCCAGGAAATCTAAATACTGTTTCTTTTCTTTAAACCCCAAAACCCACAAATACTGAAAATGTACTGAACCCCGGGAATCCCATAGTAAATGTACTATGTACTGGGCCCAGGGACCTACTATACTGTACAAAGTACTGACCCAGGGCTCTACTAAAACTGTTTCTATGATTGACCCCCGGGGCTCTACTAGTACTGTAATATGTACTGACCCAGGGGCTCTAAATATACTTTTAAAAAGTAAATGGCCCCAGGGGTCTACTAGTACTGTAAATTTTGGTCCCGACCCCCGGGACTCTCTAGTACCGTACTGTGTACTGACCCAGGGACTCCACTAGTACTGTACTGTTATTACCCCCGGACCCTACATACTGTACTATGACTGGGCCCAGGGACCTACTAGTACTGTAAATATGTACTGACCCAGGGCCCCTACTAAATACCGTACTATGTAAATGACCCAGGGACTCCCAATAATACTGTACTATGTAAATGACCCAGGGACTCACTATACGGTAAATGTGGGACTGACCCAGGGGCTCTACTATACTGTACTTGTACTGACCCCCGGGGCTCTACTAGTACTGTACAAAGTACTGACCCAGGGGGCTCTCTATACTGTACTGTGTACTGATCCAGGGGCTTAAAATACTTACTGTGTACTGACCCAAAGGGGCTCTACTAATTTTACTGGTAAATACCCAGGACTCTACAATACTGTACTGTGTACTGACCCAGGGACTCTACTAGTACTGTACTGTGTACTGACCCAGGGGCCCTACAAATACGTACAAGTTACGACCCCGGGACTCCCACTAGTACCCGTACTTTTCCCGACCCAAGGGCTCTACAAATACAGTACAAAAAACTGACCCAGGACCTTTCTAGTCCCGTAAAATGTACGACCCAGGGAAATCTACTAGTACTGTATAAATTTTCTGACCCAGGGGCTCTACTTTGTAATGTAATATTACTGACCCAGGGACTCTACTATTAAATGTACTATGTAAACCCGACCCAGGGACTCTACTAGTACTGTACTATGTACTGACCCAGGGACTCTACTAGTACTGTACTGTGTACTGACCCAGGGACTCTACTAGTACTGTACTGTGTACTGACCCAGGGACTCTACTAGTACTGTACTGTGTACTGACCCAGGGACTCTACTAGTACTGTACTGTGTACTGACCCAGGGACTCTACTAGTACTGTACTGTGTACTGACTCAGGGACTCTACTAGTACTGTACTGTGTACTGACCCAGGGACTCTACTAGTACTGTACTGTGTACTGACCCAGGGACTCTACTAGTACTGTACTGTGTACTGACCCAGGGACTCTACTAGTACTCTGCTGTGTACTGAGCCAGGGACTCTACTAGTACTGTACTGTGTACTGACCCAGGGACTCTACTAGTACTGTACTGTGTACTGACCCAGGGACTCTACTAGTACTGTACTGTGTACTGACCCAGGGACTCTACTAGTACTGTACTGTGTACTGACCCAGGGACTCTACTAGTACTGTACTGTGTATACTGACCCAGGGACTCTACTAGTACTGTACTGTGTACTGACCCAGGGACTCTACTAGTACTGTACTGTGTACTGACCCAGGGACTCTACTAGTACTGTACTGTGTACTGACCCAGGAACTCTACTAGTAATGTACTGTACACTGAAACCAGGACTCTTCTAGTACTGTGCTGTACACTGACCCCAGGAGTCTACACTGAACTCAGGACTCGACACTGACCTCAGGACTCTACACTGACCCCAGGAATCTAGCCGTACTGAGCTCAACACGGACTCCAGGATTGACCTAGTTCTGTACTCTACACTGATCCCAAGACTCTAACAACAGTGTACTGTACATTGACCCCTGGACTCTACTAGTAGTGTACTCTTCACTGACCCCAGTACTCTATTAGTACAGTACTCTACACTGACTCCAGGACTCCAGTAGTACTGTACTGTACACAGACCCCACGACTGTACTAGTACTGTACTGTACATTGACCCTAGGGCTCTACCAGCACTGTACTCTGCACTGACCACTGGATTCTACACTGTCCCCATGACTCTGCCAGTATTGAACCCTACACTGATTCCAGGACTCTACCAGCACTGTACTGTACACTGACTCTAGGAATCTGCCAGAATTGTACTCTACACTATCTCCAGGACTACTGATACTGTACTCTCTCCTGACCCCTGGACTCTACTATTACGTTACGCTACTCTGATCCAGGACTCTCTTAGTACTGTACTATACACTGACCCTAGGACTCTACTAGCTCTATACTCTACACTGAGATCAGGACTGAACACTGACGCCAAGACTCTACTAGTACTGTATTCTACACTGACCACAGGACTCTACTAGCTCTGCATTCTACACTGGCCCCAGGAATCTACCAGTACTGTACTATACACTGACCCCAGGACTCTACTGGTACTCTACTCTACACTGATCCTAGGAATCTACCAGTACTGTACTATACACTGACCCCAGGACTCTACTAGTACTCTACTCTACACTGATCCTAGGAATCTACCAGTACTGTACTATACACTGACCCCAGGACTCTACCAGTACTGTACTCTGCATTGACCCCAGGACTCTACTAGCACTGTACTCTACATTGACCCCAGGACTCTACCAGTACTGTACTCTACATTGACCCTAGGACTCCACTAGTACTGTACTGTACACAGACCCCAGGACTCTACTAGTACTGTACACTTCACTGACCCAAGGACTCTACCAGCACTGTACTGTACACTGACCTCAGGACTACTTATACTGTACTCTACACTGAGCCCAGGACTCTTCTAGTGCTGTATTCCACAACGACCCCAGAACTCTACCAGTATTGTACTCTACACTGACCCCAGGACTCTAGTAGTACTGTTCTCTGTACTGATCCCAGGACTCTACTAGTACTGTACTCTACGCTCACACCAGCACTCTACGCTGAAGCCAGGACTCTGCCAGAACTGTACTCTACACAGACCCCATCACACTCCTAGTATTGTACTGTACACTGATCCCAGGACTCTTCCAGTACTGTACTGTTCACTGACTTCTGGACTCTACTAGTTCCATACTCTACACTAACCCCAGGACTCTACTAGCACTGTACTGTACACTGACCCCAGGATTCTACACTGTCTCCAGGACTCTAGTAGTACTATACTCTACAATGACCCTAGAACTCTACCAGTACTGTACTGCACACTGACCTCATGACTCTCCTAGTACTGTACTCTACACTGAATCAGACTCTACTTGTACTGTACTCTACCCTGACCCCAGGAATCTCTCACTTCTGTACTCTACACTGACCACAGGACTCTACACTGACCCCAGGACTCTCGCGGTACTGTCCTCAACATGGACACCAAGACTCACCTAGTTCTGTACTCTACACTGATCCTAGGACTCTACTTGTACTGTACTGGACACTGACGCCAGGACTCTACCAGTACTGTACTCTGTACTGACTCCAGGACTCTACACTGGCCCAACGACTCCACCAGCACTGTACTGTACATTGACTCCAGGACTCTACACTGACTCCAGGACTCTTCCAGTAGTGTACTCTACATAGACCAAATGACTCTACTAGTGCGATAATCTCCACTGACCCCAGGACTCTACTAGTACTGTACGCTACACTAACCCAGAACTCTACTAGGTCTGTGCTCTAAACTGACCGCAGGACTCTACTAGTACTGTACACTTCACTAACCCAAGGACTGTTAGGTAAGACACATATGCAACAGTTAGGTATCTTTATTTCGAAACGTTTCGCCTACACAGTAGGCTTCTTCAGTCGAGTACAGAAAAGTTGATAGAAGCAGAAGAGACTTGAAGACGATGTAATCAGTCCATCACCCTTAAAATTTTGAGGTGGTCAGTCCCTCAGTCTGGAGAAGAGCATTGTTCCAAAGTCTGAAACAATATGGAGTTGAAGTGACAGGATGGAGCCTTATATAGCGCCAGGAGGTGAGACGTAGGTCACTAGTAGAACGCAGATGTTGGGAGGTCAGGTCCCTCTCAAATCCAGCCGTTCTCACTAGTAGAGGTTGTCGAAGTTGATTTCAGGTCTGTACCAAGATACTTTTCTGTACTCGACTGAAGAAGCCTACTGTGTAGGCGAAACGTTTCGAAATAAAGATACCTAACTGTTGCATATGTGTCTTACCTAACAACCTGTCAGTATTTTATACCATTTTAATGTTCAATCTGTCAGACACTGCAACACAAGGGTATCTTGGTACAGACCTGAAATCAACTTCGACAACCTCTACTAGTGAGAACGGCTGGATTTGAGAGGGACCTGACCTCCCAACATCTGCGTTCTACTAGTGACCTACGTCTCACCTCCTGGCGCTATATAAGGCTCCATCCTGTCACTTCAACTCCATATTGTTTCAGACTTTGGAACAATGCTCTTCTCCAGACTGAGGGACTGACCACCTCAAAATTTTAAGGGTGATGGACTGATTACATCGTCTTCAAGTCTCTTCTGCTTCTATCAACTTTTCTGTACTCGACTGAAGAAGCCTACTGTGTAGGCGAAACGTTTCGAAATAAAGATACCTAACTGTTGCATATGTGTCTTACCTAACAACCTGTCGGTATTTTATACCATTTTAATGTTCAACCCAAGGACTCTACCAGCACTGTACTGTACAATGACACCAGGACTCTACTAGTACTGTACTGTATACTTACCCCAGGACTCTCCAGTAGTGTACTCCACACTGACGCAAGGACTCTACTAGTGCTGTAATCTCCACTGACCCCAAGACTCTACAAGTACTGTGCTCTACACTGTCCCTAGGACTCTATGAAAACTGCACCGTACACCGACCCCAGGACTCTAGTAGTACTGCCCTCTTCACTGACCCCAGGATTCTTCTAGTACTGCACTCAACACTGACCCCAGGACTCTACTAGTACTGTACTTTATACTTTCCCCAGGACTCTACTAGCATTGTACTCTACACTAAACCCAGGACTCTACCAGTTTTGTACTGAACACTGACCCCCACGATTCTACCAGTTATTTACTGTACAATGACCCCAGGATATTAACTACTATTACTGTACTGTACACTAACCCCAGGACTCTACAAGCACTCTACTTTACAGAGACCGCAGGACTCTACCAGTTCTGTACTGAATACTAACCCCAGAACTTCAAGAGCCCTGTATTCTACACTGACCCCAGGAATCTACAATGACCCCAGGAATCTACACTGACCCAAGGAATCTACTAGTACTGTACTCTACTCTGACCACAGGACTCTACTAGTACTGTACTCTCCACTGACCCCAGGACTCTGCTAGTTCTGTACTCTGCATTGAGACCAGGACTCATTGAACTCTGTAGTCTACACTGATCACAGGACTCTACACTGACCCCAGGACTCTACACTGACCCCAGGATTCCACCAGTACTGAACTCAACACTGACCCCAGGATTCTACCAGTACTGAACTCAACACGGACTCTAGGACTCACCTAGTTCTGTACTCTACATTGATCCCAGGACTCTACCAGTACTGTACTGTACATTGACTCCAGGACTCTATCAGTACTGTACTCTTCACTGACCCCA
This sequence comes from Cherax quadricarinatus, assembly GCF_026875155.1. Taxonomy (NCBI): domain Eukaryota; kingdom Metazoa; phylum Arthropoda; class Malacostraca; order Decapoda; family Parastacidae; genus Cherax; species Cherax quadricarinatus. Next base: position 67,157,799 of record NC_069399.1, on the reverse strand, counting down.
GGACTCTACAAGTTCTGTACTCTACACTGACCGCAGGCGTCTACAATGACCCCCAGGACTCTACCAGCACTGTACTGTACACTGATCCAAGGACTCTAGTAGTACTGTACTCTTCACTGACGCCAGGACTCTGCCAGTACTGTACTCTACACAGATCCCATGACACTCCTAGTACTGTACTGTACACTGATCCCAGGACTCTACCAGTACTGTACTGTTCACTGACCCCTGGACTCTACTAGTTCTGTACTCTACAATGACCGCAGGACTTTGCAATGACCCCAGAACTCTATTAGTACTGTACTCTACACTGACACCAGAACTCTACCATTATTGTACTCTACACTGACCGCAGGACTCTAGCAGTACTATTCTCTGCACTGATCCAAGGACTCTACTAGTACTGTACTTTACGCTGACCCCAGGACTCTACCAGCACTGTACTCTACAATGACCCCAGAACTCTACCAGTATTGTACTCTACACTGAGCCCAGGACTCTAGTAGTACTGTTCTCTGTACTGATCCCAGGACTCTATTAGTACTGTGCTCTACGCTGACCCCAGCACTCTACACTGACGCCAGGACTCTGCCAGTACTGTACTCTACACAGACCCCATGACACTCCTAATACTGTACTGCACACTGATCACAGAACTCTATCAGTACTGTACTGTTCACTAATCCCTGGACTATACTAGTTCTGTAATCTATACTGACCCCAGGACTCTACTAGTATTGTGCTGCACACTGACCTCAAGACTCTAGTAGTACTGTACTGTACACTGACCCGAGGATTCTACACTGACTCCAGGGCTCCAGTAGTACTGTACTCTACAATAACCCTAGAACTCTACCAGTACTGTACTGTACACTGACCTCAGGACTCTCCGAGTACTGTACTCTACACTGAATCAAAGAGTCTACTAGTACTGTACTATACTCTGATCCTAGGACTCTACTACTGTTGTACTCTCCACTGATCCCTGGAATCTCTCAGCTCTGTACTCTACACTGACCATATGACTCTACACTGACCCCAGGACTATACACTGACCCCAGGATTATACACCAACCCCAGGACTCTCCCAGTACTATTCTCAACACGGACCCCAAGACTCACCTAGTTCTGTACTCTACACTGATCCTAGGACTCTACTTGTACTGTACAGGACACTGACGCCAGGACTCTACTAGCACTGTACTCTGCACTGACTCCAGGACTCTACACTGACTCCAGGACTCTTCCAGTAGTGTACTCTACACTGACCCAATGACTCTACTAGTGCTGCAATCTCCACTGACCCCAGGACTCTACTAGTACTGTACGCTACACTGACACAGGACTCTACTAGGTCTGTGCTCTAAACTGACCGCAGGACTCTACTAGTACTGTACGCTTCACTGACCCAAGGACTCTACCAGCACTGTACTGTACAATGACACCAGGACTCTACCAGTATTGTACTATACATTGATCCCAGGACTCTACTAGCTCTGTACTCCACACTGACTGCAGGACTCTTCTAGTACTGTAATCTCCGCTGACCCCAGAACTCTACGAGCACTGAACTGTACACTGACCCTAGGACTCTAATAATACTGTACTCTACGCTGACCCCAGAACTCTGCCAGCTCTGTACCCTACACTGACCACAGGACTCTACACTGACCCCAGAACGCTTCACTGACCCTTGGACTCTGCCTGTATTGTACTATCCACAGACCCCAGGACTCTCCTAGTACTGTACTGTACACTGATCACAGGACTCTACCAGTACTGTACTGTACACTGACCCCTGGACTCTACTAGTGCTGTACTCTACACTGACCCCAGGACCCTACTAGTACTGTATTCTTCACTGACCCCAAGACTCTACCAGCTCTGCAGTCTACAATGACCACAAGACTGTACACTGATCTCAGGACTCTACCAGTACCGTACTGTACACTGTCCCCAGGACTCTACTAGTACTGTACTGTACACTGAACCCAGGACTAACAGCACTGTACTCTGAACTGAACCCAGGACTTTACAATGACCCCTTGATACTGCCAGTACTGTACTGTACACTAACCCCAGAATTCTACCAGTAGTGTACTATACACTTTCCCCAGGACTCTACTAGTACTATACTCTATACTGACCTCAGGACTCTACCAATTCTGTACTTTACACTGGCCCCAGGAGTCTACTAGTACTGTACGTTACACTGACCCCAGGACTCTACTAGTACTATACTATGTACTGACCCCAGGACTCTGCCCGCACTCTACACAAACCCAGCAGTCTACACACTATCCCAGCACTCTACACAAACCCAGCAGTTGACGCGCTGATCCAGCAGTCTACAAGTTGACCCAGCACTCTACACGATGAACCAGCACTCTACACGTTGACCCAGCACTCTACACGCTGACCCAGCACTCTACACACTGACCCAATACACGACATGCTGACCGAGTACTCTACACGCTGACCCAGCACTCTACACGGCATCATCTATCAGGAACAACAAACCAGTTTTAAGAACGGATGGGCTGGGCACGTCGACCCCAGGCTGGGGGACTGACTGCCTCATTCTCCTCATCTTTCACCGTTTTTCTCTCTACACGCTGACCCAGCACTCTACACGCTGACCCAGCACTCTACACCCTGAACCAGCACTCTACACCCTGAACCAGCACTCTAAAAGCTGACCCAGCACTCTACACCCTGAACCAGCACTCTAAAAGCTGACCCAGCACTCGACACGCTGGCCCAGCACTCTACACCCTGAACCAGCACTCTAAAAGCTGACCCAGCACTCTACACGCTGACCCAGCACTCTACACCCTGAACCAGCACTCTAAAAGCTGACCCAGCACTCGACACGCTGGCCCAGCACTCTACACGCTGACCCAGCACTCTACACGCTGACCCAGCACTCTACACGCTGACCTAGCACTCTAAACGCTGACCCAGCACTCTACAGGCAGACCCAGCACTCTACATGCTGACCCAGCACTCTTCACGCTGACTCAGCACTCGACACGCTGACCCAGCACTCGACACGCTGACCCAGCACTCTACACGCTGACCCAGCACTCTGCATACTGACCCAGCACTCTAAACGCTGACCCAGCACTCTACACGCTGAATCAGCACTCGACACGCTGACCCAGCACTATAAACGCTGACCCAGCACTCTACACGCTGACACAGCACTCTACACCTTGACCCAGCACTCTACACGCTGACCCAGCACTCTACACGCTGACCCAGCACTCTACACGCTGATCCAGCACTCTAAACGCTGACCCAGCACTCTACACGCTGACCCAGCACTCGACACGCTGACCAAGCACTCTTCACGCTGACCCAGCACTCGACACGCTGACCCAGCACTCGACACGCTGACCCAGCACTCTACACGCTGACCCAGCACTCTACTTGCTGACCCAGCACTCTACACGCTGACCCAGCACTCGACACGCTGACCCAGCACTCTAAACGCTGACCCAGCACTCTACACGCTGACCCAGCACTCGACACGCTGACCCAGCACTCTAAACCCTGACCCAGCACTCTACACGCTGACCCAGCACTCTACACGCTGACCAAGCACTCTACACGCTGACCCAGCACTCTGCACACTGACCCAGCACTCTAAACGCTGACCCAGCACTCTACACGCTGAATCAGCACTCGACACGCTGACCCAGCACTCTAAACGCTGACCCAGCACTCTACACGCTGACCCAGCACTCGACACGCTGACCCAGCACTCTAAACGCTGACCCAGCACTCTAAACGCTGACCCAGCACTCTACATGCTGACCCAGCACTCTTCACGCTGACTCAGCACTCGACACGCTGACCCAGCACTCGACACGCTGACCCAGCACTCTACACGCTGACCCAGCACTCTACACCTTGACCCAGCACTCTACACGCTGACCCAGCACTCTACACGCTGACCCAGCACTCGACACGCTGACCCAGCACTCTAAACGCTGACCCAGCACTCTAAACGCTGACCCATCACTCTACACGCTGACCCAGCACTCGACACGCTGACCCAGCACTCTTCACGCTGACCCAGCACTCGACACGCTGACCCAGCACTCGACACGCTGACCCAGCACTCGACACGCTGACCCAACACTCTACTTGCTGACCCAGCACTCTACACGCTGACCCAGCACTCTGCACACTGACCCAGCACTCTAAACGCTGACCCAGCACTCTACACGCTGAATCAGCACTCGACACGCTGACCCAGCACTATAAACGCTGACCCAGCACTCTACACGCTGACACAGCACTCTACACCTTGACCCAGCACTCTACACGCTGACCCAGCACTCTACACGCTGACCCAGCACTCTACACGCTGATCCAGCACTCTAAACGCTGACCCAGCACTCTACACGCTGACCACCCAGCACTCGACACGCTGAAACGCACTCTTCACGCTGACCCAGCACTCGACACGCTGACCCAGCACTCGACACGCTGACCCAGCACTCTACACGCTGACCCAGCACTCTACTTGCTGACCCAGCACTCTACACGCTGACCCAGCACTCGACACGCTGACCCAGCACTCTAAACGCTGACCCAGCACTCTACACGCTGACCCAGCACTCGACACGCTGACCAGCACTCTAAACCCTGACCCAGCACTCTACACGCTGACCCAGCACTTCTACACGCTGACCAAGCACTCTACACGCTGACCCAGCACTCTGCACACTGACCCAGCACTCTAAACGCTGACCCAGCACTCTACACGCTGAATCAGCACTCGACACGCTGACCCAGCACTCTAAAACGCTGACCCAGCACTCTACACGCTGACCCAGCACTCGACACGCTGACCCAGCACTCTAAACGCTGACCCAGCACTCTAAACGCTGACCCAGCACTCTACATGCTGACCCAGCACTCTCACGCTGACTCAGCACTCGACCGCCTGACCCAGCACTCGACACGCTGACCCAGCACTCTACACGCTGACCCAGCACTCTACACCTTGACCCAGCACTCTACACGCTGACCCAGCACTCTACACGCTGACCCAGCACTCGACACGCTGACCCAGCACTCTAAACGCTGACCCAGCACTCTAAACGCTGACCCATCACTCTACACGCTGACCCAGCACTCGACACGCTGACCCAGCACTCTTCACGCTGACCCAGCACTCGACACGCTGACCCAGCACTCGACACGCTGACCCAGCACTCGACACGCTGACCCAACACTCTACTTGCTGACCCAGCACTCTACACGCTGACCCAGCACTCTAAACGCTGACCCAGCACTCTAAATGCTGACCCAGCACTCTACACGCTGACCCAGCACTCGACACGCTGACCCAGCACTCGACACGCTGACCCAGCACTCTACACGCTGACCCAGCACTCTACACGCTGACCCAGCACTCTACTTGCTGACCCAGCACTCTACACGCTGACCCAGCACTCGACACGCTGACCCAGCACTCTACACGCTGACCCAGCACTCTACACGCTGACCCCGCACTCTACTTGCTGACCCAGCACTCTACACGCTGAAACAGCACTCTACAAGCTGACCCAGCACTCTACTTGCTGACCCAGCACTCGACACGCTGACACAGCACTCTACACGCTGACCCAGCACTCTACTTGCTGACCCAGCACTCTACACGCTGACCCAGCACTCTTCACGCTGACCCAGCACTCTACACGCTGACCCAGCACTCTAAACGCTGACCCAGCACTCGACACGCTGACCCAGCACTCTAAACGCTGACCCAGCACTCTACACGCTGACCCAGCACTCTACACGCTGACCCAGCACTCGACACGCTGACCCAGCACTCTAAACGCTGACCAGCACTCGACACGCTGACCAGCACTCTAAACGCTGACCCAGCACTCTACACGCTGACCCAGCACTCTACACGCTGACCCAGCACTCTACACGCTGACCCAGCACTCTACACGCTGACCCAGCACTCTACACGCTGACCCAGCACTCTGCACGCTGACCCAGAACTCTACACGCTGACCCAGCACTCTACACGCTGACCCAGCACTCTACACGCTGACCCAGCACTCTACACGCTGACCCAGCACTCTACACGCTGACCCAGCACTCGACACGCTGACCCAGCACTCGACACGCTGACCCAGCACTCTACACGCTGACCCAGCACTCTACACGCTGACCCAGCACTCTACACGCTGACCCAGCACTCGACACGCTGACCCAGCACTCTAAACGCTGACCCAGCACTCTACACGCTGACCCAGCACTCTACACGCTGACCCAGCGCTCTACACGCTGACCCAGCACTCTACACGCTGACCCAGCACTCTACACGCTGACCCAGCACTATACACGCTGACCCAGCACTCTACACGCTGACCCAGCACTCTACACGCTGACCCAGCACTCTACACGCTGACCCAGCACTCTACTTGCTGACCCAGCACTCTACACGCTGACCCAGCACTCTACACGCTGACCCAGCACTCGACACGCTGACCCAGCACTCTACACGCTGACCCAGCACTCTACTTGCTGACCCAGCACTCTACACGCTGACCCAGCACTCTACACGCTGATCCAGCACTCTACACGCTGACCCAGCACTCTACACGCTGACCCAGCACTCTACACGCTGACCCAGCACTCTACACGCTGACCCAGCACTCTACACGCTGACCCAGCACTCGACACGCTGACCCAGCACTATACACGCTGACCCAGCACTCTACACGCTGACCCAGCACTCTACACGCTGACCCAGCACTCTACACGCTGACCCAGCACTCTACACGCTCACCCAGCACTCTACACGCTCACCCAGCACTCTAACACGCTGACCAGCACTCTACACGCTGACCCAGCACTCTACACGCTGACCCAGCACTCTACACGCTGACCCAGCACTCTACACGCTGACCCAGCACTCTACACCCTGAACCAGCACTCTACACGCTGACCCAGCACTCTACACGCTGACCCAGCACTCTACACGCTGACCCAGCACTCTACACGCTGACCCAGCACTCTACACGCTGACCCAGCACTCTACACGCTGACCCAGCACTCTACAACAGACTAACGTGAACCCAGCACTCTACACGGTGACCCAGCACTCTACACCCTGAACCAGCACTCTACACCCTGATCCAGCACTCTACACGCTGACCCAGCACTCTACACGCTGACCCAGCACTCTACACGCTGACCCAGCACTCTACACGCTGACCCAGCACTCTACACGCTCACCCAGCACTCTACACGCTATCACCCAGCACTCTAAACGCTGACCCAGCACTCTACACGCTGACCCAGCACTCTACACGCTGACCAGCACTCTACACGCTGACCCAGCACTATACACGCTGACCCAGCACTCTACACGCTGACCCAGCACTCTACACGCTGACCCAGCACTCTACACCCTGAACCAGCACTCTACACGCTGACCCAGCACTCTACACGCTGACCCAGCACTATACACGCTGACCCAGCACTATACACGCTGACCCAGCACTCTACACGCTGACCCAGCACTCTACACGCTGACCCAGCACTCTACACGCTGACCCAGCACTCTACACGCTGACCCAGCACTTACACGCTGACCCAGCACTATACACGCTGACCCAGCACTCTACACGCTGACCCAGCACTCTACACGCTGACCCAGCACTCTACACGCTGACCCAGCACTCTACACGCTGACCCAGCACTATACACGCTGACCCAGCACTATACACGCTGACCCAGCACTCTACACGCTGACCCAGCACTCTACACGCTGACCCAGCACTCTAAACGCTGACCCAGCACTCTACACGCTGACCCAGCACTCTACACGCTGACCCAGCAACTCTACACGCTGACCCAGCACTCTACACGCTGACCCAGCACTCTACACGCTGACCCAGCACTCTACACGCTGACCCAGCACTCTACACGCTGACCCAGCACTCTAAACGCTGACCCAGCACTCTACACGCTGACCCAGCACTCTACACGCTGACCCAGCACTCTACACGCTGACCCAGCACTCTACACGCTGACCCAGCACTCTACACGCTGACCCAGCACTCTACACGCTGACCAGCATCTACACCTGACCAGCACTCTACACGCTGACCCAGCACTCTTCACGCTGACCCAGCACTCTACACGCTGACCCAGCACTCTACACGCTGACCCAGCACTCTACAACGCTCACCCAGCACTCTACAACCTTGACCCCAGCACTCTACACGCTGACCCAGCACTCTACAAACCCGACCCAGCACTTAAACTGCTGACCCACACTCTAAACGCTGACCCAGCACTCTACACGCTGACCCAGCACTTAACCTGACCCAGCAACTCTACACGCGACCCAGCACTCTACACCTTGACCCAGCACTCTACACGCTGACCCAGCACTCTACAAACGCTGACCCAGCACTCTAAAAACGCTGAACCAGCACTCTACACGCTGAACCCAGCACTCTAACAACGCTGACCCAGCACTCTACACGCTGACCCAGCACTCTACACGTGAACCCAGCACTCTACACGCTACCAGCACTCTACACGCTGACCAGCACTCTACAGCTGACCCAGCACTCTACACGTTGACCTGCACTCTACAAACGCTGACCCATGCACTCTAACACGCTGACCCAGCAAATCTAACACGCTGACCCAGACTCTACAGCTGACCCAGCACTCTACAAAACGCTGACCCAGCACTCTACACGTTGACCCTGCACTCTACAAATCTGACCATGACTTACACCTGACCCAGCATCTACACGCTGATCCAGCACTCTACACGCTGACCAGCACTCTACACGCTGACCCAGCACTCTACACGCTGATCCAGCACTCTACACGCTGACCCAGCACTCTACACGCTGACCCAGCACTCTACACGCTGACCCAGCACTCTACACGCTGATCCAGCACTCTACACGCTGACCCAGCACACTACATAGCAGGTTTGATCCCTGAAAGTGGAACTTTCAAGGTTCAGGAATGGGAGAGCTCCTCTGTTTCCTTGGATCGAAAGTGATTTCTTTCAACTTTCACACTCGCTTCTCTAGCTCTACGGGTTTAGTACTCTCCCATAAATTTAACAACAGTAACGACAACGGTAATAATAATAATAATAATAATAATAATAATAATAATAATAATAATAATAATAATAATAATAATAATAATATTAATATAATAATACAATAATAATAATAGTAATAATAATAATAATAATAATAATAATAATAATAATAATAATAACAATAATAATAATAATAATAATAATAGTAATAATAATAACAATAATAATAATAATAATAATATAATAATAATAATAATAATAAAAATAATAATATAATAATAATAATAATAATAATAATAATAATAATATAATAATAATAACAAAAAACAATAATAAATAGTAATAATAATAATAATAAATTAATAATAAAATAATAATAAATAAAAAAAAAAATAATAAAAATACTAATAATAATAATAATAATAATAATAATAATAATATATTTTGAGAATTGTTATATGTTGATGAAGATAGGGAAGCTGTGATTTCGTGTATAGGGCAAGGAGGAACAACATCTTGTAGGAGTGAGGAAGAGCCAGTTGTGAGTGTGGGGGGAGTTCTTGAGGCAGTAGGTAAAATGAAAGTGGGTAAGGCAGCCGGGATTGATGGGATAAAGATAGAAATGTTAAAAGCAGGTGGGGATATAGTTTTGGAGTGGTTGGTGCAATTATTTAATAAATGTATGGAAGAGGGTAAGGTATCTAGGGATTGGCAGAGAGCATGCATAGTTCCTTTGTATATAGGCAAAGGGGATAAAAGAGAGTGCAAAAATTATAGGGGGATAAGTCTGTTGAGTATACCTGGCAAAGTGTATGGTAGAGTTATTATTGAAAGAATTAAGAGTAAGACGGAGAATAGGATAGCAGATAAACAAGGAGGCTTTAGGAAAGGTAGGGGGTGTGTGGACCAGGTGTTTACAGTGAAACATATAAGTGAACAGTATTTAGATAAGGCTAAAGAAGTTTTTGTGGCATTTATGGATTTGGAAAAGGCGTATGACAGGGTGGATAGGGGGGCAATGTGGCACAAGTTGCAGGTGTATATTGTAGGAGGTAGGTTACTGAAAGCAGTGAAGAGTCTTTACGAGGATAGTGAGGCTCTAGTTAGAGTATGTAGGAAAGAGGGAAATTATTTCCCAGTAAAAGTAAGCCTTAGACAAGGATGTGTGATGTCACCGTGGTTGTTTAATATATTTATAGATGGGGTTGTAAGAGAAGTATATGCGAGGGTCTTGACAAGAGGCGTGGAGTTAAAAGATAAAGAATCACACATAAAGTGGGAGTTGTCACAGTTGTTCTTTGCTGATGACACTGTGCTCTTGGGAGATTCTGAAGAGAAGTTGCAGAGATTGGTGGATGAATTTGGTAGGGTGTGCAAAAGAAGAAAATTAAAAGTGAATACAGGAAAGAGTAAAGTTATGAGGATTACAAAAAGATTAGGTGATGAAAGATTGGATATCAGATTGGAGGGAGAGAGTATGGAGGAGGTGAATGTATTGAGATATTTGGGAGTGGACGTGTCAGCAGATGGGTCTATGAAAGATGAGGTGAATCATAGAATAGATGAGGGGAAAAGGGTGAGTGGTGCACTTAGGAGTCTGTGGAGACAAAGAACTTTGTCCTTGGAGGCAAAGAGGGGAATGTATGAGAGAAATAGTTTTACCAAATACGCTCTTATATGGGTGTGGAAGCATGGGTGATGAATGTTGCTGCAAGGAGAAAGAGGCTGGAGGCAGTGGAAGATGTCATGTCTGAGGCAATGTGTCGGTGTGTAATATAATGCAGAGAATTCGTAGTTTGAAGTTTGGAGGAGGTGAGGCGGGCATTACCCTAAACTGTTGTCCAGAGGGCCGAGGAAGGGTTGTTGAGGTGGCTCGGGACATGTAGAGAGAATGGAGCGAAGCAGAATGGACTTCAAGAGTGTATATGTCTGTTAGTGTGGAAGGAAGGCGGCGGTGGTAGGGGTCGGCCTAGGAAAAGGTTGGAGGGAGGGGGTTAAAGGAGGTTTAGTGTGTGATGGGCGCTCTTGGCTTCCAGCTGGCATGCGTGAGCGCTGTTTGATAGAGTGAAATGGAGACAAATGGTTTTTAATTTCTTGAGTGGCTGTTGGAGTCGTGAGCCAAAGTAAACATTTATGAAGGGGGGGTTCTGGGAAACCGACAGGCCCGGGACTTGAGTCCTGGAGATGGGACGTACAGTGACTGCACTTGTAAGGAGGGGTGTGTATGTGGTGCTTTGTTAAACTTGTTAGTGGGTTTAGCTATATGCTCCCTTAGGGCAAGACTGTGATGGTCGTGTAGTTGGTGGGGGTTTGGGGGGAGTCGGTAGGGACTACAGAGACTGGGGGGGATGAGGATTGGGGAGGGGTTGTGTTATTTTTTGTTTGGTGTTGTTAGTCTGTTGTTGTTGTTGTGGTGGTGTTGGGGGGGTTTTTTATTACTGGTTGTGTTGTTGTTGTTGTTGTTGTTTGTTGTTGTTGTGGTTGTTGCTTGTTGTTGTTGTTGTGTTGTTGTTGTTGTTTGTTGTTGGTGGTTGCTTTTTGTTGTTGTTGTTGGTGTTGTCTGTTGTTGTTGTTCGTGGTTGTTGTTTTTTTTATTTTTTGTTGTTGTTGTTGTTGTTGTAGTTGTTGTTGTGGTTGTCGGTGTTGGTGTTGGAGGGGTTTTTATTTTTATTATGGTGGTGGTTGTTGTTGTTGTATTTGATTGTGGTTGTTGTTGTTGTTGTTGTTTGTTGTTGTTGTTGTTGTTGTCTGTTGTATGTTGTTGTTGTTGGCTTGTGGGTTTGTTGTTGTTTTATTGTTTGTTGTTGTTGTTGTTTGTTGTTGTTGTTGTTGTGTTGTTGTTGTGTTGTTGTTGTTGTTGTTTTGTTGTTGTTTTATTGTTGTTGTTGTTGTTGTTGTATGTTGTTGTTGTTGTTGTTGTTGTTGTTGTTAGTGTTTTTGGTGTGCTGTGGTGGTGGTGGTGGTGGTGGTGTGGCTGGTGGTGGTGGTGGTGGTGGTGGGGGTGGTGGTTGGTGGTGGTGGTGGTGGTGGTGGTGGTGGGTCTGCGTGGTGGGTGGTGGTTGTGGTTGTTATTGTTTTGTAGTTTGGGGGGTTTATGTTATGGTTGTTGTTTTGGTTGTTGGTTGTTGTTGTTGTTGTTGTAGTTGTTGTTGTTGTTGTTGTTGTTGTTGTGTTGCTTGTTGTTCTGTTGTTGATGTGTTGTTGTTGTTTTTGTCTGTTGTTGTTATGGTTGTTGTCTTGGGTTTGTTGTTGTTTGTTGTTGTTGTTGGTGTTGGGGGGGTTTTTATTATATGGTGTTGGTGGTTGTTGGTGTTGTTGTTGTTGTTGTTGTTGTTGTTGTTGTTGGTGTTGTTGTTGTTGTTGTGGTTGTTGTGGGGTAGTTATTGCTTGTTGTTGTTGTTGTTGTTGTTTGGTTGTGGGTTGTGGTTTTTTGTGTTGGTTGTTGTTGTTGTTGTTGTTGGTATTGTTGTTGTTGTTGTTGTTGTTGTTTGTTGTTGTTGTTGTAGTTGTTGTTGTTGTTGTGGTGATGGTTGGTGTTGTTGTTGTTGTTGTTGTTGTTGTCTGTCGTTGTTGTGGGATGTTGGTGTTGTTTGTTGTTGTTGTCTGTTGTTGTCTGGTTGTTGTGTTTGTTGTTGGTGCTGGTGATATGTGGTGGGGGTTAATTGTTGTTGTTGTTGTGGTTGTGGTGGGGTGGGGTGGTGGTGGTGGTTGGGGTGTTGTCTGTTGTGTTGTTGTTGTTGGTTGTTGTTTGTTGTTGTTGCTTGTTGGTGTTGTTGTTTGTTGTTGTTGTTGGTGTTGTTGTTGTGGTGGTTGTTGTTTGTTGTTGATGTTGTGGTTGTTTGTTGTTTGTTGTCGTTGTTGTTGTTGTTGGTTGGTGTTGTGGGGGGTTTTTATTATTTTGGTTGTTGTTGTATTGTTGTTGTTGTTGTTGTTGTTCGTTGTTGTTGTTGTTGCTTGTTGTTTGTTGTTGTTGTTGTTGCTTGTGGTTATATTGTTGGTGGTGTTGGGGGGGTTTTATTTTTGATTAGGATGGTGGTTTGTTGTTGTGGTTCTTTGTTGTTGTTGGGGGTTGTTGTTGGTTGTTGTTGTTGTTTTTGTTTTTGGGGTTGTTGTTCGTTGTTGTTGTTGTTGTTGTTGTTGTTGTTGATGTCTGGTTGTTGTTGTTGGTGGTGTTGTTGTTGTTGTTGTGGTGGTTTAGTTGTGGCTGGGTTGTGGTTTGTTTGGTTGGTAGCTTGTTGTTATTTCTGGTGATGGTTTTGGTTGGTGCTTGTTGTGGTTGGGTTGTTGATGTTGTGTTGTTTGTTGTTGTTGTGTTGTTGTTCGTTGTTGTTGTTGTTGGTCGTTGTTATTGTTGTTGTTAGTTGTGGTTGGTTGTTGTTGTTGTTGTTGTTGTTGTTGTTGTTGTTATTGTTGTTGTTGTTGTTTTGGTTGTTGTTGTTGTTGTTTTGTTGATTCGTTGTTGGTTGTTGTTGCTTGTTGTTGGTTTGTGGTTGTTGTTGTTGTTGTTGTGGTTGTTGTTGCTTTGTTGTTATATTGTTATTGTTTATGTTGTTGTTGTTTTTTGTTGTTGTGGTTATTGTTTGTTGTTGTTGTATGTTGTTAGTTGTTGTTGTGGGTGTTGTTGTTGTTGTTTGGTGCTTGTAGTTGTTGTTGTTGTTGTATTTATTGTTCGTTGATTGTTGTTGGGGGGGTTGTTTGTTGGTATGTTGTTGTTGTTTGTTCGGGTTGTTGTTGTTGTTGTTGTTGTTGGTTGTATGTCTGTTGTGGTCTGTTGTTGTGTAATTGGGTTAGTTGTTGTTGGTGTTTGTCTTGACTTGATTGTTGTTGTTGTTGTTGGTGTTGTTGTTGTCTGTTGTTGTGAGTTGTTGTTGTTGTTGTTGTTGGTTATGGTTGTTGTGGATGTTTGCTTGTTGTTGTTGTTGGTGTTGTGTGTTGCTCCGTGGTTGTTGGTTTTTGTTGTTGGTGTTGTTGTTTTGGTTTGTGTTGTTTGGTTGTTGTTGTTTGTTGTTGTGGTTATTGTTATTTGTTTTTGTTGTTTGTGTTGGTTGTGTTGTTTGGGGTTGTTCGATGTTGATTGTTGTTGTTGTTCAATTGTTGTTGTTGTTGTTATGTTGTTGTTGTTGTTGTGGTTGTTGTTGTTGTTGTTGTTGTTTGTTGTTGTGGGTGTTGTTGTTGTTGTTTGTTGTTGTTGTGGTGTTGTTGTTGTTGTTGTTGTGGTTGTTGTTGTTGTTGTTGTTGTTGGTGTTGTTGTTGTTGTTGCTTGTTGTTGTTGATTGTTGGTTGGTTGTTGGTTAGTTGCTTGCTTGTTGTTGTTGGTGTTGTTGTTGTTGTTGCTTGTGGTTGTTGGTTGTTGTAGTTGTTGGTGATGTTTGTGGTTGTTGTTGTTGTTGTTGTTGTTGTTGTTGTGGTTGTTGTTGTTGTTGTTGTTGTTGTAGGTGCTTGTTGTTTGTTGTTGTTGTTGTTGTTGTTGTTGTTGGTTGTTTGTTTGTTGTTGGTGTTGGTTGTTGATTGTTGTTGTTGTTGTTGTTTGTTGGTGTTGTTGTTGTTGCTTGTTGTTGTGTTGTTGTTGTTGGTGGTTGTTGTTGTTGATTGTTGTTGTTGACTTGTTGTGGTTGTTGTTGTTGTTTGTTGTCGTTGTGTGGTTCGGTTGTTGTAGTTGTTGGTGTTGTTGTTGGTGTTGTTGTTTTGTTGTTGTTGTTGTTGATTGTTGTTGTTGTTGGTTGTTGGTGGTGGTGTTGGTGTTGTTGTTGTGTTGTTGATTGGTTGTTGTTGTTGTTTGTTGTTGTTGTTGTGGTTGTTGTTGTTGTTTGTTGGCGGTTGTTGTTGTTGGTTGTTGTTGTTGTTGTTGTCTATTGCGTGTTGTTGTCGTTGTTGTTGTTGTTGTTGTTGTTGGTTGTTGTTGTTGTTGTTGTCTGTTGTTGTTGGTGGTTGTTGGGTGTGGTTGTTGTTGTTGGGTTTGTTGTGTGTTGTTGTTGTTGTTGTTTGTTGTTGTTGTTGTTGTTGTTGAGTGTTGTTGTTGTGTTGTTGTTGTTGTTGGTGTTGTTGTTGTTGTTGTTGTTGTAGTGGTTGTTGTTGTTTGTGTGTGGTTGTTGTTGATATTGTTGTTGTTGGTTGGTGTTGTTGATTGTGGTTCGTCTGATTGTTGGTTGTTGTTATGTTGATGGGGTTGTTGTTGTGTTGTTGTTGTTGTTGGTTGTTGTTGTTGTTGTTGTTGGTGTTGTTGATGTTGTGTTGTTGTGTTGTTGTTGTCTGTTTGTTGTTTTGATGGTTGTTTGTTGTTGCTTGTTGATTGTTGTTGTTGTTGTTGTTGTGGTTGTTGTTGTTGTTGTTGTGGTTGATTGTTGTGTTGTGTGGTGTTGTTGTTGGTTGTTGTTGTTGTTGTGTGTTGT